>OX392502.1:7213195-7910502 GCA_947623375.1 Apotomis capreana | reverse complement strand
GGGCCATTGTTTAGAACTTTGGGTGCAAATAAACGCGTTGTTTATCTTAATATTGTTAGAGTTAGGGTTCGGCACGACAAACAACGTTCATTAAACGTACGTCAAAATAATCGTCCGTTGAAGGCAAGGGCTAGGCATATGTTTAAGTAATACTGAAAACTATATTTACTTACCAACAACGATAATAAGTTAAGCTAAGCTTTACATTTTGCGGTTACAATAGGAGGGCAGACTCATGTCTTATTGAACAACATATTATAGATAAAAAAATTCAATACGTCATGATGTAAAGAAAAAACAAAATCTTAAAATAAGAGATTTGAAATATTTGCCTTCGAAAGTACGCAATATTAAAGATTTTTTGAAATCCAATAGTTTAAAATTTTCTATCAGAATCCTCATAATTAAACGCACCTTTTCAGGGTCATAATGTCAATTAAGTGATTTTTACATATATGTATTATATTGTTACCGTTCCCGGGTGATGGCGTCACGGCACGTTCACCATTTCCCACGCAGCAAACAACCTGCATAAGAGCTCGTACAGCCCGCGTGCTACTTTGATTACATGGAGCGTTTTCGGCGTTCCGTTGAAATGTCGAATTTTAACAGTAATATAGCTCTTAGAGCACTCTTAATTTATTAAGTCCCATATATAAATTCGATCCCAATAAAAATAGTATTATTACATCATTACATCATCAAAAAAAAGTCTCCCTCCCTACTCGGTTGTATCTAGTCTTTGCAGTGATCAGCATAAAGCAAATACGAGAGAAACATTTTCAACATTACCGTTACGAATGTTGATTCGTATTGATTCGTACAAATGAAGCATTATGCAAATCACATGATATGTTGATAACGGGATATTGCCTTGCCGGAGAATGCATCCACTATTTTCCCGTACTTTATTGTTATTTGCAAAAGTCGACAGTTTTGTTGAAATAAAAAAATACTTCGACGGGTTTTGAATAATGTTTGCATCGAACATATTTATTGACTGAAAATAGGACATGTGCGGGGTTTCGTGCTTATTGAATGTTTAATGAATTTTATTTTACATCTTTAGGTACCCATGATTTTGAATATTGATTATAAATTATAATTGTTGTGAATATTTTAAATTTACCTACCTGTAAATGTACCTGGAATTATAAAATAAGTTTAAGTTTGACGACTATTAAAGCGATAGGCATTTCCCCTCTTTGATGATTCAAATGATAATTTTAATATTTTTAATTAAAGGTTCTAATAACATAAGAAGTTCATTGGATATCCGCGATACTCTCTGGACTAATTTAGATCTCAAATGACGCTTTAATTATATACATATACTTACCCAATGTCCCAATGCTTTTGCAAATAGTCGGACTATATATATTTAGACAGGGGATTCTAATCGGGGTTAAGAAAGTTGTCCACTAAATCCAGGGCACCGTATATAATGATGACCATTCGTCCAATCTCTACCAATCATAAATGGAGCTTTGTTAACGATAAATTATCAAATCTGAATAATCGTACTAGCATTCGCGAATATATTAATCAAATATTTTCCATTTGTATTTGCGAATATTCAAAGCCTGTATCTATACCTGTGCGTCCATCCATTTATAAAGTATATTGTATTAGAATATCTGCGCTGATACGCTGGGCGCATCAATATTTAACATACAACTTTGTCTTCGTTCTATTCACTGAGCCCTGCGTAGATATAAACATACAATCCCAGCGAACATGATTAAAAATTCCATATCGTAGGGGAAATTGCAATATCGCGCAAGCCAACAATGTCAATATGATTTCAACTTTGAAATGCGGCGTTGATTTCTGATCATATTGGCTTTCGGGTTTATCGGCTAACAGTGACGAGGATGACATCTAAACGTAATTCTTCGCCGTTTTGGCGTACCTTTACGGCATGCGAGTTTGGGTTAGTTAATGAAATAATGAACTTTATTCTGCAAGTAGGCCACAAGGGCACTTTTACATGTCTGAGTCTACCGGCTCTAGTTGACAGATGGTATAGTATTTTGGGTTTAGTTGTGTTCGACCTACTTAAAGGAAACAAAAGCATTTGTACTCTAACCGCTATGCACAAAAATGCTCATATTGTAAAAAGTCGTTACAGCCATCTTTAAAGTTCATTCTGGTATTTAGCGGTCAGAGAATTCTTTGTTTTCTAAGTACCTAGATTGGACAAAATTAAAAATAAAATACTATAACAGCACAATTTTACCCCGACTAAAGTAATGTAAAACATGATATGACTGTTTCTTTTGCGCGGACGAAGTTGTGGTGCTTATATAAAATAAGGGCTAGATCTTATTCAGCAATAGCAATATAGAAAGAAGAGAAAATATATAAAGATCTTATTATACAAATGTACCTATTGATAAATAGAAAAATATATAAAGATTCTATTATACAAATGTATTGATAACTAGCAAAATACCCAATCTAATGGCCGACAATATAAATAATATCACCCACCAATATACTCTCTCTCTCAGTACCGTCTAAAGGAAATTGATATCGCAGTAATAGGAATATCCGGTGGTCAAACCTAATTTGACACGAAAAGGGGAGCATTTTGGCACCGTGTTATATCGGAAATCATTATTGCGAAAGAAATGTCATATGTGTTATGACAAAGGTCGAATAACTGTTTCCGTCGGCCCAGGAACTGTCGAATTCGACGGCAAACCCATTAAATTCCCCCTTAGCTGTCAACTTGAATAAATCACGCGTCTATTTGATTCGATGACACGGACTGGTCGGCGCGGTTTGACATAAAAAATGCAGGTTATTACGCTAGCATTTTTTTTCAATTTGGCGGTAGAGGTACGTATGGTATATATATTTTTTGTATTCATCGTATTAGAGTTTGGTTATATGAGTTTGAGCGGTGGACCATGACACAAATGGAGGCGCTGGAGGCATTTGAAATTTAGCGCTAGAAAAGGATACAGAAAATCAGTTGGATGGCAAAAATTACAAATGAATTAGTACTTAATAGAGTGGAAGAAAAAAGGAATTTGCTGATAATTATAAAGAATAGGAGAGGTTAAGCCACCTTATACGACAGGATGCTTTTATAAATAACATCATAGAAGGAAAAGTTGAGGGAAAGCGAGGAGGACGAAGGCCAAGAATAAGTTACATTAAACATCTAAAAGAGAAGGTAGACGTCATGTCGTATAGGGAAGTCAAAGGAGTGTCTATGGATAGAGTTAGGTCGAGAAAACTACATCAGCTACACTAACAAGAGTTTGACTCTTAAATTTATGATAATATTGGAGTTTATGAATCGGTTACAACATTAGACATTTTTGTTTGACGAGTATCAAATTATCCACCCTTTATGATATGATTCATCGAAAATGTCTACGTTGTTTTGATTTGATTCCATTACTAGAAAGTGTCTGCAACTTCGTCCTCGTTATTCTTCCTTTTTCTTTACCTTAATCGCTTAGAACATCTTATTTTTGTTGTTCACATCTCTTTTTATACCAATATAAATTAAGATCTGTAACCGTTTTAGGGTTGTAATCAAAGCCCCGACGAAACAAAAGATAATTTCATGGTAAGATTTTCCCCGCAATTACAACCCAATGGGGACGCTCAAAAAAAAACTAATAACCAGTAGTATAAATTTACTTTTTGCGAACTACACAATTACTTATATTAAACGTAAAATAAGGGTAATAATATGGCGTAAGCAAGAGAGATAGGAGTACGCTCAGCTGGAATTTAATATAATTTAAATTTTATTTAATCAAGCACGGGCCTCGAGCCATGTCATTGTCAGAAAATGTTAAATAAGATTACCTTTATGTTTTAATATGCTGTATGAGTACTTTCGGCGGCTTGAAACAGCTCCGATATTGTTGGAGTCTATTTTTTTTATTGTAAAGATCTTTTATTGCAAGAATCTTGGAAGTCAATCTCTTCTAAATGTCGTGTTGATATGAAACTTTCCGTGTTTATGTAGTTCACATTAAAGTGCAATAATTTAGTATTTTCAGCTGTTCTGATGATAGAGACAGAAGGTCACCTTAGGAAGGTAGGAACTCCTAAGGGACAGAAGATTAATCCATCGCGATTTGAATCATTTGATTGGTCTTGATGAGCAAGTAACCTTTGTGTAAGAAAGTACCTACAGTCGGCAATAAAAGAGTGTTATAAAAAAAATTGTCTGTAAAGTTCAACACCATCATGGGACTCTTATTCGACGTTTCTAATACCATATGTCTGAAATATCATCACTAACAAGTCAACTCGCTGGGTTCTGTTTATGACAACTTGTCGAAGTAACTTAATTCACTTCTAATAGCTACAATCAATATACAGACATATGACTTTGATATGACTGATACATAGTCAATGTCAAAAGAATTAGGTTCAGTTTTCCTAAGTTTTGTGAAACAATCAAATGACGGCGTACTACACTAACATTAAAGAGACTGATCATGTTTAGTACCTCTCCATTTCAACTGTTTAATGTAAATTAACACATTCAAACTATCGCACTATGTTTTTTTTACTGTGACAAAGTAATTCAACGATCATAGTTTCGGCGTTGACTGTACGTTATAGGCATAAAGTATTAATATAATTATTAATCCATAAGCTCACGAGCTCAATTCAAATTAAACTGTTAGTCAGAATTCGCAAAATGCCACCGGTATAATCAAATGTACTAATTATACAATTACGCCAAACGTATCAGTTCTCCGTATTTGTATGTCGATAGAGTGAATTTTAATTTTCACGAATGTCCAAACTCAAAACTATCAGAATCTGTTTTGGAAATGCAATAACATGATTGGTCAAAAGCAGAACAATGTCATCTCTAATGAGGTTATTTTCAAAAATTTAACTTTCATTTTCATTTATATTGATGGAGCAATTATAGTAGGTAATACAGACCACGATTTAAATACTAAGCCAAAAAAAACATTGGGTGCTTTACTCTTAAGATCGAATAATAAAATCATCATTGGCATTCGATGCAAAAATGTATAGTATTTTTTTATTTTCCTATCCCTATAAAATTACAAAAGCGTATGTCCTATCTGCCTGTTTTAGTATTCGAACTGACAACCAGCAGACTAAAAAATAACTGTAAGACTCGTCATATATTATTAAGATTTTTTAAGTATAGAACGGTTAATATTGTTCAATCTCATTTGTGAATTTTAATCATGAGCATTACCGATCGCAGCGTTGATAGGAAGAAGTAGAGGAGCAAGATAAATAAAGCATACCCCATCATATGATATCAGAGCTATGTCTACTGGTAATAATAACCCAGCACATAGAACATACAGGGCACTTCCACTTAGCTCTTACAGTCCAGCTAATGAAAACGGGTAGCGGCGATTTTTCAGCTTTACCGCCCGGTTTTCACTGACTCGGGGATAAAAGGAGTGGAGAGGAGCGGAGTGAATTGGCCAATCACAGTGTTCAAAATCTTCATTTCACGTCAATGGAATCAGTGTAACTGAAGCGAAGCGGGACTGAACAGTCTTTGATGTGCTTCGTCCAGGCTAGCGTCAAAGGAAACATTTATCATTTTTATAGCCCTTTTTATCTACACGCTTTTATATTTATTATTAGCTTCACTAGTAACTAAGTTTGTTTCATGGTTTGTAACTAACAATATAATTGAATCTCGTAAGTAAATTTTGACATGCTTCTTGTCGTATTGAAATGTAAATTTGCATGTATGTGTAGTTCATGTGACAATACAATATTATGGTATCTTGGAGGTGATGATGATGTAGACGGAAAGTGGCCGTAGGAGCTGTTAAACAGCACAAGATAATCCCATTTGGGCTTCGGTCTTTGTTGGGGCTCGTTTGGTTGGTCTTGATGAGTAATTAACGTTTGTGTAAGAAATTGCAGTCAGACATAAAAGTGTTCCTCAAAAAAAAATTGACAAAAACTTCACTACTTAAACTACTTGAGATATAGAGTTACAGTGATAATCGCGCCTTACACTTGTCAGTGAGTTCCAGCGTGGGATGGGAGCACACTTAGCCAGTATTAAGTAGCTAACACTAACGACGCTAAAATGTCTCAACTGTATTGAAAACATATAGCGTGCGAAAGGCTAGTTCCTAGCAGACAAGTACACAATGACGGTGCAAACTCCACAATATTCTTCTGTTCTGGGTTCGCAAGGGGGTCTTTGGGAGTTAGCAACGACATTTACTCTACCGGAAATGTATTTGATGCTGAGGTCGTATGACTGCCAGATTAGAGCCCATCGGGCCAATCACCGAGTTGGTGACTTCAATGACATGAGCCATGGTCAGCCATAATGGTTATCTTGCTACATTCAATTTTATTTCCTGTAAAATTATACCACACAATATTACATAGTTTCTCACCTTGGGGTTGGGCAGCTCGCCGCTCTGAAGACTAGCCATGTAGCACCGCAGTCGAAACTGCTCACAGTGCAGCCGTTCCAGGTTCTCTTCCCATTGCAACATCTGCACTGCCAGCTGTGCCCTGGTCTCCGGGTCCGATACCACAGACTGTTGTAGGTCGGCCATGTGTTTGAGCTTGTGGTCCTGGACAACAAATATCTCATTATAAATCGGGCATATACGTAATTTTTTTAAACATGTAACGTCTCATTATTTTTATGTGGGTACATCACATTTTTTTTATATTGAATCATTGATACAAAGATGTACCTAAAGCCTTTCAAATAAACAATGCAAAGATCGACACACAAAGCATAAGATTTTTTTTTAAAGGTTATCGGGCGTTAGAGTGGTGGAGAGCTTAACACGTTGGACCGGTAATCCAGAGGTACTGGGTTCGATTCCCGGTCTCTTCCGCCAGGTTACGCATTTACATTTTTCTTTGTGCTTTGATATATGTATCAACTGGCATAATACGTGTTTGCGATTGTGATGAATCATTTAAAAACTCCACGCTCAAATTAGATGTGGCAGCGTTCTTTTCTTTTAGTTTTTAATCGCGTACCTTACTAGGAGATTATGACAATTGTGAAAAAAAATCCTGACTTTCAAATTAAAAGTTCATCGAGTTACTAATTAAAAAGAACGAATCGAGTTTTGTGCGTCATGTATTTACAAAAACAGTGGAACATACCCAGTTTTACAGAAACAGCAACAAATAAAAGGCAAATGTCTAAAAGTTTTGCGATGTTCTCGAGCGAAATGGTCTACATCGCTGAGGATGTTAACGCCCTACCGTGCAAAGGGCAAATTGAATTCGTTCCACAAATAGTTTCGGTGTTGAATAAAACTTTAAATCCTTTTACATTTCCATCTACAAAATCACGTCATCGGCGCACAACTTTATGATTATTTTGTTCGGTTCAATATTTCCCAATATTATAATTTTGTTAAGCGAGACTATAGGCTGTGTACAATTTTTCGAAAGACCAATAAATTCAATTTTATTTCGATAGATTCCTTGCTGAAAGGATCTACGAACTGCAGTTATATTAATTTTTATTTACCATGATTTTTCCGAAATATTTTTTAAATCGACAATTTGACAGTTCTCAATAATAGTGGCTGAAGCGATCTTCAGAAACTTTAGAAACTTAAAAAAAAACTATTGTTGATGGTTGGGACCTCGTCAATGTCAAACCGAAGATATTTTGACAATGACAAGTGTCAACCATCAACTAGTTTTTGTATTACGTTTCGAAGCCTGCTGGAATGATCTTTTCACCCGCTATTATTGAAAATTGTCAAATTGTCAATTAAAAAGAAACAATTCGGAAAATCCATGGTAGAGAAAGATGAAATGACCTACAGCTTGAAGATCCTGACAGTTATCAAAAAAATAACATAATATCATGGTCATCCAAAAAATGTACCAAGCTTATAATTATTGTAAATACGATTCATTACAAAGTAAAATGGCCGCCACGTACGGTCAGCCAATGGCTGTTCAGATTTAATTACAGCAGATTTATCTTCCCGTTCGGTGCCACGCAAGATACAAATCTACAATTCCGCTTTCAGATAAATCTTTTAGCCACAGATTTATTTGTTTGCCTGTTGTATAATAATTCTCGGCTAACGTTCTGTACCTTCCGCCTGAAATGGGCGGAGGTAAATCAGATATGCTCTACGAAAATATGCATAATGTTTTTGTACCGACCTATATTGGCACAGAAAGATTCGAATTTCAAATTGTAATAAGCCAGATGCCTATTTACGCAAGCGTAACCATGTTATAGCTGTAAATATATAGTTTAATCTAAAACCTCGCGGATGGCGGATAATTTTCTAACGAAATAAGCTGGATTTGAATGAAACAGCGTGTGCAATTTTAGTTATCACTACATAGTATAAAACAAAGTCGCTTCCGTCTGTATGTCCCTATGAATGCTTAGACCTTTAAAACTACGCAACGGATTTTGATGCGTTTTTTTAAATAGAGTGATTCAAGAGGAAGGTTAATATGTATAATACGTGCATAATTTATCAGCATTGCACCCGTGCGTAGCCGGGGCGGGTCGCTAGTTTATAATAAATACGTGTAATAATCATAATGTACAATACATTAATTGATGTCAAATTGGGTGACGAAGCTACCGCGCCGCTGTACGGGTAGCAGTCCCTGATGAAGAGCTCCGTACGCGTTCGAAACATGTCGGGCCGTTCCTGCCAGTTTCACGCGACTATAATAATTATGATTATGACACGTATTATATGATCAAAAACAGGTTTTAGTAATGTTGGTAGTTAGTAAAATGTTGAAAATGTAATGTATTTTGAATGGTGCGCGGTCCTCGCGCACTCGCCGTCGAGTGCCGTATGAATATTAATGGGTGCGCGCCACCTGCCCGGGGTAACTATCGCGGCGACAAAATAGATCGCCCGCCCAACCTTGTTAGCTAGCACGTGTGCCAACCGTAATTACATTATTTTGAACTTTCCCATCTCCACGGAAAACGGCGAGAGCAACCGGACGCAAAATTAGCAAAAATTGCATCACGTGATCAGATTTAACTCCACTCCGAGCTAAGATTAGGTAACATTAACGGTCTGAAATCGATTTGAATTCGCTTCGTTAGTCCCTATTTAAGTTCAGTCAACAGCAAACATAGCTGCTACAAATTAGAGCATATATTCGCATGGCGGTAAATATGTAGTGGTCGGAGCCGGCCACAAAGGCTTTGACGCGTGTTGCGGTTGGGCAGTGCGGGTCGGAAATTGGTGCGATTCCCAGCAGCGGCCGAACCGCGACGATCGCTCGACAGCACGGACATCAAACGGCAAGTTTCTAGCTTCCTACACGTATGTCGAAACTTGCAAATATCCTTTACATCCGTTGGAGTATAAACGAAATGTTGGCGCATCGTTCAATAACTGAGATTAATGATGTTGTCGATGTATTTTACAAAGTATTTCCTCACCTGCGGATTACCAGGTTAAACGCATTATATAAATATGATTTTTCTTCGTGGACCTCAGCGAAATAAAACAACAGTTCATAAAACAATCTGAAATCAAATTGTATTCCTAACGAGATAACTCAATATGTATAATTTTCTGGGGTTATTATTTTCCGGGCAGCTAAATGATGAACTGGCAGACTTTACTTAAAATAATAACTTGGCATTGGTCGCCCAGGGAACAGATGCTGACTTATTAATTTAGCTGCCAATTGTTTTATAGGCTAGGTTAGACTTCTATTATTTTTTTACCTGCTTAGTTAATTACATGCCTATATCAATATAAATAATAAAACGTATTTCCAATGGTATGAATGCTGTTGATGGTAAAGCCATACAAATTGTAATTAAATAAATGTTGAATACCATTTTTCGTGGATAAATTAATATGCATGTCATTCGTGAAAAATTACAATAAGTTTCATATTGTTGTTTCAATAAATTCAACTCCAATATGTTCATATTGTTGTAAATCTGCCTTTGAACACAATCGTTGGATATTCATCAACTATTTCTAACAGACAACACAAACACTTTTTTCACAATCCACTACATGATCTCTGAGCTACCACGACATTACATGCATCACGTGAAATAAAAGCATTTTATTCCGCGATAGCTATCCACCATATATATTTCCATTTTAAACGTTGGTTTATTAAATTGCCGTACCCTGCAAGTATACACCTATGACGTAAATGGAACGACTGAATTATAAAAAGTCAACGAGCATATTCAGGAAGTGCTGAGCAAAAGCAAAATATTTATCTCCGTAAATCGCGATGCTTTTCGCCTCGCGCACTGTATACTTGAAGGTTTACAGTGAACAATGAACCAGGGATTGTGTTCAAAATTGGACCAGTATGTCATTGTAATAAAGTCGAACGTCGGCACATAAGAGATCAGTTTACAGGGGTAGTAAGAGATCTGTACTAGTCAAACAACGGTTGTGTTAGTTCAGGCGGAGCGCTGAGCAGTCGGGGTCGAATAGTGCATTAGGTATTTCAGTTAACCCGGTTTTATTTGTACTGAAAACCGCACTGCCGCATAACCAGAGCCAGGGTCTGAGTTAACGGCGTCTTAGGTCCACGTCGATATTTAATTTCCCTGCGGACTGTCAAACAGGAAAATCGACGCGATTTTCCTGGGTAGTCGGGTTTTACTAAGGAAACCTAAAATGTGCCACGTAAGTACGTTATCAAGTGATAATGTTTTTTTTATGTACCTATTTATAGATGGTATTAAAAACGTTGAATACAACTGGACATTCCTGGGCAGTTAAAAAGTTGTTAGTGGAGAGGACAAGACAGGCGGTTACACTTCAAGGGCATATGCTCGGTAAAGAGCTAGGCAAGTAAGTATGTATTACAATTCTTCTCTAGCAAAAGGACTTCTCTCTAAGATGCGGCGTCACAGTAGACTACAATGGCGGGACGAGACTTACACGTATTCCGATGAGATTTGTCGATTGATTGATTTAGAAAGGGACAAGTGGAAGAAAAGAAAATGCAGGTCTTGCCGCGATGCCGGGTAAAGGCGGCGGCGCAAGTACCGTCTTCCCTTTTCACCCAGTTCACCAGTTTCACCTGTGATGAACATGCAGAATAGAATACTTACAGATTCAATAGCTTTCTCGAGTCGATAAATCTCCTCTTGCAGGAGATGGAGAGTGCCTGTCTTGCCGCGATGCCGGGCGAAGGCGGCGGCGCAGGCACTGTGTATGCTGTTCACCCAGTTCTCCAGTTCCACCTTTGACAAACAAGCAAATGTTTTGTGTTTAAGAGACCTTAGCTTAACCTTTTCACGTATTAAGCTGATTTAGGTTAGAGGTGGCAAATCTCAGGGTGCTTTAAAAAGTCGATATAACTGTAACCAAAATAGACTCAACCTCAGGGCTGCCTTTTGAATTTATAAAAGTTCAATTTAATAATCATGCGCCATAGATTGACGATGTCGAAAAACGCCTTAAAACGCTGAATATTTAGCTACATTAACATTACGATAAAAAAAAATGTCACAATGAGTTGTCACGAAAGTCATATAGGTTGGTTCTCTGCTCTTAATGTTTTCTGCTCTCTCCGTACCTATAGTTAATATACTTATACCATATTAGCACGTTTAGTAACGTGAGCAACAAGTATCCA
The DNA here is from genome assembly GCA_947623375.1 of Apotomis capreana. Taxonomy (NCBI): domain Eukaryota; kingdom Metazoa; phylum Arthropoda; class Insecta; order Lepidoptera; family Tortricidae; genus Apotomis; species Apotomis capreana. The sequence goes on along the minus strand of OX392502.1, from coordinate 7,898,901 downwards.
AACATTTACAACAACAGCAAATAACGTTAACGTTACATCACTAACAGGCGTGACAAAATTGCAGTGACCTGGAATGACTATCGGTAGGTTTTAGACATCACTTTCAATCATTAATTTATGCACGTTATAATGTGATCGGGTATCTCAAATGCGGCATTATACTCACTTGGCAAGGTGCTTGGAATAAATACGCATCCCCGAACGCTGTGCTCAGGCAGAATATATAATCGCGCTTTGGATGTTCAGGGATGGGTTGCATAATGGCGCCGTCGACTATGATGAGGTGCTTCGGGGCCGCTTCTACAGATCGACCCTCTCTTGAGTCGCATGGGTAGAATAGCAGTGTGGTGCCTTTAAGGCAAACCCAATAGCCTTTCCATCCTCGCTTACGAGCCAACTCGATCTGGTGTTTCTTGCGCAGCAACCACTTCTTAACACTCAGGAATCTGGGGGCAAATATTGTATATTAGGAAAAAGTAAAATGTTTTTCATATCTGCACGATGATTTTTGACCGGATCAGCAGTCAAAATTAAATTCCATAGGTGCAGTCTCATGCCACTGTTTAATTAATAATTTCAGTGAATGATACGGTTAGGATTAGGACCAATAATCATTGGGTATTACCATTGATACAAATAAGTTATTCAATATAATGTTATCCTGAATACCAATAAATAAATAAATAAATAAGGATTTTCACACATTATTATAACAAACACAAAGCCTTTTAAACTTCGCCAATTGAGTTCAAAAGTTTCATATTGATTGCTATACACATCTATCACTTCAGGATTAGTAAGTTATAAATCATAATATATCTGAGATCTGAGATCTGCTGATAGCAAATGATTACTTATTCTGTATCCTTACAATAGGATTTGTATTATTTGCTGGGATAATTCCCCAGACGGTCGGACGACCGACGTAGGCTGAGATGGATATCGTGGCTACTTTGAAAAGCTTAACACTTGTAACTCATTGTACTTCAATGAAAAATATAGCATATCTGTATGACACTAGCATGCACTTACTACCTTTTTCCCCAGTTTGGTTTCAGATATGAGCTGTTTTAAATTTAGCTTGTTTGATAGTGCACTTCGTTGTATGGGAACCTTGCACTTTTTAACAATGGGCTATAACTTGGCACGGTTGATCCTTAGGTGGTCTTGAGTGAATTCAGACCGGGAGCTATTGACAGCCACCGCGCGTTTAGTGGGGGGAGGGAGGTAAGTTTGACGCTGCCGCGCTTTAATTAAAACTAAACATAATAGGGCATGTACGTAATATCATTTTCGCATTAGAGGATTTCTATGTTTCAAAAAAAAAATTGCAGCACCGTGTTTCTTATATGTAATTTAATAATATTCCTTGTTTGAAATTTGGTACTTTCGACATAGAATAAAGCTTTCGATAACAGCGCGTATACAGTCTTTATGGAGAATTTCTTCAGTACTGCCCCTTTCACGTATGGCAGAAATGCAAGCTGTCTGCTGATCTTCGGATGTCTATTCCCTTTCTTCGTGTCCTGTTGCATGTTCCTCTTATACACCAGTAGCAGTAGCACCTTGTTAACGTGACCTAGCTCCTCGTCCCACCCGTAGATACAATTAGGATAGACCCGTTATAATGTTTGTTAATTATGTGTACAAACCGCGAGAGTATAAAATGTCAATTTTCCTTGTACTCTAGAAATTGTGCCCGAAGCGTAGCAATTACATAATGAACTTGACTGATATAGAAATCTCTAGCTGAATAAACGATTTTTTTTTATAATATTTTCGCCATTCCCTATGACCGATGAAGAATTATGTTTCCCCACGATAATTAACGACATAGTCGGAACGTTGCAAGGCAATAAATACAATCAAGGTAGACTTCGGCTCACGCAAGCGTATAAGTATTTTTGCCACTTATAGCCATTAGGGAGGCCATTAATCACAGCTATGAATAAAGGTATGAGTAAATTAAGTGATTTATGAAGTGCTTCGCTTGCACTTCATGATAATGCTGACTCTCTTTAATTACCTATAGAGGTAATTTATCGAACTTCTATGTGTAAGTATAAAGGCTTGTGACCTGGTAAAAGGTTTTTCGAAAAGGGTTAAGCTTAAGAGCATTAATTAGCAAACTTATAGCATGAAAAGTAGTTTACGTACCATAAATGACCCACATATACTGAAGTCTTTAATTTGCAAAATGAAACAATTTCAATAACCGTGAACTTGGTCTACAAAGGTTTTATCCAAAGAGTAGGTATGTAATCACTACGTTTTTATCATGTAATATCCACGAAAAACAACGTCACACGTATTGTTCAAATATAAAAGAAACAAGATAGAAAGAACTGTAGGTACTTGTAAGTCAAGTGGCGAGAAACATCGTATTTACCGAACGATACACGTCGCTCACTTGGTTGTACTTGTATGAGGAAGTTGTTTGAGAATTTCTCGAAGAGGCTCTCGTCTCCTTACGCCTTCAGTTTTTACAGCGTTGAATGGGTCACGGCTAAGATTTCCCTCCGGTCATTTGGGATTCATGGGAGAGAATTGTAGCCGCAAGGAACATAAAGAACGCCTCAGGCTCGTAGAGAATCTCGTCAGCGGCGTATGACAGCGCCTTTCTTCCTTCCCGCTCCTTGTCACTTACATTTTATTTAAAATCTGCAGAAAGGCAGGCATTTGTAAAACACATTTTGTTTTTCTTTATCCGAGCGTAAAAGTGCGACGGCGTGTACATTGAATGAATATTGGATTCTCCGTGGGAACTCCGTCCTACGTCTATTCCGGCGAGAATTAAAATAAGTTTTGCTCAGAGCAGGGACTATATACTCTTGCTATTGAATAATATCGAGGTTGCTGTATTTTAAAATATGTTACGCGACCCTGTTTTAAAAAGGTATTATTAGCCTTTGAATAAGTATAAACAGCTTTCATACATTAGGTTTTGTTTTAGCATCATATTACATAGCATTTGCAGATGTAAAAACACGGAATAATTAAAATAAAACCATTGTCATTTTATGTACACTTTAAAGTAGTATTGCGTCTCGAATAATACGATTTCATATTTGAAATAAGCTTACATTATACGGGTTCAGTGTAGGTTAATATTTATATATACTTAAATAAGTAAAACTCATCCCACCCTCTCTGAAGTTATATTACACTTTCGGCTTTTCGGTCTTTGTGACGAGATTTGGCGTAAGTAGATTCTATGGAAATAAGAAAATAAACAACGACACGGCAACATGAAAAAAGGAGTGATTCCGTAACAGACTGCGCGCAAATATGGAATATGATCCGCGTATTTGTTAAAACTTGTTTTATTTCGTTGGAGTTTGCGTACGAATCTCTATTTACGTTACATGAAAGCTCAAAATCTGGTTTGCATCTGGCAAACAAAAAATTGTAGGTACATCCATATTTCACTACATCTTCGTGAATGTCTATTTCCGTGTCTTATTTTTTAGCGTCGATCAAACAATTGCTATATACGAAAACGATGAAGACATAACGAGGTTTTGTAATTTGGTTTCACATTTACTCGAATTATTTGTGGATTTCAATAATTACTTATGCAATTGTACTTGTTATAGTTGCAATCGTCCATAACCTGTAGTAATTGCTTATCTAGGCTAGTCGTACGACACTATTCGATTTAGCTAGCTATATCAGAGCCCATAATAGACGAAGTCCATAGTTCTTGCCCCAATGGTCGCCGTCGTCGAAATCGATGAGGAGGACTATATGACACTGTAATAGTAAACTAAATAATGCTGACTCAAATACATTAAGTATTTACAATTACATAATTGTATTGAATCGCGGAAAGACGGCTGAGCTAATGAATATAAATATGATTAATTCATGGGGTCAAATTCGACGTTTCCAATAACATCAATCCATATCCTCGTTAAATGACTAGTTTAGTGATACCAAGTTTTACAACTTAATTATTTGTAATTTTCCAGCTCTGTCTACTAAAAATCGCGGTAGTATGTAATTGATAACGTAGAAAGTACTTACCAGCCTTCCTAAAAGCACTAGTGCAGTTGAAGGAGGCCCGTCTGCTTGCCCTTGTACGTCAAGTTGATCGCGCTTTCGCTCTGGTCTCTAGTTCGACACAGTCTTCACTGACATTTGATCATCGTATCTGTCAACACTCACCCAGCCTTCCTAACAGCACCAGTGCAGTTGAAAGAGGCCGCTGCAGCGCCGGTCTGCTTGCCCTTGTACGGCGAGTTCATCGCGCTCTCGCCCCGGTCTCTAGAGTCTTCACTGACATTTGATCATCGTATAGCTGTCAACACTCACCCAGCCTTCCTAACAGCACCAGTGCAGTTGAAGGAGGCCGCTGCAGCGCCCGTCTGCTTGCCCTTGTACGACGAGTTCATCGCGCTCTCGCCCCGGTCTCTAGTCTTCACTGACATTTGATCATCGTATAGCTGTCAACACTCACCCAGCCTTCCTAACAGCACCAGTGCAGTTGAAGGAGGCCGCTGCAGCGCCCGTCTGCTTGCCCTTGTACGGCGAGTTCATCGCGCTCTCGCCCCGGTCTCTAGTCTTCACTGACATTTGATCATCGTATATCTGTCAACACTCACCCAGCCTTCCTGACAGCACCAGTGCAGTTAAAGGAGGCCGCTGCAGCGCCCGTCTGCTTGCCCTTGTACGGCGAGTTCATTGCGCTCTCGCCCCGGTCTCTAGTCTTCACTGACATTTGATCATCGTATATCTGTCAACACTCACCCAGCCTTCCTGACAGCACCAGTGCAGTTAAAGGAGGCCGCTGCAGCGCCCGTCTGCTTGCCCTTGTACGGCGAGTTCATTGCGCTCTCGCCTTGGTCGTCTTCGTCAGACACGGCCGTGGTCAGTGACATACGATCATCATCGGATATCTGGAGACAAATAAAGTTACTTGTAGTATTCGTTATCGTAAATTTCACATAAGAACGGACCGGTTTTTGTTACGAACAGAACAAACACCTTACAGGCTTGGCCAAATCGCTAGAGAAAGTAAAATATCGTATTGCGTGCAGTACGCAACTAACTCGACTAATAGTATCGATCTCGCGTATAAGCAACAGTGCTACTACTGAGAATAATCTGAAGTGGTCGGAATGAAATAAAATTCGTACAGCAATCATTTTCGTTTTACACAGTCTTAAAATTAAAACCCCATTCCAGTGCGTGTAGAGGATCACCAACGATGATTTTATGACTTACGGAATGTAAAAACCGTATGACTTATATAAACTGTCAACTTCAGTACAACAGCGAATCTTGTCACAAAATTGGATAGCATTTTTATTACAAACCTTGAACCTAATTCGAGAATGCCTTTTGAGAGATCGCAAAACGTCAAAACTCTATTAGATAACAGTGATATCGCCTTTGAACTGTCATTAGATTGCGATGAGCTTAAAGTGACATATCTCATCTCAATTTTGGAAATACGAAGGTGATAATGATTGTCAAAAATGCTATTCATGCATATGAATTTCTGTTTTGAACGAAACGTAACTGACTAATTTCATGCATTACACGATCAAGTTAAAGTACGCGCCTGTTATTTATGCCGTCACATACAAAGGAAATGCAAATTAAGCGCGACCGGTTTGACGAAGTTGCGATGTTCTAGGGATATCGCCACTTGTCAAGTAGGGACACGTCAAAAGTGACGGATGGCGAAGAAATGGAGAGATCTCCATCATCTCTCTAAACTTGGTCGAATTACCCCCTGGCGCTTATTCGAGTGTGCCGTTCGAGATATCGCCTAATGTCAAATCTCTGTTAAATATCAGACATATTGCCTGTGGACGGTCATTAACACGCGATGAGCGTCAGGTGATATATCTCATCTCAGTTTTGGAAATACGAAGGCGATAGATAATGATAATGATAGGCGATAATTAAATTGGAATATGCGATATGATGAGCCACATCCCGAAGTATGCCAAATAACAAACGTCACATTCTTGTTTCTGGAAAAATACGCCATAATTGGAAAACTAGCCACTTTTCGTTTCGTTAAAACTTACACAATAGGAAGAACCGGTTCTGGACCATCCATTAAAAACTAAGCTGACCCACATGGCACGCTTGTTGCGTTTTTTATCGCAAATAAACTTTGCAAAAACGAGGACGCCGCGGCCACTCATTGTAGCTCGAATAAGCTGTGAAAGGGTCAACCTATTTGTTATAACTTTATAAGCGAAGCTAAATTGGCTTTCAGTTGGCCAGCGACGTGGAAAACTAGTCGACAAATATTTCGTTTCTAAAATCGTCTGCAATCATTTGGTTGATTCGCACCACCGAGTCCTCTGCTCAGTTAACCTCGCTGGACTCGAGCAAATATTTCTTCAATTGTTTACAATGACCTATAGGCGCAGTTCGTGGCGAGTCGAGCCAATCACGCTTTGAGCCAGTTCCGTTCGCAAGCATATTTGATCGGGCGGAGAATTGACAGCCGGACTTGGGCCGATGAATGTTACATCATGTAATATACTGCTCGTCGATATTGTGCTATATGAAATACTTGATCAGCTCTTGTATTATGCTCATCATGTAACAAATAATTAAAATACTAATCACTTTGTTACAACTGTTATCTATAAAATCATCTTTACGTAGTTAACATATTTCAAAAGCTTAAGCTATACCCTCTTATCTCTCAAGTACTTAAAGGAACCTCATGTGTAAAATTTGCGATGTGATTAGTGAATAAGATCGAAAGGCCATGTAACTATAAAAAAATACTTTGTTCATTTCTTTCCAAGTGATTATTTAAACGCAAAAGTAAAATCTGTTTGTTCTTTTTAATGTCTCAAAATGACGTCTATGTTTATATTCAAAATCTCGCAACGAGTTCGGTAAGAAATGATTTGGTAACGGAACGATTTCATTGAAGATGTTATTACACTTTGAGAACCAACTCATTCTAGTGTAAGACTCGACGCCTGAATCTTAGAGGTCGTTAAAAGATGGAAGCCTCGGAAAAACGAGTTACTTCAACCGTGACTGAATTTATTTGTTGTACATCAGTGAAAAGGGAGTGTTTAAGTTGTGCTTCGTTCGAATACAAATTGAAGTCAGGCGTTATGTTTCTTGTTTTCGATTTTATCAAACTTGTTAATGCGTGTTGAACTGTCAGGTGTTTTTTTGTTTGATTTAATAAATAAATAAACAAATAAATATCAGACAACCTCACACAAATCGATCTAGTCCCAAATTAAGCTCAAGAAGGCTTGTGTTATGGGTACTAGACGACGATATATATGCTTATATAGATAAATATATACGTAAATACATAGGAACAACCGTGACCCAAGCACAAATATTCGAGTTCATCACACAAATATTTGCCCTGGCCGGGATTCGAACCCGGGACCGCTGCTTAGTAGGCAGGTGCCTGCAAACTGAGACAACCGCGTCGTCAAATTTGAATGTGAAGATAAAGTAGCAGTTTAATTATATCCATTAAATAAGTCCCTTTTTATTACGGTAGTGTAATTATTATTAAATACTTAAGAGACAAACGAGATGATTAATACCTGCAGTTATATTTAAGTAGTTGATTTTCTTTTGCTACGAGTACGAATAGATTTAAACGATACGATACATAAATTGTGCCATGATTTCACATCGTCAATTTCTCTAAACTTGTTTGTATTAAGCACCTTGTGTAAAATATTATTTTAATAAGACAACTTTCCCACTATGAGTACGACAGCAAGCACAACACAATTTGCAATGCACATTATGGTTTCCATAATACAAACACTTGCAACTTGCGATTTGCATCTAAACTTGCAGCAAACTACAAACTAATTACGAACTGGAGTCCTCGATTATTAAATTCTTTAAAGATACATGCTTTTCTTGCTAGAAATTCCTAGTATTGCCATGTCTGTCTGTATGTCTGTACAGCTGCTTATTATAGCTATTTTAACCCAGAAACTATCAAAGTTGTTGGAGTTGGCATTGCATAATAGATAAAGAAGAAGAAAACTGTCGGGTCTATCTAATAATTTACTGTGGTGTATGACACCTTGGGCCCAATTCGAGAATGCCGTTGGAGATATCTCCAAACGTCAAATCTCCATTAGATAACAGTTATATCGCCATTGAACTGTCATTTAAATGCGATGAGCTTAAAAGTGACATATCTCATCTCAATTTTGGAAATACGAAGGCGATAATGATTGTCAAAAATGTTATTCATGTATATAAATTTCTGTTTTGAACGAAACGTAACGGACCAATTTCACGTACTATGCGGTCAATTTAAAGTATGCGCCTGTTATTTATGCCGTCACATACAAAGGAAACGAAATTTTTGCGCGTCCGAATCGACGAAGTTGCGATATCGCCACTTGTCAAGTAGGCACACGTCAAAAGTGACGGATGGCGATGAAAATGAGAGATCTCCATTATATCTCTAAAATTGGTCGAATACCCCCCCTTGTCCCTACATTCCATGGTCACGTAATTGCTATGAATTTTAAAGTTCTCGAGGACGACGATCTCTGTGCCACGGCAACGCAAATTTACATGTGGCAACATTAATGAATAAATAAGTATCGGGCAACCTCACATAAATCGACCTAGTCCTAAATTAAGCTCTAGCAGGCTTGTGGTATGGGTACTAGGCGACGATTGACATACTTATGAAGATAAACATAAACTTAAAACATAGAAGATACCCACGACCCAGGAATAATATTCGAGTGCATTACACAAATATTTACCCTTGCCAGGATTCGAAGCCAGGTTCGCCGGCTCAGTTAGGCAGCAATACGAGTACCACTACTGCTACGCAGTAGTAGTATAGTAGTGTACGTCAAATGTTTGACGACGTGGTTGATGCCAACCACGTCGTCAAACATTTGACGTCACAGTAAAGGTACAATCAACCAAATAATAATTGTTCTAGAGCGCTCTTTTCGAATCTATTTTATGAGTAGAGCATTTCTCAAAAAGTTTATACAAAATAAACACCTCAGTTAAAGTTCAATATATTTTTCCTAATTTGTTACCAATTGTCTTTGACATTTCCAATACATTGATTTCAGATTATATTTAACTAGCTGCGCCGCGCGGTGTTACCCGCTCATCCCATGGGAACACTAAATTTTTCGGGATGAAAAGTAGCCCATGTGTTAATCCAGGGTGTCAGCTACCGTCATACCATTTATCAAAATTGCATGGTTACACGGCTAGCCGTTTGAGCGTGTAGAAGTAACAAACATACACATAAACACACAAATGTTCGCCTTTGTAATATTAGTATGATTAAACAAGCATAACAGAACCTTACTTATCAAACACAGCCATAACATTTATATAAAATCACTAAAATAATTGGTAACAAAATAGGAAAAGTACATTAAACTTTAATTGACGTCTTATTTTTGTACACTTTTTTGAGATATGCTCATTAAAGTCCAACAGTGGTGGACTTCTTAGCCGACTATGTGTATATTTTGGCCCTAAAGCATTCAGTTTCGTTTTCCCTAGGCCGTTGTATAGTTAGCAGAGTAATTAACCGCATGTCTATCACGTGTCTCAAACTTGGAGCAAACGGGGAAAGTTTCAGTGTGGAACAATGAGTCACGGGGTCATTACACACAGCAGGCTTTTATGTCTTGTTTTAGAAAAGTCATGACAACCGGTTTTATTGGCTATACCACGGATGGCAATCCCTGGGAGTCTTCACAAAATTGTCAAGCTATGCATTAAAATACAGGTGCTTCCATTTAGGTATAAACTGTAATAAGATATGAGTTGATTAATAAAAACGTTCGTCACACCTAACTTTTAAGTAGAATTTCGGGAAAATCTCATTGTTTTTAAATTAATAATAATGATGTTGTATTATTGTTGTATCACGTTTATAGGTTATTACAAAAATATCTGCACATTCGCTGTCTGTCTGCCAAAAAAATTATGAGGCAGACTTTAGAAAACGTTGAATTGCTGTTATAGGGATAAAGGAACAGGCGATAAGGATAACGAATTTAGAGAAACTCAAACAATTGAATAATCGTGATTTAGTTAGATTAATTATTAAAATTCTCTCCTTCTTAAAATGTTCTTAGGGTTCAAAAGGTTCATCCTACCAAAAGAAACTTTCCGATCATCAAATGTCGTATATTTAAGCGAACACCTCCCACTAAAGTAATATTCAGTTACTTACACACAATAGTAAAACAACATTTATTCCCATTTTATAAAAGTCTATTGGACGATACAAATGGTATGCATCTTATAGCGGGACTTTGTTTTGGAAAAAAAGTCTGTAGAAAAAAAATCGTAAAACGACTTTAATATTTCTTCATTTCATTCATCCCCGTCGCAAACTGCAGTACCTTACGACGAAATATAATTTTATGAAGAAACTCGCGTTGGTACTTTCTTTTTTTTTCTGAAAGGCGAGGGTGCAGTGGAGGGCCATCGAGCCGAGGGCGCGAGCGCCGCGTGCGCCACAAAGACGCTGCTTCCTTGTTCCCGCGTATATTGTGTCGCGATCAAAAGCGCAACAAACTTTAATTTAATTAAAAATATGAATATAGGACAAATTCTATGCGCCCTTGTAACTGCCTGATTGACCGATTTTTCTTGATGGAAAGTGCTGAAAAAATAATGACGTTGTCACAGCAATTTATTGATAAAAAAGAAAAAAACCTTGAATCATTTGAATCTTGGTAAGATCTGAACCAGCTCCGTGTGAATGGAGTGAGTAATAAAATTGAAAGCCAAGTTATTTGCAGTAAACTCTCTAGACCTGTCATGAGCAAATCATACAAATAGAATCCTTTTTCCAGCTAGGTCGCACCAAAGCAAACCAAATGTATTGGTAAAAATTTACTGCTGCATCCATTTCAGTAGTTAAATTTGTGTAACTGTAATATTACAATTTTCCAACTTCAATAATAAATCTAAAAATCTAATTCACGAATAATCCGGTATTCCCTTGTTTTGTCTAAAAATTATTTGCCTAATTTCAGTTTGCCTAACAACTTTTAGTATAACCAACGGTTTGCCTAATTTCAGTTTTCATAATTATTGTTTCAATAAATGATCACTTTGTCGAAACTCGTTTAGTCTAATCATCATTTCAAATAAAGTTTGTTTCGTTTAATATTAGTTTAACTAACTAATTCTTATATTGCGGAAATTTATTTAACTAATGATTATATTGCCGAATGTTATTTTATTTTTACTAATGATTATATTGCCGAATGTTATTTTAACTTATGATTATTTTGCCGAATGTTATTCTAACTAACGACCATCACGTTGAAACTCATTTTATGAACATAATCAAAGAGTATGTAATCACTACGTGAACATAACATTTAAGGCAGGTCTGACTTGGCTTAGGTTAGGTACGACGACGAGCGAAGCGATGTTAGGTTGAACTGCGACCCAAACGAGCGAGCGAGCCGCGCAGGTCCGACTTGGCTTACGATTCCTAACAATACCTATTTCACCTTAAGGCAGATCCGATTTGGCTTAGGTTAGGTACGACGACGAGCGAAGCGAGGAGGAGTGTTACGTTGAACTGCGACCCAAACCAGCGAGCGAAGCGAGCGAGCCGCGCAGGTCCGACTTGGCTTACGAATCCTAACTATACCTATTTCACCTTAAGGCAGATCCGACTTGGCTTAGGTTAGGTACGACGACGAGCGAAGCTAGGAGGAGTGTTAGGTTGAACTGCGACCCAAACGAGCGAGCGAAGCGAGCGAGCCGCACAGTTCCGACTTGGTTTACGATTCCTAATATTACCTATTTCACCTTAAGGCAGATCCGACTTGGCTTAGGTTAGGTACGACGACGAGCGAAGCGAGGAGGAGTGTTAGGTTGAACTACGACCCTAACGAGCGAGCGAAGCGAGCGAGCCGCGCAGGTCCGCCTTGGCTTACGATTTCTAACAGTACCTATTTTACCTTAAGGCAGATCCGACTTGGCTTAGGTTAGGTACGACGACGAGCGAAGCGAGGAGGAGTGTTAGGTTGAACTGCGACCCGAACGCGCACCGCGGGTTCCGTACAATACTTTCCATCCTTAAGTTTTGCAGGGAATTGAATATATTTAAGGTATATACTTTGATTAATAAATAAATAAATAATAGGTAATAAAAAAAAACGTGAAATAATATACTGCACGTGCAAATTAGGCAAACTGAAATTATACAAAAATTGTAGTAGGCAAACTAGCGTTTATAGGAAATGTAATTATATTAGTTGAATAATAGATAAAATGAAATTATAAATACAAAAATTAGGCAATATGAAAATTCGGCGAAACAAGATTATGCAAAATATTCATTAAGCGAAATGACTTTAGACTAAACGAATATTAGGCAAACTGAATAAATATGCAAAGTAATTTTAGACAAAATGAAATTAGGCAAATCAAAATTAGGCAAAAAATTATTAGACCAAACAAGGGTAAACCGAATAATCCATTGTTTATTGTATTAAGCCGTTTTACACTCACGTGACATTTTCAGGGACGGTCCGACATGATTCCAACTCGTATGGAGCTCTTCATCAGGGACTGGTATCCAGCGGCGCGGTAACTTCGTCACCGATGAAGAACTTGACGAAACATGTTAGGCCGTCCCTGTACCCTTATCATGAGTTAATGTAACCGTACTCACTGGCGACTGCGTAAAGTATTTTATAGAGAAGCGCCTCTAGCGTTACTTTGTAGAACTACAATTCTCCATTCAAATCCTTTACGCAATCGCTAGCGAGCACGGTCACTTTAAACTCATGTTAAGGGTACTGACAAATCTCACGTGAGTGTAACCCGCTTAACAGAAATATGTTTCACAAAAGTTTTAATAAAATCCATTGTTTAATTTAGGTACTGTAAATTTCATTTGACAGTTCCGCTTTCAAAAGAGAAACTCCTTATCCTTAACATCTTTCTCTACAACGGCAACATCTTTCTCCAAAGTCCACCACACAATTTATGGCAGACGGACAGCGAACGCTCTCTGAGTAGGGATTTTATGAAATTCATTGGATTTCTCGCGGAGGGGCGAAATCCTCGCCGCGGGTTCAAACTTACTAACGAAACGATATAAATGGCGCTTCCTTTCCGGATTTTCTTTGAGGCAGGTGCTGGTTTACTTAAACGTTTAAATAAAGGGTCATATTTATCAGAGATATAGGCATGCTCTACGTTTAATTAATGGCGCTAAGCTTCAAAGACTTTGCTTTTAAATAGACGTATCTATAATAGCAACTTTAGTTAATGAAAGTTTAATAAAATGAATTCAGTTAAGTGTTTGTCTCGAAGAGTGATGAAATTTTATACTATGCGGTTTTATAGCGCTATTAATTGTCTCCTCTCTCTATCTTACGTAGGACTGTTGTCTATACGACGTATACTATATTTTTCGTTGAAACGAGGTTTGAATAGTTGTTATAATGATAAATATACCAAGTTAAACTTTACTCATTAATAAAAAAAAAACTTTCCGAATGTTCTTCGGACCACAGAGCCAGCTCATTCCTCGGCCAAAGGATTAGCTTGGCTATTCAACGGGGGAATGTAGCCGGCATCATGGGTACCCTGCCGCAGGGCCATGATCTGGGGGACATCGGTTTTGTTAGTTAATTTTATTTAGGTTAAGTTGCTTTACTGTTAATTTTTACTTGTGTTTCGTTTACTAATAAATATCCCATCAAAAACATAAATGTTAAATTAGAGCCAAGTTCTCGCATGCAACGTTGTCGACTTCGCCGACAAAAGAATTGAGATCTATATGGGCGCCAAGTTCTTTGCCCTAAATTTTTTAGATACAAGGACATGCGACATACTCAATGCATTTATTTTACTTGGGGTGTAATTCAATATCAAGACTGGACTTGGCTAGTTTTTACATATAAATGTATATTACATTTGTCTAATCATTAACCTATTTTCGTAAAGGTATGTACGCAAGTTAGTGTACGTCCTGTTACTTATACTGTTAGCTTGATAATAATACTATGTTACTTTGATAAAATTAAGTCAGTTTGTGAAAACTAGCCAAGTCAAATCTTGATATTGAATTACACCCCAAGTAAAATAAATGCATTGAGTATGTCGCATGTCCTTGTATCTAAAAAATTTAGGGCAAAGAACTTGGCGCCCATATAGATCTCAATTCTTTTGTCGGCGAAGTCGACAACGTTGCATGCGAGAACTTGGCTCTAATTTAACATTTATGTTTTTGATGGGATATCATTACTTTTTGTACAGAAATTTGAATTGACGCCCCACCTGTCTTGACTAGAGTGACGCGGGGTAGAGGGAGGGGCCGGACCGCTCCTCGCCACGCCGCGCTCCCGCGCTTCGCTATCCGTCCCCGCGCCACGGCAATTTATTAACCTTCTCTGTCTGTGTTGTGTGTGTGTGTGTGTGTGTGTGTGTGTGTGTGTGTGTGTGTGTGTGGTGTGTGTGTGAGAGAGAGAGTGCCATCTTACAAACAAAGAAAGAATTTTCCAAATCGGTTAGTAAATGACGGAGTTCTGAGGCAACAAGCATAAATAATAATAATAATAAAACTAAAAAATATCACTGTTTTTGATTTTTATATGTGTACACACACAATTACCAAGCTGAATGCCAAATTTCATCTTTCTAGGTCACCTGGAAGTGGGTTAGGTTTTTGATTACTAGTGAGTCAGTCAGTCAGTGATAAAAATGCCGTTTTTTGGACGTCAATATCTCAATAACTATTTCATCTACATTTATGAAATTTGTGGTTCTAGTTGTTCTCAGGGACCTAAATACATAAGCCAAATTTCATTTTTTTCTGTTGAATAGATTTGGAGTTATTGAGGGGTCAAAAGTGGCTCCAAACGGTTCGTGTAATATAACACACGGCTGCTGCTCGCCAGTTCCTGCGGTGAACTTGGCTGGACACGCTGCCGCGTGTCTAGATATATATTTTATCATAGTATTATTTTATTTTTTATTATAGGTTTACGAAAAGAATATCAAAGTTTTACTGAAGTTGATTCGAGTAACAATACAATACAATACAACAATTCTTTATTGCACACCAACAAGAAAAATATAACATGAGAAATCATAAATTAAATAATGGTAGACAATAGGCGGTCTTATCGCTAAAGAGCGATCTCTTCCAGACAACCTTTGGGTAATATTGTGTTATTCTTATTAAAAATCATAATTAAATTATATAACGAGCTTCCAAATCAAGTACCTACTTTTAGAGCTGATAGTACTTGCCTCTTAGGAGTATTAATCTATATATATAAAAGAAGAAGTCCTGACTGACTCATCAACGCACAGCCGAAACTACAAATGTTAGAGAGTTGGTTTTTGCACAGCAGGTTACTTTTATGACGTGGGCTAGGGATAAGAAGGGATTTTTGGAAATACCTCCCCTAAGAGGGTTAAATAGGAGTGCAAAGTTTGTATGGGGTACAAGTTTTTTTTTATGCTAGGAACTTGAAACTTTGAAAAAAGGTATTAAAATAAAATGAAAGAAAACTAATTTCAGCGTTTTTGAAAATTCATCCCTCAAGGTGGTAAAAAAGAGGTTGAAAGTTTGTATGAAGATCAAGTATTTTTTTGAGCGCGGGACATGATTCTTTGTTTAAAGGCATACTATTAGAATACAAGAAAAGTAATGTCAGCGTTTTCAAAAATTCGTCCCCTAAAAGGGTTAAAAAGGGGTTGAAAGTTTGAATCCATTACAAACTCTTTGAAACTTCTTATTAAGGCATATAACAAAATAACATTAATTTAACGTTATTAAAAATTCAACCTCTAAGAGGGTTAAAAGGAGGATGAAAGTTTGTCTCAGGGTTCAATTTAAATTTTAAGCTAGGAATTTGAAACTTCGTTAAAAGGTATCAAAATAAAATGGAAGAAAACGAATTTCAGCGTTTTTGAATATTCAGCCCTGAAGGTGGTGAAAAAGGGGTTGTAAGTTTGTATGAAAATCAAAACTTTTTTTGAGTGCGGGACTTGAAACCTGATTTCATAATGATTCCGTGTAATTAGAGCAATTTAGCCGAAAAAAAGCCAAGAGCGAGTTAGACTCACGTACAAAGGGTTCAGTACCATTACGTAAAAAATGGCAAAAAGAACACGTTTGTTGTACACGTTTGCAGCACTTCAATATTTATTATTATTTATTATATGTTGAATTACAGTAACCAACATCAAAATCCACTTGACTTAAATCTCATACAACTTGCAAAAAAGAAAAGTAATTTTAACATTGCTTGGATCTAAAAATAATAATTATAATAAAGATGTAAAATGCTCAAGATTAGATTACACGCGGACGAAGTCGCGGGCAACACAGCTAGTGAAGTATAAATCATTTAAAAGTTTACGTTAAATTTTAGAGAAAATTAAGTAAACGACTTTGGTACGTAAAGGCACTCTGTTAATGACGTAATCAATAGTCAGTGATTAAGGCCTCTGATTAGATTTTGGAACCTCTTGCCTGTCACTTAACTGGCCACTTCAATTAAATAATAAGGTTTTATCAAAATCATTTTTGTGACAAAGTTTTATCGCTGTTATTATTATTATTTTTACATCTGTCTACTCAATGCGACGATTCTACAGAGCCCAAACTATCGTGTAATTAATAAAGGCTAGTTGTTAATTTACAACTACTAACAATTTTCTCGCCATTTCATGACAAGCAACGACTTTTGTCATTTGAATGTACAAATTATTATTTACGAATTTTGTCCTGGATTTCATTATTTTCTTTATTTATATTTAAAGTTGATTATTTTTATGTAATGAATGACGCCTCTAAAAGTATTCGTTCTTAATTTGGTAGCACTTTAAATTATTAAGGTTTTTTTTTACTCAAGTAAATCAAAATATTAAAAATCATAATGTAAAAGTAATGGGTAGCTTAAGCCACATGTAGATTAATTTATTAAGCTGTTGACGTCATAACAGGGGCAGTCTGACAGCAGCCAGGGTAAAGTTTGATGCTAGAACTTTCCATTGCGTTTAATATAAGTCCCATTTTGGCACCTCAGCTCGGAGTCGGTCGTGGCAGTTGTGTACTAACTGACTAGCTGCATAAAATAGAATATCGCAGTTAACTAGAAAGTCGCAGTTCCGAACAAAGTTTCCCTAAAGCGGACCATTTTAATGTACCGGCTTTAAACCGATCCCACGAGTACCTAAGCAGGTAGAGGTAAATCAGGGTTGTTTTGTGAACAAAATTGCAGCTTAGAGTTTCCTCATGGACTAGTTACAAAACTGTTGTTTAATGTTGCTTTCTATCGACGAAAGAGCAAGTACTTAGTGTAAGTTGTTAATTTGTTACAAACAGTTCTTTTCCTACGTTCATTCTGTGATTTAATTAGTTATACATAAGAGATGCCCGTCAAAGCCAACGGAAGACACAAAAAGCTAGCTAAATACTTTACACACAAATAGAGGGTTATTTTTCAAGGAAAAGAAAAGGCCTCATTAGCAGGAAAGGAAATTGCGCTTCCCGAGGAGGAAACTAAAATAAGGTCAAAATGTTACCTATCTACTTCGAGCTTTTTGTCTCAGCCAAATGTATTGTGCGGTTCACTAATTTTACTATAGATATAAACTGGTTGTATTTGCTAAAATCAATCATTTTAATTAAGGCAGATGCAAGACTGTTTTAACTTTTATATTTTTTTGTTTGTTCGTTAATTACTTTTAGCATCTGTTTATTTAACATAGTCTACGCTTGATCATCCTCGACAGATAATTACATAATCCTTATTGTAATCGATTTGGCTGTTCAGTTTGTGTAGGTAATATAATTGTAATTCCTTACCTTCCTTAAAAATGCCTCGTTGCACGTTTGGGCAGTGCCTTTCCAATGGTAATGTCTAAATCGGACGTTGCCAAGTAGTCTGGTGCCGTGCAGTATGGAAACTTCGTAGACGATACGTCGAATATTGAGGACATCAGTGCGCTTCTTGTACTTGTTTAGTTTCCGCCGCCGCACCATACGCTCGTCGGGCTCGGAATACTCGCCCGTGCTCGTGAGCCCCTCCTCGGCGGCCCAGGCACTTAACACGCTTTCGATAAAACTGAACAATTGTTGAACATTGGGCTCTAATTTACTAGGTATGTAGAGATAAGGCGAAACGGTTTTCTTCGGCACGATGGACTTTTCAGGCTCTTCTTCAGGCGGAGGGGCAACGTCGTGATAGGGGCAGTTGTGAACCTTATGGTGGTGGTGATGATGGTGATGTTTAGCTTTGTGCTTCGGCTCTTTCTTGGCTAAAGTGCCGCCGCCTTCGCTCCTATCCCCGGTCTCTCCGCCGCTCGAGTGCGAGTCTCCGCTGCGCTGCCTGCGCGGTTTTGGTTTGCCGTTGGACGTCAGCGCGGCAAGCGCGCCCGCGGCCAGACAACAATGGTGCGCTACGCAACAGAAGCGAGCATCGCCTTTCCGGAGGCCAGTGTGAGCCTTGTGGCAGAAGGAGACGTCAGGGATCCTCGCTCCGAGCGCCGCCAGGTGCGCGCGGTCCGCGCAGACTTGCATGAGCAGGTTCTCACCGAAATGCACCGTCTTGTGGCGGCGGCGGCGGAGGTGCATGACGGTGTCGCTGCCGGCCAGCGAGGGCGGCGCGGAGACCGAGGCGGGCTTGCCGCGGGGCTCCGGCGCGCGCGCGCAGCGAGGCGGCGGCGCGCGATGCGTCTCCACCATCATTGGCGAGCAGCGGCGGCGGAGGCCAGGCGTCACCTCATGTCGCGCCGGCACCCGCCGACCTCTGGCTTCCCGCTCCGCTTCCTCTTCCGCTTCCGCTCTCGCGACGCTACCCTCGCCTCCGTTATCGTCGTGATTTCAACATTCTACAGTTTTGTATTAACATTCATTATTATTATCACTTTTTATTTTGAAAACAACTTTTTGGTGGTTTTATTTTCATTTACGGATGTTTTGATTCCTGTATCTTGAAGGCAAATATCATTTCGTGATTGAGAATAGGATCACATACTGATAATAACTTTTATATTTATTTATACTTAGTGTTATGAAGACAATCTACCAAATATTCCCTAAAGTTTAAGCAAGTAAAAATTAATAAGTTTGTATGGCTCGCATGAGACTACAAACTACCACAAAAATGTCTTAAGGAGCCAAGCCAACTTTGTAGCCTGCACCATAAAACATTTTATTCTTACGAGTTGGAACATTATTCAAACGTGGACGTGCCAACATATTCTTATGTTTTATGAATGTGTTGCAGTGACCGCGTACTTTACGACCTGGTCTACTTCTGAATAAATAAACACGTTTAAATTTAACACAAGGATATTATAAAGTTATTCAGTTAGCATGTGAAGTTTCTTAGAAATGTCTATGATATTAAAATAAATATGAAATGGGTTTATTCGAATCGTTAAAGTGAAATATCGCCCAACATGTCGAATCAATTCGCGATTATTAATCATGAGCTGCGTTCGGTCGCGATGACGGTTCTACGCAAACATCGAACAATCACATGCTCAATATGTCTGAGACTCCCGGAAGTGTTCTATTTATCATGTGTATAATGCTCAACTCATACCGTTTTAAAACAAAGTTTAGTGTTTTATGCAGACGTCTTACAGATTAAAGTCCCATTCGCCTGGATTGGTACTCATGGTTAATGCAGCGTGCATTACCTGTGTACTCGCTTGCTACAAGTTTATTACGAGTACCTGTCTGGGGATCAAAAGATTAACCTACTTGGAACTTTGTCTAACAACGTTAAAATTAATTGATGTTGCTGAAATTTACATCGGCGGCTTAAACATTTAAAAACAGATGCGAATGGTTGAAGCAGTTCATGATCAAAGTATCTACAATTTAATTACAGCCTAATTAACATTCGAATATCCGTGAATCAGCCACGCATGGGCCCACATTTATCATAAATGGGCTGCGATACACGGAATACATATACAAATATGAGTAAATTAAATAAAGGTCAATGCACTGAACTGTGTACAATGATTAAACAATTTTACTGGCAGATAAAGCAACGATGTATGATTTGTTTTCTAAAAACATGTACGTTTAGTTAAAGGCTTAATAAAAACGAAACTACGATTGTGTCTTTTGTGTGACGAAAGTTAGTCATAACAAAGATATGGATAACTCGTTATATACACAAAGGAATCAATTAAGTTTTGTTTTTAATAAGCCCTTAACTAAGTACATACATGTTGTTTGAAAACGACTCTAATACCTGAAATAATAAAATCAGACGTAGAAAAGGCGATATTACCTAACTCATATTATATTACCTACCTATAAATAATTTCTGCGCAATATGAATATGAACATGACACCGCTCTTTTAACATGAGATTAGGTATAGGTACATTAATACATTTAGAACAAACGACCGCTTAAATAATATGTGTCGTTTAGATAAATGTTCAACTCAGCGAAACAACGTGAACCGATTCAGCGAAAGAAAAATGTACACCTAAAACGGGGATCCGAAGTAATGGGCCTGCAACTGAAGTGGGTTGTTCTGTATCTGTAGCAGACGTTAACAAGCTGCCAGAGCTTAAAAAATTGTCAATGAAACCCGCCGTATCTATAATTGAGTAAAATTCTCCGCAATTCAAAGATGTGGCAATTAGAACTGCAGTCGGCTCGTAACTAGAATTAAATAATAGCGCGCTGCGAAAACAAAGTTGTTTGCAGTTCAAAGCGTTCTCACTTTGAATCTTAGCCGAGTTAAGATGGAAATAAATAGTCTGTAAGTCGGATTTACGTTGAGAATGACGTGTCTTTTGTAGTTTGCTAGCGTTTTAATTACGCTAATAGCAGACGCGAACTTTCGTGAGTTAAAAAGTGGGACGCGAACGCGACGCACTCAGGCGGCGCGGCATCGCATTTGGTCCATCGCGGGCGTACGTCGCTATCGCTGAACGTGTGGCTTCGACAGTATTGCCCGGGATGAATATGTAATCGGTGGAATTACTGTTTCAATACTGACGCATACTCAATGACGGCTTCACACGGAGCCTTATTCAAATACCTGTACCTTCTATTTAAAAACATGTCATTATTCAGATTGCTAATAGAACTGCCGGTTTCCCCCTTCTTTTATAGATACGTTTCAAAGAATGTTTCCTTTCATATGACTTTGTTTGTTTCATTTCATAGACATATCATTTGATCGAAAGAATTATTCTCTGAAACCATAGAAAAATAGGATTGTTAAAAACTAACCTAAGCTAAGCTTATCTATATAGGGTGACATTTTAAAGATTTAATTTTTGAAAAATGTATGATCTGTGGAAGAAAATGTCTATGAAATGAAAATTCGATGGAATGAAACATTCTATGAATCATTTATCTATAAAAGAAGGGGATCCCATAACTGCCAATAATGCCAGCATGTTTTTTAGCCGTCGTCGTTGAGTTTTATTTTTAGTTTAATGTCACTTTTTAACCGACTCCAAAAAGACGAGATTCTCCAGTCGACGAATTGATGGATCTTCTAATTGGTCACACACGATAGATATTTCGTCGAAGTTTTTTATACATATAAATTCCAGTAAATGGGATTGCTTCCACATGAGGGTAGTTTTATTGTTAAAAAATTGTATATAGAAAGCTAAATTAGCATTTCTCATAAGGTTTGTACAAAATTAAGGCGCCAATTAAAGTTAAATATATTTTTCTTATTTTGTTAGCAATTTTCTTTGTGATTTCCAATACATTGCTTTCAGATTATATATAATTAAAGAAGTATAAGCATAACAGAACCTTAATTATCAAACACAGCCATAACATTAATATAAAATTATTAAAGTAATTGGTAACAACATAGCAGAAATATACTTAACTTTAATTCACGTCTTAATAATGTTGTACAAACTTTTTGAGAAATGCTCAAAATAAATAGTGCTTAGCGACCAGTTAGGGCGATAATACAAAATCCCAAGCATTAAGTGCGGCGCACTAAAAAAGGTTACGAGCCCCCTGATTTACGCAATAAAACGTCTACCTCCGAATCGTAATAGCAAAGTTGTGGTATTAATAATGTAAAGAGAACCTCACTTCTGGTTTCGTCAGATATTACAAACACGCTTATCTGTATACATGACAGGAACGAAGTTTGAATAAAGTTTGAGACTCGAGGCTGGTCCAATTATCGAGGCTCATTATGATTTTAAATAGCTCTAATAATGGCGGTATACATTTCAAAGCTTTTTAATTGGCATTCGCATCTGGAAATAAGCAGGCTGAGTGACTGTTGTTTATCTATACCATTAATATATTATTAAGCACTTTCCGATTTATTTATACTATCAATACAGGCCTAAGTGGACCTAGGTGTTAAATGTTGGTCCATTAAAGATACTAAGTATCTTAGAAAGAACGTGTGAAAGGCATTTTCTGTGTCGAGAAAAATAATGGACCTCTTTTATTTTCGTGTTAAAGGGCATGCTAAAGGTCGTGCTATTTACAGGTTCATGATTATTGTTTTTGTTTTTGATTGTTGACACGAGTCAGCGAGTATGAAAATATTGAAACTATGTACGCACGACTACGATGAAATGGTTGATTTGCGGCTTGAGAATACTTTTTCCCAAGTACGGCAATAAAAAAGAGGGATACTACTTTTCTCGCTCGTACAAAGTTGCGGATGATACTCATCATAAATTTCAAGAGTTAGTTGGGGTATGTACCAAGTACGAAAAGATGAGACATCATAAGTACGTTTAAAACAAAATGTATGTAGCGAAGAAATCCTTTTAGTGTACAAATAAATCGTACCTACTCGCCGCGTGCGTGGCCTCTCCAAGTTAATGCACATTTTGTGTGTCGAGAAAATTAATGGAACCTCTTTTATTTTCGTGTTGGGGGAATGTTTCTGCTGCAGTATTGACATTTTTCTTACGTGTAATGCGGACGAGCCGAGTGCGGCGGAGTGCCTGGGCTTAGAGGGGATTTTAGCAAAATATTTTCAGGGACCAGTTTATGCGAAGAGAACGCCACGTAACCAGCACCTCTAGCTCAACTGTGACACGCGACTCATTTCCTAAACCCGAAACATTTCCTGTCACTTTCCTTTCAATACTGTGAGAGAAAGACAATTGACGTTGAGTCGCGCGACAAGCGTAGTCGCGACAAGAAATGCTAACCCGCAGGAAAGTGTTAAGAGGCATTTTTCTTTTTTTTGTATTATGACAAATATCATCATTTCAATCAACTTTTTAAAGTGAATAATACTTTTCCATGAGTTCTAGAAAGTAACATAGCTATTTCATGATTGGCATGAAAATCCTCCTTTATATATTTCAATACAAGTCCAGTGTTCGGTGTCATAAAAATATAATTCAGTTCATTTTATAACTTAGCCACATACTGAATACTTATATCGTTTGAGTTTCAACACACAACAAATTAACTGTCCAACAGTTAGTATTTTACTTGAATTTTATAAATTAGACGTGACGACAAAACATCAATCTTTGTAAATATTATTATTTCCCTTACATAATATGAAAATGAATAAAAAAGTATTTGTACCCCTCGTCTTTTTCGTTTGTCCAGTGAAGAAAAATAGTAATCCTCTTTTGATTTACCGAAGTCAGAAAAAGTATACGTTTCATAATATTAACTTGAGACTAACTTTCTGAAAAAAGCAGAATTTCCAAGAACAGGCGACACGCTGCTAATTAATATCTGATTGTTACACCACGCACTGTAATAGTTTATGCAAACATTGCTTTATGTTTGTCTTGTTCAATTATATCACATAAACAATTAAACATTCGTATTAACCCAGATAGCCCGACCAGGTGTTATAACACCGCTCATTTTTTTTTAAATAATTTACTCTAATGCTTGTTGCGATTTCAGATATCGCAAAATTTACCCAGGTTCCAAAAAGTTCGTTTAGGTGAAATTCCATCAAGTTCCATTATCTTATTGTATTTTTTGCTTTTATTATATAGATATAAGTATGTATATGACCAAATATTACTTAACGTAATAACAACGGATGAGTGCCATTGTCTCTCTATTTGCGTAAATTATCCAAACATTTGCATAAACGCGTATGTAAAATCATAATCGACACGACGATTTGCCGTGGCAGTACGCATTTCAAAATCTAATGTGTTGTATCAAACTACAAACTTGTATAGTTTAAAGGTTTCGGTTTAACTTCAATGCTTTCAGTCGTCTAAACGCTGATATTCAAATTGCCAAACTTAATAGGAACACACTTCAAACGATAGAAAGGCAATCCCTAAAGTAGAGATAGATGGGATCTGTGAGGCAGAGCGTACGGTACGGGCTCGGTATCTATGGCCAAATGCAATTTGGGACCCTGTACAAAGTGATTACTTATCGCAAGCCTCCGACATCTGAGAACGAAATAGGGTTACCTATTACTTATTCTATTTGTCACACGTGAGCGTAAACTACCTGCAACCGTTTGGGCCGCATTGGGATTTATGAATAAATAAAATGTAACCAATCCTTTTAAGTTGAACGTTGTGATTTGTTGTGACTTTTGAATCGGTGAAGGAATGTATGAATCAATCGTTCTCAGTTTTTACGAGAAAATAGTACAAGTTGTCGACTCTGTATTGTGATGACGTTGCCTTAAGTTTTAATTATACAACACCAAACCGTTTGCGGGTACAGTGGCATTGGCTTTAAATTGAAAACGGCTTTGCGTTTTAATTACAAAGATTACGTGATGTTAAATAATACAGCCTAATTTCGGCTCGTGCTTCATTTCAATCACGTAGCTGAAATGTGTCACCCCGATTGCAATCAGGACTGTACAACAATGGACACCGATAAGCGAGATAAATGCTACATTTATTAGTTGAAATCGCAACGAAGGTACAATGGATTAAGTAAGCAATTACGGATTCGGGATGAGTCACCCACGTATTCATTCAGGCATCCTGCATTGCGCCAAATTCCAATAGGTTTGTTGTTTTATTTGTTCTTTTTAATTGAAACAACAGCCAGCTTGAGAGAGCCGATGTTGTTTCAATTTAACACCTTCATTTGCTGACGTACAAAACAATTTATTTAACGGATATCTAAACTTGTATATCGTAACATTAACAAAATAATTCGGCGGATTGTCTTCATAACACTAATCGAGAATCGGATAAACTTTGATTGTATCGGTTTTAATAATTAGTAATGTTACCATTTGACAGCTGACAGTAAGGTTTAACGAAGGCACTTCAATTGAATTTTGATAAGGAAACGCGGAACCTCTGACGTGAGAAGTCAGCCGAGCACATCACTACGCGGCAGGCGGCGGCCCGAGTGGTGGCATAAATCGGCGTCGCCCGGTCATCGGTTTAAGTTTATAAATAAATAAGTTTTTTTTTTTCAGTTACATAACCAAGCACTGAGTACACAATGGGACGCCCCAACGCCCCGGCGGTCCTCGCTGCGACTGCCACACCACACGCGTCGACGGAGGGCGGTCGCGATCGTCAAACTTCGTTACGAGTCGGGCTGAACGATCGGCAACCCTCGGGCTGGCTCGGGGCTGCGCGCCTGCGGGCCGGCCCCCGCGTCCCTCCTACCACTGAACCAACCAGCCTTTAATTTATTTCCGACTAGCTTTCCGCCTTGCCGTCCATGATTTTTCTAAGACGTTGCGTTATCAAATATTGACGAACTATGAAATCAATCCTCTTAATTTATTAAATCATTTTGTGGCACAACTTTTAATACAGCACAGTAACTGTTTTATATTAGTATTCTCAGGACGATTTAGTGATTAAAATTAGATTTTTTAATACGGAAGCTGAGTTAGATTCGTTCAATACATCAAATACTACTATTACTACTACTAAAGATCATCCATAGGTAGACGTTTTGTGTAATTTTAAAATGCAATTTGGTTAATTAAATGACCATTCCTGTAATATTGAGTCAGTAAGAGTAATTTAATTGAAATTCTAAGTCATAGGATAAAATTAATTTTGCCCAAATTACGTAAAATAATAAAAACGGCCAGCCTACTAATTGAACTGAGAGGCATAATGAATATTTAAATTAGGTGTTGATCGTGAATTACAGCGATACGCCTTTTTAAAGGGCGCGAACTTGTAATTAACAAACAATACGGTATTATAAATTACCAATTTGTTTACCGGGAAATGTTAAAACTTTACCAATATCATAAATCTAGGAAAACTTTGCAGAAGCCATGTAATCCTATACTAAATATTATAAATGCGAAAGTGAAGTACTGTCTGTTGCCTTTCATGGTAAAATCGCTGGAGCGATTAAGATACAATTTAACTTAAGATAGGTACTTAGTTTGAGTTCTGGGGAAGGACATCAGTGGGCCTATGATGTTTGGTTTTATCACGCGATAAATAAGTGACAAAGCTTCCGTCACGATTCGACAAAATGCGAGTGTGAGTGACAGATGCTTTGTTACTTATTTATCACGTGAATCATAGGCTCGCCAGAATAGTTTTTATCGCGGAAATAATATCTAGAAGAGGTGAAAAGAGGAGAGGCGAGTGAAATAATTGACTATGGAAAATGTGCTATAAAATGCGTGACACCAAATATTAGATAATTAGGCGTTTTATTTAATCCCTTATGGCGATTGGCGTAGGTATACGCAGACCAAGTCCGGTAGAAGCTAGTAGGCTAATAAGCAGTGATGCTGGCGGAGTTTTCTTAGTGGCTTTAGGGTGCGTCTCCACTGAAGCGGAGCGGAGCGCAGACGTGTGGACTCGACCAATCACAGAAGAGGAGCGAAGCTGAGATACAGATATCAACTCAGGTGATTGGTCTAATCCGCAGGTCTCCGCTCCGCGTCGCTTCAATGGAAACGCACCCTTAATCTAATTACGATACGTATGACGTAACCAACCGTTATCGCGCGAGACTCGCGCGTGGCGGGCTCGCGAACTTCTGGAGTACTTGTACTGTAGAGATGTGGAAGCTATGCGAGGTATATCACGTTTTGGAAGAGACGCGCATTATTTTAATGATATTCAATACAATGAGGGAAAGGTATTTTATTTTTCTTAGGCTAGATTTCACTAAGCTTTTATTCCAAGAATAACGCTCACTCGGGTTTTTTTTAAACGTGACTTCAACTGTATAAGGGCTGTTTAGCCCTCACTATCAGTAAGTCGGACTTTGTGTGGGAGTATAACCCGCCAATGGGATTATCTTCGTGCTACAGGAGTGAATCTTTACTCTCGGATTGTAATGTCAAACTGGTTTGGAAATGCGGTTAACATAACTGAGAGTAAGCGTTATTCTTGGTATAAAAGTTAGGTCGAATGCAGCCTTAGTGACTCAATCTAATTATGGTACGTGTGACGTAGCGAAGCGTTTTCGCATGAGGCTCGCGCGTGGCGGGCTCGCGAACTTTTGGAGTAGGTAGTACTTGTAGTGTAGAGATGTGGAAGTTATGCGAGATACATATATCATGTTTTGGAAGAGACGCGCATTATTTTCATCGTATTATCGGCTAAATTTACCCAAACTTTTATTCCAAGACGGTTTGGGTAAATCAATAATAATTATGGTACGTGTGACGTAGCGAAACGGTATCGCATGAGACGCGCGTGGCGGGCTCGCGAACTTCTGGAGTACTTGTACTGTAGAGACGTGGAAGTTTCGCGAGAAATATCAAGTTTCAGCAGGTATTACTGTAATGAGGAATATTATTAACAGTAGTATAACGCGACAGCAATTAAACGTTATGGTAATTTAGGTTCTATTTTTTTATTTCAATGCCAATCGGATAAGGCTCCTAGAAATATATTCACCGTAACTCACTAATAACTCCCCGGTTCGGCTCGCAGTTAAATCCCTTTTCCAAAGATGTGATATAGCATAGCAAATAACATCATCCACTGTATGTGTTCTGTAGCGATTAGTTCAACTCGTAATTATAAAAACGGTTTAAACTCACGTAAAAATTGCCAGGAAGGAGCTTTAATAATATTAGTTCAATTCATATTTACCGGTGAGCGCAACCATTTTAATAATATTATTATTGTGATATGTGTATGTTTATAGTTACATTAACAAATGTCAAACATTGCATGTGTTGTTCCCTTAGATTAAGTTAAATGTGCTATATCCTAACAGGGTCCATGATGTACCTTATATAATTGTAACACCTGTAATACCATGGTTGCTATAAATAAATAAAGAAATGAGAAGCAAAGGCGTAAGACACGGAACAGTTACATTACTTTTTCATTGCAACATCCCTTTTCCTCAGATTTACATGTCAGAATATACTTGATATTGCATAGCTCTAAGCACATTCCCACCGTCTAACACGTCTCGACAAGCAAGCAGACACATAGTTGAACATGCGAAGACCCGGGGTGAACGCGCCACGGTTATTTACTTTGCGATATTACTACGAAGCCATGGGTATTGATTGATGTCATTTTTCCGTTTTTCGATAATATTTTACTACCGGCAACGAGTCGTCCATCATTTTTAATAGTCGTCGGAGATAATGTTATGAAAATATATGTGCCCCGTGGTATGTGATTATCAATCTTGTACCTACGCTAGTATATATATTTTTTGTACCAGAGGATCTTATCTGAAACTTCTTTCGAACTCATAATAACTCTGTTGAAAAGAAGAAAGTTAAGTAATTAACAATGGTTCTAATTTGATTAATGAAAGCGTTGATCTGTATCTCGAAAAGTCATCTACGGATAAAAATGACATCAAGATAATACGTGAAGTAGGGCATGTGTAATTGATTGATTCAGTGGCACCATCTGTTATCCGGCGACACTTAAATCGACATTGACGTGTGCTACACCGATTCAAGAGCTGAATATCAATTAATTTTCACTTGTGAGTCCAAATGGAAGATAATTGCAGTTTTTAGGAACCCGCCGGAGTGGAAACCTCATCAAAGCTCCAATTTCTTAGCTCTTTGTCCATTACACTGTGCTCAGCCATTATTATGGTGACGAAAATTTCGTAATTATGTACTCATTGTAATAACTTCGTTATGTACAGTACAATAAAGAAATTTGTCTTTCCGATTATGTTAAGCTTGATAACTTGAAAATGTATTACTACTGTTTGTGATTGCATAAGGGTTTTTGTAGTGATGTTCGCAACATAGTTTTTTAAATATCGAGAAAGTTAATAAATACTGTTCTGGAAACTCAAGTTAATATGGTCATTGTGTAGAATAGAGATTTATAGAAATCAATTTTTAATCATCCTACTGTGCGTTAAGAACACCGAAGATCCCACGTATGGCCTTCTCCGTTATCAATCTTCACCTTATCTGTTAGACAAGATCAATTATAATTATGATATTAATGATCCTTATACTTATTTGTTATAAAGTAACTAGGCCTTATTTCAGCCTTATCGGATACTAGCACGAGCGGGAAACGGTTAGCTAATTTTAAACACAACTTACTTGTTTACATACGAACATTGCAAATTAAATAAAAGGCGAAATTACCGACAAAAAGTGCTCAGTCCTTTTTATCTCACAATTACGGCTACAACACAAACCTGGTTAAGGTTTTGTTAATAACCTGCGGTTTAAACTTTTACGTGCATTAAATTTTGCCAACCAAGTAAAAGGTAAACGTGAAAAGATGCGGCGGTATTGTGGTTGCCATAAAACGGAGTGTTGCCTTTAAGAGGCGTTATTCCTTTTAATTTTTTTCATATTGTGACAAATATAATTATTGATAATATCAACCAACTTTTTAAAGTGAATCTTTTCCTTGAGTTTCAGAAAGTAACATAGCTATTTCATGCTTTCATTGTGTGCAGTCGAAAATAAGTTGAAAAAAAAAAACAGTTTTCTGCGTGAATTTTGTTAATTTCGAGTAGTTTTTGAAACAAAAATTATCAATGAAAAATTCAAACTATAGCTTTCAAATACATACATACCAATAAATCGCTATAGCCCTCTTCTAATTACTAAAACAATCAGCATTTTTGAACGGATAAGGAGCCTTAACTTTTACGTGGATTAAATTCGCCAACCAAGTAAAAGGTAAGCGCGAAAAGATGCGGCGGTATTACGGTTGCCATAAAACTGAGTGTTCGTTCCCTTTAATTCTCACCGGTTAAAGGTATCGCCCATTATGTTCTCTGTTCTTGTTAGATTGTGATCCTTAACCCACTTCATCTTTGCTTGCTTCATCTTTGTTATTAATCTCACTGTGAATAAACCCGTCTGCTGAAAATGTTTTATAGTCTCTTCCTTTTTGACAAAGCTTTTCGCCATTAACGACAAAGTTTCTGTCAAAAAAAATTGTGACAAGCTTTTATAGCCGCCTGTACTTTTTTTTGAACATCTATCAGTTGCTCAATGAGACGATTCTAAAGACCCCGAACTCGGTAGGATTGTTTAATCTATAACAGTGTTTAAGGCCACCTTCCGGCTTCTTCGTCAGACCAGCCAAGTGGAAGCATATTATTGTATTGTCATCAAAGTTAGGTAGGTATCCAAAATTTCAGCTCAATCGGTTGAAGATATATGCTCCAATATTGAGTTGCAAGATTTCACCCGGACAGATACAGTTACATACATACATTGCAAGTTCATAAAAGCTTGTAACTTGTAAAAACGTAAGATAAAGTTAAGGCGATTTAAAACTACAGGAAAACTAAAAAAAATACAGGACAATCTTAAGCAAACAGATCTAGTTACAAACTAAACAAAACAATGCCTGTACCTTGACCACTTCGGCGAAGATATACATATACATGTATAAAAATATATATTAATAAAACACCATAGACAAGTAATGTAAAAATGTTATCTACTAAACATTCATTAAGACGGTATAAAATAAGTAGTATCAATTTTCAAAGTAACATCAAACATTAAATTACGTAAGTACATTGAAAGCGCTCTACCTAAGTTCGCCATTGAGGCTTCATTAATGTTCTAAGTATTACAAGATCGTTCCATAAACGCTTAACTTGCATTCCGGGAACAAAGCACGCTCCACACCTCAATGGATTCGCTCGGAAACTACGAAATCTAGTTTACGCGTGAGTGCGGATCATTAAGTAAGTAATCATCATACCTGTGCTAACTCGGGACACGTTATACGGATTTGATATCGATAAAAAAGATGTCGATATATTTGAATACACGTGCTCATTGAAAATTCTCGATTACTATAAGAAGGTTTGATATCATGTCTGATAAATTGGATATTTTCATCTAGACGGCAACCTTTATGTAAAATATATTTATTGTCTATATACTATGAAAACTATTTTTTCTACTCCAGTACTATTTTCTGTCATTTATATAGTTACTAACTCTATTATAAAGACATAAATTATGAAAGTTTGTAAAAGTCTATACTCTACTGCCAAAAAACACACTGCTAAGCGATGTTATAATGTCGCCAAAAAAGCATTCCTTAGTACCACAGATTACAAAATTCAAGTTAAGTAGGTAGTCTATAATCTAATGTGTTCCAAACTAGCGTTAAATGAAAAACTCCGTGTTACCAACTTAATAAAGAGCTGAATTCACACAATTTGCAATTAAAACAAAAACTTATTGTAGTAAAGCATTGCTGCCAACTTAAAAAAAAAGTTTTATCTTCTGTGCATGGATGTATAGTATGGTGAACGTATTCCTTTAGGTATGAATTCATATTTTTTGACAGATGGATGTCAATAAAAAAAAGTTTATCACTGTTTTTATTTTTATTTTGATGGTTCTGAGCGGAACACGTAATTATTTTCTTTGTTGTTTATTTGCATTGTATTTATTAAATATCGAGTCGTAGAAAAAGTATTGTATGCAACGTTGTATAAGTAGGTCAAAAAACGCTCGTGGCATCTTTTCCCACGATGTTCGCTACGCTCACATCGTAACACATGCCACTCGCGTTTTTTGACCCCTCTTATACAACTGTTGCATAAAATACTATTAAAATAAAAACGAATCACGTTTTAATTTGTTTATTGTTTTTGTGAGAAAGTAAAATTTACAGAAAAAATATTTAGTTTGAATAACATCGATATATTTTTTGGATATAAAATACTTTGCTACATTACTTTCGTATCTGTGCCCCGTGTTAGCACAGATATGGTAATCAATTATGTTCCCTACATACCGCGGTAAACCGCAGATATGTAGCAGCAATCTCAAGCAAGAAGAAGGAAAAACATGATTTCATTTTGAGCGTGAGGCTTAAACGTGTTTTTAAGATTCGAATTAAGTATGATAACAGGAGGCTCGGCGAATCGTGTCGCTGCGATGGAGCGTATGATGCGGCTGGGGACGACAGTACCCTCACTATGAGTTTACAGTGACAGTACCCTTAAATTTATGAAACGTGTAATATCTCATTTTTTTTGAAGTTTTGCTTTAAACGTTTAACATTTAACGTTTAACGCTACCGTGGAGGGGGTAGGAAAGCACTATTGCGTTAAACGCAACAATCCCACGGACAATGCGACGGATTTAAGGTTATGTCAAGGTACGTCACTTGTGAATATCAATTGATTGTTAGGTTTTCTCTTTTGAAATTACAATTTCTACCCCTTCCTATTTTCATTTCCACATTACGAAGTTTCACTTCTTACGCGCGAAGGGCCTCCACGCACAATTTTTTTTAATGTGGGTACTCGCCACAATATTTATATTAAACCACTTATACAAAGATCAAAGTTAAAAGAAAAATAGAAATGAGTTACCTGGTGGAAGAGACCGGGAATCGAACCCGGTACCTCTGAATTTCCGGTCCAATTGAATTTTTCCTTATGCTTTGTGTGTCGATCTTTGCATTGTTTATTTGAAAGGCTTTACACCTTAGCGACCTCTATGTGAATACGTTAATATTCACATCTTACCGCACCACTTTACAGCAGTGAACGAGCAAGCGAGAGAGGACGCTGTTATTTTATAAATTAACATGTTTCATTTTTAGGGTTCCGTACCCAAAGGGTAAAAACGGGACCCTATTACTGAGACTTCGCTGTCCGTCCGTCCGTCCGTCCGTCCGTCCGTCTGTCACCAGGCTGTATCTCAAGAACGGTGATAGCTAGACAGTTGAAATTTTTACAGATGATGTATTTCTATTGCCGCTATAACAACAAATACTAAAAATAATATAAAATAAATATTTAAGGGGGGCTCCCATACAACAAACTTGTTATAGATTATATATATGTATAGGTACGGAACCCTTCATGCGCGAGTCGGACTCGCACTTGCCCAATTTTATTTTAAATGTGGATGCACACCACATTTTTTATTATATTAAACAGTTTAGTGACAGTACTCACAAGCGACTCCGTAAACAATTTCTATGGAGACTTGTAGTTCTATGAAGTAACCGCCAGGGCGTTATGTTATTCTCCGTTCAAATCGTTTACGCAGTCCCTAACGAGTGAGGTCACGTCAACTCATGGTAAGGGTACAAATTGCTCGTCCCGCCGCGCTCCCCAAATCGCAACTTAGGTACGTATTTATTCAATACTCGATTCTTTATCAAATTGTTATTGATGTTTAGCGGATACCAGCGACCGTTATTGTTATACATATACATGAACAGTTTGATTTTTATTTATTGGACGAAACGAGGAAGTTATCCTAAAGTTATTTTAGGAGCGAACGGTGGATGTTTTGTTTTGTTTATATTAAATTTGGGCTTAATGAACCGACGCTATTTGAATAATTTCGTTTATTTTCTTCTTTTTTGGATTTGAGTAACTTTACAACTGGCGTTACACGAGTAGGTTCAACTTTTATACTTTTTTCAAGCTTATTTCGCTTCGTAAATATCTATGCAGCAGACATATGTCTACTTTATTGCATATTATGTATATTTAAAAGTAATTTTAACAAAGAACATAATAAAAAAATGCAAAACGTTCTTTTCGCTGAAGTGTGATCTCTTCTGAAAATCATTGTATATGTATTTCGAAACATAAAGTGAACCAAATAATTTATTTTGGTTTTATGTCCAATTCCTTCGCGATACAAGCAATTCGTTTATGGAACGATCTCCCTCTCTCTGCATCAGGCAAGCTCAGGGCAATTTTTCCTTCAAACGCATGTTGCGCAAGCATACGAGTAATATCCCCAATTCGTCTCAGGATTGATTGTCTCTATGATATTTGGGCCATTTATTATTTTGTTGTACACCCCAATTTTTTACATTTTGAATATTTTAGGTATTTTCGACTCAGAATCGCGAGCGAGAGAAATAGTGTCCCCAAAATGTTCATAATTATTATTATATTTTTTCCATACAGTTACCGCTATAGTAGGTTGTATGGAAATGGTAACGTAATTGTACTTAAAAATATTGGGACACTTTTTTTCTCCAAATTAGATCGAAAGAGCTCGTGATTCTGAGTAGAAAATACCTAAAATATCCAAAATAAAAAAAATGGGGTACAACAAAAAAAGTGTCCCCATTTTACAGGTCTACATAATATTTTATATTTAAGTATGTGTATTACAATGCATAATATAGGTAAACTGTCAAATTGACAATATATATTTAACTTATTGATTTTTGTCGGGTGTTTTATTTTTTCTCACAACTTTTAATGATGCAGCACCAACTGCTAGTTTCTGTTTAGCCCTATTGTTGACTGATAGAGAATGTCTAATGGCAGTAAGTCTGCCATATGTATAGTTATATTGTATAGTTCTCTTGCGTAGTGCAATAAAATCTAAATAAATACACCATGAATAAATTGTGAAACATAAAAGCATATTCTAAATATAATAATAATAATAATAATTAGTTTAAGTTAGGTTTAATTAAGGTTTAGTTAGACACTTTTTATTTTGTGTTTATAAATTCCCATATTCTAACCCTGTCTCAATATTTTAGCAGCAGAGGAACAAAATGTAGGTCTTAAGAGATGAGATAAAGCAACCGCCAGCCACGTCTAAGTGCGGGGTTTAACCCGTCGGACGCTACGTGCGGCGAGGCCAGCGGCCTGATTCGACGTGGATTTGCACTATATCCAAGTAAGCAACATTACGGCTTTATTAAGGCACGGACTTGCGTAATACATCGCAGGAAAAAATGTAGCCTTAGTTGTTTAGTGTTTTTTTTTTTTTGTATTTAATATGTATGTTAGATTGTAAGTTATTTATGAGTGGGCCTTTGATGCCTGAAATAAATGAATTATTATTATTATTCTCTTTATTTATCTGCGATCTTGGGCTAGGTTTTTACAATATATGTATGTAAAAAGTAAAATACAATAAGAAAATTACAAAATATATAAACACATTATAAAAAACCGTACCTAGGTGGCCGCCGGCAGCATTATTATTATTTTATCATGATAATGCGTAAACATATATACCTATTCAAGTGGCATGAAATTTATTACATCTTAACACTTTCACTATCAACAACCTTAGCAGACCCGCAACATACGCATTTGTAATTTTATCGGCTACGAGCGTAGCACCTAGCGATCTTTGTTTGCGAAAATGTTTAAAGAGACATTATTCATTTTTATATAGGTATCCCGCGTCTAAAAAATTACAATATTGCAATAAAAGGACTCATTCCTACTGCAAGCTGCTTACTGTAAAAATAGTATTATAATTTTAATATGAAATTGAAAATGTACGTGACATATAGGTATAAAAATTTATAGGTTTACTCCGTTGACCTAGAAATATGAAATTTGGCAATTAATACCGTCTATCACCATACATTTGTAATTAATTCATAATAAGTACGTAATCAATCATAGTGGTTAAGCTACAGTAGGTATTTTGTTTTTGTACAGAACCCACGGTTCCTGAGTCGGACTCGCGCGTCCGTTTTTTTATTTTTATTATGGCTCGCATCTGTCATTAGCATTGTAACGATATGGCACGTCATTTCTAAGTTTACGTCTTTGAAAATAGATTAAGTATATTCATTTTAATGAGAAAGGTGACATTACGGTAAGTAACTTCGAATACACGTCGACAAAATAGACACAAGCAAAGTAGGGTGAGTTCGGTGTGGGAAGATCTTGGGCATATATCATGAAAAACGTTGAATCTAGCCCCAGTTCATGTTAGTAGACGTAGAAGGCTTTTTAGAGCTATTTAAGCGAGAACGTTATTCTTTAGTGCGCTCAAGAGATTTCTCAATAACGTTACTTTCCAGGGATGTGTTTAGGACGACTTTGTCACAGTGCCTTCCCTCTCAATCTCCTGTCAAAGTATATTTGGGTGAGCGGGACGGCACTATGCGATGGTGGAATTTCGAGCATCGGACTAGCCCTCTACAAGTATTATGCATGAAAAGTTTACCTATTTAAATGTACATTATGAGTGTGTACTTAGATTTACATGGCCATTTAGTGGTAATTTTATATAAGATTTGTTATTTTATTATTCTTTATCGAGTAGGTAACAATAAATTCGTGGCAGTCCGAGTAATGTTCCCCTTTATTTCTAATAAGTTTTACGAATAAGTAACTAAAAGTAAAGAATCACGTTATAACGTATTGATTTTTCAATAAACTTCACTCTTATTCATTTATTTATGAATTGTTTTGCAAGCTTATACACGTCACATTATATTAAATTCGATTCTTATAGGACACATAATATTTAATCAAATTACAAATACCTATATTCATTTAAACTTACATGATTTTCACACATTATTATAACGAAACGGGACTTAATCGCCGGGAGGACGGTAATAAGCTTAAGTTTTGTTGAAATATTTTTTTATTATTAAAATTTTACATGTCACAATATCAAATCAATTACGATTTACATAAGAAAACTTTACATTACTTTACGGTGTTCCTTCACTATAATCTTTGAATAGGTAATTTGGGCCATTTTTTCTAAAGTTGTACACCCCACTTTTTTTTTAATTTTCGATATTTTGGGTATTCTCTACTCAGAATCACGAGCTCTTTCGATCTAATTAGGAGAAAAAAACTGTCCCAAAATATTCATTCAATTTTTGTTTTTCCATTCCGTTACCGCTGTAGTAGAATATATGGAAATGGTAACGGAATGGAACGAAAAAAACATTGGGACAGTTTTTTTCTCCTAATTAGATCGAAAGAGGTCGTGATTCTGAGTAGAAAATACCCAAAATAACGACAATTAAAAATAAAAGTGGCGTGTACAACTTTAAAAACAATGGCCAATTTACTCCGGTTCATAATAAATCACTACAAATGTAATAATAATTAAAAGTTTCCGTCAAATGTCAATTATTTCAGTGGAAAGTTTGCAACTCAAAATATTTTATTACCGAGCGTGTACCGTAGGAGTTCATTAACATCGCCCCACCTAACGAACTATTTATCTTGCAAACTTGACAGCGGGGGCAATTCATTGTCACCTAGTGCCGTCCCAGTGTGTGTCCCTGTGATGAATAGGTAAGTTTACAAGTGACAGCGTGTCTACTTGTAGGTACGTTACGTTGAATACAAATGGTATAAACACTGTCATGTTTATTGCGAAGCAATAAATTGTATCAAGTGATTAGTGTGGATTAGCAAAATACAAGAGTTTTGATGATAATTTTCGAATCCATAGTAATATTATAAAATTGAAAGTGTGTATGTCTGTCTGTTACCTGTTCACGCGTAAACCGCTGAACCGTTTTAAATGAACTTTGGTATGGAGATAGTTTGAGTCCCGGGGAAGGACAGGATAATTTTCATTCCGAATAAATGTAGTGTTCCCTTGGGAAGAGCAGGTAACACCGCGGGCCACAGCTAGTTAGTTATATACAAAGGGAAAAACTCACGTAACAGGAAAGAAAAGGAACAAAATATTTCTTCGATTATTCATAATTCGACCGAATATAAAAGTTTTCACTTCTCTTTCCCGGCGATTCCGATTTATATAGAAGGTACACATAGAATTCACGTTTAAAAGAATTAGAAAAGTGACAAGACAAGGCTGATTCTATTTCGGGCCTGTTATGATTTAAGCCGAGTTTAATTTGTTAAGTTTTAAGTCGGTTCATCAAAACTTGCTTAGCTTAGACGTTAGGCTCACGGATGCGATAATCACCGGTGATATAACGATAAACTTGGTTGGCTTGTGTCTATAATTAATACTAGCTTCTGCCCGCAACTTCGTTTGCGTAGAGTTAGTTAATCGCCATAAGAGATTAATAAAATGTGTCAATAATTATTATACGTGGCCAACATATTTTAATTAAATAAATATCCGACAACGTCACACAAATCGATCAAGCTCGCGAAGGTGTGTGTTATGGGTACTAGACGACGATGCGACACATACAGTATAATTATATAAACAAATACATAGAAATTCAATGTGTTTTTGTATCTATACATAACAATAAAAATGTGGTGTTAATTTAACCACATCAAACATATTTCGGAAAACATAATGTTTCGAAGTAAATATGTGTATCTGTATACCTATGTATGTACGTATGTGTTATCGTTTTCTTGTCAAAGTCAAAAAAGAGCATGTCACTGACCTCTTGTAGTGTTAAATACATAGCGCTCGACATTTCTTCAGCACGAGGTAGTTTAAAACCGCAAAATGCAGCCGCCATTATTAAAATTGAGGTGCTTTTAAGAAGTAAAATGAGGGCCGAGAATTGTTAAAGTGGCGAGAGTAGCGAGGCGCACAAAATACTACTTACTCACTCGTATAATTTTTCTATACTAAACTCTAATTAACTTTTGTCGTTGGGAGCGAAATTAAAATGTAATAAGTTGACGCGATGTGCTGAATAATAAGCGGGGAATAATTGTGTTATTCCAAAGGTGTCTCGTTACGTTGTTACGTTTAAGAAGAATTATGTGAAATTTTTAAAAGCTTTTGGATTGCGACGTTTCATGGCTACTTTTCGTTATTTCATTAAAAAACTTTGTAACCTAGATAGGTAACGTTCTGACATTTTCTTCTCATGTTTCACTCGATAGCCATTAGTAATTAGGTGTTGTTTACTTTTTCTTTAGATTTTGCGCTGTTTTTCAAGTGTGTATTAGCGTATTACCTTATGAAGTCAGTGTTTAATTATTAGCGTAGTTTTTTTATTGCATTACATAATTATCAATTGGTAAAGAAATATTACTGTTACCCATGGGATATTTAAAGCTTAAATGGTTTACAAAATATCCAAGTATCCACAAAATAAGAAGAAATCTCCAATTAAGATATAAAGTTACATCGTATTACGTCTATACGTTGAAGATAATTGACCGAGCAAACGAACCAAGCACACGTTACAGCGGAATAATATTACCGCTCGAGTGCTACGCTTCGAGATTTGTATGGGAACCGGTGGCCTGGGGGAGACAGGGGCAGCTCGAGGTTTATTGGCGACGGGTGGAGTACGCAGGCGTCCCCCTTCCCTCCTACACCTTCCCTCTGCCTCCTCACCGATCGCCGCCAGCTATGATGAAGCCTGGGGGATTATTCGAGGCACTCGGGATATCATTGAGATGCGACAGAGTTTTTTGGTGAACGTTACAGAAAGCTATCGGCAAATCTTTTGCGTTATAAATTAAAGTCCCTTGTCACGTCTGACGGTCTGTTCTGGCAAATTTTAAAAGTAATTCTATGACTTTCATGCGCTTTTCCAATATACTTAGACAATGTACAATATGTACATCAACCTCCTAGGCATTCATAATTTGACAGCTTGATTTAAGCCTTGTCATGAAGACAGAAAGTTAACTACTTATTGATGTTTTACCATATATATTGTAGTTATTGTACTACTCTGTAGTTTTGTTTTGTTACATTTTATGTTTTACCTCATAGTATATATCACGTAATGGACTAAGTGATATGAACCATTTCAAATAAATAACTCAGAATACTCATTATTTCGTCGTCGACGTAACTATCCATAAAAGCTAACGATCTAATTACATTTGCATTTTGTTTACAAAATACCCATTCAAATAGTTTCTGAATATGAAGACAAGTTACGGCAACTTAAGAACTCTAGTCTTGCGTTAATTGGCGCAGTTACACGGGACTAGTAATGGGGAGAACACGGGAATATTTCACGGGTTTAGGATATACCAATATCAGCCTATTTTTAGGGGAAAAAATATACAATTGTGGACTTGTACATTTTGTTTCAAAATACCTATTCTAGTTTATTCTGAATATGAAGACAAGTTACGACGACTTAAGCACTCTAGACTTGCGTTAATTGGCGCAGTTACACAGGACTAGTAATGGGGAGAACACGGGAATATTTCCCGGGTAGAGAATCTACCGGGTAGAGAAGAGTTCTTAGAACGATCTTAAAATGTATTTTACCTTATATCTAGTTTTATATATATACCTATTTGTAGTGTTTAGAATAAGTTTCAGTTATGTTAAATGGGTGTTCTTTACCCTTAGATTTAATTATTTTAGGTTAAGATCTGTAACGCGTTGGCTTTAGCTGTAAGTTATAGATATGTTATGAATAAATAAATAAATACCAATATCAGCCTATTTTCAGGGGGGAAAATATACTATTGTGGACTTGTACATTTTGTTTCAAAATACCTATTCTAGTTTATTCTGAATATGAAGACAAGTTACGACGACTTAAGCACTCTAGACTTGCGTTAATTGGCGTAGTTACACAGGACTAGTAATGGGGAGAACACGGGAATATTTCCCGGGTAGAGAATATATTAATATGAGCCTATTTTCAGGGGGAAAAATATACTATTGTGGACTTGTACATTTTGTTTCAAAATACCTATTCTAGTTTATTCTGAATATGAAGACAAGCTACGACGACTTAAGCACTCTAGACTTGCGTTAATTGGCGCAGTTACACAGGACTAGTAATGGAAAGAACACGGGAATATTTCCCGGGTAGAGAATATACCAATATCAGCCTATTTTCAGGGGGAAAAATATACTATTGTGGACTTCTAGTTTATTCTGAATATGAAGACAAGTTTCGACGACTTAAGCACTCTAGACTTGCGTTAATAGGCGCAGTTACACAGGACTAGTAATGGAGAGAACACGGAAATATTACCCGGGTAGGGAATATAAGGGAAATAGTATTATGTCAGTATTTGCAATATATTCGTCTTCTTCACAATAATTCCAATTTATATATTAAATGGTCAGTGAATTTCCAACATCTTCAATTTATGCACATAAACACACTAATATCAACCTATTTTCAGGGGAAAAAATTATAAACGATTGTGGACTAGAGTACATTTTGTATCAAATTACCTATTCTAGTTTATTCTGAATATTGACAAGGACGACGACTTAAGCACTCTAGACTTGTGTTAATTAGCGTAGTTAGACGGGGCTAGTGATGGAACAGATCCAAGAATAATTTTATCAGAGTGGACGACATTGTATTCCAAAATAATAGGTTTGGGGAATATCGAGACAAGAAGATATTCTTAGGATTATTCGCGTGTCACATCACTAGTTAAGATGACTACGGCGTATACAATGAGTTCGGAACAATTAATGTCTCGGCTTTCTTAATTAATGGTGTTTTTGTCTTCAATAAAAAGCACTTCTTTTTTTTACAATATTATCAGTTTGGACGACACCATAATATATATTAAAAGATACAGTTAGTACACCTAGCACAAGACGAAATGACGACGGATACCTAGTCAAAGATAATCAAAAAGTCATAGCCAAGACTAAGCCAGAGATCAGTGGGCAGACTGTCAACTACCTGGCCAGATGATATTTTGAAAGGTGGAAGGGAAATTATAGATCAGACTAGCGTAGGACCAGGCAAAATGGCGTGAAACTAAAAACTACGCATATTTAAAACTTTATATTTTGGACTATGCTCAACAATGCACAATGGGCGAAAGCAGACTACATTTACCAATAATGATAATATACAAAGTTAATGATTTGGATAATATTAGGAATAGGAAAAATTCCTAAGATTGTTCCCGTGTCACATCACTAGTTGTGATGGGTACGCCGAATAAAATGCGCCTTGAACAATTAATGTCTTGGCTTTCTTAATTAACGGTGTTTTTCCTTTAATAAAAAGTGATTTGTAACTTTATCACTTTGGACGACATTATAATAGGTGTACTAACTTAACATTGAATATAATATATTCAAAGACGCAACAACTAAACAAACTAGCAAGATGAAACAACAGCAAATGGTCAATTACGGTTAATAGAGTGGTAGCCAAGACTGGACCAGAGATCAGTGAGCAAACTATCACCTCGCTGGTAAGATGATATTTAGAATCAGCGCAGGACCAGGCAAAGTGTCGTGAAACTAAAAAGTACTTACTTATTGTATTAAACGGTTTACACTCTTAAATTGCCAGGAACGGCCTGACATGTTTTCGTGACAAAGTTGCCAGGACGGTGTACGTGTAGCATTCCCTGATGAAGAGCTCCATACGAGTTTGAAACAAGTCGGGCCGTTCCTGACAATTTCACATGAGTATATAAACCGCTTAACACGTTCGCGGACGGGCATTCCATGGCATTCGAATTTTGAGTACCTCTTGTGACGCGCATTCTATAGCAGTCTTTAATCGAGCCTCTTTCCTGAGCGCAAATGCTAAAGAATGCGCTTTGCCATAGTGACAACGTGTACATTAACATTTACTGTCATTTTCTCTGCCATCCGGGTACGCTTACTGTCACATTACTAGCTTTTCGCACACTGACAAGTTGACATGTGTTGCCGAAAATCGAACCCCCCTCTCCCGCACACAGATGCTATAGCATTCTCGGTTGTATGGAAATTAGTTGAGTCGCCCGGCGAGTGCGCCGCTGTGTTGACCATCAGTATTTTGAGAATTTTGCGTGTCGACAACATTTCGAAGGATTGTTTTTATCATCGTTAGTAACATTTATTCAAGTACTTTCTTGGATATTTTGGTGGGTTGTAATAATTATCTATATTTACTAACTGTTTATTGTTTTCAATGAGCTTTGACGGTGGTTATAATTTAAAATACAAACGTAGATTAACGTACATATTTTATATTATACACAAACACAGTAAACTTAATTGTCAGCAAATATCTTGGAATTATACGTCTCTTGGTTCACCATTCAACTGCTAACATAGTGAAGGGTATTGTAGCTTTATCGCAGTGTAAAAAAGTGCTTTTAATTTGAGTTACATGCCTCCAAAGAAGGTCCTCGCTCGAGCCCGACCGCCGACTCTGTGGCGCCATACAGACTGCACCTGACCTATACAGACGTCACCGTCACTGCCTTTAACACCAAAATCATTAGATCAACGAAAGGCTCGTCCAATACGAGTTTTTAAGCCCACGATAGTGAGAAGTGACTGAAAAATTGAAAATGTTCCAAGAGGTGACTGAGGAGTCATCGGAGGATCAAATAAGCGTTGAAGACTCAAAAACATCTACCAATGATCAAGAGAAGAATCAGAAGTGTAATCAACGATACCGGTGAATCTGATCAAGACCCATTTCACAATAAAGCGGGGCAGTGAAGTTCCTACGAAGACTATATGCCAAACTCGTCTGGTGCGTCGTCTGAAAGTAACAAGAGAGACTCAAATAGAATAGGCGTGAGTGACAAACCCGTTGATAACTATAAGTCTTATAATCAACGCCTATATTCGTTTTCGCTATCACATATAAGCGTAGCAGGCAGCTGCTATAACATTCAATGCCATAAATGTACCACAAGCTAGCTAAGCCATGTGGCAGAACTGCTATGGAAGTATAATGCTATAGTATTTGTTGTCACATAAGGTAGTATAAAAATGTATCATATTTGACGCAACTGGCATAGCATTCGACTTGCATAGTGTTCCCTGTCACATATAAATTGTACTCAGTCTTACAATTATGCCGAAACTGCTATACAGTTACAAATATTCCATACAAAATTTTAGTGTCAAACAGGTGTGTCTTACTGTCCGCGAACGTGTTAATACAGTAATTAAATATGTCTCACGAAAGTTTTAATAAAAATTAAAAGGATTAAAAAGGACTTTACTCAACAATGGGTGGATGAGGTTGGAAATTATTTACGACAATTAAGGGAATTATTAATTTTATTGACGACGCGGTTGGCGCAGTGGTTACGCAACTGCCTACTGAGCCGACGGTCCCGCGTTCGAATCCCGGCAAGGGCAAATATTTGTGTGATGAACACGAATATTTGAGCCTGGGTCATGGATGTTCTATGTATTTAAGTACGTATTTATCTATATAAGTATGTATATCGTCGCCTAGTACCCATAACACAAACCTTCTTGAGCTTAATTTGGGACTAGGTTGATTTGTGTGAGGTTGTCTGATTTATTTATTTATTATTTATAAATTATGATGATGATTTTTTTTATTCAAGCAGTACCTAACGTCTGCTAACGTAAACCAACTGTGTTCCGTCCCGTGTGTCCGTGTTGGCCCGGAAAACCGTTGGAGAAGCAGGTTCGAGGTTCGAGGTCGAGGTTTGATATTTTTGGGATTATTCTTGTGTCACATCACTAGCCGGGATGGCTATGGCGTATACACTGTGCCCGGAACAATTAATGACTCGGATTTCTTAATTAACGGTGCTTGTGTCTCCAATTAGAAGTCACCTTTAGAATACTGAAATGTAAGTCATTTTACTAGATTAAAATATTATAGATAGCTTTCCTAGAAAGCGGGTACTCGTATAAGAAGACAA
This sequence comes from Apotomis capreana, assembly GCA_947623375.1. NCBI lineage: Eukaryota > Metazoa > Arthropoda > Insecta > Lepidoptera > Tortricidae > Apotomis > Apotomis capreana. The sequence goes on along the minus strand of OX392502.1, from coordinate 7,854,273 downwards.
GTTTAGAAACATGGGATAAATGCTTAACATTGATGATACTGAACTTCAGTGTAATCATGAATCATAATATTAGGTACCAGAAGGGTACCTTCTCCTTTAACAACCACTTCGTTCTTGTAGTCGGGTAAAAATTATCCTATAACCATACTCCAGATATCTCTGTACCAATATATGTTAAATTCTGCCCAGCAGTTTTGACGTGATGAGAAGCCAAATATTTTTTTCTAGTTCAAGATATTTTTTTTTTTCAATGTTTAATAAACATTGCTTCCAGGTTTTCTTTTGTAACCAATTCGCGGTAAATTTGTAACATAAGTTTTATATAAAATATAGCTATTTGAGTGATGTATCGGCCACATATATGGACGTATATCGAATTATGTTATTTCAGGGTCATTAAGCGACTTTCTGATAAGTTATCATTTAAGAGTAAATAGATTATTACATAAGTATGGTAAATCATTTATATTTTGAGCATATGTTATAATAAGAAATGTTGGATTTAGACTCAGTTCCTAACTGATTTCAAAAAGGAGGAGGTTTTCGATTCGGTACTATTTTTTATATTTTGTTCAATGTTTGTTTCCTCAGAAGTCCGTCTGAACCGATCCATTTATGAACCGATTTGGAAAAAAAATCTCATCTTCCAGTACCCATATTTTTTTTAAGAAAATGACGAGATTCATGACGAATTGAAGGAACTCTTCAAATATTATAGACACATCTATGACGAATTCGGTTTGTATTTCGTTCAGTTTTCGAAAACTCGATTTCTTCTCGTTTGATGTCGATAATTTTTGTCAAAAAGTGGTTATTATATAATAAAATAACCGATCTGTATTCCCTAACCCCACCGTTTTCCAACTATTCCTTTGATTATATAGTAAACGGTGAGGCTTTGAGGGTCCGTGGTGCAATCACCGCCGGCCGGCTGGAACGTGACGGTACGAGTACCTAATTTAATATCAAAGGAATAACGCACAAAATCAGGACCCTGTTAACTGTATTTCGCGCACGAAATGCTTCAGCAATCAACTTCATTGTTTTCTCGCTTTAGATTATAATTTTTTATACAAAAGCCCGCTTTAGCCTTTTATGCGCGAATGTTGGTAACGAGAATTTTGTTATTGTTACTTATTAGTCAAGTGAAATTGGATTTTCTATTATGTAATTTAGCCTTTGGTGTGCGTGGTGTTTTAATCAAGTTTTTCGGGAAACAACTTCGTAGGTCATTTTGGCTTGGAGGTTCCCCTGGTTTACCTACGCATATATTTTTTTGTACAAATTCGATATCGCTTAAGCTACAGACATAATAGGTATGATCAATGACAATTTTTTTAGCGTATTCTTCTTAGCCGTTATCTTCATTGGTGAAGGTCGTATCCAGATAGGAAAGTCTTCACCGATGTCTTAACTATGTTTCGTCATTCATTCCTGTCTTCGGCTTTCTCAAGGCAGTAGTATATAAGCGAGACCAGTTATGGCCTTCACTTGATCTGTCCATCGGGTAGGAGATCGTCCGCGTCGTCTAGATTTTTCCATTTTGCCTACCACTGAAAGCTTTCAAATTTCTGAGGCTCTTCGTGGATTTTTTGAGGATATTAATCGGTCCTATTTTTATTGGGATCAAATGTCTGTACTAAGACTGGTCTTAAAGTCAGAAATTGCCGTTAAAGGTCGACATTCCTACGGAGCGCTGAAAATGGTCCATACAAAATGTCACGAACTCGTGACGTCATCTTCGAATAAAGGTATCAATATCTGTAGTATAATTTCCAATAAGTATTCTTATTTTATAACGGCACAACATAGTGGCTCCACTTCGCCTGATGGTAAGCAAAAAGGGGAGCCCAAATCGCAATGGCAACTGACGTGAAACCAACGGTGCCAAGTCAGTTGACACTGCCATGCTGGCCCGAGAGATGCTTCTTCACGCTTCGTTTGAAGGGTCCCAAGTTATAAGAAGGAGCAAACACATGAGCCGGCAAGGAGTTCCATATTTTAATAGTATAATTTCCTCATCTCCTGCTCCTCCGAATCTTCTTTTCGCTGAATGATCTTTAATAACTTTTATGCCAAAAACGTAGGTACTTATCGGACAGCTGTTATCTTCTGTTCGGGATCGTAGTTCTAACCTAACCAAACCTAACCTACTATTCTGACAGCAGTTCTTTGTTGTTAATGATCGTAACTAAAACTCGGCAATACATTATAATGCATATTAATATTCGAACTAATGATGATTCATAAATGTATGCACTTTTTATATTGAATTTTGTTATATTACATTTTTTTATTGTATTGGGATTTTTCCCGGTCCCTTCCACCAGCTTACGCATTTCAATTTTTCTTTGAGCTTTGATCTTTGTATCAATGGTTTAATGATGATTCGGCAATATGAATATTTGGCGACATACAATTTTAAGGAAAAAATAAACCTTCAGATATAATAATATGCGGGACTAAATGTCCAATTACTTATGATTACAGACAGCAAAATACATTGTATATTGGGTCCATTATAATCACAGAGATTGTTCTACGTGCTACCGTTGAAGGCGAGTGCCATGCCAACAAAGATAACTTCACGTACGAGTACCTACCTTTATATATGTATACTCATACATACTCCTTGCGAACTTATGTAGCAGTTTGCAACTCGTCGCAGTTTTTAAATTTCTTGTGAAGTTAAGGCGAATCCAGGAACGTAACATAACCAACCGAGTACAAAAGGATATAATACGCTGCTACGTATATAATAGGAGTAATACGAATAACAGGAATCACTGGTATAATAGGAATACAAGCATAGAAAGAAAGATGATATTGAGAATTAGCTTTATGACAATATATTGATTTATGTATTTTATGCCTTATTGTATGTATAGTAATGCTTCAATCAAAAAATAATTTATAGATTTAGATTTATGTATTGCATAATAATTTATAATAAATGACAAATAAAGACATGGTAGCGTAAGGATACAATGCTCCATAAAACGCGGATTGCAACTTTCTCTATTTGGTAAAATGTACGAGGTGGTGTGCTAAGATATATTAATAAAAAGACTTGACTTTATGACACCAGTAATATATTGTATAAGACGGACAAGATGACAAATATATCAAAGACAATGCCTAATATATGAACATAGACAATAATAGACTGGCTACTATAACATCCCCTTTTTTCAGTAAGGCAAACAATACCAGGTATATAATATTTACAAATTCAAACGTCTAGGCGGCTTAATTAACCTGCCCGCTCTAGAGTAAACTTGCACAGTATCTTGGTTGTCCTCTGTCAGACATGGTGTTGAGTACGTAGACTCAGGCTTAGGTTTAGGTGATACAGACCTAGGTTTAGGCGATACAGGCAAATGCTTAGGCAATACTGACCTTGCTTTTGGGAGTAGAATATGTTGCCTATTTCGTCTACCAACGAAACCATCTGAACCTCCAACAACATAAGATCTCGGTTCTGTACATACCTCTTTGACTTCACCTGGCAACCATATACTATCTGGGGGTTTCTTGTAGTATATGCTCTCTTCCTTTCTTGAGCTCTTGTAGCGGCCTTGTCTTTTTATTGTAGTACCTCTCTGCCTTTTCTTGACCAATCTTTTTTACCTTGACATGCTCTTCAAACCGAACAACTTTAGGTTTTAAGTTTTCTGAAACAGTAGGTAACTGAGTCCTTAAACTGCGTGACATCAAAAGTTAAATGACAAATTATCTAATAATCTCTTAATCTTTGGCAATTCGTCTGAGAATTATAATTTGCTGATTATTTGCGTAAAATGCGACGCAAGTGTTGTTGAGGCGTGGTTGCTTCTCTACGAGTGGCTACGAATACGCGACGTATTTCCTATATGGAAGGTGGAACCGAGGAACCTTAAGCATAGGTTATTTAATATGATCACTTATAATATAAGTAAAGCTAATAAATCGTAAATTGTACATAAGGGTGCTCACCGAGCATTCGCCTGCAACGTAACAAGAAACAATAGTATATTATTGCAGACGCCGGGAAAGAAGGGCTTGCCGGGTGAGTAGGTTTACACGGATAGTGACACGAATCCGGCAAGCCCTATTCTCGGCTAACGCATGTATAGTGCTTTTCTCAAACATACGCAATGAAATATAAAAATACACCACTCAAAGAAAATATAATTAAGCTGTTTGCACAGACGCCATATTTAAAAAAAAATTACTCCCCGGCCTAGGCCTTCAATTTTGTATGAAATTTCTTTACAGTTCTCTCGAGTTGTTCCGCCCGAAACGTGATACTTCGAAGCCTGTTATAACGCACCGCACGTTATAACTACTTTCTTTCGACGATTGAGAAAATTATTTTTTCATTTGATATGTATGAAAATTCGTTAGTTTTTTGTTATTTTACAGTACGTCTAGCATAACTGTGACACGAGACTCTTTGTCTGGTGACAAATATTGTCACTTTCAAGGCCGTGCGAACAAGAAAAGTGATGCTGAGTCGCACTACATGCGCAGTCGAAGCAAGATATGCTAGCTATGCAGGTGTATGCCCGCGGTGAGTGAGCACCCTTAGACAATTGCATTATAATCAGAGCGCTCTTTCTTCTTGAAGCATCCGAAGTTGTATTTATTGGCGGGCAACTAATACTTCTAGCGAACTTTAATATACTTAGTTTGCAACTCCTCGCAGACTTTTGAAGTTTATTGTGAAGTTAGGGCGAGCAAAGGAACGTAATGTAACAAACCGACAATACAAACATACGTGTGTGTTAAGGTGACGTACGATGTGTAACTAGTGTCCTTTCAGACTTTTTTCTTATATCTAAATCAGATTACACAGAACTAAAACGGCCGCTTTAGTTTTGGTCAAGTTCTTGGGGAAAACTGTATACCTACAGTGATTGAATAAATATACAAAATATTTTCCTAGTGTCTTTTGCGTTTACTGAAAATTCATCGAATTTAGAAGATCGTCGGAAGATCATCAAATCGGAAGTGACGCTAATTTCGCAACATATTAAGTCTTAAGAATACTACTTATTCACACTCAACCACGAATAAAAAAACAGACGGAGCCACCTGACCCGAGGTGTATCTTATTGATGTCCTCTTCATCGGGTCCAATGACAGCGACCTTCAAGTAGTTGGACTCATAGGAATTCTACGACGGTGGGTGCGGAAATGATTGTTTGTGTAAAGGAAGTGTGACGCGTGGCAGCTCCTCTACGTGTGGCTACAAACACGACTCGAATTTCCTAATAAAGATGGAAGGAGGAGCCGAGAGTAATCTTAAGCGTGGGTTAACTAATAATCGCGGCACGAAGAGGTCTCGTTCATAATTGAAAACAAATAAAATGTATAATATATAAATTCTTAAAAACATTATATGATCAGTGACATGCGTGTAGGAATAGGTCCAGTCAGCAAACGAAATTAACCACTATAGTCATGTTATGACATAGCAAGTTAAACATACGCTAGTAAAAGCTACAATTATATAACCTAGTTAAATTGAATAATTAAAGGATTCTGAATGTAGCTTTTAAATAGTACCACGTCACTGCGAATGTTGCAAAGGAATTTAAACTTTGGACTGGACAATTTAATAACATAGTTAGTCCTTTAAATTATCTTATTAAGTAGTCAATTTAAATGTAAACTATTTAAATTAAGTAATTGTCGTGCAAAATAGGCTTCAGTGGTTTTAATTTTTAAGCGAATTTTATATATTTATTCTCAAAACTTGGGTCGTCAAAGTTAGCCGAGTCAAATTATGTATCTCATTCCATCTGGATTAAATTTCTCATTTTGTGGTCTGTCGACGTAGCTAACCTACGAAATTAGACGGGAGTGGCGAGCCAGTGAACCCGAGAATACTTTTGTCAGATATAATAATTAGGGAGGTTCTAAACATAAGTCTTGCCCAACCTAACTTGATTACTTTTGTAGCCGAAAATAATGATGAAGATGCGGATTTTAGAGACTGTTTTGCTGAACGTTTTCAGACCACTTCAGAGGGTTTCAAATTGAAAATTACACTACTCTTAGGGTTTTTTTATAAATAATGACACAAAGGTAAATTAAGAAAAAAATTAATGCGATCTACTACAATCGAAGTGGGGTTTGAACCCGCGACCTCTGCGTTTCCGGCGCATTGCTCTTCCAACTGAGCTGTCCGATTGCTACGCCAATCACACCAAATCTTCCATCCCTTAATTCTTTACGCTACAGGAGCGCCCTCTGCGTCATATTTATGTTTTTGAAATGCTTATTATGGTTTTTTTTTTATTATATCTAACTTTACATAACAGGACCTAGTAACAGTACAGGGCTATAAAGATTTATATGATTTAATTTTTATTTCCAGTACCGAATTGAATTTTCAAGTAAACGCAGGATCATTTTAACCAACTTAAAAAAGATGAGGTTCTTAACTTATAAATAAAAATATTTTTCCTATTTAAACTCAGTATTATTACAAATCACGTACGGTCTTTAAATAAAAATCTACTGATTAGTTTACTCCGGGGGTTTTAAAACTAAGCCGATAGTCAAATCAAATCACTATTTTCGTAATAATAAATAAGTTTTGTTGCAACCCAAAAAATCGTAGCCTCTTGAAATCGGTAACACTTCTAATCGGCCCTGTATTATAATGTTAGACATACATAAACCACACTTACCTTGGTTGCTTGCTTATACAGGTACTTACCTTAAATCCTTATAAACACGAAAGACACTTACCTGCAACAAAAACCCATATTAGTTAATAAACATATCTCAGATTGCGATTCGAGTTTGGATGAAAACTGAGAGGTTCTTATTTAGATCGCGTAAGAGCAAGCAAGACAGGTTTAAAATGAGAATGGCATTCAGACACCTCACGTACTGTAGATAGGGAAGCGACATCCGACCGCAGCACGACGCGGATGAAAGAGGAAGTTTTGGAGATAAATACAACTTCACCACTCAGGGCCCTAATTCCACTCACTGATATCTTGGAGAGATCTCCAAAAAGGCGACTAGTATACCGCTATTTCGCCGAGCCGGTTGCGTTAAGTTTGCGCATGATTTAATATGCGACGCCATAGATATCCAGCCAGGCCGAAACTTAACTTGACCTATAAGTAACCTAAAATGTCACTTTATGCAGCTCCAATCGAAAATATCGCGTTTTAGTTTATTTATTGAATGTTTATTGCACAAAATACAACTTATCGTACAAAAGGCGGACTTAATGCCATGAGAAATAAGCTTATAAAAATTATTATAAAAATCTTTTCTGGGATTTAAGAAACATCTTGTAAAACTCGCTTCTGCCTAAAAGTTATTCCGATTGAATTTTTTGTATGGGTTTTGAATGAGTAGCACATACGAAGAATGTTCTATAAAATTTGCTGAGTGTGTGTTTTATTTATCTTGAATCTTATAGAACATTCTTCGTATGTGCCACTTATTATATATATTTATATACTTAGTCGTTCTCATCGATTTCGATTTCGTCTATTGTGGGCTCTGATTAGACTAGCTAGGCCAAACATGTTTTGAACTCTTACGGAGCTCTTCATCTGCTCCCCGTACACCGGCGCGGCAACTTAAGAGGGCGCCGAGCGTTTGCGACTGAACCATAGAGCGCGGGGAATGCGTATTTAAATCGGCGCGCGGCCGCCATAGTAAAAATGTATGGAGAATTAAAAGCACTTTTTGATAAATCTGGACCTTTAATACCAAACAATAATTGAAATATTTGATACGGACAAATTGTAATGTAAACATTCATCTTTTTTTGAACTGAAAATCAGAATAGATTTCCATTGTTAAAGTATAAAAAAACACTTAACGCCTGCTTACGATTTTACAATTTTCGTCCAACTTTACTTAGTTCTCTAGGGTAAAATATTAATAATCTTATGATTTTTCCACAGAGAAGTTGTTAACACATTCTTCGAAATGCTAAATATATAGTTTAAAAATTTATCTACTTAACGACAAACTGCCTATTTTTTTTCATTTCGCTCGGTGCAGTCTTAACGTGCGGCCCTTCCTGACGATTCCACGTGAGTGTAAACCTTAAGCCTTAATGTCAAGCTCAACATCATTATTATTTTTAGGGTTCCGTACCCAAATAGTAAAAACGGGACCCTATTACTGAGACTTCGCTGTCCGTCCGTCCGTCCGTCCGTCTGTCACCAGGTTGTATCTCAAGAACGGTGATAGCTTCATGCGCGAGTCAGACTTGCACTTGCCCAATTTTTTTATTAGACACCAGTACCCTTACCATGAGTCTACAGTGACAGATCTTGCTAGCGACTGTGTAAACGATTTGTATGGGGAATTGTAGTTCTACAAAGTGACCGCTAGGAGGCGCCCTACTATTTTCCATACATATCGTTTACGCCGTCGCCAGCGAGCACGGTCATTTTAACTCATGGTAAGAGTACAGACTAAAACTAGTAACCTTTCCACTGTGTCATAGTTAATACTACATTTTAGAATGAGTAATAATCTCAGGAAAAATATAAAAACAGTGATTACGTACTATTTCTTAGTGGAATACAGAAAAGTAATAAAATTTTAGTCTTATAAATATGATAATAATATGTTGTCAATTTGCTTATTATGATTCTTTTCTCAAACATCCAAGAAAATGTCGTTCTTATGATCGTGGTAATAGAACGCGAAATACGTCTTTGTATAGCAATTGTTGAAGATTCGTTCTAATTTCAAATTAGAGGTCAATAAAGGAATTTCATACAACATTATTGGCCGTGGCCAATAAAGAGATTGTCTCTTGTTTCAGTGGGGTTTATTTCTTTTATTGATAATCTATGGCATACTGCCAATAAAAAAAAACGTAGTTTGTGCATGTATATTTACGTTTTGTTTCTTATATTTAACTAGATTATTCAATTAGATTAAAACAGATAATTAATAAAATAAACAAGGAATCACGTTTATTGTTAAAAAATATAACAATATCTAATTAATAAGGTGTTGTAATTTTTTAATAAATAGAATCATCTTAACATTTGGTGGCAAAAACAATAACCCGAACAGCTTAAAAAAATTAATTTTCAAAAAAGTTAAAAGTTGGCGGGAATAGTAAAAATATATGAATATCTAAGTTGAACATTTTTATTATTTCCTTGGATTTATTTGAGAAAAGCACTACACAAGCCTCGGCGCGAACAGGGATTGTCGGCCTCGTATCTCTAGATGGCCTCGTTGTCACTCGGCCATCTATTACTACTCGGCCAACAATTCCCTATTTCGCGGCCTCTGCAGTAATATACTATAAATCGAAACAAAAGCTATAATAACGTTGTAATAATTTTTTCTCCAACTTGCTTGGAAATGTTCCCATTAATGTAGTAAAACTGGACCGCAAAATCGTTCGTTATTTTTATAAGGCGTTAATACAAATTTAAACATTTATTATTATTGGCCTCGGCCGGGAAATTAGTATAATTTAAATAAGACGATTAAGTAAAAATCACACCTTCCGTTTATGACGTCTCATACAAATGAGGGTACTCTTTATTTGGCCGGTTACTGCATAAGACATGAGGAGAATTTTACTTTTAATTTTTTCAAATACTGATAATTCACCATACTCCTACAGCCAATATTCTCCATTCAAAATCATACTCATCCACGCACTGACTTTTCCAGGCCTCTGCAGTAATGTACTATTTCCAAGATACTACGATAAGACCTATAATTCCTGACTACGAAAAATTAGATTAGATTATAGATTAGATTATATTTATTTCACACACATATAGGGATACATTATAAATTACACATAGTCAATTTACACGAATCTATACGGTGATCGTCAACTATATAAACAAAATAAACAAATTCAGCAAGTCATAAATCCCCGTTTCGGCCGTTTCGCCGTCAAAATAAACATTGTTCGGTTCATGACGCATTGGTGTAAACTGTAATGTTATGTAACTTGTTTTTTAATAAATAAATAAATAAAACCAATAGATAATGAAGAAAAAAACAATGTCAAAAAATTTCAAATAATATAGCAATTAAAATAATGTAGAATAAATATGACAATAAATGTCATGATGTCAACAGTCACCAAAAAGGATCGTCACCTATAACAGGTACAGGCGAAATGGAAGGCATTCTCATTGCACAAATAAATAAAATATATAAAAAGTCCATAGTTTATTTATTTAAACACCACTGGGCTGCACCCTGCTATACTACTACTCTTATGGTAACTGATTGTCTCTGTATCGAGAAAGTTGAGTGTGAAATAATTAAATAAATCAGGAAGTTTCGAGAGAAGTTGCTAATCAGTTGCGGAACTGTAGTTAGGAAACAGTATTGGGATCTTCTAAGCTCGACGCAAACATCTAAATCACGCAATGATGTCTGAGTTCTTTTACTTTTAATCACACTTAATAATAATAGTTTACGCAACTGTTTCATAATAAATGGTCTTAAAATATGAGTGTGGTTTTACCACTTTTAGTTTGCTACTCGCCTTCGGCTTGTTTCATAAAGAGAACACACGAGTGTTTTAAGTTAAGGCCTTACTATGTACGTACGTACATACAGTTGCATACAATACTTTATCCATAGATTTTCTTTCATGTAGATACGAAGTAACTACTGAGTACTACCAGTTGCATTTCTTCTGTATGTTTTATGAATGAGGTGTTCAATAAAGAGTACTTGTATTGTATTGTATTGATACATCATATTATTATTATTATGACATCTGATTATTCTCTCAAACGCCGTTATGAACTTTATTAATTATTATTATGACCAAGGTATATTATTTATACACAGTAAAATTATTCTGTATGACTATTATAACTATTATTATAACTATCGTTATGAGTATTGACTATTCTGTAGGTTAATTACATTACAATTATTAATTTAGTTATTATGCAATTTTTTTAATTATGGATTTTGCAATTAGTTAAATGAAGCTATGCAAAAGTTTTTATGACTATTGAATGGTACCCCCGCAGATAACCTGTAATAGTGTCAAGTCCTTTCTGCTTCGTTCTTTAATGAATTGAATTACGTACTGGTGACAAAAAAGTTACACAAAAAATGGAGACTTTTAATTACAAGAATACCTAGATTATTATATAATCAAGCTTCGCTGACGACAGCATACGTTATAATTATAATCTCCCACGACACGTTACTGCATAATCGCAACTTCAAAGCAGCGATGTGGTCGTTCCTTTCCACTATGTTTCATAAGAGCTTTTATACGACTTATTTCAGCTGTGTAAGGCTCTTATATAGCATGTGCTACTCGGGTTATGTTTGATGAACCTAGTATTCACCACTCCGTATATCAAATTCTTTAGCCGTGTAGATGATTCGGCTTTGAGTCCCGTTCCTTCACGAGGAATTGCAAAATCAAACAGCTTTACGCCGTGTTGCGAGTATCTCCGTGATTAATTAACAGCATGATTGAAACTTGGTATACACTGAAACTAATATGCGTGTTAGTAAATTTATAGTATGTTGTACTACTTGTACTCCTGTAAAATAATGCTAATTTTGGTATGAGAAGGCAAATTAATCGGCAAGGGCACGGTGTATATTCCCGATAAATTCGTTCCAAAATTTCTGAAGAACGATAGTAGCGATTTTTTCTCTATTACCCAATATATCGATTGTCTAAGTAAAATATCGATTCTGTTTTAATGTGAAAATCCACTGCAATTTTAGCAGGCTTGTGCGTAAACGGACATCCTAGAGAATGACTAAGCGTGCTACATTTTAATGTGAATGTCGGCTGCATAACTTTCTAAAATCCTTCCGTGCTTTGAAAAGTGTGAAGCCACATAATATTCAACCAAGTTTCAATCTTAACAAATGTATTTATTGAAAGGAATGTAATTTATTGACGCATAAAGAGCGCGAGCATTTTCCGTAATTTGTACGCAAAGCAGCAGCTGCCCCGAAGGAAATAAACCGATTTGTCTATAAACTTATTTGAGTTGGGCATGTGTTAGTAATAATGAAATTCCTCACTGTCGTATCCGTTAATATTTCAGGCAGAAAACGCGTATAGTTTCCACCTGCGCACCACATTAGACGAAGTTACTTTTGCAGCCAAAAAAAAAGATAGTGTATTCTATCCTTCTTATGAAAAATCAACTAATTTTATTGCCTAAATCGGTCTTTTTCTCATAAGACAATAAAATACCGCGTGGTAAGTATTTTTATTTTAAAGGTCAAGACCACTATAATATTCTAAACAATAGCTAATACTCTTAAATTTTATTGAGTACGCAAGTTACGGTGATAATTGGTTTTGGTGTATTTTTAAAACATTATAAGACTTTTATATCTTCTTGTTACTGCAAAGAGCGGTTATCAACAAAAATTGAATTTTGCGAAATTATTGATTTAAGTTTTATGCAAATATTCACAGTAATTATTTCCATCAATGGGCTAGCATCAGATCATTTAGAAAAGGATATTCTACTTATATACAAGCGACGGTTACTAGCAATACCGACTATCCAACATTTCATAAACATGAAAATTGTATGCTTTGAGCGGGATTTGAATCCACGTCCGGCTTTCCGGGCCAACTAGTGAATTGCAAATTGAGTAATTTCATATAGTTATCAATAGGCATCGGACTTTCGTTAGCACGGTAGGACTAATGGAGAGCTATGGAGCGGATATTAACATTAAAATACAATTCATACTCATACTTATACTCATTCATCTATTTCATTCCAAACTGCCTTTATTGTTATTATGGTTAACATTCCCACACATTAAATGACTAAAATTATAAATAAATAAATGTTTTTTTTACTATATTTCAAACCCCTAATTTAACTCTATTAATTGTCAATATCATGCACTTTCTAGTCATAAATGGATATCCGATCAATATACCTAGAACCCAATTTACTTACTCCAGGAAACATGGAAAAAGTCACAAATATTACGTATTTTATGGTGGCGAAAAAAACAATGACTGACAAATCAGGTCTCTGTATATTCTTCTGACTTTGTCCTTGAGTATGAGTATGAATTGTATTTTAATGTTAATATCGGCTCCATTAGCTCTCCATTAGTCCTACCGTGCTAACGAAAGTCCAATGCCTGGTTATCAAGGAAAAAATAAATAAATAAATAAAAAAATTCAAGCAGTTGCTTTATTCTATTATACTTTTTTTTCTTTTTTTTTATGATAATTGATCAAATTTTATTTATATAAAGAACTACAGTATGTTAAAGAATTAAAAATCAGTCACAACTCCCTTTAAGTAACATTCATTCATTTTGACAACATATTTGACTCCCTGATAGTGGAGCTACCAACTATGCACAGCCAAGGGGTCTGGGTTGCAAACCCGGCAAGGGCAAATATTTGTTCCTGGGCTAAGGATGTTTTATATATATTCACTTGTTTACATTACTGTGTGTTTATTTGTGTGTAGTTTGTATATCGTCGTCTAGCACCCCGTAACACTTGTGTTACTAGACTTGTCTAGTAACTAGCCAAGCTAGCCAAAATTAGGCTCTAATAGACTTGCTACTAAAATCTACTTTTGGTACGTTTCATTTGCTCAAGACTGTGTTATATTTTAGTAATTCATTAAGAATTGACCCTCTGAAAGACTAACTATTACGTCTTAATCTTCACTTCTGACTATGCCGAATATTAATTTGATGACCATTGTTTTGCTAGGCCACTCAGCTTAAACAGAGAGACCAACACCTCCAGGCTTGCTAGATGGATTGATGAAAGGGTAAAGCTTAAATAATTTACATGAAAATGTGGTGCTATAGAGCAGACTATGCTGTAATGTGAATATTCATCACTCTACGGCCATAGTGAACGATAATTTGACTTACGTAGTTACTGTGTGTGCGCTGTCAGAATGACATTCGCGTTTTATACCTATCTCGCTCGCTCTTACGCCATACAGATAAGAACCTAACCCGAACCCGAATCGCAGTCAGAGAGCTCACGGACTGTACTGGCATTTTTCAGTTTAAAGGAACAAACATAACGAGGCTTTCCGCAGCTGAGCACGATGATTAATTCTCTAGTGACACCAACATTAATTCTCTTGTTTTTTATGACATAGGAGGTACACGAATAAACGGCTTGCCCGATGGCAAGCAATTAATGGACACCTACACCCGACACCGGCAACCCCAGAGGGGTTACGTTTCAGGTAGACAAATACGCTCTGTTCTCGAAGGTCAAGCTTGTGTACCGGCGCGCACTTGGGCGCCTTCCACTTTTGTTAGCGTACATCAGCCAAAATGGGCAAGCAATCGTAGCCATCGTATCGTAGGCAACGCCTTGCCCCACGATCAGTTGCGCCACATTTAACACAAACCACCAACAAAATACTAAATAAGACCAAAAGAGGCAACCCTCTGTGGTGATGGTGATGCGCAATTTGTGTCACATTATTTGCATACATATGGCCGCGTAAATACAACTTCAGGGTACATTAAGTTTCCAAATTACCGATATGTTTGTTTTCAAAGTATTTTATCACTTTGAACACCGGGAATCCGTTATGGGCGCACGTTCGTGGCAAGTTTTCACTACATAAGTATTTCAACGTTATTGGTTACGAGTGTAGCGTAGCGCGTGTCATATAAGTACCTACTGCATTAGTAGACTAACACAAATAAATCGTAAATGAAATAAATACATATCACACAAACTCACACAAATCAAACTAGTCCCAAATTAAGCTCAAGAAGGCTTGTGTTATGGGTACTAGGCGACGATACATACTTACAAAGATAAATAAATACTTAAATACATAGAACATCCATGACCCAGGCACAGATATTCGTGTTCGTCACACAACTATTCGCCCTTGCCGGGTTTCGAACCCAGGACCGCCGGCTCAGTATCAGTAGGCAGTTGCTTTACCACTGCGCCAACCGCGACGTGTATAGTTGCGAAACGTTTCAAAAATTTAAATTCCAAAATTCATTGTAAATAATTAATAAAACAGTGTTAGCTTTACTTGGTAACAGATTGATATTGATTCTATGAAACTGAATATTTTGAACAAATTAATATTAAAGTGTCTGACGCCTTTACTTTAAAGGATAAACTTACTTTTAAGGATATCATATTTTAGAATTCAATTTAGTTAAAGATTCCATAATGTTTATCCTAAACAAAATATAAAGGAGATAAAATCAATCATCAAATATTTCGTTTCAATTTCTAGGGTTCCGTAGTCAAGAAGTTTAATGTATTTTTTTTATAAGTCGAAATATTCTTAATTTGTTTGGTTATCGAAGGAGATGGTGTGTTCTGGCATTTTCGCGGCCGGGTTGTCGAAATCCAGAACATTAAAGGCACAAGTCGAAGATCTAACATGTTATGTAATTGATATATACAAAATCAACACACAAAGAAAAATTAAATAGTATGTAAGTATTCTATACATCAATAAAACAATGTGGTGTTAAAACACATAAAAAAAAAAACGAAAAAAATTATTGTTTTAAAAAAAGTTATACTTGTTTTTATTGTCACGTTCGTGTTTATCTGATGGTCACAATCGAAATAAACGATTGATAATTGATAATATTTTCCCCGATAGAACTATTCAACGGCGTTCACGATTTAATTAGCTTATATCGACTACCATAATCTGACCTCGGTGTGGGGCAATTAAATAAATAAATATTGAGGGACAATCTTACATAAATCAATCTAGTCCCAAACTAAGCAAAAATAAACATAGCAAACAAAATATGTATATATAGATAACATCAATGGCCCAGGAACAAATATTCGAATTCATCACACAAATATTTGCCCTGGCCGGGATTCGAACCCAGGACCGCCGGCTCAGTAGGCACTACAAACTGCGCCAACCGCGTCGAACAGTGGAACCGTTTATTAAACAATGTCACATACATAATATCTTGATTGAAGATAGCTACAAATCTGTGTACAGTAAGTACATACTTACATAACTCTTCGCATAAAAAACCTTGCTCCTTGCAATAGAAAACTATTTAAGCACTTTTACAAAGTTTCTCCATTTGCAAACTAACGAGACTAAAATGATATAAACCATTTAGCTCATTCAAACAAAAACGGCATCAGACTACGAAATGAAACCTTTTCAGCCCCAGATTATCGGACGGAAAATAAGCAACTAATCGATTTGTATTCCAATGGGCAAAATAAACCCGAACGTATCCGATGAGTTTCGAGTCCAATCCCTTTATTTAATGTTTGTTTTTATCTCAAAAGGGTCGCGAATAATTGTGTAGCCACACATTACCCGGAACCAGAAAACACATGAAGCGCGGTCGGTGTGAAAGAAGCCGATCGATATGGACGACCCTGACATGGTTTACAGTGGCCGTGCCTCCGGGCCCGCAAGAATAAACATTAGGCCTCTGGATCCCATTACGGAGAAATGGAGGCCGACGAACAAACAAGCCAGTATATTTGCATTCACTATGAGGATATAGTGCACAAACATGTTCGGAATGTGTTTTCTAATCGTTCTGGCTGCTTAAAACTGGCTAGGATGTTTCATTTGCAGTGCAATATTTGGTGGATTTAGATAATGATTATACTTATAACTTTTTTTAAGGTTTCTTTTTTGTCAATATTTTGAAATCTTGCCGAGGTTACGCAACTCAAGGTCCCGTCCAATAATAGGCTTTGTAAAATTTTTGAAAGACCAGATTTATTATTATTTTCGATACTCCTTGCTGTAAGGTATACAAACTTAAGGTTATTCATTTTTGGAAACCCAATTTAAAAAAGAACCATACTGACACTTTACACGTATGACGTGTGTCAAAATTTTAACGGTTTGACATTGACAACGTTTTCTTCATAACTTTACGTATGTAGTTAATGAGTGGCCCATACGCATTTACTTAAATCAAAAATTTGTATACTTTTGTGCGCAATATTCAAGGGTTTTAAGAGATACAATTTCTTTTAGCGAAGTTTGCGTATTCGGGTCTTCAATTAAGTATTAGAATTGTGAATTATCAACATATTTTTTATCGCAAAATTTCAGAGAAGAACAATTCAGTACGCAAACGACAGCCAGTCCAAACGAGCGAGCGGCAAAGATTAGAATTAGAATTAATACACATAATATTTTTTAATACAATGAATTATGACGTACATAAATAATCAAAGTTGATTAATGATTATGATATATTTGCGAATTTGATGAGCCACGGGCGAACAGAAATCATTTGGAGAAATTTAAGTAACGATATCTATTTCAGGATGCACAGATTATTATAGAGCACCTACACCGACTTAACTCTATTAATACTGGTGTCCACACATCATACCTATCTATAGACGTTTGGGTAGAAAATGCATGCTTCGCAGGGCATATAATCCATTAGGTACAGGTTGCTAAGTTTGTTACTCCCCTTCACAGAGCCAGGATAATATCCTTAGCTATCTATAGCATACAGGAATACAACTCTATATTGTATTGAAAATAAATGGCAAATGTAATTGAATTATCTACGCATACTTACCGATAATTAGCAACAATAGGGGGGAAAAATTATCTTATTGTAGCATCATAACCATAACATTACCTTGATAAATAGCGCATTCTTTGATTTCACGGTCCCCATGCAGTTACCATAGAAACTTATCAAAGCATTTCTTAGCCTCGAGTAATAGACTAGCAGAACAACAACAAACTACACATATTCAACAATATATAAATCTTTTCTGTTTCAAAGATCTCTAATTTAATGTATAATTGAATCAGATTCTAACAATCATGTAAACAATAGCATAGAATAACATTTAACACTCTAGGAGTATTAACTAGTTTAACTATTTGACAAACATTGGCAGCATTAGTAGATAAAGATGTTTCAACAAGGACGAATTATCACAGGTGGATGAAGCGATGTACAAGCAGGAACTCTAATATAACATTTGCTAATAATTTATATATCTTATTTATGTTTATTGTATTGGAATTAAGGACTACAAATATCAAGTTTCACTCGCAGATAGGCCGCAGAATTGACTTCACTTTTCCACAGGATATGTTATAAAAAAGGTAAGTTCACAACAGTTCAACAGTCTATCGGGTCTATGAATTAAATTCCATTAACATTGAACACGATGCCAATCTTCTTTGTCCGTGCACTTGACAGTAAAAGCTTTGTATTGACACAAACAAAACGTCTGAGTTTCCGGTTTAAAGTTCTTTTTCGCGACATTCGACTCGTTCTATTTCAGTGCGAGTGTGAGGTTGAGTTGGTTTTGGATGGGCTCGGCCATCGTGTTACACTTTATTTGTTAGAAGTTAACCTCAAAATAATATTTGAGATGCTACGTTCAGGACGCAATTGGAGTGCCTGAGGCGCAGGGCAGCGGACGAGCCGGTGCGCGCAGACTCGGGGGGCCGAGCGCGCGCGATCCCTCCCGATGCCCGGCAGACCTTGCGTTTCCAAATGCCGAGCCAATTCTGCAGTACTGTGACACTTGGAAGCCTTCCGACCAGTATTAATTATTATATTGATTGAAGCAGGTCCGTAGAGTTTTATATAATTTCAGAAAAACTAACATACAAAAACCGTACTCACTTGATATAACAATAAATTAACATAAAGTCATTTAATATAATGTAACGTTTGATACAAGTGGTGATTTGAAGGGTTAAAAGCTCTTTAGCACTTAACTTATATATATCTTGTTATATAACATTTGAAAATTATCTAAAACAACATTATATCATTCGTTATAGTATACAAAGTAATGGTAAAATATCAAACCGAAATAGATTAAGTGGAATTATATAAAACGTTCACCCGGTTTGGGCCCATAATGTATAATGGTGGATAAAAACTTGATTCGTTGTAAGATCGTTAGGAAGAATATAGAAAGCATTTATTTGAGACAGATATCTTTTTAGAATATTTATAAAATATCAACCATATGAGTAGACCTTCACATCTTTGGATTTCCACATCGTCAAATACAATCACTCATTTGGCTCCGCAGTACCCCACCACCGTCACTGCCTAAAAATATAGGTGTGTTATTACACACCTATATTTTTAGGCAGTGTCTTTAACTATAGTATCTGCACTTAGATAAAACTGTTTTAATTAATTATGTAATAATCGCAGAAACCGAAGAGAATATTAGCACAGCCCGATCCCTAATTAAATATCTAAACACACTTCATTGCTGGTGGTTGATTATAGTTGATCTAATAACGCTGTTAGCTTTCGGCCAGTGACAGTGATGGTTGATGATTGATGAAACACGCCGATTGATTAGATTCAATTAAATCTAATCTAATCCAATGTTACATGTATACTTCGAGGAGAAAATTAGATTATAATGAAATACTGCGAATATCAGAAGCTATCAAGTAAGTCAATGTTAATGAATCATTAGTTAAGTACAAATTAATGTCAGACTTATTAAAAAAGCTTTATACGGAACGTAGGTATATATTATGTTTTGTTGGATCCAGGTGAAGTAGTCTTCATAATAATGTGTACTATTATACAATTTAAAAATATTGATCTCTTTTTTTATTCGGAATACTACAAAACAAATTTCGTAGGTGTAATTGGTCTTTTAATTATTTTATTTAGGTATAATTTGTGGGTGTGTAATGATTTTAATAACAACTATTATCGAATTTTCATTTTACATACTACGAATTGCATATTTTTGACCTGCAGAAATGATTATACAGTATAAAAACAAAATGAATATAAACGAATTGCATGATTTTGAAAGTACCTAATAACAGTTTAGATGCATAGTAATGTACTTGCATAACGGGCAATGATTATAATGGTCACTTTATATAGTATTTATTGCTCATAACGTTCTTTTTTTATAAAGAGCAAGATCATAATATTCCTTAAATATAAACGCCTAATAAAAATGCATGTGTTCATTATTATAAAAAACTCGGTTCTAAGTATATCTAGTACTCAGTAAGGTCGCAAATCTTCCTATACCCATCCCATTTTCACACACATAGTCATAATACAAACCTAACCTAACCTACAGTTTTCGGTTTTTGACCCATTTTGACGCTCCGCTATACATGGTCATAATACAAACCTAACCTAACCTACAGTATTCGGTTTTTGACCCATTTTGACGCTCCGCTATACATGGTCATAATACAAACCTAACCTAACCTACAGTTTTCGGTTTTGACCCATATCATAATACAAACCTAACCTAACCTACAGGTTTCGGTTGTTGACCCAAAGAAGTTTATAGGTAGGTATAAATAAGTCTGCTTAAAAAATACATGATACTCACTAAAGTTTATGAGTACAAACCGAGCATTAGGTAGAATCGGTAGTTGGTTTTATACTTTAATAATACTTTGATTGACACCGAGTATATCATATAATATTATGTCACTAGATCTTTCGTTAAAAATTAGTTCTAAATTTTAATCATTATACGGAATGTATGTTATACGAGTAACAAGTAAAATATTCCTAATGATCGTTATAAAGAATGTTTTTATGATTATACAGTATTCTGTTATTTAATTATTATGGCCAACAACATTATGCATTTTGTTTTAATACATCATGTTTATTATGAATTTTAATAGTAGTTAAATTAAATTATGCTAAAAGTTTGTATAAAAATTGCAGTACAAAATAGTACAATTCATGGTGGAATTAATGTCATAAGGCGTTCTTGACTGCGTACTATGCTTAATATAGTTTCATTTACAATAAATGTTGGAAAATCCCAGGAACTGTCATTTAGTAGGTATACCGAATTAAAAAATTGACCAATAAAAATTAAATAAAATTTGTATTTGCCAACCAATAGTTGAGACCTTCAATCATGAACATAACAATGGAATGGAAATGGCGGACAGGTTATCAATTATTGAAATTAGGATGTCGAACGGCGCGGCAATTTACCACAGATTGCTAATAAGAAATTATAATATTGAGGGTATCTCTTCCCCTCTTTCGCACCCCTTGATAAGGGAGGTTGGTTACTTATACTACTTCTTACTGTCTGCGATGGTATTTTACCTAGTGCGTAAGCTCCGTACGATTTTGATTATGAAAGTAACACAATTAAACTAGTTATACATACCAAACAAATTATAATAGATAACCCTATTAACAACATTTAAGTTTTGAATATACCAGGTGTTGCCTGTAACAGGAGCAATAAATTAAAATATAGATTCTGCTCTTCAAATTGAACAACATTTGTTCAGCAACTTTAAAAAAATGACAGTTTTCAGAAATTTATTATTTCAAACAAATTAAATAGTATTTTCAATGTACGTCGTCCAACATTGACATTCCCTGAGCATTGACATAGCTGTCACTCTACTAATATCGGACATTTCGCAATACATTGCTTCTTTGTCTAAACATTATTCTACAAAATATCACTTAATATACGTTATTTTCAGAAGGTGCTTAACAAATGTTGTCCAGTTTTAAGGGAAGAATCTATGTTTTAATTTATTGCTCCTTTTACAGGAAACACCCGGTATAATATATATTTTTTTTAGATTAAATTCGATATAATCTTAAAAAGCTTACGATTAGAATATAAGTTGCAAAATTGCCTTTAAAAGTAATAAACAGTTACAGTTTTTTTTTTTTTAAGTAAAAGTAACGTTTCGTATGGTCCGGACGAAGCTAACTTAGGACGGGCCCTCAGTAAATCACAGACCTTTGCATAAAAGATTACTTGCCGTTCCTTTATCCGCGAGGTCCTCGTTTGTGCCTGAGTAATCTATTATACTTGTATCCTATTAGGTTTGACCAGCAATTTTTCAAATACCTACTTTTGTAAATTTCAATGTGTTCATTTATAATTTATACCAATACAAAAAAATAAGACTACATTCCAACCCTTTGAGCGCCTAGCGGCAAAGCAATTCACCGTGCCACTGACGCCAAACCAAAAAAAAAAAGTGCTCCAAAATCAACAGAGATTGAAAAACACAGATAGTGGTTTGAATTAGCATGTTTTTGACCATTCACATTTTTGACGTCAATAGGCGTCGTTGGCGTCAGTGGCACGAATTCCCGATGACGTGATTTGCCGTCTTTGGCGGTCAAAGGGTCTGGATTTGAATCTGTGTCTTGGTTTACACCAATCTGACTCGCTTTGTACTAGCCATTGGGGCTCTGAAGTCTGAATTTTGTCACCACCTTTTTGGAACGGAACTATTTATGAGTGCAGTTATAATATAACTAGCGACCCGCCCCGGCTTCGCACGGGTGCAAGCTAATAAATTATGCATGTATTATAGGTAGGTAGGAGGTTTATATCTACATATAAACCTTCCTCTTGAATCACTCTATCTATTAAAGAAAACCGCATCAAAATCTATTGCGTAAGTTTTAAAGATCTAAGTAGACATAGGGACAGATAGACAGACAGACAGACAGCAGGAAGCGACTTTGTTTTATACTATGTAGTGATCCCTACAACATTCTTTAACTGGACTTGAATCTGTGTCTTGGTATACACCAGTCTGACTCGCTTTGTACTAGCCATTGAGTCTCTGAATTTTATTGTGGCCTTTTTGGAAAAGAACTATTCATGAGTGCAGTTATTATAATAACCAGTGGAAAATTGAGTGGTACCTATATTCCAGGAATGGCAAGGCAAATAAAATAGATAAACATAAGTACCTATTACAAATCTTTCTTTAAATCAAATAGCGTCTTAATAGGTAGGTACTATTATTTTTGTTTTAACAAATCAGAAAATTATACCGTCAAACACAAAACAAGCACTAACGAATAATTGCACTAAAAGTGCTTAATCAAATAATTTCAAAACTCCGGTGCAACTTCAATCAAATGCCACATATGTATATTGCTCCCAATTTAGAATTGAAACGGATATAACAATTTCAACTTTCAGCAACAACTTGATTAAACTGCATCGCTACAAGCGGCAATTTGGCATGCAGCCGTCAGTTGCGTGACAACAACACAACGAGTTCACAAATTTTGTCCCAGTATACGGTTAAGCAAATTTAGCCAAATGGATTAAGATCGTACTGGGAATGCGTTAGTGAATATTTTACAACACTCTCTTGTATTATTGTTGAGATAAATGTTGGCATTATCTGCTGTCTCAACCATTGGGTAACAGTCGATGAAATCGTGGTGCTCAAATGGCCTGTCTAGACGAGATAATCTTATTGGTCGTCTTAGGTATCGTTAGGTCTTCGAGGCCAACCAGTATCTCTAGCACGACTCTTCTCGCGCGACAGAAATCACCTGTCTCCTTCCTTTCAATGCAGTGTGAGAAAAACGGGTGAGGCTGTTGCGTGACAAGGGAAATTGCGCCCAGTGCGCGCGCGTAAGATTGGGATTTTTACGCAAACTGATGTGCCATTTAGTTGCTGAAGTATTTTCTTTCATAAACTGTTTGTAGCAAATATCAGAGATTAAGCATCTATCCGTCAGTTGCGTGAAAACAACACAACGAGTTCACAAATTGCATTCTAGTTTACGGTTAAACAAATAAAGCCAAGTGGACTGAGATTGTTTACAATGGAGTGCGAGTATTTTAATTCATTTTTCAGCAATACTGTTTTGTTTTATTGTTGAGACGAAAGCTACGTGTTTAAATGTTTCGATTGCGATGCTTAAAGTGACATGTCTTGACAAGCACATAGGAAGACCTATGGTCGTCTTATGTATGTTTAGTACGACCGTCGTAGGATTGGTAGTGATGGCTGCTAACTGATTTCAAGCCATTTGACGAGCGTGAGAGATATTTATAGAAAACTGTAAGAACGGAGCAATTGGCCCAACCTCTTTAATGATATGATAAGAACAATTGTGGCCATATAACATGAATTAAATTATTTTGTGTATTGTTCAAACATAAAAAAGTGCTATGTCGTACTAATTCTCAGTACCAAAACACATCTGCAACCTTTTGTAATAAAGTTTAGTTTAGCAAAATTTTGGATTTTCAGGTGTTGCATTTGGCTCGACATGAAATTACATTAGACTTAAGACTATTATCAGATTGTGTAATTATTTAAGACACTGCTATGTAATCACTGCCCGAAGATGCATCAATTAATTGCATCAAAAAAAAATCTATCCCAGGATTAAAACGGAAGGATCTCCTGCAGCATAAAAAATAGGATGTCAAAGTGTCACTTACCTCACTAGATGTCAAATAACAGATTCTGGAGTCGGTGCTATCAATGGAGGCTTGCTGCACGATACCGTAGCGCGACGACTCCCGATCGCTCGTATACTCCGACCGCACGCTGTCTTGTCGGTCGAACACGCCCCTGGAAATAACACTACACGTTTATAAATTAACCAAAAAATAACCGTAGTTAAATAGCTGAAAGACCACGGACACAAATTGGTCATTATAAGGCGATCACTCCTGTGGCGCGGAGATAATCCCATTAGCGGGTTATACTACACCAAGTCCGACTGCTAAACAGCCTTCATACAGTTCAAGTCATATAAAAAAAATATTTAATGAGTGTTTTAGACAACTTTTCTAAAACTGAACGTAATCACAAATCTTGGAATTCATAGCTTTAATAAGGCTGAGATTCTGACAATAGTTTCAAAAAAGCTGAATATCTTGGATATGGCTGCTTTTATTTTCACTTAAAATAGCTAAGAGCCATCTCAACAGAAAATATTTTTATTTTAAAATCGCACCCATGTCCGTCATACGGTTCATATATACCTTATATAGAACACCCCTCTTTTAAGTCGCGGGCACTCGCGGGTTAAATAGTTCATACAATGATTAATTCCACATAAACCCATCTCAAAATAATTTCCTAAACTGTATAGTTAGTCAAATTAATTTAATTTGTCATTTAAGCTTAACCTACACCGAACCCGTCCGTAAAGCGAACAGGATTTTAATTACTGAAAGAGCCTTTTTATATCGTGACGTGCGATTTTCGTCCCAAAGGGATTTCATTTTCCATATTTTATGCCTACGTCACATGAAAATTGGTTGAGTAAATGAAACACATGGAGGGTGGAAGGGGTGGTAGTATAGAGATATGCATGGTTGTTTTTCGAATATGTATATACATAAACAAAATAAAAATGTGGAGTTTTTTTTTTTATAAAGTATCTAATGTTCCTGGAAAAAATATCGAAGAGTTTAGGCATGAAAGTTCAACGCATGTGTGTTTTTGTAACTGTCCTGTGAGTAGGGACGATGACGATGGCATACTTAAGTCATTAGCTGTTACAGTGCTTTTGCTTATTTGCTTATCTAGTTGAAACCACATAACTTTTTGTCACTACGAATTTTGGGTTAAGTTTAACGTTTTTAACTTATCAATGTCAGCCGATTCAATAAATATATTGATCACATCACAGTCATATGTATATGATAATATGACTATAATATTATTAGATTCCTCGCTCAAATAGCCATATATATCGTCTGATGACAACAAAAAATCAGAAAGTAACAAAGACTTACTTAAAACAAAGCTCGTAACAAAGTATCATTCTATTAACTAGATACGAGGTTTTGGTTTTGAAGAGCAGTGACAGACATTTTAGTGCATTTTGGTAACTAAGGGACAATCTTACACAAATCGACCTAGTCCCAAACTCAGCAAAGCGTGTACTATGGGTACTGGACGACGATATACATAATCTATAAATCCATATAATATATATATAGATAACATATCCATGGCCAAGGAACAAATATTCGAGGTCATCACACAAATGAATTGCCCTGGCCAGGATTCGAACCTAAAACCGCCGGCATGTGCACTACAAACTGTGCCAACCACGTCGTCACATCAATCGAATCGATAGTTTACCATTTTTTATTACCTTTTATTCACACATTTTGTCAAAACTTGGAAACAATCGTTCGTCAAATCGAAAAGTGCTGTTTCAGCTAGGTAATCGAATCGCGTATTAAATTAACAAGGCAATTTCAAACGCGAGGCGCCAATACGAGTCGACGGAGTGACTGAACGAAAAACTTTGTAAACTTCGTATGCGGTGATTTTTTTTCTAACAGGCCGCGAAAATGTCGTTTTCTTCCGTTACGACATCACATAAAGATGTTGATAAAGTTATCACGGCAGTTGGAGCCATGTGAAGAACATTTATGAAGTCGCGAGGAAACATTGCTTACGGCTGAACGAATACTCAACTTACGACTTCCCGTGTTTGGAAATAATCCTAGTGGGAATCTTGATCTAGGCGCTAATTCGACCAGGCTTTGCAATATCTCAAATTGACATATATCTTACTTTTATTACAGATGTTTTTTTCTTTATTCGAGCTGCAAGAAGTGACATTTTAAAGGATATTTAAAGCTATCGCAGACCTAACCCTCACCACTGTAACGGCACCGCCTCAACAAATTAGCTCAAACAGTCGACAACCATAAGCAAACAAGTAACGGAAGTGGCTCGACTCCGCGAAGTTACTTTTTAGGGTTCCGTAACCAAAGGGTAAAAAATGGAACCATATTAATAAATTATTTAATAAAAAAAAGTGCCAGCGCGGTGACGGCGGGGTGCCTTCGCGCTTGCGTCCACTTTTTTCCGTAGATTTCATAAAGTCATAAATAGTGCGATCCACGTGCGGTTCTTACAACTAAAATATATTGATTCAACGAATCACGGAGGCTGTAACGTGGTTTTTTACACTGATGTTCTTATTTTGAATTATTTAAGCTTTTTACATTGTTACTTACGTAATGAATACTACAGTGCAGTAGGGTCTGCTGTTGTATTTTTCTGCGTGAAATTAATAATTGCCATCTTACAGTATGCGGGTGCAAAAAATGGTTATAATATTTACTTTTTACCAGATTAATAAAAAAAACGCAAGATTTATGTATAAATCCACGGCAAATCGTGTGTAGGTTTTTAATTTTTTTTAAGACATGTCTGTTGGATCTACAAAAAACTATTTGTAAGCCATATTGTTGACTGGTAGAGAATACAACTTGGCATTAACCATTTTCCTAGAAATGCTTCCATTTTCTTTAATGTTTTGTACAAAAAGCTTATATTAAAATAATGTCGAAATGAGGAAAAACGGCACGTTATTCCACAAGGGAAATTATATTTCATATTATTCGATTTTGTCAGCGGGAAAAAGCGGCTAATAGCCCCACTAAAGTCACAAAACGATTGTCCTATATAACGGGTACTAAAATAAAGTAGCTTTTCAATACTAAACGTACATTTTATTTAGTAGAAGAAAATAAGTGGCATTGATCAAACATGAAGTATTGTAAAAATATTATTTTATATATATATATATTTATGTTTGATTAATCTATAAAATATTTAATCCCAAATCATAGTTTAAGACGGAACAACGGATAAGCTGTTAATCTATCTATCGCACGCAGTCGTCGTTAGCGCGACAAATGTACCCTTCGCACCATTAGTTATTGCTCTTATCTTCGCGTGCGAGGCTATGATAAATAAATTACCTAATGGCTCCCCGAAGGATATTACTCCTCATTAAGCTGTATTATTCCGCAGCGATTTACCAAACAATCCTTAACTTTTTGCTCTTTTACCAGAAGAAGAGAGAGAGATCAGTTCAATTTGACGTTGGTAATTGCATATGTTTGGGGATAGCGTGTATTGTTGATATAGCCACAAACTGTAAGCAGACGTAGAGTTTAGAGCTATTTTGTTAATTTATATTCATGATATTCATGAATCTATGCGCATAGAATCCCGCCTTGACTGGGATACAAATTTATTGGCATTGACATATCGTCGGGGATAGTGCAATACCGCGTAAGTAACAAGTGTAGAAACGAATCAATATTCAAAGAAATGCTAAGTATTTTATTGAAATAAGAACTTTATTGACAGCTGTAATTTACGTATACTGCGATTTCTAATTCAAGACCAAAAAAACTACGACAGATGCGTCACTGTCAAAATTGACAACATTTAAATGACATCTGAGTTTGTTTCTTGGCTTGCACCAAATGCTCAAGTGTTACAAGTACAATATCAGACTTTATACCAAAAATCTCCGATGTTTGTTTTTATTATCTCCTCTCGTAATTATGCAATACTCGTAATAAATATATCTGGTTATTTTGTTAAAACATAGAGTTAAAGTTACCAATAAATAAATTATCTTAGCGTTTAAAAAGAAAAAGGAGTTTACTATTGTAAAAATATTTTGTTGTAGTGGCAACCTTGTGGTAGTTTTTTTGGTCTTGAATTAGAAATCGTAGTTTAGTATTGCACTATCCCCGACGATATGGCCAATTAAGAGATATCAATTATATCACGCCACCATAAAGGCTTTAAAAAGTTGACATTTAAACGTAGTTGATGGATAACGATATCGCTAAAATATACATTACCCAAAGTGGCGATGTCTCGAACAAATGTCATTTGAGACGTCGAATTTAGCCCCAGTATATCGCCTACAGCCCTCGGGTATCTATCACTACCCCACTTAATACCGCCGTATACAAAATATATCGCTGTCTGCGGTTTAACCTGCGTTTTGTCCACCATTCGTTTTGTTGCGTCGCTTTGTATACTCGTACAAGATCATACATTTTTAGTGTTCCCAAGTGAACAATAACTGCTATCCCGTCGCTATCGAATTTTTATAGGCTCTTGGTCAGAGGTTTATGTCGAGGTGTATTTCTTTATTTATTTTACACATATATAACTCTATTTAATTATAGTGTTTCAAGAGATGCAAATCATTACACATTCTCCTAAATAAAACAGAAATGTTGGCTTATTCTTGTGTAGTTTTATCGATAGCTGTTTGATCGGTTTTACAAGGCGTATTTAATTTTTCATTATTTAAGGTAACTATGTACTTACACATATACACTTAAGTAGCACACAAGGCTGCATAAGCCTCTATACCTACAGCTTAAATTAGAGTTATAATGGCTATATAAGCTCTTTTACACCCCTTTTGATACATGGGCGAAAGTTATGCAATACCTATAAAAGTATATACACAGCCTAGCTACAAAATGTGCGAACATAACAAGACAATATAATTTAATTTGGAAAGTTACGCGTAGCTATCATTAAATGAAGATGAACTCTTTGTCAAATTTGATCTAATTTACGGGACAAAGCCCGTAAAATTGGTTCGTATATCATAAAGCGGCGTACAAAGGATTCATTCCGGGCTGGCTATCGAGACAAGTTCTTATTGAGTGGCTGACCAAAATACGGACTCGCGTTTGGACCAGATAAATGGTTCAATTATTTCATATACCCACCCTTTCTCAGCCAATATTGTTATGATAGCGGCAGTTTGATATGTGTTGAATTGTTGACATTAGGTATACGTTATAATGATTGCGTTTGATGGCTGCCCTTTTTTAAATATAAAAGTGTGTTTTCATTTCACATTATCTCTCTAAGTAGCTCATTGTTTATCTGAATAATGAGGTGAAAGACATTTCACAATCCTAGGATGAAAAGTTTTAATAAAGACACTCCTTTTTCAGTAAAGCTTTTATTACCGTCTGTACTTTTTTGCGCTAAGTTGAATTCCTCCAGATGGATCTAATGCGTCAAGAAGGAGCACAAACTCGGTGGATTTGCGTTTTATTACAGAGCTCCCACAGATAGAATATAGAATACCTAATAATTTGTTTGAAATAATGAATATCTGAAAATTAAATAATTGAGATTATTTTTTTAAGTTGCTGGACAAAAGATTTTTGGTCACATCTGGTATTGAAGACAAAATCTAGTGCATACAATATTATTAGTATATTTAATAAATGTTTGGAACTCATGTTCAAAACCAGGCTTTCTACCATTTACTTGCACTGTGTAATGTAGTTTTTCGGCTAAATAGCCAGAAAAGGTGGACACAACCTTGAACAACTGAAAATCGAGGGTAAACGTCCGAGAGCTCGTGTTCCAATCAGATAATCGGACCAATCCACACTACTCTGAACACCAAGGTACCACTATACTCAAAATAGGAACAGGTGGTGCAATAAAATTACAAAGATTACTCCAAGATCGGGGGTTCATGACACTCAGTATTAAGCAGTGAACAACGCGGTATTCGGCGCGGCGTAAAAAATACGAAATGATTTTAATAAATATAAATTTAATATTATTATAAAGAAGAAGAAAGATCATATTTTTGCAGGTAAGATCACGGAATTATAATTAAATTCATATTAAAATTACTATAAACCCGCGTTGTTGCACGCGTCGTGCGGATCACTGGTAATAAGTCCGATGTACGGAGGAGATACGGAACCCGAAACTGTGATAGAATTATAGAATAAACCATATACGTATATGCAGCGGGACCCCATGTAATTATGGTTTAGGTCCTAAATAATCGAGTTGGTATATATTTAAACCTGTCGATTTATGTACTTTAAAATTTCTACCTTTGCAAATTAATGAAAAAAAAATGTTCTGTGCCAGCGGGGCCCTTTGTTAATTGTAAGTTTACAGACTAAATGAATTACTATTCATGGAGCATCTTATTTCTACCTTCCAAATAACTTTTTACTACACCCTAGATATAAATAGTTTTTGAGAAATACGAAATAGTGAAAGGTTTAGTGATAATATAATACAATAATTATGTTTTATATTTTTTTTCTTGAATACCTGTCACTAGCAAGTTGGTAATAATTGATTCAGTAAGTAGAAATAGCCGGCTGTTTTTTAAAATTACCTGGGGTCATGTAAGTCACTAAATAACAAAGGGCCCTGCTAGAAGGACCAAATCTTCGAACGCGTATTTCTCAAAAACTATTTATATCTAGGGTGTAGTGAAAAGTTATTTGGAAGGTAGAAATAAGAGGCTCCATGAATAGTAATTCATTTAGTCTGTAAACATACAATTAACAAAGGGCCCCGCTGGCACAGAACATTTTTTTTTTCATTAATTTGCAAAGGTAGAAATTTTAAAGTACATAAATCGACAGGTATAAATATATACCAACTCGATTATTTAGGACCTAAACCATAATTACATGGGGTCCCGCTGCATATACGTATATGAATAAACCAATCTATTTAATATTGCTAAAGGTCATGCGAAGCGTATCATAGAGCGTTTCGATTTCGACGCCAATAATAGATTATCTGAAGCATTTCGCCGGCGAAGTCGTATAAGTTTCGTCGTAAATTCCGTTTCGCGCTTGACTAGCTCCATGTTTACCGCCCGCATTTCACAGTTTTCCTTAACTTTTCCCTGAAGGACTAGAATTTTCGAATAAGTAGCGGCGGTTAGTTTTCCTAGCTACTAGCTACTTGACGTTTGAGCGAATTGAAATCTTGGTTGCGGCCTTATATTTATTTGAATGAAGAAATATTATGAAATGTGTGTTTGATACTGATTTGTGGAAGTAGACTATTTGGGAGCTCCTAGAAACTTATTTAATCGAATGTATTATTACGCAGAATTTTTATTCCTCTGAAGTCATACAGTACCTACTCATAATTCTTGCAAATATTATCCGATTGATCAGTCTCACTTCGTCGATTCAGTTTTACATATAAAAGAGCTAAATGAAGTGATATCCTAAGAGTAAGGTTTGCAATTCATGGAGTAAGAAACTCATCTAATTAGTGTGTCATGCTGTCATTATATATTTATTAATAGGTCCTTCAAAAGAAAGTGGGGTTTGTAGAATCAATACAGAGATGAGTTAGTGAAGAAGTAAGCTTTAAAGTGATAATTTTGTTAGAGTTAAATGTCACAAACTTCACTCAGTTTTGCAAGACCTATCCTCAACATGAGGTAAACGAGTTAAAGCATTGCAACCTCTTTTTTGCCCAAAACCACACCGCTGAACAGCTGCCAGGTGCCCGGATGAACTAATAATGATAGCATGGCACTCTAACTAGAGGGGTTTCGTTGCTCTATAAATCGCAAACCACTTGACTCCACTTCTTCAAAAGTACTAAAAATTACGCTACTTATTTGAGCAATTCTGGCTCATAAAAAAGAACGCTCGGGTGTCCCCCCGTATGTCGCCGTAAACCGGTAGCTTATACGGGCGCAGCCGGAAAATCTGTGTGACGAGGGTAGATAATCACATTATAAACTAGCTTAAAACCAATGCATGTCTTTCGTGCCGCTTCGAAGCCCAATAAACTATTGATAAACTGCAAATATTAAGCGAGTTCCAAAAAAAAGCGGTGCTCGTATAGCTCTCAGATTGAGCAGATGGAAATTGCTAAACTTAATAAACCGTGATCAATTAAATGTATGAGTACTTCAATACAGAACCTAAAGACAGACTGTGGATCGATCCCATACGAGGAAACAAGTGGTGCAGTCTTTGAGAAAATCTCTGCCAGAGTACAGCTATTTTTCACCGACTCTAGAATGTTCCCCGAGTGAAATTATGATAGAACTGATGGACTTTAGTATTGAAAGATTTGGCGTAACGTTTGTATGGAAATATTAAGACCGTGATGTGTCGATTTATACACAAATAAGGTTGGTAGAAAATCAAGTGACCGATATCCTTAAGGATCTCCACAGCAACCGTCCATGCGCTGCCCTCATTAGAAGGTTCTCTGGTCGTGGACCTAACCATCAAACCTCGAATTGGGGGCTAAAGAAAAGTGAAACTCTTACCTCTGCTCAAAGCTGTCAGCTCTGTTACTTCTGTAGCCGGAGTCGTTCAAGCTGCCTTCATGCCGCAAGCTGGGCAGGGAGTCCCATGGAGACCGCCGGGGGCCAGGAGGGGGCGCGCCCCGCCACCCATCAGAGTGTCGGTACCACGCTGCCCTAGCTGACTCCCCGATGCATGAAGCGCAACGGGAGGCGCTCACGAAACTAAACAAAAGAAAAAGGGAGTTTAAATTTTAATCCGGAGATTAAAATTTAAACTCAATTTTTCAGGCCGTCAACATTGCCGACCCTTGGAGTTGGAAATGAGTTGCAAACCTTGTTCCCGTTTATTTTTATTTACGTTAACATTCATATTAAAATTGTGGTTAAGTAAAAGTTCATTTCTTTAAGTAATATTCAGTAATACATTTTATAAAAAAAAAACACCTTAAACCGGATGTACTTTAAGAATATGCCCCTAAATAAGTTCAAACGAGAACTCAAAAGTCGGCTTACACAGCAATGTTTTTACTGTGTAGATGAATATTTATGTCATGATCTATAAATTAATATTTAATAAAAAAAAAAGAAAGTCTTTGATACATTTAGCGCTGTAATATATTATATGATAGTTGTTATTGACCATTATGTTATTGTTTTTGAATGTGATATTAATTAAGATTAACATTATTATTACCATGTACCTAACTTCATTAAACCATAAGAGTTATATTTTACGTGTTGTGTTAACAGCAAAACATGTGAGACTGATATTTATATTTTATAAGACCTATTATTGTACACCATGTTTTTAAGTAAAATAAATATTGATTGATTGATTGATAAAAATTACATACAACCTTAAAATATTATCAATTTCACAGAATAATAAAATTAAATGCAAAACACTTAAATTGCGATCAACAGGTTAAATTTTCATGAAAGAAACATATCACAAATAAAATTTGTCAAAAATCTGAAAAAAAATTCAATTCCTTTACTCTAACAATAAAACAGGCAGGACACACTTTATTTTCTTATCGTAAGTAACATCTTTCACAAAATAATGCACCGGCATAAGAATTCGTAGGTATTCAGATATCTATAAATAATCGTTATTTTGTACATTTCTAAACATAAGAACATCTTGGCTACGAGCCACAAACAATAACCACAAGAGCAAATTAGTTATAGTAAAGTTAAATATTCAAGTTTTTTACAAAAATTCATTCATTTACTACCAAAATACACGTTAACAATGATTCATTAATACATTTTTATTCAAATACTTAATTAAGATAAGATATATTATGCTCCAAAAGTAAATGATCAATTTCATTACCCAAAGGTTGAAGAAATCGCTCTTTAGCGATAAGACCGCCTGTTATTTACCGTTATTTAAAAATTGCATTTGTTTTCTTTTCTTTTTAAACTTTTATTGGTGTGCAAAACAGTATTATTGTATTGATTGTTGATTGTGATTTACAGTGAGGCATAATTCTGTAGAGATTGACCGACTGGCTCCGAATGTACGGAATAAAATGGCCGCCGTGATTCGGTCTACCGAAGCGCGAAGGGACATTGACAAGGCCCAGTTGATATTTAAAAGTAAAAAGCTATATCAGACAAATGTGATTAGACACCCTGAATTTAGCCTCTAGAGCTCGAAACCTCGAAAATTTAATAGCTTTGTACATTTATTTTGCAGAAGTCGTGCAAAAGTGCCATATCCTGTTCTACTCCGCGGAGTTATTTATGATGTTTTGAGTTTTCTACTTCGGCGCAAGCTATATAGTAAAACTTAAGCAATTTCGCGATGGGGAACTTGATACGCTATGGATTTTGGGCTCGGCTCTCGGCTCTAATTGAGGTTTAGGTGGGAATGGCGGCTTATGAGCGTAATATGGAATTTCTTACATAACTGTATATTTGCAAAACTGCCTTGACATTAATATCAACGTAAAGTATCAAGTTATGCTACTTTTATGAAGTTTGTTCTTTATCTATTCATGTAACTTCGCGTACACTTCAGATAGTACACATTCAAATCGAGTTTCAAGTCTGAATAGGAAGAATGTTTTTTTTTTCTACTACTTGCTATGCAAATCTGTCTCAAATACAATTAAAATGCAAATCTGTCTAGGACTTACAAGACTGCGAGCAGGTACATTAATGACATCTTTTTTCATTAGATTATATCGAAATAATTAGGTAACGTTACGGTTAAAACGCCAAAAACACACCCAGAAATAAGCTGTTTGTCATGAATCTGTTAAACCAATTTTCCTACAATCAAATTAGAAAAATTTATTATGATGAAAATTTTAGACAAAAGACAAGTAAGATTTTATTTTATTTTATAGTTTAATAAAGCGTTTTGTATATGGCTTCATCACGCCAAAATTGCTTGACGGTATTGAACCGTTTTGGTACAAATTTGTTAGTTTACTGTACTACTACTGGGCATTCTTGGTTGGTTTCGGCGAAGCATAACTCGGGTTATGACTTTTTACACACGGACAATATTTTTAGAGTAACTAGAAGATGCAATTTCGTATCGAATAAAAGTCTACCGACCAATAGCGAAGCAGGTAATTTGAAATGGACGTCCTGTGCCCCGGCGGGATAGACCCGTCTCGCGTCAGATCAACTTAGGATTTAAATAGTTAACGACTTTACCTTCAGCATTGCAATATTTGCATAGAATTTACGCATTCAGCTTACTCCTGTTGTGCAGCAATTTAAATTACGTGCCACTATTTTTACCACAGTATAGTACATTACATCAGAGGCCGGGAAAATTAGGATTTCCGGCCAAGTAGGTATATACGGCCGAGCGAGCGTGCGAGCGAGGCCGGATAGTGATACGAGGCCGGGAATCCGTTTTCACGACGAGGCATGTATAGTGCTTTTCTCAAACATACAATGAAATAAAAAAATATACTTCAAAGAATAACACTTAATATTGTTTGTCCGATATTTTCCGAATTTGACCGAATTTTAAAAATCAGATTTCATATTCTGACTCAGGAGCCCCAAAAACCCCCGGATACCGAATTTCAGCCTCCTAGGACCAATTTGAAATTTTCTCCATACAAATCGTTTTTTTTTTTCGATATTTTCCGAATTTGACCGAATTTTCGGACAAGATTTCAGATTCATATTTTTGAGCCCCGAGAGCCCCCCGATACCGAATTTGACCGAATTTAAAAAATCCGATTTCAGATTCTGACTCAGGAGCCCCAAAAACCCCCGGATACCGAATTTCAGCCTCCTAGGACCAATTTGAAATTTTCTCCATACAAATCGTTTTTTTTTCGTAATTTTCCGGATTTTACCGAATTTTCAGACAAGATTTCAGATTCATATTTTTGAGCCCCGAGAGCCCCCCGATATCGAATTTGACCGAATTTAAAAAATCCGATTTCAGATTCTGACTCAGGAGCCCCAAAAACCCCCGGATACCGAATTTCAGCCTCCTAGGACCAATTTGAAATGTTCTCCATACAAATCGTATTTTTTCGACATTTTCCGAATTTGACCGAATTTTCGGACAAGATTTCAGATTCATATTTTTGAGCCCCGAGAGCCCCCGAATCCGAATTTGACCGAATTTTAAAAATCCGATTTCAGATTCTGACTCAGGAGCCCCAAAAACCCCCGGATACCGAATTTCAGCCTCCTAGGACCAATTTGAAATTTTCTCCATACAAATCGTTTTTTTTTTTCGATATTTTCCGAATTTGACCGAATTTTCGGACAAGATTTCAGATTCATATTTTTGAGCCCCGAGAGCCCCCCGATACCGAGTTTTAGACGCCTAGCACCAATTTGAAATTTTGAAAAAAAAAAGTCGCCATCTTGAATTTTTTTTTCCACAAGTGTCTAACAACCAACCTTTAAAAACAAAACCTGCTTTTTGTCAAACCAGCCAGCTGTGTGAATGACCTTGTTGTTGAAACAAAAAAAAAAGTTACTTTGCAGGCCTAGGCCTGAAAAGCAGTATGAAATCCCTTTACAGTCCTCTCGAGTTTTTGCGCCCAAAAACCGATACTTCCGAGCCTATTATAAGGAACGCAAAGACAATATTTCATTGCATGTTTGAGAAAAAGTTATTTTTATTGTAATTGGGAAAACATCTACGTTTGAGTAGTAATATACGCTGAGGTATATACATATACCGGGTGACACATCCGAATGGGTCAGTAGAACTCACAAACTATAAGAGATAGGGAAGTCTGGTCATAGAAACCTTATCGTCAAAATTATATTTAATAAAAACTGTATTTTTTTTTATAAATCCCATACATAACCCGGTCAAAACCGCTGTAAAGAATGTTGCAATACGACATGGGATTACTTAAAGAATTTTAACTACTTACGTTCAATTCCCGGTTGCAGTTTCTATTAAATCTAAAATCGATGCCATGGTTCCTAAGAACAGATTTCCCTCTCTCTTATAGTACTAGTAGTACTGACCCATTTGGATTGATCAGAATGTATATATAAATAGTAGTAAAAAGCATGGTATGTCAGCCATTTCAAAGAAAAATCACGTTGTCTATAGCTCACGTAGTTTGCAGTTTACGAATCAGAAACGGAATGAAACAGCTTTCGTGCATGTTTGAGAAAAATAATTAAAAAAGAACATTCCGTGTATTCCGGCAGTAGAAAGCAAAAAATCACCGACGTCCTTGGTGGCATACATTACACTCGACTTCGCATTTTTTCTTGCCTTTATTTCAAAAACATGTTTTGCCTAGTAGTTGAATATGTATAAGTTTAGTTTATATTTAAGCACTATCGGGCATAAGGGAACGAAATAACATTACTCATCATATTGATAAGGCTAGGAAAGTTTGATCAACAGACCCGAATCTAACATTTTCAATTTAACATGGTGTATCTGCCACCATTTATTGATAGGAAGGCATCTACATTAAAATGGTAACTATGCAGACAGCTACCTAATAGCCATTTATTAAAAGGTTGTTTTCTGCATAAAAATTGTATGAAAAAGGTTACATTAAAAAAAAAAAAAATGAAGATAGTACCCGCTAAAACACACAGTCTTTTGAGACCCGATTTAATATTCACACGGACGGATAATTTAAAAGGAATTCTAATCCCTACACGAAGTCGTGGTTTAGTGTTATAGTAGTGTGTTATAGTTATTTCGCTAATTTGGCGTCGTCTAAAACATGTCTATGTAACATGAACATAACTTCGTACTGGCATTAATTAGCAGTCCTCTTCAATTATTTTTATATTATAAATCTCATTAGCCAGCGTTCAGTCGCCGTGGCCGAAATTGGCCGGATGCAATGATTACCTATATTTTTATATATTATATTAAGGACAATCTTACACGACCTAATCTCAAATTAAGCAATGCTTGTACAATGGACACTAGATGACGATATACATAATATATACATACATAATATAACATCCATGACCCAGGAACAAATATTTCAGGTCATTACACAATTATTTACCCTTGCCAGGATTCGAACCCAGGACCGCTGGCTCAGTAGGCAGTTGCACTACAAACTGCTCCAACCGCGTCGTCAAATTGTAATTGAATAAATACAAGTTAAAAGCAAAACCCGTTTTAAATTACATTATTTGTTGCTATCGTTGTCAGAAAACTAATAAAACGTATTATCGTTAGATCTCAACTATTCGCCTCTGGGCAAGGAATTACACCCAATAATAAAATAATATTGGATTTTTGACCAGTGTTTTTTGTAAAATTGTTTGCGTCGTTAGGACAGTGAGCCCCTCGAGGACGTCCCGGCCGTACGCAATAAATGTCAAGGAAATAATTCAGCTTCGATCGATGTTTCACTCAAATATTATCAAAACCTTTGTAAGACGAGGAAAGGAAAGTGAAATCCCATCAAAAACATAAATGTAAAATGAGAGCCAAGTTCAATATCGCGTGCACTTCGCCGACAAAAGAATTGAGATCTGCAAGGGTGCCAAGTTCTTTGCTCTAAAATTTTTAGATACAAGGACATGCGACATACTCAATGCATTTATTTTACTTGGGGAGTAATTCAATATCAAGATTTGACTTGGCTAGTTTTCATAAACTAACTAAATTTTATAAAAGTAACATATTCATAGTCATAGTTCATTATCAAGCTAACAGTATAAGTAACAAGACGTACACTAACTTGCGTACTTACCTTTACGAAAATAGGTTAATGATTTGATTGATTTTGATTTATAATATAAATTTATATTTTAAAACTAGCCAAGTCACGTCTTGATATTGAATTACACCCCAAGTAAAATAAATGCATTGAGTATGTCGCATGTCCTTGTATCTAAAAATTTTAGAGCAAAGAACTTGGCACCCTTGCAGATCTCAATTCTTTTGTCGGCGAAGTGCACGCGATATTGAACTTGGCTCTCATTTTACATTTATGTTTTTGATGGGATATCATTACTTTTTGTACAGAATTTATTATGATGTGTAAATTACTTAATTATTATTTGTTAATTAGTTCTGTGTGCTATTCTAGTACATCTTTTGAAAGTTTTGAACAAACAAAGAATTTTCCAAAACGGTTAGTACCTACGTATTGGATTTTTATGTGCATGTATGTGTAAGTGTGTGCGTGTGAGTGTAAGTATATGCTATTCTAGTATATCTTTCAAACAAAAAAAGAATTTTCGAAATCGGTTTATAAATGACAGAGTTCTGAGGCAACAACCATCAATAATAATAATAATAATAAAAAACATAAAAAAATCACTGTTTTAGATTTTTATATGTATACACACACAATTACTAAGCTGGATGCCAAATTTCACCTTTCTAGGTCACCTGGAAGTGGGTTAGGTTTTTGATTACTAGTCAGTCAGTCAGTCAGTCAGTCAGTCAGTCAGTCAGTGATAAAAATACCGTTTTTTGGACTTTAATATCTCAATAACTATTTAACCTATATTAATGAAATTTGGGGTTCTACTTGTTCTAAAGGATCTTAATACATAAGCCAAATTTCATTTTTTTATGTTAAATAGATTTGGAGTTATTGGGGGGTCAAAAGTGGCTCCAAACGGTTCGTGTAATATAACACACGGCTGCTGCTCGCCAGTTCCTGCGGTGAACTTGGCTGGACACGCTGCCGCGTGTCTAGATTATTATTGAAAATAGCAATTGAACACCAGAAGCGTAGCGGTGACTTGATTATAAACCGACGCAACTTCATCGATATTCTGGCAAAAAGGTATGCTTAAAACCAATATAATATTTTTTGATTGAAATAGGCATGGCGAAAAAATTGTTTCCTAAATGCTTAGGCCAAACGGTATTCGTTTAAACTTGAAAAGGGACTTGTTGGGTTCTTGACTATAATTCCTTAGTTTCAAGAGCAAACCATTTTGAAGTCATAAAATCTAGCCTGTACTCTTGTGGCATTTACGTAAAATGAAATTCCTAATCTAATAACAAATCAGACAAACCTACACCAAACGAAATAGTCTAGTAAAGCAAAAACAAAACAGCAAACTTTCGTTTATTCGATAGAGTTGCTCCCGCTAACTGCACAAATGGAACTGTCACCGGCACGGCTGACGTCACGTAGCACAGGAATATTGCCACTAGTTTACGTCACGTAGAAGAACAGTGAATTGTGTCGGGCAAATGCACGCTCCCAGAGGAACTGCGAAAATCATACGACGTGAACAGCCGCGGCGAAAAGGGAATATACATATTTAAGATCAGAAGAATCACAAGACATGTCAACAATTATACTAGTAAAAATCTAAATCAAAATTGTTTATTTGCATGAATAGAATTACACAATAGGTATTGTTTACAAATGAAGCGAAAATTGAAAAAAATAATGATTCGGACAGGATTCGAACCTGCGTTTCCTGTGTTTCTGCGTTTACGTTAGCAGACGTTACTGCTTTAATAAAAAATAAGTAATTCGGGTGTAGCACATCGTTACTATCGATTCTCAACAAATTTGAGACGATGGTGCCGACGATAAAGTCTAAATCTTTACCGTAGATGGCGCTACGATGCCACCCTAAGGCATGTCGAAACAACTGGTTGAAAAATTCAATGGCTCTGACATCTGATTCGGTGGTCCAATTGGGAGGACGCCAGTGTTGGCCCGGAAAGCCGTTGGAAACGCAGGTTCGAATCCTGTCCGAATCATTAAATTTTTCAATTTTCGCTTCATTTGTAAACATTTAGTTTACGTTAGCAGACGTTACTGCTTTAATAAAAAATAAATAGGTATTGTTAATAGTAGGTATGTAATGTAAAAACGTTTGTTCACCGTATTACTCTGCCCGCGGGCAGGCATGCACACATTTGAGCGCGCTCCATTTCTTAAATCAATATAAAATAATAATAATAAAAGTACTGTGGGGTTCCTTTCAGCTTCGATTAATCGAATTAACGTCGTATCAAAAATCTTAATAGGCGTTATTGTTCTTAAACTTAACATTTTATATGAAACAATAGTAGTTTATGCAGCAGTTGCATAATGATAGGCGTTAAAACACCAGTGATATTTCATGAAACGAGCCGTAGGGCGAGTTTCATAATTGGATGACACTATTTTATCTACAAACATATTGTTAATCCTTTGTGATGGATTCAGGACTTAATCACACTTCTGAGTAAAATAAACGTTTGTTATAACGTTACTGTACCAAACAGCAATGAAAATATACCTACATGGATGCACTAACAACGTTGTTTGTTTAAAAAAAACAAGTAAGTATACATACACGGGCAATTTCCGGAACATTGTTCATTTAATAAAGCGGAATATTTATGTATGTGATATCTTTGATACAATACAACTAGCAATATTTACTAGTCAAGCTTGTATAAAATTAAAGCAAATAGTAGCTTTAACGTTTATAATTATAACGTTTTCGGTGTGTAAATTGTTTTTTTTTTAAACCTGTTCATCGGTACAGTTTTCGTTTCGCCCTCTGTTTTGTCTAAAGTTAATAAATTAATCCGTGAAATCTCAAATATTATGAAATGTAAAAACGGAAATTAGAAATATAGCCTGCGTCGCGGATAGTCATCACATTACACTACGGTAATCTGAGGCCGCTCGTGGGCCTTTGTAATTCCATTGAGCTAAATTGCTTTTTGGAATCATTTCATACGTAAATAGGATACTTCGATACATTGAGGCCAGGTTTATTTTTATTTCGATGTTGTGAGACTGCTATATTTTAACTGTAATATTTGTTATAACTGTAATATTATTACAACAACAAAAACGGGTCATATTGAGTTATCAATCAATTGTAAATGTTATGTAATTTTCCGATTAAATAATGTTGAGATCAATAAATATAAAACCTGGAAAATGGTATTCAAGAAGCATAAAATGTTAAACAGAATAAATAAAATGCAAAATACTTACTTTTCAATGCAAAAGGTCACTGTAAGTATTTTTTTATTTTCTCGGACACGCATAGTAAAAAGTTGTATACCTACAACTCGTGTGTAAGATGATTTCCGACTCACCTTATATTAAGCAAATTACACTCGTCTGACATCACCTAGATACCTTACACACTTGTATGGTAAATAAGTATTATATAATAACTTTGCGTTGGTAATTTTCCGACGTTTCAACCGTCGCATGACTCGGATCGTTTCGGATCGATTTCACGAAGACATCGGAACCAATGGAAGATAATTATAGGTTTAATTTTGTGTTGTGATAAATTATAATAAAGTATAAAAAAATTAAATAACATAGAGATATGATCTGAACTTCGTTCGCGTGGGGTAGAAAATCTTATATATTTTTTACCTAATGGGTGAATTTCAACAAGCTCAAATTTACCTAATTTTGGTGGTATTTTTTATTTTTGATGTTAGAGTCAAAATTATATACTAATAATACGAATAAAGTCATTACCAATATTGTGTAGTAATGGCCCTTTGTTATACATAATAGTTTTAAAGATATTATGATTTTAGTAATTTGCCTACCACCAAAATTGCTCGTATCTACAAAAATTAGATACTTTGGCCACCAAAATTGTACATGTACACCAAAATTAGTTACTTGTGTTAAAAATTTATATTTGTCAATGAAAATAGGGGAAAATGAAAAGAAAGTAAATGTTTTATTAATATATTTAATTATACCAAAATATCTATGAAAATACAATCACTAACTCGTTTGTAACAACAATATATTTTTTTCTTTTCGAGGACTTCTTGTCTTGATTGATTTTTCTTGCGATTAGCCATTCTAAAAAAATAAATCAGTTATGAATAGTAAAAGTAATAATTTAGATTAATTGTATGCATGTTATTTATCTAAACACTTTATTGTACACAATAAACAGATATACATTTCAAAAAATAAGCATCTACAAAAGCGAATTTATCCCTTTAAGGGATTTCTTCTAATTTACCTTCGAGTAAATTATTAGTGTTAAACACACATTTGTTAGACAAACCAAGCAACATGTACAATACGATAACTTTACAATAGTACAAATGAAAATGCAAAAACCAAATGAGAGAGAGATAGGCCAACAGTCAATGTAATACATATTACGTAATATCTATATAAATACATATAACATAAATATAATCATAATTATAACAAAAACAGCAACCTTATCAAATAATCGTTCGTTCGACAGCCACAATTTCTTTAACTTCCCCTTGAGTGATGCTACGGACTGCGTCTGCCTAAGGGCGGGAGAAAATTTATTCCATAATTTTCCCGGCGCGCACAGCAAAAGACACGTCGTAAACATGAGATATATGCAGTGGGATAGATAGAGCCAGATTCGCACTTGACCGCAGGCGATCGCCACTACCATCCGCCATGTAAAAGAACTTCTCTGCAAGGTACG
Source organism: Apotomis capreana (assembly GCA_947623375.1). NCBI lineage: Eukaryota > Metazoa > Arthropoda > Insecta > Lepidoptera > Tortricidae > Apotomis > Apotomis capreana. The sequence continues at coordinate 7,810,794 of OX392502.1, read as the reverse complement.
GAGGAGAAGAAGGAATGAAAAGGACATTAAACAAAATACAAAGATCATGTAAGTCTTTGCGCTGATGGATCGGAAGCTATTTAACTTGAGCGCGGTATTGGGACACATGATCAAACTTGCGGAGATCAAAGCAAAAGAGAGCGGGGAAGCATGATAGAAAGAAAGAAAGAAAGAAAGAAAAATATTTATTCGGGGACAAAACATAATTGCGCAGAAAAGATGATCTTCGTTTGAAGAGGAAGGAAATTCTGCAGACACCTCAATGAATAAAGGGACACGAAAAGTTTCCTACTGATCCCAGAAATATGAGGTGCCCATGACAAAGATTGATCCATTGTAGTGCCAAATTTTTTTATAGTAGAAGAGAAAGGTACAGGCGTACTATCAAAGAAAATAACTGGCTTAACTTGAACTGAAAGCTTAGAAATAAAATGTGGGCTTCCAACGACAATAGCCTGCGACTTCTTGGCATTCTTCATCAAACCAAAGAATCAAGCCCAAGCACAAGGATTGATTCCAGGTCTGAATTGATTTACGAAACCAAGGAGCCAAAATCATCAATGCTGGCCGCCGCATAAAGCTGCAAATCGTCTGCATAGAGATGGAACGAGGAGGAGAGTCCCTTGGTGATTCCGTTAATGAAGACAGAAAAGAGTAATGGAGAGAGTATGCCCCCTTGAGGGACACCAGCAGACAGTTCACACCAGCTAGAAAATCGGTCATCAACTCGAACCCGCTGTTGCCCCCCAAAGAGGTAATCATAAGACGATTATCGTCGGTGATCTTAACCAAAGCGGTGGTTGTGCTAAAGAATTGAACAAGTCTATTTAGATGTGATGAGAGACGTGGATTTACAAAGCATTCAATGATTTTGGATAAGATGGGAAGAATGGACATAGGACGATACTGCGACAAGTACGAAGGATTAGGGGTTTTAGAGAGAGGAATCACATGGGCGCATTTCCAAATTGTAGGAAGCGTGCCAGATGGGAAAGAAAAAATAGTAATATAGGAAAGGATATAAGCTATAGAATCCGCCACCAGCATAAGCATATCTAATCTAGTATTATATATGAATATGAATATGAATATGAATATGAATATTACCCTCACCTGAGCTTGTAATATTAGATGTATTGTGTTTATACTTGACTTCAAATAACTACACCGAGTTACAAATTACCACCAAAACCACCAAAATTGACCCACCAAAATTAGAAACAGTGATTAAAAAAATATTTAAAAAATATCTGTATTATTTACTTCCAATTTAACTTTATATTTAAAAAAGGAAACCTTTAACACGTCTTACACAATGAAAATGAAAATGAAAATGATTTATTTTAATAACAATTGTTACAGGTCAATTTTTACATTATTTTTATAAATTGCATGTGCTTACCTACATGTCTTATTTCATTTCATTAAAATTGTTTAACTATAATACTAGTGGTAAATTAAAAAAATCCTTGTGGTCATAAAAATTATTTTCTAGGAGCCATTTTTTTAGTTGTAATTTGAAACTTGTGGTGGTAGTTGCATTTGTTACATTTTCAGGTAGCCGGTTGTATACTATTGGTCCCAAGCTATAAATGCATTTTTTTGTTTTCGCTAATTGGTGTGGCGCTGCTACAAGCCTATTGAGGTTTTTGTTGCTGCGTAAGGGGTATCTGGAGTTGATACCTTTGCGTTTAAACATATCCGGATTTTCGTGCGTAAACGTTGCCACCTGATATATGAGTAGGCACGGTAGGGGTAAGATATGGAACTCCTGGAATAGTTCCCGGGCCGGAGCGTCCTTTGGCTTGCCTGCCATAGCTCGAACTCACACACAGTCAATTATTGCTAAGTCACTAGAAACATATACCACACAAATTGTATCAAAAAGTATTTTGAACACACCAAAATTAGATACTTACGTGCTGAGTGGACAAATCCAGCAAGTTACGACATGTGTGTCATCGCTCAATGCCGGAGCGGAACTAAACGAACAGGTTAACATACGGATGTTGGTCTTGTTGCGTTTCGTTCAACCATAAACACATTTTCAATATTTACCACCAAAATTGTCAATTTCACCCGGACAACTTTTAGTGCTCAATTTTGAGTATCTATTTATGTTATGAGGAACAACGAATACTGGACGCCGCACCAAAATTATCATTTTACCGCAAAAAAATAATTAATAATCATAAATGACTTTTACAATACTTTGCGATTTGGCTTAAGATAATAATTAGTGTCTTCTTTTCAGAAAAAAATTAAAACTTAAAAAAAAATTGTTTCACACTATAGTTATCAATTCCGCCGCAATTTTTTTTCGCTGAGATAATCACCCTAATACTACTTCCTACTAGCATGTATGTATATAAAAAAAAATAAGCCGTTTTATATCGCAAAGAGAGTCCGCAAAGTCACATACCTACATACATAATTATATCAATATGCACAAAAAAAACAGCCGACCTCTAAGCTATTTCACTGATTGTTTGTAAAATACCTTTAAATTTTTTGTAATAGTGTAGAATAAATGCAAGTAAACTCTTGTATCTATCCAAATATCATAAACACTCCATGATGCGTTCAAGAAGCGCACATTATGACCACCATAAAAATAGACTGTTTTGTTAGAAATTTCTTATCTGTAAAAATGTTATTATTGCTAAATAATAACATCGATTTCGATAATATTATTTTATTCAAATTTCGAACATCCCTGAAAAACAAAGAAATTTGATTTGACCTCTATTCTAATCTATCAGTCGAGATGACGTTTAGTTCTAAATGAATTGTCAATTTGCAATCAAACAAAATATCGCACGTAAGTAAGATATCGAACGATGTGATAGTTGGGGCCGACTCTAGTTTGTCTCTGAATTAAAAAAAAAAACGGCCAAGTGCGAGTCGGACTCGCGCACCGAGGTTTCCGTACAAACACTTTCCATCCCCAAGTGGTTAAGTTACGTTTGCACCTGGTATGTATAGCGCCCCATATAAATTCATTTACAAACGCTGACAGGTTTATAAGGTCGCTCGACAATACCTTAAGACAGGTAAAGCCCAACCAGCATATTATTCTAGCGGGTGACATAAACATAGATTTACTGGGTGGCCCAGCTAATCAACTTGGCGAATACCTGTGCCTTCTGTCATCGCATGGTTTGCTCCCCGTCATCACAAAACCAACTCGGAATGATGCTTGTCTCGACCACATTTTTATAAAATATAATAACACAATGGTGGGAGCTGTCTGTCCGTGCTCTGTAACTGATCACGATATGGCAATGGCGGGCCTTTTGGATCACAAGATCGCGATTCGAAATCGCACTACGTTTAAAACTGATTATCAAAAGGTCGCAGAGCAGCTTAGAGTGGCTGACTGGTCATGCGTAACTAGTGAGAGTGACGCAAACGTAGCTGCTGAAAACTTTGGTCATAAAATCGCACAAGCAATAAAAAGCAATACGCAATCCGTAAAAGTAAGTCGGTCGAAATTCAATATCAAGCCCTGGGTCACGCCTGGCTTAATACGTTGTATGAAGCATAGAGATAAACTCCACACACAAGCAAGGGCTTCCCCGCATAATGAAATCCTTAAGCTAACCTATAAGAGATACAGGAACTTCTGTGACAACCTGTTGTACTCTCTAAAAAATGAATATCAGAGTAAACAATTAGCTGACTGCTGTACAAATCCCAAGAGACTCTGGAAATCGATAAAAGACATATGTCAAACCCCCGTCAACAGAAGTGATGCAGATGAACTTCTTAACATTAGTGGTAAAACGGTACTAAATTCACTAAATGATAGCAATGCATATTTTTCTACGGTTGGCGAGAAACTTGCTGATGCTATCCTAGAAAGAACTAAAGAGACGCAAATCACACTCGCAGCAAATTGCAAACCTCTGCAAGCGGCTGCTGACTCGTTCTTTATGCACCCTACCGACACACATGAAGTAAACAGAATTATTTCAGGGATTAAACCACATAGTGCACCTGGTCCAGACGGCGTAACACCATTGCTCATAAAAGAGGTAAGGGATGTTATTCTGGATCCACTTACTTACATATGTAACCTAAGCATCGCGACAGGGCGCTTTCCGGATTGCTGGAAGACTGCCTCGGTGTGTCCTATCTTCAAAAGTGGTTCTAAGCACACTCCGAGTAATTTTAGGCCTATATCCTTATTGTGTGTTTTTTCCAAAGTCCTAGAAAAAATTATTAACTACAGATTGGTCAATTTCATTGATAGAAACCACCTTATCTCGGACTACCAATTTGGTTTCAGGGCTGGGAAGTCGACGGAAGATGCAGCTATTTTGCTCACTGACCAGATTTCTGGTCACCTTGACCACGGTAATAAGTGCATAAGTATATTCTTAGACCTCGCCAAGGCCTTTGACACGGTCTCGGTAACCATCCTACTGAAGAAACTTGAACACATGGGGATCAGGGGTGTGGCATACGACTGGTTTGCTAGTTACCTAACCGGACGACGTCAGATGGTGAAAATAGGAGAGCACCTGAGTGACCAACTTCCTGTTAACTTTTGGGTCCCACAGGGGAGTATACTTGGCCCAACGCTTTTCATTTTGTATATCAACTATATTTTAAAAATTGATATTCCAAATGTAAACCTTATTTGTTATGCCGACGATACTGTAATGACAATAAATGGAAAATCATGGGAGGAAACGTTTTGCCTGGCTGATGCTTCGCTTGCAGCCGTAGCTGCATGGTTGGATAGGAACCTACTCACATTAAATGTTGACAAGACCAACTTCATCGCTTTTTCAAAAACTTCCGCATCGTCCCCGCCAGCGGACAGAACAGTCAAGTTTCATACTTGTGGGAAACAAATATCTGGTGGCCCCGGGCAGTGTTCCTGTCAAGAGATTAAGAGGTGTAACTATGTAAGGTACTTAGGGCTTCTGTTTGATCAACATCTCTCCTTCAAAAAACAAATTTCCACTCTCGCTGCAAAAGCCAGGAAGTTGATTTATGTGATGAAGAGATTACGCGACTGTGCTGGTCCTAGTGTACTTCGCCTTGTTTATTTTGCACTATGCCAATCCATCCTGCAGTACGGAGTTGCTGTATGGGGCAGTGCGGCGAAGACTCATATGATCGAGATTGAACGTGCGCAAAGAGCTGTAATAAAAGTTATGTTAAAGAAACCTTTTCGTTATCCCACCGATTCCCTATACTACGAGAGTAAGGTACTAAGAGTACGTCAACTTTATATCCTTAAAGCAATTTCAAGGACCCACATTAGCCTGTCCAATTCTCCATGTTATGGAAACCTGTTGAGAAAGCGTATTTTTAGAGCGCCGCTTCCGCCACTGATTTCAGCGCTCGCGAGGAAGTCACCGGCTTACTCTCATCCCTATACCTACAATAATGTCTGCAGCCGTCAAGACATTAAAACGTTAACTGTTTTCGAAGCTAAAAGGGTAGTGAAAACATGGCTACTAACTTTGTCATATGATGAAACTGAAAAGCTAACCAAAATACCGGACATAAGTTGAAACGTATGTCGCAACAAAAACAAAGTGCAATTGCCGCTGTCTCGTGGGTCCTCTTTCACACACACACACACACACACACACACACACACACACACACACACACACACACACACACACACACACACACACACATCCCCATAACGTAGTTACTAATAGTACATTAAGCAGTAACATAATTAATTACAACTATAATATTATATCCTTTTCTCTCATACCTATAAATAAATATGTAATTCGCACTCGCAGACTACCGAGATACAGGCACAGCCTAGTTCGGAGTCTGATGGATAACTCACATGTTTTGTAAGTAGTTTTGCTAAAATAAATTATTATTATATTATTATTTATATAAATTAGGTGCAAAGTTAGGTATTAAAAAAAAACTACTTACTAGATCTCGTTCAAAACAATTTTCGTTGGTAGTTTTTAGGGTTCCGTACCCAAAGGGTAAAAACGGGACCCTATTACTGAGACTTCGCTGTCCTTCCGTCCGTCCGTCCGTCTGTCACCAGGCTATATCTCAACAACGGTGATAGCTAGACAGCTGAAATTTTCACAGATGATGTATTTCTATTACCGCTACTCGTATAACAACAAATACTAAAAATAAAATAAAATAAATATTTAACGGGGGCTCCCATACAACAAACTTGTTATAGATTATATATATGTATAGGTACGGAACCCTTCATGCGCGAGTCGGGCTCGCACTTGCCCAATTTTTATAGTAATGTTCATCATATATATGTTTTTTTTAGATTTTTCATTTTCTTATTTTAGAAGTTAGAGGGGTGGGGGGGCAACTTTTTTCCACTTTGGAAGCGTCTGTCACGCAAACTATTCGATTTAGAAAAAAAAAATTTAGAAACCTCGATATCATTTTTGAAGACCTATCCATAGATACCCCACACGTATGTGTTTGATGAAAAAAAAAATTTTGAGTTTCAGTTCTAAGTATCGGGAGCCGGTTCACAGAATACATCTACCTACCAAGTTTCAACAGTATAGCTCTTATAGTTTCGGAAAAAAATGGCTGTGACATACGGACGGACAGACGGACAGACAGACGGACAGACAGACGGACAGACAGACGGACAGACAGACATGACAAATCTATAAGGGTTCCGTTGTTGGCCATTTGGCTACGGAACCCTAACAACTATGACAGCTGCCAAAAAACTTCGTTACCGCCATTACCGGTTAAAATTTGTTTAGTTGCATAAAATTGTTCGATTTGTTGAATTTAAACCATAAAATGAGCGATCAAGATGATAAATCGGCGACGCCTCCTGATATCTGATGCTCCTGAATGCATCATGGAGGCTTATGATATGTGGGTAGATAAAGTAGTGTAAGTAACTGTACATAATTAGGCATTAGAACACTTGTGTGACGTTATTATGAATAATCATAAACCCACGCTCGTGTTTAATACTCTTCATTATGTACAGTCACATAAACTACTATTTGAAAGCTGAGATATACCATTTTCAGAATATCACTGTCTGACGCGCACGAACTGGCCGGCTTGGAACAATAGTTAATGCATTTATATTACCTGCTTACTGCCCGCCGGTGCCTCCGTTTACTGCTAGCCTTCATGTGAGATTATACTAAAATACGAGCCATTTCACACGACGCTGACTGTATCGAAAAACGATGAAGCAGACCTGAATATCTACAAGGTTTATCTCGTTTTACAATCAGATAAACTTTAAAAACCCTTATATGATTATTATTTTCTTTCAAAATACGTAATTTTATTATTAAGCCCTCGTAAGCGATAACAAAAAATTTACTAATCAAATTGAAATTGATCACCATCATTGATTGATTTTGATTGAATTGATTGACACGGATCCGTGCGGGACATTTGAACCTTACGTTAAAATATCAGTTAATTTCAATTTGATTAGCAAATTTTTGACATCGCATTCGAGGGATTAACTCTCGTAACAGTCATTACGAAAATTGATAGGTGGGCGAATGTACTTTTTACCGACATTTTGATTGTCTTCGGCATTATTCAAAATATCTATAGAGTCTCCAAGAGATCGGGCCAAGTTTTTCGTCACCCTAGGCCGAAGTGTAATTTTATGACCCTCACCTTCGGTTCGAGCAACAAACACACTGCGATCTGGGACATTCAAGAATTCACCGCCCTAAATATACATCTTATCTTTTAATAAAATACCTTTTTACAGTTTCTAATTCCTAACTTAAAATACAACTTTATAATAGTTAGGCAATAGAAAGTTACAATGTTCAACATTTTAAACATAGAAAAGCCTTTATTTAAAGGTGACAATTAACAGTGTGTAAAATTTTATTTTTATAGGTGTTGTGTCGTATCAAAAGTAGGTACTTGCGAAGTCCCTAAGTATTATCGATGGTAGTGGATTAAGCATAGCTGTTTTAAGCAGATTTATTCCGCCCCACTAATTTACATGGCAAGGATATTTTCCCTGTGACCATCTAATTCTAAACCCATCCTAATAAGGTGGTCCCAAGCATTTGAACAAAGCTTTATTAGGGGAGGGTACACTAATAACTTATTCGTACATTAATACATTTAAACGTCACGGTGACGCAGCGTGAATTTTCTACAACACATCTATTATATTATAAAATTCTAAAATTGTTTTGAAAATCAAGTCATTAAATCAGGAAAAATCTTAACGAAACGGCCAAGCCACATATTTTAACCAAGGTGTAGTAGACTTTGTGAAGTAAGGTCTTGTAGAGTTAGTGTCGAGCGTGTAGAGTCAGATGCTTGGCTCTACATGAGATCTGATAACTTTTTGACAGTGCGAGTGCGATATGGTCTCGTCTTGGCATAATTTTACATGAAAATGTTTTTGGGAGGATGTTTTTTTCTGAATAAGTTTAAGTGCAGTAATCATTTAAATAATATTTATTTTGAAACCGATCTTTGTCTAGATTTCTTGTATATGTCACCCGACCCCAACATTTTACTTATGACATCTAGCAATAGCAATAACTCACTTAACAGTTTAGGGTCGATTGCAAAAAAATTGTACATAGTTAAAAGCTTAGTTAACAAAAAATCACGATCGCTTCCTTTGTGTGACGAAAGTTAGTCATACAAAATGTATGGGTAACTTTCGTCACACAAAGGAATCAATTAAATTTTGTTTTAATTAAAGTCCTTAACTATGTAATTTTTTTTTTGCAATCGACCCTTTACGGTAGGTAAATAGGTGATTATGTTATATCATTTTCAAACAATACTCAACCTGAAACTACTCAACCGGTTCTCCAAACTTATGTACGAATAACTACAGCAAGAATCTGAGAAATCCAAAGTTGTGAGATGAGAAACTGCAAGAAAAATAAACGATGTTCCGCTGCACTTAACTTTCGTCTGCATTATTCGCATTCCTCTACCTAAGTTTAGTTACATGCAAAGTTCTTGCCAGAGTTATGAAGCATAAATTCTTAAAGTTTTTTTCTATTTCAAACATATTTTCTCAAATTTACTTGCCTAAGTTGTTTTTTTTTGTTGTTTTTATAAATACAATATAAATTAATATACATATCGGACACATTCACACAAATGTATCTAGTCCCACAGTAAACTCTAGTAAGCTTTTATTTGTGTTTTGGGTCATTGTCAGTTTTGGGTTCGAGTCTTTCCGGTGGGCATTTGCAAATTAAGGATTCCACGGCCTAATTTTCTGATTGAATGCCTGTGAGAATAAAGAACTTCCCCTCCTTTATAATCCCATTTAATAACAACATCAACTAGATTCATACAAGCTCTTAACTTTTGACCACCGAAGGGACAAATTTTGTTTTTGAACTGACAATGACCCTTTTGGGCACTAGACGACTTATAATAATGATAAATATATAGAAATCATCCATGACCCAGGAACAAATATTCGAGTTCATCACACAAATATTTGGTTTTGTTAGATTAAGTATACAGTTTTTGACTATGGAGAAAGTTAAATTATAGTATCATTGAAATCAGACAGACATTCAAAAATACCTACAGATAATAAAATAAACTAACAGTACATTTTGTACACTAAAGATACCTACGTACTATTTTTAATGAAACAAAAACTTAAAAGAGGACGTATTTTGACTGCTGTTATGATAACACAAGCCTCCATACTAACGGATCGTTTTTGACATTTCACAAAGCAAATAGCTAATTTTAACTGTCATTAAATACTGTATTGTAATTGAGAAAGCAAGACCAAGGTTTTCATTGGAAAATAAAGTTAATTCCCTATCGCCCATTGTGATTCCAAGAACAGGGATACTTAAAGTAATGGCAGTCCTAGAAACAATCATGGCATAATGCCGACCCAAATCAATTCAGTACCCAAGAACCGGAATAATTCACTTCATTTATTTCAAAGAATGACCGTTCCTTGGCTGTCCCTTGTTTTCACCGAAGCAGTTAAACGCTATTACTTACAGCGTAGAATTTAAACAAAAAAATGATTAAGTACAAAATCATTTCTGAGGCATTTATTTAGTAGCGTTTAGCCAGTTAAGTCTCTTGTCTTTGCTTTGATGAGCTTCTAGAATGTTTACAGTCGATTTTTAAATCGTTCAAAATACGAAATTTCCGGAACATGGTAATATTTTCAATCAACAAAATTATGTTTCTGCAGGAAAATTAAGTGTTTTATACTATTTATGTCCTATCACTAACGTAGCATATTTAAGGTATGATCACGTATGATTTTATTACTTATCGAATAAAAGTTTTAAAAATCACGTTTTAAAAGTTATTAGAACAATAAAAAAATCTATTGTTGATATAAAACTACACGATTTTTACGCATTATTATAACATAACGGGACATAATCGCGCTGAGAAAGTGTTTATTTAATTACCTCGACGTTTCGAACGTGATGTTACGTTCTTGGTCCTGAAGGGACGGAAAGGGCGGGGCATCAACGTCTTCATGTCGCGCGAGAGTATTTCGACGACGCTTTTTTGACGACGCGGTTAGCTCAGTTTGTAAGCACTTGCCTACTGAGCCGGCGGTCCTGGGTTCGAATCCCGGCCAGGGCAAATATTTGTGTGATGAACTTAAATATTTGTGCTTGGGTCATAGATGTTATCTATATAATTATGTATTTATATATTACTAGCTTTTGCCTGCGACTACGTCCGCGTGGAACTTGGAAGTATGGAAGCAGCCTCGTACAACACGATAGATATCTACCTAATTAATAAAAGGGATTATTAAAAGCACCTAACCAAATGTAAGAGCAATTGTCCTTTTGGTCTAATCATTAAATTTCCTACAGGGTCATCAATGTCATCATGAATTACTTACTCACTTTTCAATTTTTTTAGGAATAATTTCCAGGATGAACACTATCCTACGAGTATGTCCTTCCTCGGATCTTAAACTATCTCCATCCCAACTTTCATCAAAATCGATTCAGCGGTTTAAGCGTGAAGAGGTAACAGACAGACAGACACACTTTCGCATTTATAATATTAGTATGGATGGATGTATATTTTGTATATCGTCGTCTAGCACCCATAGTACAAGCTTTGCTTAGTTTGGGACTAGGTTGCTTTGTGTAAGATTGTCCCTTAATATTTATTTATTTATTTGAACGCGAGTTCAAAACAGCTGTTCCGCACACGGTCACGGTCCAGAATCAAATGAAGGGTTAAGACCCATTTTTAATAATAATACAATATCAATATTATACATTTTGGCCGTTCTAATCTCAACTCTTTACCGTTAATTGACCTGAATTACAGTTTGGTGCAAATTTAAAAGCATTATCATGTCAGCACTCAGTCAATGTCGTATCGTAACACCTTCTTTAATATTTAAAAGTTTTGTCTATTTTAGAAATGGTGTCGAATTCAGCGCTACGTTAAGTGTATGCGGTGGAGTAGATATATAAATTATTTGTATGTTAATTAAGAGAAGGTATTAAATATTCCTTATACTTATACATGCAAAAATTTGAACCGTCTCCGTATGACGTTTTAACGGTTATAGAAACGCAAGATGTTCGCATGGCTAAGGTATCATTTACTTAATATAACCCACAGTCGTTTTGACTCGGTGTGCCCATTTTTCCATAGTCACAATGTCCTTTTTAATTTATCCTCTCATTGGCAAGGCGAGGCTGTAGCATACTTTATGGTATACATTTTTACTGACATACGATTACTCCTCGTCGCCCTTTGGGTCTCATCTATTTTTTATTTCTCATACGGATAATATTAATAAAACAATATTATAGCCCAACCGGATGTTTTTCAGGCCACGCCATATTGCGGATTTTTAGTGGTACTAATTTGTTTTAGTGGCAATGACAAATTTTTGGTAACTGTCGTTGAAAGTCGGTAGATGTCACTGATGAAAAAGAGGAAACAGGATTAATATTCCGCAAATTTCAGGTATGTTTGCATAATAAAGCCAAAACTATTTACAGTGTTGAAAGTAAAGTTTTTCTTTTTCAATAGGATTCAGTATTTATTTAGGAAGAAGAATGGATGATTGAGCCAGATTCCGGTAAACAATGTTTTTAATTTGGATGATGACAAATCCTTGACAAATCCGGCGAAACATTCCACTGATCATATTCCAAGAAGTCTACAGGGTGTCATAAATTAGACCTTACCTAACCTATTTTCTGTAGTTATTAAACGCCGCGAGTGCTGTGTGGATGGGCCCCCGCAGATTAGAGGCAGTGCCGGGCCCCAACCATACAACCCGCATGCGTTTTACCTCGATGCATGTTGTTTTAATGAAGCTGTAGTTATTAAACGCCGCGAGTGCTGTGTGGTTGGGCCCCCGCAGATTAGAAACAGTGCCGGGCCCCAACCATACAACCCGCATGCGTTTTACCTCGATGCATGTTGTGTTGATGAAGCTTTAGTTATTAAACGCCGCGAGTGCTGTGTTGTTGGGCCCCCGCAGATTAGAAACAGTGCCGGGCCCCAACCATACAACCCGCAGGCGTTTTACCTCGATGCATGTTGTGTTGATGAAGCTGTAGTTATTAAACGCCGCGAGTGCTGTGTGGTTGGGCCCCCGCATATTGGAAACAGTGCCGGGCCCCAACCATACAACCCGCATGCGTTTTACCTCGATGCGTGTTGTGTTGATGAAGCTGTAGTTATTAAACGCCGCGAGTGCTGTGTGGTTGGGCCCCCGCAGATTGGAAACAGTGCCGGGCCCCAACCAAACAACCCGCATACGTTTTATCTCGATGCAAGATGTGTTGATTTACTTGATTTGCTTGTTGTATGTTTCACTGACACACGGTACATTTTTAACTTTATATTAGGTGATTTGTGGAGATAACGTCTCGTCGGTGATGCTCAACTGCCACACATTCTACATACTTTAGTGAAATTAGTAGTTTCTTATTAACCCGAATGTCTACTGCTCAGCCGACAAAATACATATATCGTTTTTTTTACTTCAATTTCACTGAAGTTCCGATCTATTGAAGATAGATGTAACTTTAGAAAGATGTATTACTATTTAGATTTGAACACCATACTCAAATACTTAAGTGACGAACGGAACGAGGATCTTTCCTACAAATGTGACATCTTTTAAGCTTAGAACATAACTATCTCTAAATAAGTTATATTAATATCCTGTTGCCATTTTCAAGTTTATACTTTATACGAAAAATTGAGTGTTTCATCCCTATTTACGGGCCAATGAAATACCTATATGTAATCTTTCATCTTTAAACAGTAGGGTTTACAAATATTCTTTTGAAAGTATTTTTCTTTTTATTGTTACATACATTGCAGGTCGATTCTAGATGAAATAAAACATGCACATCAAAAACATGCACATCAGGAAAGACAATGATATAGTTCCACGCCGTAAATTCTTAGTGTGCCCCAATTTTAAACTAAGAAAGTAATTACTAACGGTGTAACGTCAAATTTATCCATGGACAAATCTGCTCTTTCCCCAAGTAAAATAGAATTAAGACTTTCCTTATCTTTTCGACGAAACCTTAAGACTAGTCATTACATTACAAAAGCAATTTTAAATGTGTATTAAAATCTGAAATACTAACCTTGACTGGTGGTCGCTGAGGTACCCCTGGTCTCGGTCCCTTACGCGGTCTCTGTAAGAAAAAACAACTTTTAACAAACTAATTACGTTTTCAAGTTTTCCTTGAGTTTGGGAACTTGCTGAAATTATATTTATGTTTCGGCGTGTAGACATAATCTAGTATGGCGCAGCCGTGAAAATATTCCGTCCACTTGACAAATGTAGCTTTACAGAAAAGATGGCGTTAGTTACTTTAGAATAACTCAAAATGAAGGCAGCTTACGGTTTCAAGTACGTACCTAACCTAACCCTTACTCTGAATGTCTTTTGATCCATGATATTAATGAGGACAGTTGTCCGATTTTTTTTTAATCACCCGTAACGGTTTTGTCGCAGATTTTTTCAGTACATAAATCGGGCTCTTGGGCAAAAAAGCAATGTTTTTCTTTTATTTACAGTTTGATGGACGCTACAAACATATTATATGCAAATATGACTTTAGCAGAGGGCCGGTCACAATGGAGGCAAACTACTGTGAACACGCAGGTGCGTGAATTTGAAACGGGACGACGTATGAGTTCGATTCTAAGCGCGACGAGCTCAAGGCCCGACCACCAGCGGCCATACAATATAAATATGTCGGAGGGGTGCTGACATGCAGTGAATGTGGTCGCACGTTCACGGCTAAAATCGGCTATGTCAGCCACCAGAGAGCTCACCAGCGTCGCTCTCATAATTTGTAGAAAAGAAGTCGCTGTAGCCGAACACGGCTTGGAGAGTATATATGCAAAGATGCACACTTCAAGCAGCTAAACAGATTTACTATAAAATCTTTGACAACATTTCGAGCACCGTAATATAATTCCCATTTCCATGTGAAGGTTTATCATGTTACGGAAAAGGGGTTATAAATAAAATGTACGTAATTTCAGCTCGTTTACTGTTATGACAACAGCGTAAGGGATTCGTTCAAACTGTGACTTCAAAGCAACACAAAGGGACCGCGTTGAAAGCTTTGTAAAAATAACAATTTGACGAAGTGTTTGGCGTAGTGGTAGTGCTACCTACCGAGCCGAGGGCCCTGCGTTCGAATCCCGGCCAGTGCAAATATTTGAATAAACTCGCATTTATGTTCCCAAGTCATGGATGTTTTTATGTCTATATAAAATATTTGGTAAATCCTAATTGAGTCCAGAAGCGTTCCCGATTAGTCGAGCGATCTCAAAGAAATGGCATCGTCACCTAGTTCCCATGACACAAGCTATTAGCTATGTCCCATTTTAGAACTACAAGTAGGTCGATTTGTGCCTCTGATATTTATATATTTTACAAACCTTGAACTGTGATCACTCAAGTAGCCCCGCTCACGCTCTCGCTCCCGCTCTCGCATCAGCTCGTTCCTGTCGCTAAACCAATACAATTCATTATTCATTGACGCATTTCCTTTTGCTTTATTTTTCAATCAGACTTGGGGAATTAAGTAAAGGGAACTGGAAGATTGCAGTCTACTGATTTAGTTCGTTTCTTTATTAAAAGATTTGTTTAATGTTTTAACTTAATTGTAACTATTGTGATTGTTCAATAAGTAAGACTAAGAGCCTTAGCACTAAATATTACCCCATGGAAAAAAGACTGGACTATAATAGTAAGGAAATAAAATAATTATGGAGCTAGAGTATTCGAAAAATTAGTTTCACCATACTTTCTCTATTAACTTCGGTGAAAAATTTGGCGTGAAAATATGGAAATGAAATTCCCGAAAAACAAAACTTTCTTCACTATTTCTGTAGCAGACTTATACTTATAAATACCTATAGTATCCTTCGCGATCAGAACGTGAGCTCTGCTGTCGTTCGACACCAAGGCGATGCGGGAGGGGCAGCGTCGACGACCGACTCCCTCCTCCCCCGGCACATTGCGTCGCTGGACCTGTCACATACACTCCTTTCCTTCACTATTCACAAAGACAAATGCCGGTAGACATGCCCAAACAAACATAAAAAAATAATCTTCAACTTATGCACAGGCAAGTTAGGATTGGAAAAGACCTACATTTTTCTTTATTTACAGCCAGTTCGTGCAAATTTTGACTTCAAATAGACTTCATTATCACAGTTATTGTTCGAGGTTGAAGAATGAGAGTTATTCAACTGTTTTATAAAGCAACTTCCAACTGTACTACAAAACATCAAGCAAATTTTGACAAGCCACATCCAATGCAGTTTATTTGTTTCATGAGAATGATACAGCTACCTAATAGAGTCGGGACACGTGTACCTAATACAAGTATAATACGTATAAAAAGCTGTTTGAAAACAAAAATGTAGACTTAAATTAAGCTGTTCTCATATAAGATATCATTATCGTGTGATGACGCCTGATAAATTATACTTCAGAAACAAAATAAACAGTGACGACATGATACATATCATAATAAAGGTATATTTTTTACATATATGTAATCGTTATATAAGTTTCCGTTGATAACTGTGACCTTGTACCAGATATATATTTACGGATAATATTTAATGACTTGCAGTGTAAGTGTGGTACCAGAAACTGAAAGTACACTTCTATGATAAGGTGCAATGTTGCCTGAAGATCCAAGTTATGATTTTCGGGGAAGAGGTTCAGCGCAAGATGATTCCATTATTTTGGGAAGAGTTTTAGTTAATTTTCCTTTTAAAAACGTCTCTTTAAGTGTTGAACCATTTGCGTAACCATTTTCAGCTGATGCTTTAGCATAGACAAACTAAAGGGATAACTTTTCACTGCGTCGCGATATAATGGAAACTATATTACCTCTCGATAATTTATTATATTTAAATATTATATATAAACTAGCTGGTGCCCGCGACTTCGTCTGCGCAGGATTAGCATTTCGAGTAGCTTATATTAGCGTGGGGTAGAAAAGAACTAACATTATGACATGACGATATCTTTATAAATTGTAGTCTATGTGTTATTCTGATGTATAAGCTATATTATTGTAAAGTTTGATTAAAATCTATCAAGTAGTTTTTACTTGAAAGAGTAACAAACATCCATCCATACTTACAAACTTTCGCGTTCATAATATTAGTAGGATTATTAAATTTACCAAATTCAACTTCTTTATATATTTGGCCGCTGTAGCTGGTTTCCTAAGATAGCGGTGCCGTTACATAAAGGCCGTCTCCATACTTCGTACTAGTACGACCTATTTTAGGAACTTCACTTACTATAATGATGACAACTGATGTAGGTACACTAACATAACCTAAAATCAATTTTAGTTTATACAATGTATTGAGATGATAGGTCTGTGTCAGTGTCAGTATTAACTTTTTACCAGCACTTTAATGATAATGACCGTTTTTTTAGAAATGTACCTTGTTACCGACAACAGCCTTTTTCGGAAAATTGATTTCTTAGGCTGATCTTACTCTAGTAGGAATCGTTTAAACGTCACTAAAGAAAAAGTCTCCAAAGGCAATAAGTTATGTAATATAATATAATGTGTTTGACGACGCGTTTGGCTCGGTTTGTAGACACCAGTCTACTGAGCCGGCGGTCCCGGGCTCGAATCCCGGCCGGGGCAAATATTTGTGTGATGAACTTGAATATTTGTGCTTAGGTCATGGTTGTTCTATGTATTTAAGTATGTATATATTTATCTATATAAGTACGTATATCGTCGTCTAGTACCCATAACACAAGCCTTCTTGAGCTTAATTTGGGACTAGATCGATTTGTGTGAGGTTGTCCGATATTTATTTATTTTATTATTTATTATGTGTTCACCATCCCGCATGACCAGAACCTCGTGAAGGCCGAAAAAGATAAATTCAAGAATCCAAAAAGAATTCTTATTACTTATACCTTGACTTGGCTTACGAGGTGATCGCTACGTGAGATATTGATTCAACGATTATTGTTCCGATTCCGCGAACGGTCTTATATCGAAGTGTCTCGATAAACACCTCAAGAGACTCTTGTTAGTTGGCTGGATCGAGGGTCAAATTCAGAAGGCAGTACACCTGGACACGCCGCATATCGTTAGGATGTTCCTTACTCTGCAGGGCTAACCACACGGAGTTTGGGCCCGGTCCGCCAGCGGCACCCTAAGGTTAAGTTTTTCATAATGAGTAATAATAATATAATTTGGCACTTACTAAGTATGTGCCATGAAAGTTTAAAATTAATTGATTATCCCGGTGTATTAACTGGTATAAAGGCCACAGCTCATCAACTAAAAACTAAACAGTTTGCAAGAGTTACGTAAATATTTAAAGGGGAGGTATTTATAATCAGTGTGTAAGCAATTGCTGGTCATTGTGCCCTTTCTCAAATCGTTGTTGGTTTCGTGTTTTTCTTTTTTTTTGCATTTGGAAAATATTTATATGACCCCGACTCAGAATCCTGAGCACTATTGATTCTACTATTCTACATTTGTGTGGAAGTAACATAATGGAATAAAAATGTGACATAAAGACACTTTTCGCAAAAGTGGTCGGGAATATTGAATTTATTGATAAAATGCAAAGTGCATAGTTTATGGTCAGTCAAATTTTTTTAAAAATAATAACCTTGCCGGCTCGGATTGCTCTACAATAATGTTGTATGAAATTCCTTTATTTGTCGAGGTACAATCTATTTATAAACTTAAAACGGCCATGTTAAAAACGGCATTATGTCCTAAACAGCCAAAACGGAAGATCAGTAGCTACAACTTATCGCAATTTTTTTAGTTGCCTCAAATTGCTTATAGCGTTTCCGAAAGAAAATTATACTTCTACTTTAAAAAAAAAAGCGGCAATGCAAGAATTCAGTTTTGCCATATATTGGGAAGTGGTAAGTAAATAAAACTTATCTGTACTCATTTGATTTCTAGCACCATTTTGGCTTCGTATTAAATTAAACGGGCCAAGGTCGTCCGTTCAAAGTAAATACTCAGCCATCAATTGCCTACTTCCTTCACTTCGACAACAATGTACTATTCTTCTCCTATAACATTGATAACAGTGCTAAGAAAAATCAATAACCAAAACTTTCTCTAAATGCAAAAAAACAAGAAAATCAACAACGATTTGTGAAAACGCCCCTTTACTCTTGCCACAGATGAATCAAATTTAGAAATGTCCTCCCTTTTGTACTGGACAATTACTAATGAATAAAGGAAAAAATAAGTTATTAAAAAATAAAACATTAAAAACATAACACAATGGTTTGGTGTGTGATTTGGCCATAAATTTGGTAAACAGACGCACCCGCTTGACACACGTATTTTTACTGTTCTCTACTATATCCACTGATAAAATTGCACATAGATAAAAAGGAGGAAATTCTGAATTCAATTCTGTCGTAAACCACAATTATTCTCATTGTGACAGATGCACAATATGTATACAATAATGGAAAAGTGAATCGCAACTACACAACACTGTCCTAAAGTGATAGAATATTATACAGAAAGTCTCACAATAATATGGATCGGTTCGCTATATCAAGTGGGGACGGTGTCTACGTACTGCAAACCTTCAAGATCCGATATTGTTATGGGTGTAACTAGTATGATATTATAGGTAATAAATAAGTGATGATTTCACCTCCTCTGGCCCTTATAGCAGCCTCCGTAAGGTTTCTCAAATAGTGTAGAACGGATTCTTGGGTCGGTCCTCAAGAAAAAATAAAAATCAACGTTTATATTTCTGTTGGTTCGTGTGTGAATAGGCCTGCGCCCGTGTTAAAGGATTCTGTCAAACTGTTAATAAATTAAGTCGTGGTATTTCACGATTGTTGGTCAAAAATAAATAATTTTGAAGAAATCGAAATTGTTGAGTTTACTTGTAACTTATCTATAGTTGACAGTTTAAATACTGGGGGTACTTACGTCGTCGTGGTGGGTATGGGCTTCTTGGATTAGATGGCGGCATATTGTCGTTGTATTCTAAGAGGTTAACAATTTATTAGCATTGAATTCAAATTTTAAGAATATAAGAAAGAAAATGTTTTATCCTCTTCAGCTTTTTAGTTGTTCTCAGCGGTTTTAGGTTATAAAACGTTATTTAAACGAGTTTGACCCGATTTTAAATGTTTTTCCACCTATCGTCTCATACAACGTATTTTTATAATTTATATGCTTTGTATTTATTGATAAAATTGTATGAATAACATTTTTGCCCGCATAACTGCGGGGGATTAATCATCTACACTCTGTATCTGTAATCTACATACATATAGTTCGATTATCTTAATATTTTTTTATGAAAGCAGTAACGTCTACTGGCGTAAACAAAATGTTTACAATGAAGCGAAATATAAAAAAAAAAAAATGGTTCAGATGGGTTTGGAGCCCGCGTTTACAACGACGGTGCACTGGTCCAATAGGTAGGACACCCGTGAGTGGTCTCAAAAGTTTATCCATTAAATACAGGACACCGTGTATGACGCCCATCAATCCGATCTCTGAGTCATCAGTGATCCAAGACCAGGACCCATGCAACCCTTTGTCGGAAATTAAAAGTAAACCTAAATTGCGTCAGACCCACTTTAAATAACGTTTCATTACAGGTGATTCAACTTTTAAACCCATACAATTTTGATATGTAAAGAAAATTATAAAAACATTATTTTTGTTAGATAAACTATAATATATATATATATATCCTGACCGTTTTCGGCCACGGCGACTGCTTCAACTCCTCTGTTGGCGTTCGTGTGCTCTCATGTGGCTAACGTAGCCGATCTTGTTATTAAAGCCCCGTGAGCACAACGGGCACGAGAGAACACCATTATTATAATTATAGCTGATCACCGCTGGTGGTCGGGCTTTCAGCTCATCCCTCTTGTCGTCGAGTTCAGTACGTCGACGGGATTCAAAAACACTGGTGTGTTTCTTGACCAAAGATCTCCATTCAGGGCGGTTAGCGGCCTGCATCTCCCACTGTAGTGGCTCAATATCGCAACTCTTCATGTGGCGCTTAAGCACATCTTTATACCTGAGAAGTTGCCCGCCTTGCTTTTTTAACTATAATAAGTATACGATGCATGAGCCTAACCTACCAATCAATCAAATCATCAATCAAAATCAACCAAAGAACATGTTACGTTTATGAGTTGTTCAAAATTAATAACTATTTAATGTATTGTAACAAATATTTTCATGTTAAAGGATAGTTCATTTCCGGGTAATTAATTTCCCTTCGAATGTTCTGTTCACTAATATCAGTGAATACTCCGTAAACTTGATTTCGTTAGACTGTATAAATAAATGTTTCCGGCCAGGAAAATCAAGAGCATAAAGTGAGTGAGTCTCTGTTATTACTTATTAGTTATTAGCATAGTAAATATAGTCAATAACCGTTAAAACTATAATGATTTTTATTTTGAGCAGCACCAGGTTTTAGCAATGCAGAATTTTCCGTGCTAAAATGGCTTCAAGACCATTTGGTGCGCTAAAGACAAGTCTTTTGCATCGAGATTCAAATTAAATATAAATATACCAAAAAATGACACGGACAAAAGTTTGGGTTTAAAAGTAAATCAACCCAAGTCGACCGCGAGCTTGAAGAGTTCTCCTGATTGATAAAATTGCACTTACCGTGGAAACACTCACCTAGATCCTCCATGCTCTGGCTCAGCAGCGCTTCGAAGGTGTGCAGGCTGTAGCTCTCGGCGTCCATGCCCTTGGCGAGAGTGTTGCGCAGGTGCATCTCGTACTCTAGGAGCAGTCTGGAGGTGGGCGAGCCGGGCGCGGGCGTGGCACTCGATTGAGATGCTTGACGGGACAGGCACGGCTTTTGTTGCTGTAGGGATAAATATAAATTGGTTAGAGAAGCTAGCATGGTGTATTAACATACACCAAATAAAAATATGTGGAATGTAGTCGTTGTGGTCAAGTGCGGGTAGTTCGAAAGTCTTGTGCCTTTGGAAGATAAGGCGACTAACAGCGTAAAGACTTAACCCATTGAGGTATTATTTATAATAGAGCCACAGACCCGAACAAAATTGTCGAAAAAAGTGGCACTGCTGCCATGTTCAAGTAGATGCCAATAACGCTTATTTATAATTTACAACAACATAATTACTTCGTACAAAATAACTCTTTACTCAAACGTTTAAGTGTCAAATTGGCTTACGTATTTATTACAACAAATATTTTTCGTGTAAATTAACTTTTTTAGCGTATTCTGACTCATGTCTCTTGTCAAACTTGGAACATGGCACGAATGGAGCAGATTTTAATAGTTTTACATACTAAAAATATTTTCATTATTATTTTATTTAGGTATTAAAATATATTTGTTGTTTGAACTAAATAAACTCGTAAATTGTTTTTACTTAACAACTGCATAAAAGGGTCCCGACACTGCATAGAAGGGATCACTAATATGACATTATGATTTCTCAACTCATCTTGTTCTAGTATCTGAAATGAGAGTAAGGCAAGTACAAAATATTAACATTTTTAACCCTTTAAAGGTTGATGGCGTGGCGTGAAAGTCGGTGGCGTAGTATGCACGGCAGCACACATTGTCTTTAGGTGTTCTTGGCGTTCAAAGGTTTAAACTGACAGTGTCTAGACTCTGAGACAAAATAAAACAATGACAACAATGTAACCTGTAGGATCTGCCTGTAAAAGGCATATGTTCATAACACTGGCTCACTCGCCGCCGCACAGAATTCTGATAGCAATGTCATGCGTCCACTCTCGCCCTCGGCTCGCGTGTAGCTAAACGCAGCATCCTATGTGACGTGCGCCTGAGACAGTGTATATCTATTTATGTATAGATACCTATTACCACAAACACTACATAACCATTTTACGCTTATTTTGTATACATTGTCATTTTTTTACGTTTTATGCGGAACGAACACACGAGAGACGAATTATTTGGCTGAAATTATTCTTGACGTCTGTCTCTTACTAAACGTGACCTCAATTTTTCACGTTGTTTAAGATCGCGTGGGAATCTTAATAAAAAAAATAGGATAATTATTTATTGCACTCCTTTATTAATTAATAAAATATAAAACTATAGCGACTCCTTAGATTTTTGTTCTGTGACAAGGTGCATTTTGTAGGGACAAAGTTAATAATTCTAATCTAAAATATGCTATGATTTTACATAGGATTCGTTAATTAATCAATAGAATCTGCGTAAAAAAGAATATTCCGACCTTTTTCTTTATTTTATAGCTGTTATTTCTGCAATTTTTCACTGAAAATTAAGTCATTTTTGAGACCCGTCACGTGTCATGGTCTAAACGAGACTGATCGCCCAACTAATGCGATTTGTGATTTTGCATTAGTTGGGAGGGTGCCATTTTTTCCGTCGGATTGTGTGTCCATGTAATTAATACGTCAATGACTTAACCTATAGAAATTGTTTAAGAATCAATAGTTGGTAACATGTTTTGACAAAATATTATAGCTATGTTTATTATTATAACAATTAAGCTGCTTCATGTGACACTTGGTCACTTTACAGAAAATACAGAACGTATGGTCGCCATCAGAAATATAATGGCCATACGTTGATATTACGGGCTAATTCCAGTAAATAAGGTATGAAGCGCAAAACGAAAATATTGATTACTATTTTCAAACCCTGAAGCGGCGTGTATTACTCATTTCGTTCATTGTCCTTAGTTGATCTACAGACTATAAATAAATATAACAAAAAGTTACCTATTTACCTATTTTGATTTTATTTTACTTCATTATTATACGCAGGCATGGTCCCTGGTCTATGTTCCCTTTTGGCAACGAGGGCGGGGGCGCATTGCACTGGATGTCGAATATCACGTTATCCGACTCTCTTTTCCTCATAGCAGGTGTAATATGTAATCCATGACTGAGGTACTTACGTCATTTACCCCAAACACTAATGTGTGACGTAGGCTTAGGAATCTGATAGCAGCATCATTCGGTAAGTTGAACGAGATAATATAATTATTATCTGCCATAGGACGTCACCATGACGTGACTGAGGTACTCAACTAGAGATGATCAGAATCTCCAATTAATTCTAGCATAGCTGTAATTCTTTAGATACACATAAGTAATAAGTCACTTGACTTACCGGACGATGGTGTTGCATATCCTTCATATGCTGGCTTGGCTCGTGGTCCGAGTTCTCAATGTTCTATTTAGCCACGAGAGCGTGGTCTCGAAACACTGCTTATCGAATTTCATGTTGTCTCACATTGGTGACATGTCCTGCTTGCCACTTTTCTCAGCTCCAGGCGTAGGGCGAGGCCGGGATACATACTTAGTGAGGCTCCGAATCCTATATTGGTTCTAGTATAGTGATTTACTCCAAAAACGTGATTGCTCAACCTACCGGATGATGACGCTGCCTGCTCATCTTTCGCATGAGACGTGGCTGAGGTAAGATTTCATTTCAAAGTAATTTCTAGCATATACATCTTTTTCCATATGAACATGAGTCGTTCAACTTACCGGATGATGGTGCTGCCTGCCCTCCCTGCGCTGGCACGGCTCCTGGTCCGAGTTCCCGTTCGACGAGGAGGGCGTGGTCGCATAGCACTGGTTGTCGAACATCACGTTGTCTGACGGTGGTGACATATCCCTCTCGCCCCCTCCTCCCAGCTCCAGATACAGGCCACGACCAGGGTAGCCGCTTGGGGCGGCGCCAACTCCAACACCACGGCTGTAGGACGGTAAGTTGGTTTAGCTACTGACAATTTATGGGTAGGTAAGAGTAACTAAGTGTTTGTGCAGCGTTTTATTTTATGGTATCTGAACGGACCTTATTCTGGGTAAAAATATACAGTTACCTTATGATAAGCAATTGGAATTATTATCTAATAAGTATCTTTTTAGGGTTCCGTACCCAAAGGGTAAAAATGGGACCCTATTACTGAGACTTCGCTGTCCGTCCGTCCGTCCGCCCGTCCATCCGTCTGTCACCAGGCTGTACCTTAAGAACGGTGATAGCTAGACAGTTGAAATTTTCACAGATGATGTATTTCTATTGCCGCTATAACAACAAATACTAAAAATAGAATAAAATAAATATTTAAGGGGGCTCTCATACAACAAACTTGTTATAGATTATGGTTCATGCGCGAGCCGGACTCGCACTTGCCCAATTTTTTAATAATTTATTGCCTTGCCAAGAAGACCAAACAGTTTCTCAAACCACGCCAGATTTAATTAGGTTTAGTCTTAATAGATCATAATGAGTGACAGACTATTTAAATTATTGCGTCTCGCAATGTTATGCCCCTAACTCAATCCGATGACAGAGACAGCCAAGCGCCGCAAATACGCAGCTCTCGGTGATAGCTACGTATTTGCGGCGTTTGCCGTGGAGACCTTAGGACCGTGGGGACCGGAAGCAACTAAGCTTTTCAAAAAGCTTAGTTATATTTACTTATCCGGTCCTCCGGTGATCGTAGGGCTGGCTCGTTCCTCGCCCAACGCATTGGCATTGCCATCCAGCGAGGTAACGCGGCCAGCCTTATGGGCACCCTACCTAATGGTAGCGACATAGGGGATATATGTACATATAGTTTAGGTCCCAATAGTTTAAGTTAGGTTTAATTAGATCATAATTTAAGTTTGTTAAGGTTTAGTTATATACTTTTAATTTTATGTTGTTTTTTCTCTAATAAATCCGATGCCACTAGCTCCCTAGGGCCATAAGGGCCGTTAAAAGAGGTCATCTTGGTAGTCGATATTAGGACGTAAATTGCAAACCTCATAATACTAAGCTACTACTTCGAAGATGAGAGATGAACGAGCGATGATCACATTGAACGATAGTATCTACTCGTATACCAATTTACATTATACTCTACCTAAAAATATCTAGAAGGTTTGTCGCATACATGTATGAAGAGCTTTGTATATCTAGAAGCTTTGTTTGCGAAAGAAGATGCTGCACGAAGCTGTTTATAACGGTCACACTTTGATTGAGTTCATGCTAGTTAGCTAGCTCTGTAATTCGCCTGATAGTTCGTTGATATGCTTCAGTAGTCTGTATGACTCATTAACAAAGGAATTTTGAGCTAATCATTTTATAGATAGCATAATGACTTGCAGTAAAAGTAAAGCTAGATCATGTAAATAGTTTATCTTTTTGCGAAAATCCGGAAGCGTTATAAGGAAGCATGTCTACCTTTCAGGTGGGAGAAGAGACATAAACTACATACCATAGAAACACGAAGAGGGAAAATGATAGGTAATTTAATACGACACGACGATCTAATACAGAAGATAATGGAGGAAATAAATTAGGGGAAGGAGAGGAAGAGGAAGGCCGAGGATTAGTTATTTAGAACAGATAAAGAAAACGAAAGAAGTGAAAGAACTGGCGTTAAGTAGAACGGTCTGGAGAAAACTGCACCGACAAGAGTTAAACTCTTAAATAATAATGATGATGTCGTCGTTTTCACAGATGAAGTAAGAGCTACTAGCTTTGCAGTTGGCAGATGAAGAAGGAGATGAATTTCAGAGAGAAGCTGACTATCATTAAAGCCGCACTAAACTATTTCCAACTGTTATTAATCTCGCTCACGTTACCCGTCGTCCCATAATTCGGTAAATAACCCAGAAGCGGAATAAGCAAGCAATTATACCTATCAGATGAATACCGCTGTGAGGCCTGGCGGCTGTTGTTGTTCGCCGCGTGAGCATGGTGCTGGTGAAGATGTTGTCCGTGGCGATGAGGGTGCGCGCCGCACGCAGGTGGGCAGGGCCCTGCGGCGCCGTATCGTCGCCGCCCCATCTCTGGTGATGTCACCGGGCTCTCCGTTGATGGCATAGGTTTGAGCATGCGTTTTAGAGTGCTTGAATCTAAAAGGAAATAATTTGAATTAATATTGTTGCTTGCGGAAGCGTATGTCACCTGACAAGTTGCAGTTGAACTCTGGGATAGTGGCACTACAAACATTTATCGAGTGGAAATAATTTACATGCATATTATGTATCATCATCATCATCATATCAGCCTATAGACGTCCACTGCTGGACAAAGGCCTCCCCCAAAGTTCTCCACAACGATCGATCTTGCGCCGCCCTCATCCAATTTCTACCCGCGATCTTAACCAGGTCGTCGGTCCACCTTGTTGGAGGCCTTCCAACGCTGCGTCTTCCGGTCCGCGGTCGCCACTCAAGAACCTTTCTGCCCCAACGGCCATCGATTCTACGAGCAATGTGCCCCGCCCACCGCCACTTAAGTTTGGCGACTGTCTGAGCTATATCTACAACCTTGGTTCTCTTGCGTATCTCATCATTTCGAATTCGATCCCGCAAGGAAATTCCGAGCATAGCTCGCTCCATTGCCCTTTGAGTAACTGTGAGCCTTCTTATGAGGCCCATTGTAAGCGACCACGTTTCAGTGCCGTATGTCATCATTGGCAACACACATTGGTTAAAAACCTTCGTCTTAAGACACTGCGGTATTTGGGACGAGAAGACATTCCGCAGCTTCCCGAACGCTGC
This sequence comes from Apotomis capreana, assembly GCA_947623375.1. Taxonomy (NCBI): domain Eukaryota; kingdom Metazoa; phylum Arthropoda; class Insecta; order Lepidoptera; family Tortricidae; genus Apotomis; species Apotomis capreana. The sequence goes on along the minus strand of OX392502.1, from coordinate 7,783,762 downwards.
CCATCCGAGTTGGATTCGACGAGTGACCTCTTTTTCGAAATTCGACCTACCCAACTGGATCGTTTGTCCAAGGTAGATATAGCCGTCTACAGTTTCGAGCGCAGAGTCTCCAACTTTAAGTGGAGTGGGTGCCACATGGGAGTTAAACATAATTTTCGTTTTCTCCATGTTCATTTTAAGACCCACTTGTTGAGAGACCCTACTGAGGTCGTTGAGCATTTTGCCGAGGTCTTCCAGGGTCTCAGCCATGACCACGATATCATCAGCAAAGCGGAGGTTGGTGATGTATTCGCCGTTTATGTTGATGCCAAGTCCGTCCCAATCCAGAAGCTTGAATACGTCTTCCAATGCAGCTGTGAACAATTTAGGAGATATAACATCTCCTTGCCTCACACCACGCTGCAATTGGATAGGTTTCTAGTCTTGGTTTTGGACGCGGACTGACATAGTGGCATTCTCATACAAACACCTTAGCACTTCAATATACCTGTAGTCAATTTGGCACCGCTGGAGAGACTGCAGCACTGCCCAGGTCTCGACTGAATCGAAAGCCTTTTCATAGTCCACAAACGCTAAGCATAATGGCTGGTTATACTCTTCGGTCTTCTGTATAACCTGCCGCAGCGTATGGATGTGGTCTATGGTACTAAAAGCTTTACGGAAGCCGGCTTGCTCGGGACGCTGGAAGTCGTCAAACCTGCGTGCGAGACGGTTCGTGATGACTCTCGAAAACAGCTTATAAACATGACTCAGAAACGAGATGGGCCTGTAGTTCTTTAAAAGGGTCTTATCGCCTTTCTTAAAGAACAGTACCACTACGCTTCTGTGCCATGCCTGTGGCGTTTTCCCCTCGAGTATGACGGAGTTAAATAACTTTTGCAAGGCTTTTAAGACCGGTTTTCCACCTGCTTTTAGAAGCTCTGAGGTAACTCCGTCATCACCCGCCGCCTTATTATTTTTAATTTGTTTGAGAGCCATACTAATCTCGTACAGGCTGACGTCCGGGATTTCTTCTGTGTAGTGTTGGGTCAACCTAGCTCTTGGATCTTTGGCTAGGTTCATGACAGGTGTCCGCGTTGTCGTGTATAACTGTCCGTAGAACGCCTCGACCTCTCCCAGGAGCTCAGGCCTAGACGACACGATTCTACCATCCCCTGTCTTCAGCTTTGTCAGCTGAATCTGTCCCATAGACAAATCTCGTGCGAACACTTTGGAGCCTTTGTTCCGCTCAATAGCCTCTTCAATACAATTTGTATTGAATTGGCGCAGGTCGCGAGTCAGAGACTTTGAGATTTGTTTGTTGAGCCTTCGGTACTGAGAAGCGTCATCAGGGGAATGCAGAATCATACCGCGCCTCTCCTCCATGAGCTCGAGAGTGTGATCAGAGATCTTTTTGGTTCTTTTTGAACGGTGGGTCTTAAAGAACTTAGATCCCACCGTTAGGACAGTTTCCACAACCCTGTCGTTAAATTCGTCCACGTCTTCGCAATCACCCAGGCATTCGAAGCGATTCTGCAATTCCAGTTGAAAAGGTTCGGGCTTTTGGATTTGTATCGGTGTTGGCCGGAGCATAGACTTCATAAGCCGATAACGTTCAAGCTGAACATTAATGTTTAATGTGCCTCTTACCATCCGGTGGTCGCTCCCGGTTTTAACGGCATTGATCACAGAGACATCATTAAACACTTCCCTCCTAGTCGACATTATGAAGTCTATCTCGTTCTTTGTGACACCATCGGGACTAATCCAGGTCCATTTGCGGTGAAGGCGCTTCTTGAAGAAGGAGTTCATCATATAGAGTCCCTCCTTCTCCATAAAGTCCGCAAGCCTTTGACCCCGTGCGTTCCGATTCCCAACTCCAAAAGGTCCCACTTTCAGCTCACCATCGCTTCGTCTGCCCAGTTTTGCGTTGAAGTCCCCCATGACAACGGTGTAGTGAGTTTTGGAGGTATGTATGGCTTTAGAGATATCCTCATACATAACCTCCACCTCATCATCAGGGTGTGTCGATGTTGGTGCGTATACCTGTATGACCTTCAGCGAATACCGTTTGGTGATTCTGAGTATCAGGTACGCTACCCTTGTGGACACACTCTCGATCTTGACAACGTTGTTCACGAGGGACCTGTGGACGATAAACCCGACACCACCTTGGGACTGCTGGTCGCCCTCCCGGAAATAAAGCAGGTTGCCGGACTTCAAGATTATTGAGTCCTCTCCCTCTCTTCGTACTTCGGATAATCCGACGATATGCCACCGCAACCTACTTAATTCTTCCTCGAGTGCAGTGATCTTCTCGTCAGTACGCAGTGTGCGCGTATTGTATGTTGCCAGGGCCAGAGGTCGTCGGTGGTGGTAGCCAGATCTTTGCCGGAGATTCTTCGCACCCCTGACCCCCCACCAGTACCCTGACTGCTACCGTCGCCGGGGCACCGGGGGTCGCCGGAACTCGGGGCCGTGGCTCTATTTTGTTTATTCATCTTGGGGGGTTTTGCCATAATCGCCACGCTTGGCATGCGGGTTGGCGATCGCAGTAATGTCCACCGTACGAAAACAAGGATGCTGCTGCCCATCCTACGGTGGTCTTTGGCGTAGTTTTAGGACATACCCGGGTCCATATATATGTATAATCAATATAAAATGTCAATAGCATGTCAATAACCAATTTCCAAACATTTTAAATCAGAATGCTACTCAGTCCTTCGTTTGTTTGAAACATATATATAATAAAATAATTGACCGGTTAGATATTTTGGTAACTCGTTATTAACGTCGATATCTTTGTGCTTTAATTTTGTAGATCTGGATCAATAAGAACGGACCACAAAATAGAAACCGCAACCCTCCCCGAAGGCGATATGAGTGATACTTGGTAGGTTCAACATTAATATTATTGAAAGAGGTTCGTGAGTCGCGTAGCTGCGAGGATAGCTGTCCCTGATGAGCTCCATATGAGTTTGAAACATCTCGGGCCGTTCCTGACAATTTTTACGTGAGTTTAAACCGTTTTTATAATTACTAGTTTCAACATTACCTAGGCCGTACCTAGTGGATTTTGAATGTATTTATGAATGAGCTTACCCATATTCATGTCTTCTGTGCTCTTGGACTTAGTGCGACGTGAGCCTGATGTGTTGTTGTTGATGACGTTGTGGTGGTGCATCGAGTGTCGGTCCGATTCTCGCGACTGAAAAAATATTAGCTGATGTTTATAAGCGTTTTCTTCTAGGATATCTGTACGACTTATGTCACGCCACAAATGCTGTGTATATTTTTCAATTGAGTACAGTGCAAGAAAGATGGGTGACACTGTGCCATGCTAGTTAAGATGCCCTGGCTGATTGCTAGATTCCAAAATAACTTTTGACTCCATTTTCGGACTTTAAACCTTGCTAAACTCACCGATTCATTTCCATCTCCGTAGTCAACGCTCTTCGTGTGCTGCAGATGTTCTTTCCCGGGCCTGGTGGATGTGGCCGATGATTTGGATGTTGTGAGCGTCCCGCCAGCCTGCACGCCTTCTGATTTGAGGTCTTGTCCGTGCTGCGTGGAAGCACCGCCCGCCACTTGGGAATCTTCGTTAGTCTAAATAATTCAAATGCAAATTAATGTTAGGACAATCCTTGTTAAAACTACTAATTCCTGTGTCAACATGAACTTATGGATAAAGTTGTAAAAAAAATTAAATAATATATTAAACTTGGTTTTCCGTTGTACTTTTCTAAAAAAATAACGTTTTGATTTACGTTCGAGTGGATACGTGTAGCATACGAGTATATTATAATTAAGGAGATAGAATTAGATTATATGTAAGGAGGGAGTAAGCTGGACAGAAAAAAATCACCAATGAGGAAGTACCTATTGGAAAGGGTAGAGGAGAAGAGACATAATATACTGCATACCATAGAAACTCGAAGAGGGAAAATGATAGGCTATTTAATACGACACGACGGTCTAATACAGAAGATAATGGAGGAAAACATTTAAGGAAGGAGAGGAAGAGGAAAGCTGAGGATTAGTTATTGGGACCAGATAAAGAAAAAGGTAGAAGTCGCGTCATTTCGAGAAGTGAAAGAACTGGCGATGGCGTTAAGTAGAACTGCACTGACGAGAGTAGAACGCTTAAATAATAATGATGATAAATATGTGTAGTATACATTTTCGATGAAAAACAGAGCAATCAGCAATATGCAGTGCAATGTAGTGATTCCAGGAGCAAAATAATCCTATGAAAAGCATTAGAACACCTGAGCACAAATAAAAGTTAGTCCCCTTATAAAAATCTAGACTTTCAATCCGATTCGCTATAAAACTCCTACGCTGTTATGAAATCGATATTTCTTTCATGTCTAGTACCCCGGGCGGATGATAAGGTAATATTTTCATTGGAGGCGTAACCTTTAGCTTGCCCACACGGCCGTGGGCGCGTAAAGGGACTCCGTACCGGGTGCCCTTCGCTTGGTCTAAAATTTTATGTTCTAAAATTGTTTGGCCGAAAATGTTTGGTCTAATATTTAATGGTATACTTATTCTTTAGCATAAAGATTTTTTTGCATACATATTTTTTGTCCTAAAACATGTTTGACCTAAAATTGTTTAGTATATTTTTTTTATAACTAAAAGGCTAAAAGTATAATATTGTTAGGTATAATTATTCTTTAGCCTAACATAAACCTCCTAAAAACCCATATGCTGAAGCGAGCAAGCGAAAGTATAAGTCGCTCCCAGAACAATAGTTTAGGTTAGGTTAGATCTGCGTCCCCAACAAAAATAAGGCGCTCTCAGAACAGTAGGTTAGGTTAGGTTAGAACTGCGTCCCTGACAAAAATAAGGCGCTCCCAGAACAGTAGGTTAGGTTAGGTTAGAACTGCGTCCCTAACAAAAATAAGACGCTCCCAGAACAGTAGGTTAGGTTAGGTTAGAACTGCGTCCCTAACAAAAATAAGGCGCTCCCAGAACAGTAGGTTAGGTTAGGTTAGAACTGCGTCCCTAACAAAAATAAGGCGCTCCCAGAACAGTAGGTTAGGTTAGGTTAGAACTGCGTCCCTAACAAAAATAAGGCGCTCCCAGAACAGTAGGTTAGGTTAGGTTAGAACTGCGTCCCTAACAAAAATAAGGCGCTCCCAGAACAGTAGGTTAGGTTAGGTTAGAACTGCGTCCCTAACAAAAATAAGACGCTCCCAGAACAGTAGGTTAGGTTAGGTTAGAACTGCGTCCCTAACAAAAATAAGGCGCTCCCAGAACAGTAGGTTAGGTTAGGTTAGAACTGCGTCCCTAACAAAAATAAGGCGCTCCCAGAACAGTAGGTTAGGTTAGGTTAGAACTGCGTCCCTAACAAAAATAAGGCGCTCCCAGAACAGTAGGTTAGGTTAGGTTAGAACTGCGTCCCTGACAAAAATAAGGCGCTCCCAGAACAGTAGGTTAGGTTAGGTTAGAACTGCGTCCCTAACAAAAATAAGGCGCTCCCAGAACAGTAGGTTAGGTTAGGTTAGAACTGCGTCCCTAACAAAAATAAGGCGCTCCCAGAACAGTAGGTTAGGTTAGGTTAGAACTGCGTCCCTAACAAAAATAAGGCGCTCCCAGACCAGTAGGTTAGGTTAGGTTAGAACTGCGTCCCTAACAAAAATAAGGCGCTCCCAGAACAGTAGGTTAGGTTAGGTTAGAACTGCGTCCCTAACAAAAATAAGGCGCTCCCAGAACAGTAGGTTAGGTTAGGTTAGAACTGCGTCCCTAACAAAAATAAGGCGCTCCCAGAACAGTAGGTTAGGTTAGGTTAGAACTGCGTCCCTAACAAAAATAAGGCGCTCCCAGAACAGTAGGTTAGGTTAAGTTAGAACTGCGTCCCTGACAAAAATAAGGCGCTCCCAGAACAGTAGGTTAGGTTAGGTTAGAACTTCGTCCCTAACAAAAATAAGGCACTCCCAGAACAGTAGGTTAGGTTAGGTTAGAACTGCGTCCATGACAAAAATAAGGCGCTCCCAGAACAGTAGGTTAGGTTAGAACTGCGTCCCTAACAAAAATGTCGCTCCCAGAACAGTAGGTTAGGTTAGAACTGCATCCCTGGCAAAAATAAGTCGCTCCCGGAACACTAGGTTAGGTTAGGTTAGAACTGCGTTCCCGACAAACATAAGTCGCTCCCAGAACAGTAGGTTAGGTTAGAACTGCGTCCCTGACAAAAATAAAGCGCTCCCAGAACAGTAGGTTAGGTTAGGTTAGAACAGCGTCCCCAACAAAATCTAAGTAATATTAATTTAATAAATGCGACAGTTTGGATGCGATTATTATTGACACCAATATTCGGAATACCAATTTTATGCCTAAAATACATTCGACCAAACAATGTTATTCCATACAAATTTTCGGCCAAAAAAATATATGCAAAACAATTTCGGCCAAACAATTTTCGACGTAAATAACCATCGACCAAAGATTATTAGGCCAAAAAATATGTGCCGAAAAAAATATCGGCCTAAAAATTTTAGACAAACAGATATAGACCCCTCAGTACCATTCCTTATTATTGCTGTTGATTCAGTTTAACAACATATTGTTTGGGATATTATACTGCGTAGTCTATGTGGGTATAAGAAGATTAATAGTGTGATACAGTGTGTTTACAGACAGTTACAAATGTGTTTCATTGAACGCCAAGATGTAGAAAAACAACATTGAAGGAATGGTACATAATAGGAGATTCTATCACTAACGGGTAATAATAAGTAATATTGCATTATTGTTGTGAAATATGAAACAACGAAGTATGGGGATAAAAATCCTTTCAAAAACTATATATCATCCTATCGAGCTCAAAATATAAGTAAATCGAAGAAGCTACTATACTTATCTCTCTAAATGTGCGCCTTCTTAACTAACTCAGATCTGATCGAAGCATCGAATGCAAGTTTCCATCGCAAGACATCGTCTCAATCGCGTACTTACACAATTTTTTTTTAGCAAACTCACATTAGAACCTCGGTTTTTTTTACATAAGAAGACCCCCGCTCTGAGTCGTTTCTGGTACAAAGGCTGTCCATCGCAATGCGATCCAGCGTGGAAATGCTGCGAGCGTTATGGGTCCAAATGACAGGGAACGGTGGTTTTTGAACCTTGTTCTTTTTAGGCTTTCTTTTTTATTAAGTATTAGGTATTAATTTTATATGCATATTCATTGATTGAATACAACACAATACAATACAAGTGCTCTTTATTGCACACCTCATAAAACATACAAGAGAAATACAATGCAAAAAATTACAATTAGAGGTAAACAACAGGCGACAAATTTACATAACTTTGAATTAAAATGGTACTTACACTTGTACCATGTGTACCAACGGAGGCAGTGACAGTTTTCGGAGCTGTTGATGTGTTGGTGGTCATGGTAGAGGTCTCCTGTGACTTAGGCGGCCGAGTCGGCGGCTGAGAATCCGTTTGTCGGGCCGCGGCTGAAAATATCATAAAATAACATTATTACTACATAAACACTAATAAAGAGCAACTTACGAACACAGTGGTTTCAGTTAGAACAAAACAGCGGTTTCTATGGAGGAGAGTATTATGCTACCACTTAACAATAGATGGCTCTTAAATCAAAATGATGACCCAAATGTATATTGCTATGGTATCACTACAGTATTTTTTCTTATAGTAACTCTGGGATCATTCACTTGTTTCGTTTCAAATTACGCAAAATAAGTTATATAACTAATCAGTCCTGGTATTTCAAAGTAAGTTTAAATAAAAAGAAAATATTCCTAAAAGTGTTTAACTGTAGGTAATTCGTATTTATATAGTAATAAAATAAAAAAATAAAAATTGTATTCTTACGGCCATAAAATTTTTGGAAATTTTAAAGAAACATTAGTTACCGAAAACGAAACGCTAATTTGTTATTGTACCTGCAATTCTCAAATTTCCGTTTATTTCCGTGAACGTAAAAGTGCTTTCTGTGTTTATTTTCTATTTTTTACGAGGACTTGGCTGCACTTGGACTCCTGATTTCGGCTTGTTACGTTGACCACTTTTTTGTTTTTGGACTCTGATTTTCCCCTGGATTGGATAACTTTCCGCCATGACGTCGACAATTGTGTGCCGCGTTGTGAAAAAACTTGTAAGTATTCCTTTGCCTTCTAAATAAGTAAGTTAACACAACAATGTCAATAAAATGAAGGTCCTAACAGTTCGTTAAAGTTCTCCTTATAGGTTAAACAGAAATATAAAATGTTCGTGTTTTTATTTCTCTTTTAAAATGACTTTTATGTAATTATTATGAGCTTAAACTACGTTATTTTATATCTTTAATATCTTTACAGGTCCGAATAACGTCATAACCCATTTTTTCCCTGAACCAAGACACGCAAGCAGACAGATTTTATACTACCTATATACCAGATTATTATGCAAGTGAAAGCACGTAATTACTATGTAAAAAGGAATAAATCTACTGCATAAATCTAAAATTGTGTTTTAATTGAATTTTCTCTCCTATTTTGTAAATTATTATAACGCCATATTACTATTCTTTTACATGAAAATAATTCAATATGGCGTTATAAAAATAGAAGGTAAACAAGGAGAAATGCTATTTGTAGCTATAGCTACAGTCGCGCGTCGTGTATAGTTTTGGCCACTTAACGCCGTAGGCGCTGCAATCGAAATCGTTGACTGATGACTCTATTATAAAACATTCAATATACTCTATGCTTACGAACTACATCTAACTTATCAACATAACTATATCAATGACACAAAAGCATTGGCAGCTTCAATCATGCTATGATATCTTTAGAACAAAGCGCGAGTGCGATATTAACGTCATCTCAGACATACTTTTATTAAACATATTCGTTACAACCCCGTTCTCTTTCGTGTCGCCTAGATGGCTCTGTACAATCTGTAGACAACCCATAGACAAGCTCTGAAGCGTTGTTGCTAGTACATAATAGTAGTTTATGTGACTGTACATAATGAAGGGTATTAAACACGAGTAAGGTATCTGAAATACAAAATGCAAGATACTTTACAAAAAAGTATTTCAGATACGGATATAAATAATTTTCTAAAAAGGTATCTGAAATACTAGACACAAAATACCTATCTTTCAAATACTTTTTAAAGATAAAATACTTTTATATCACACCGGGCCCGCGTAGCGTAGCGTGATTCCAACTACAATAAGTGTGACCCACCGAAGATTTTTTAAATTTCCCCCCAAACCTAAGGCCCCTAAGGGTAATATTTCGGTCTCGGCCAGATTCTATCGACTACATTTTTGAACGACGCTCTGCGTTCAGTTGCGTTCGGAAAGAAAATCTTCGAAGTTTATTTTAGTAAAAGTATCTTAGGGATTATAGTACCTTCAAAATACTAAGCTACCAGGAAAATATATTTAAATACAAGATACAAAATAAAAGTATTTCAAATACAAGTTATAAATACGTATTTTGTATCTTGTTTCTGTATTTTAGATACTTTTATCTAAGATACATCACATCTCTGATTATAACTAAATAAATATTGTTATAAATTGTATAGTACACAGTAACTACACTTTCAGTACTTTTCCCTGTAACTATTTTTTTAGTAATGATAAAGATGTTGACACGAAATAAGTAAAATATTTAATACGTTACTGGCAACAATGACATTTTTCTTGTCAATCTTTGACATGTAAATTTGTTTATTTCAAATGATTTTTACGTGTTATGCCAATCTTTGAATTCAGTTTAATCCTACGCGGATTAAGTGTATTTTTCAGCAGAAGAAAATTGTGACCACGAACTGCAGTGAAGTGATTTTATCACCCATATATCTACAAGTGTTCCAAACAATGAATATAATATTAATTAAGAGCTCCGTGTTTAAGTATCGCCCCCGCTGTCTCCCGCCGAGATGAAGACCTGCGAAATCGGGCTTATATTTTTGACCCCACGATATCAATATTATCCACTGCTTAAAGAGATGTTCAATTATAGTTGTCTATTTTAGGTTCAACGCGAATGTTAGTAACTTCACTCCAGTTATTTGTTGCACAATTACTATTAAATGCTTAAAAAACAAAATAGTTTATTCATTTACTTGTTTCTATTATTCTATCTATTAAAAATCATATTGTGGTTTAGGAACAAATATTTTACAAGGAAAATTTACTTCGATTTATTTTTAACAAATTGGAGAGATTATGAGTAACTAAATAAGGAAGCGTGATGTAAAGCGGCTAGTTTAGTTACTACAGTCTGCAGTGCTACGGAAAAACCCGTATCTTACTAGGAAATCCTTACAAAGTTACGACCTTTTTACCGTAGTACCGCAGTACTTATATTTTGGACCAAAAACACGTGAAGTTAGCTATCTATTACCTATCCCAATTTTTAGAGATTTTGGCAACATTATTTTATCGAAATATATAAAAAAACTGTACTTTATTGCTCTGAGAAAAAACTCAATCTGCCTATCCTGACATAACTTACTTAGATATGGTAATACTAATATCTGTAGCATACATTAATGTCAGTGACTCTTCTGACAGCACTGCATTTATGTAATTTCATGTTTACTTTTTCATTTTAGATCATGAATCATTGTCTCATTTAATTCATTGGTTTCACCTGTGGCGAAGTACAAGTAAAACAACGTAATTGTACCAAAAATTAATTCACTTGCACACAGCATACAGTGGATAACAGTGCTCAACTTGAAATAACGGTGAGTAATTGTGTTGCTACTTAGTGGGGTTGAAATCAACGATGTTCACTATAAATGGTTATAGTGAACTATCTTATGGTACGTTTACACGCTTGCCAAGCCTTGGCAAACCTGCGCAGTCATATGTTAGAGTGAGACGGACGTGCTCACTCTAACATATAACTGCGTCCTGTAGGCTTGCCAAGGCTTGGCAAGCGTGTAACTGTACCATTAGTGTGAAGACCCTTGCCTCACCTCTTCAAAGCATTGGTACCTTCAAAGCTCTACAGTATAGTGAAAATCCTACAAACATTGTTAGGAGGCATCAATCAAAAGTTGTCTGGTTATCATAATCCCTTCTTAATTATATGTGTACTCTGATTAAGTTGGAGCCTGTTGAATTACTTGTATGACCCGTCCACTGGCCTTAAGGCCACAAGAAACTAATCTTCTATCCTCATGTCAAGCACATGCGCGGGTGTAACTTTTTTGAAATGACTAGGCTTAGCCCAATTATCAACAAGCAAAATAACAAGTTAGGTATAACTAAATTGACTTTGAAATATGAGACTTTAAAGGTATCTACGCAAATTTGATGTTATTTAGTCCCTGATGAAGAGCTCCATATGAGTTAGAAATTTCGTGATTTTGTACCGTTTTTATGATTAATAAAGATGTATTTGAAATTGTTCACAATTAAACATAACAATCATTGTATGACAACCATGTATTTAAACGCATTTTTTCCATACTGCTTTCGTATCTTTACTAGACGATGACGTCACTGCGATGGTCATTTGTACGAGAAGTATTCAGCGCTCCGTAAGAATTTCGAACTTTAACGGTCATTACTGACTTTTGGAGCAGTCTAAGTATGTAAGTACAGTTACTCCCATATAGACATTTGATCCTAATATAAAATAGGATCGATTGACATCCTAAAAAAAAATGACATCATACCAATTAAGCAGGTAATGCGCGTGGTAGACGTGTTTTCGGTTCAACCAGACTAAAGAGGTTCACGTTTAAAGCGGCGGTTTTTTTTAGTAGGTTGGCGGTTGAAATACCGGCTGTGCTGTGAGCCAGCCAGTGACGTTGTCAAACAGCGAGACGGAGGAGTTTACCGCGGCAACCTTGTCAGTGCGTGCTGCATTCGCGCTTTCTCCTGCTTCCATGGCAAAGCTTTCAATATCACGACACGGATTGGTAACTTCAGTTGCCTTACAATAACAGAAGTAATAGATGCTCATGTTTAGGTGGATGCACTGCGAGCTAGTGACGTTGTCATACAGCGAGTTGGAGGAGGTTGCAGCAGCAACCTTGATACTGCGTGCGACATTCGTGCTTGCTTCTCCTTCCAAGGCAACGCTTCCACGAAACACGTTGTAAGTTCAGCTACCTTATAAATTACTAGCTTTGCCCCGCGGTGTTACCCGCTCATCCCACGGGAACACTAAATTTATTCGGGATGAAAAGTATTCTATGTCCTTTCCCGGGTCTCTAACTATCTTCATACCAAATTTCATCTAAATCGGTTCAGCGGTTTAAGCGTGAAGAGGTAACAGACAGACAGACAGACACACTTTCGCATTTATAATATTAAGTATGGATAAAGTAAGTAATAGATGCTCACGTTTAGGCGGCGGCTGATGTGCCGGCTGAGGGCCAGTGACGTTGTCATACAGCGAGGTGGAGGAGGTTGCCGCAGCAACCTTGTCAGTGCGTGCGGCATTCGCGCTTGCTTCTGCTTCCATGGCGCGCGCTGACGTACGCGGCAACGTCGAGGATCCTGCATATAACAAAATGCAATATTATTATTGCTATGGCCTTATTTCTAGAATACAGTGTTGGCAAAGTTGTCAAATTTAATATCTAAATAAAGTTGCCACGCTCTTGTGCTTGATAAAGGTGCGAGTAGGTCTCTTGTCCATCTAAAAACGCTTTCTAGGGCGCTCCTTGACAATGTAGCGTACAATACAATGAAACAAATTATTATGTGATTTAGGTTCTCGTAGTATGTTCGTTTTTTTTTTCTAAATACGTAGTTAAGAGTGACATTTCGAAGCGTAGGTTAATTTCTGATTACGATTACGATACGAGTAAAAAGCGAAGTTTTGACATTATTTAAATCGGCAGGACACTGGAAGCGAAGGCCAAACAGACAATAAACAAAATCAGTATTCGGTGACCAGGAAATAGCAGCCCATCATCACACGAAGACGTGTGAATGAAATGAGTTACACATGGACCGCACAGCAATCTTCCATTAATGGGTAAGTGTCAACTATTAAATAAGTAGTACGCACTTGCATAAGAAATTAAAGCAAATTTAAAGCGTCCTATACCTAGGAGTAATCAAAATAAATAAAATTAACAATATTTATTCAAGCGCTAATGTCTGCTACCGTTAAACAAATGTTTACTTAGAGATAAGATTCATGGTGTAAATATTTACGGGCCTTCATTCTCTACATTACGCATATAATGGCTATCACCTTTGTTCCTCCTATGGTTCTTTTCGAAACATGAAAATTAGTCACTTTTAAATCTTATCAAAACATTTCGCCTTAAATATGGTACCAAGATTTATAAGCTAGTAACGTTTTCACTGAATAATAATTAGATTTCATGAAAAACCAAGCCCTCGATCTTAGCTTTATTATGTAGGTACCTAACAAGTCACCTAAGTTACAAATTTATTCATTGAAATTGTATGCAATTTTCTCATCAGGTATATATCTGACTGGTATTTTAATGGAAATATTACAGGCAATCAGCTTGTAAGGAAAATTTTGAGCACGTTTTATTTTCTACCGGCTTATTACGCAGACAGTAAGTAGGATGTTTGTTTACATTAACTTTAATTTGTTTACGAGTTCATCCACTTAAGAAGTTGAGACGATTAGGTATTGGAAAGAGGATTACATTAGGATTTTCTTAATTTACATACATATTTTGCCTTTTGCGTAACAGACTGTTTTTCCACTAGTTTAATTTACCATTACAAACTGCTGAAGGCTCACAGTTAGCCGATATAACAGTAGTTCTCCCCATTGTAACCATGACTACAGTTTTAAGAATTGCAAAATGAGAGTTATCGGGGCTCGTGAGGCCAAGACACACTTTAATGAAATCATTTATTAATTTCATAATAACAAATTACATTATAAATTATCCTAAGTTAATTTACATGAATCTTGATATTGTGATCGTCAATATGCACATAAAATTAAAATTTCAAACAACAGTTTGTTTTTTGTTAACTAATTGCTTAATTTTTACAACATCAAATACTTAAAAGTACAAGTACCAACAATGTATTAAAAATACACCAAGTGCGAGTGGGACTCGCGCACGAAGGGTTCCGTACCATTATCTGTAAGTTTGTTGTATGGGAGCTCCCTTAAATTTTTATTTTATTTTATTCTTAGTATTTGTTGTTATAGCGGCAATAGAAATACATCATCTTGTGAAAATTTCAACTGTCTAGCTATCACCGTTCTTGAGATACAGCCTGGTGACAGACAGACGGACGGACGGACTGACAGCAAAGTCTCAGTAATAGGGTCCCGTTTTTACCCTTTGGGTACGGAACCCTAAAAATGTATCACCAGTGGTATTAACTGGGCTATGATTCCAAGAGAAAAATATATAAAAGCGCGTTGCACTGTTTTCTCAAAGAGTCGAAGAGAGATAATGAGAGATTCACTCTGGTAGAATAATATACTTGTATATCGTGCATTTGTGTCATAATCACCTCAAAAGAGCTAGCCAAGCCAAATCTTAATCTATATATATAAAAGAAGAAGTCCTGACTGACTCATCAACGCACAGCCGAAACTACTAATGTTAGAGAGTTGATTTTTGCACAGTAGGTTACTTTTATAACGTGGGCTAGGGATAAGAAGGGATTTTTGGAAATACTTCCCCTAAGAGGGTTAAATAGGGGTGCAAAGTTTGTATGGGGTAAACTTTTTTTTTTGAGTTAGAGACTTGAAACTTTGTAGAATGATTACTTATTCAAACACACAAAAAGTACTTTCAGCGTTTTAGAAAATTTCACCCCTAAGGGGGTTAAAAAGGGGTGCAATGTTTATATGGGAGAAACTTTATTTTTTGAACAAGAAACTTGAAACTTTGTAGATAGCTTACGTAATCAAATACAAAAAAAGTGATTTCAGCGTTTTGGAAAATTTCACCTCTAAGGGGGTTAAAAAGGGGTGCAAAGTTTGTATGGGGAACACCGCTAATGTTGTTTATAAAGAAGTGTTACGCTAACGTTATCAGTTTATATATTTTTTATTTCCTGTCTACTACCCAGTGACTACGTCCTTTTTTTAAAACGAACTTGCACCCCCTTTTCTATGGTTGAATATCAACAATATTTTCTTAGTGCTGTCTCTTATTTATTGTGTTCGAAACTTTGTGTTCCTATATTTAGTGAGCTGTCTATCAGCACATGAATAATTTATACTTTATATACCTATTCTTACTTTATTTAGCTTCTTGAGAGATATAGAGAACTATAGCACCAGAATATATTGAATCACTCTTCAAACAATACTACTAGCCTGTAGACCAAAATAGTAATCGCATCATTAAATTCGCTTATGTGCATTTAGTTTTTAATGGTCACATTGCAGCATTATCTTTAAACACTAGCCTTTTTAATAACTGGGGTACCTGCTAGAACATTTAGAAACATTTTGGCCCCCCTCGGGAACTGCGCCACACCACTCTTTTCGTTTAATAGCCAGGCCGGCGTGTACAAATAACCAGTGCTGCCTTCTTATGAACAGAGGTCATTATTTATTATTGTTTTGTAATAAAGTTTATTATTTATTATTATTAAAAGAGATACTCTTCATTAAACTGCCTCCATCTCTCGATTTCTAGTGCTGAGTTTAAGATTGTTTTAACAGCCTTATGATATTTAACATTTTTTTTAAATCTCACTCATAATAACTAAGATCCCCATTTTCTAACTCCAAATCCATGCGTCGCTCTATATCTTGCAGTCATTTTTGCCAAAGATTAAAAGCATCAGGTAACTGACGGAATAAATATTAAGCATCCTGCAAACAATTCCCGTAATCTAATTGGAAAATCTTCAAAAATTCTTTAACAATTGCATTGTCTAGACCATTTGAACTAAGAATAAAATTCATTTACCTATTTTAATATCTTTGTCATCATCAAAAATCTACGCGGACGAAGTCGCGGGCGGCCGCTAGTAATTTATAAAACAGGTTAAGACACTTCTACGGATGGCTATATGATATTTATCCGATTCCGATGAAGAAATGAAAAGGGTATTGCTTTTAAGGTAAGTTTGCACCAGCAAACTTGGTGTTATGAACTTATGAAGCACCGGCTTCATAACACCAACGAAAACTCAGAAATTTTCAAAATTTTCGAAGGTCATTAGGCATTATACAGAAACTATTCGCTTAGATTATTTCATTATTGACATACTCGTATTAAAATCCAAAAAAGTAAGCAAATTGGGGGAAAAAATACTTCGAACGCCCACTTTTCAGTGTGTTACGGTGTCAATCAATTGTCAAATTGCTAGAAAACTAAGGGCTGTTCACACTCACGATATCGTGGATCCTGGGCCCTCAACCGCGCATACTGCTCCTGCGACATACATGTGCACTGCGGCTCGCGGTAGTTCAGGCTGTAATGCAAACAGAAACTCACTTAGCTACTCGTGCATTATATACGTGGCTCCCGACTGGGTACAGTGTCCACTGGGTAATCTCGGTCACATTCATCTAAAAGGTCTGAATACTGGCTTAAATGCATATTAATCGGTAATTTGTAGTCGCATTTTTATAAAGTTATTTCACAAATCAATAAAATGGCTTGTGCATTCCTAAATGAGCACAACCTATTATTTTCTCCTATCAAACTTCGTCAACATCATCAACATTTCTAAACATCATCGAAAATTGAGACGGGCCTTAAAAATATATTCACTTTTCATATGATTTTAGATTACCAATGAAAAGTTTAGGATTTCCTTTACCAATTACTTGTCACTTACAGTCTTGTAGAATGAGGAATATTTCAAATGGATATTACAATAAAAAATGGGATATTTTCGGAATTGGAAATGTGGTAATTTTTTCCTTTATATCTTGATTTTATCGGAAAAACGCATGTTTAAAAAAAATACAATATTTTCAATAGTGGATATGAATCATTACCTGGATCGATTGGGGCTAGCCGGCGTAGACAGTGGTTTCCTCTTGGCCTTCATCTTCTGTTTGCTGCCCGGTGGTTCAAGCTTTAGGCTGTAGCTCGAAGATGCCTTACGCGAGAATTTAAAGGATGGTGACTAAAATAACAAACAATTATTCGTAAATTTAGCTCCCCTTGACGATTTCTGGACAATACACAAGGCAAAAGCAGGATGTGCTTAGAAAGAGTTTGCAAAGGGGTTTTAAGGTATAAATTTTGGTGCTCAATAAGGGGTAATAGTATAGATACATAGAAACATCAATTTATTACACAAAAGTTAATTTTACTCAAGGGAAGATGGAACGCTAGGCAGTTTGTGATAGTTTAGTAACTTACGCAACACTCCTTGAATTGTTTGGCGTCGATGGGTGACGTGAAGTTGAGGCCCCAAGTGTCGTTGGTCATAGGATCTTTCCAGTACACGAAGCATTCTGATGCTTGTCCAATGCGGGTGCCTGAAAAAGCACAATGTTAGATTCTGTCGCCTTTGATATATTTGGCTTTTGGATTTAGAACGAAAGAAAGAAAGTCACACACTCACAAAGTCACACAAATAACTAGCTATACTCCAAGCCAGAAAATTAATAAGTATCTTCATGACAAATGGGACCTGTCCCATGGGATATTCAAACCCGGATTTTCTGAACACGTGACGAAAAAGCGACACTAAACATCTTAACAATAATAGAAAATAAGCAATTGTGTCAATCTAATGATTTGACTTATTTTGCTATGTCCAATATCTAGTTGGATTCAATTAAAACAATTATATTGCCATATTAATTTCGGTTCTAAAATACAAAATAACTTAATATCGTCGGATCGGAACTCATTGCATAATTCAACAGACTCGGCAATCCGATAGACTACCCGAAATACCTACAATTAGTGAACGAAACCTACCCAGGATATTTTATAGAGTATACTTTTGAAACCTCTGCACTGCAGTACTGGACTCTAATCTATTAATAACATAATATGTCAAATTTACTCGCTGCGCGCGGCCTCGCCATGAAACCTAGCGGATTTAATTCAGAGCGTTTGAAATTTAGATGACTGAATTTCCAGTCTTGTTATCCTTGTTTATATTTATTTCGTAATTTTCCTGCTATTTTCATTTTATAATTTGCATACGATGTTAAACTTCATTTTCTCGTATCTGTCAGCGCTGTAATTTATTCAGTATCGATACTTTCCGGAGTCTCCTCGGTTAGAGCTATAGCGGATCCAACCGATAGCTTGCTTGTGTACTATCTAGTGTAAATTTAAAACTGGGTTACAGCGGCCTCGGGAGTATCTTCCAAATTGCCCTCGTTCGGGGTACCTACTATGCCGGCATTAAAAAGAAAACTGATATTACAAAAGTATATCTACTATTTACGCTTAAAATGTTTGAGCTTCACTCTTCTCTTCATCCAAAAATTTATCCACATTGGCATACTGTTTGATGAAACTAGCATGTATAATATTTATATTTTGTCTACGGATGATAATATTAGAACAGGACCTTTACATTTCGTTCTAAACAATAAAAAAGTAATCAGGTACGATAATAGTATAATTTGATAAAGGTTGTATGTTAGCGATACAGGACCAATAGTAGTGTTATCGATTGAGAGAGATCTATGTGCAGCGCTAAGCGTCTTATGTGCTAGACTTGTATTAAGGTGAGATAAGTATTTAATACGGCTAGACTTGGAACGCATTAAGACAACTATCTATGTTATGTTGTACCTGAACCTAAAGGTACTCACAGTGTCATGAATTAGAATAACAGAAAAACAGTAAAACCAAAAATTGCTAGAAAGGACAAATCGCTCGAAAGGCCGATAGACAGTTACAGCAGCAATGATCTTGAGTGCCATACTACTGCTAAACAACCACACAAGAGACACTAACAACTTGACTGATAGACTCTAGTATGGAATAGTATGGAACATTTTAAGGCAAGTATCGGGTTGCAGTAGCCTAACTTCGAGGTTCTTGTCAACTAAAGCCTAGCTGAAAGAATAACTAGACTGCGACAAGCTAGAAATTCCTTATAAAACTGATTGCTGATGATGCAGGAAAAAATGTATGTGTCAAATCCGTATCAAATGACAGCCCAAGCATACATATAGTATTCTGTTAAGCTGGCGAAGAATACGAGACTGGATGTTGGTAACACAAGGTTGGTCACACAAGGTTGGTCATAGTATTCTTTACGGATCCCTGTCTAGCAGTTGGCGTCTTTAGTAACTAGGTCGATGCAGAGTCAGCCACCGGCTAAGCTTGCACCATAGATTGGAGCGGAGTTTTTTTTTTTTTTTTTATCGAAATTTTCTCTTCGTCACGACCTAGCGAAATTTAATTTGTGCATTTTAAAACAAAAATTTCTAAAATCGGTTGAGAACTCGCTGAGATCTGCGCATTGTTACGAAGTCCATTCGAGTCGATCCATGGGAGCTTCGCTCGCTCCGCTCCAATAATGGAACGTGTATATGACTAGATTGGGAACATGTTAAGACAAGTACCGGGTTGCAGTAGCCGCACGTCGAGGATCTTGTCGACCTGCGAGTTGTAGGCGGTGATGTGGAACACGCACTCGGGCGAGTCCTGCACGCACGTGATGTTCACCGGCACCAGGTCCTCCGACACCTGCTGCCACTTCACCGTGCCCGCGCCTGATGCTGACACGTGGAACACTTCTGCCCATAGTCTGTAGAACAAATATTGGTTAATTTTGAGTGCATTATCATTGACTTTATAAGAATACAGATACAAAAGGTCCTCTGTTTTTATCTTAGCGATAACCACATTAACTACGTTCAAGATACCGAAGGAGAGAGCGAGCAATTTTCCGTAACTATTGTGTCACTTCCAAATTACAGACATGTACTCCACTTCACACTCATCTATGTTTATCGAACGACCTCAGACCGCCGATCTGTATAGGTACAATTTACTATGCCACGCCTAACAATATCAAAACGATCCTAATAACTCAAGTAGAAAACTTGAAGAGGCTTTATCGAAATCGTGAATGAATCTAAATTTAACATGGACTTGATTTCCGCAATTAGTTTCAGAAATCAAATGCCAGATATGATATTGATATACACAGACATCAAAGAGTAAGCTGGAGATATTTTAGGAGTTATCGCTTACAAGTTCCGTACAAATCAAAAAGTATAGGTACGCTATACTCCGGTGCAAAAGAAAAATACGAAAACAACAGCGTAGATAATTTAAAACTTCAACAACAACTTTAATAACATATTATTATTTATTTGGACAAACGCTGATTTCGTGCTTTAACGCTATAAATCATAAATGACTTTGACCCACTATCTGACATTATGTGTCGCGATGCGCGTGTTTCAGGACTCCCCCAGTACCCCCAGTAGCACACAGAAAGGTCCTTGTAAATATATAATGACATGGAGCTGCACGCCAAATTTGTTTTGACTCGTATTACTTGCACCGTCGTTTTATCCTAATTTTATGAATCCAACCTATGTACATAGATTATATTTGTATAATCCTATGTACATCGAAACTGGTATCCGTAACTTCATCTTGATGTGAATAATTGGACATTAGATCATCATATCATCACTAGAAGGGACCCCGCAACTTCGTTCGAGAAAAATCTTTTTTCTTCAGTCCTATAATCATCTTTGGATGTCCAGCTATCCCTGTACCAAAATTGTTTAAAATCCGTCCACCCGTTTCGGCGTGATTAGAGGACAAATATATTATTTTACTAAATGATGGCGCTATTTGGCTGCCGCCGCGCTTCCATATAAATTCTGCATCGCTTATTATGATTTTTCTTGAAATAAATAATGACCCCTCTTCATGGAATTAGACAATGTCCTCTACAGATAATGTTTACCTCATAAAACTGAGAACGTTTGTATGGAGCGATAGAAATCTGGCTGTAAAATACATATATACCTTAATTTGAGATGACCACATCCATTTATTGCACCGTTGATGCATATTCGGAAAACAAATCTAAAAGTCACTTTTGAATCTATAATATCTTTGTCTTATAGCATATTCTAAATTATATAGGAAAGTAATTCGATTTAAACAGATTTCTTCATGCACGATATCCATCACATCACGTTTTGGATCAAAGCTCTCCGTTATTACGTCTACCGAACACTTTTGCTAGTAATCGATTCGTGTCATATGCAGAACTCCATTCACTCGCTCGTTTCTATCACTCCAGTGCATTTACATTTCAAACTTCTCATTACATTTAGAAAACACCTCGGTTGGTCCCGAGTCGGTTTCATATTGAACCACACGTACGGATGCACTGAATCTTGACTCGATTCTAGACAAGCGAATTGGAGAATTATTAGCGCAATGTGTTACGTTGCCTTCAAAGAAAACCTATTTGCAATGAAGGAATATTTAAGAATCCACACAGTATCGATTTTATTTATTTCCAACCCATTGTGGCTACCCTTTTGGTATTTCGTGTTTTTTTATGTTCCTTTGAGTAATTTAGTTTATTTTGTGTAAATAGTTTTGAGTAACCATTTTGAAATAAATCATTATGGGAGGAGTTTAGAAATCCAGCGTTTGGAATTCATTTAAAAAATACATTTGCATAGAACAACTATTGAATCGATATGAACTCACAGCCATTAGGTACGGGAAAACATCGTTAAAAAGTTCCGCTGAGTTGTCTATTTGCGTTTACTTAGGAGCCAAACGGGCAAATTATATTGGGAGTAAGTACAATGGTGCAATAAAATTACATCTTCGATGCAAAGTCGCGGGACTAAATAAGTATTTGCTATTCAGTTGGAATTCAGGAACAAGCTACCCTGGTAGCTGTTGGTTACAAAGTTACACCGAGGAACTGCTAGAGTCAAACTTCGCGACTGCGGCATTGCGGTAGCGATAGGTAGGAGATGCACTTTTAAACAAATTGTTACCACAGTTAAGAGATCTACCCAGTCCTAAGTTTGACTTTCCTAATGATATTTGTCATAGATCGTGCCACTCGGTGAGCACGTAAGCGATTAGCAGACAAATTGTCATTTTCTTCTAATCTTAATAAAAATCTCTAGTATTCAATGACTAACGTCACATCACTTGAAGCAGCTTAAACAGCAAAAATCAATATATCTGTGCAGTTTTATAACAATATGGGGCTTAATCCAGTTCAAAAGGTGTTTTATCTCAAAGAGACTCCCTTCCTTCCTGTCTTCCTTGAGTATCTGGAGTCGTTTCAAGACCATGGACGTCGAGGTATTTCAATAAACTTTGAACGCATTTAAGTCCCGTTTTGTTAAAATACGAAATTAATTATATATCGTGTAAGTTTAAATCAATATCCGTGATCAAGTTAAGATTTTGTTAAATCGAGATACCACGCCTAGTTTTTGTTCTGCTAAATAACATTTAAGCTATAACACATGACTTATGATATTATCCTAGTCATGAAGGTTCTCCAGGGCCGCCGCAACCCTCCACTCACTGTCGCAATATATATTTCATCCGTACATCTTAATATCACTCATCCTTTCTACGTGACCAAACCACCGGAGAGCGACTGTCTCTGCGCCGCTCACTTCATCATTGTCTTGACCGCATTATATCCTGATCACACTTTTCATTTTGCTCAATCTTGCAGAGGATCTTCATTTATCATCATGAAGGACTGAATTGCAAATTGAGTTATTATTAAATTGGGTACTCTGTAAATGTATCATTATCATTTTAGTTCCAAGATATTCCATGAAATTAATTTTATTCTGTATTTGTTTTGTTAAACTGAAACTTAATACTTTGAAATTTTGAAATAAAATGCTTACCATAGCCAAGTAACTTTGCTATGTTAAGCATTTTATTTCAATAACACATTATTCAGAGAGGGAGGCCTTTGCCCAGCAGTGGGACAATATAGGCTCTTAATAATAATAATAATAATAACACATTATTCATATTCCTTCTCACTTATATTCTTACTAAAGATCATTCCGCTTTAAATAGAGTATTCATTTGATTAAGTTCATTGAGTTATTAAATTATTATTTATGGGGGCACAGAACCGAACATGACGAGACTCCATTGACATTGTCATCGGTGTTAAAATATACGTTAATAAAATAACGCTTATTTTTCATTTACATTAATATTATTATTTCATGCTAAAAATAACTAATTCCTCAAATATTTATGTATCAAATTGACTTACACTCACTTGCACCTAGCGTAAATGTCTGACGTCGAAATCAGTTAAATTTTTATGATCATAGTTAAGCAAAATCATGTAATGTACATAATTTGTCGAACAATCGACTATTTAATTTCTCATATTCTGAAAATAGATTATCGCTTATCTAAATAGCGGGTTGAAAGTGATCAATTTTGACCCTAGGGTGGTAAATTAAAGAATGTTTCATCTAAAATAGTAGGTACATTACATACCTAGAGCGGTGAATTTGTGAATGTCCCAGATCACAGGTTTTTGTATAATCTGAATTATATACTGCCCAAAATGACAAGTAAAGAGCGAGAGAAGGATTCACTCTAAATTCTCTTTATGGATTTCACTAAAATCTAAATGGTTTGCTATATTTCCTAGAGCTGCGTTCTAGAGCTTAGCCTAGGTATTGATCTGGATGGTACCTAGAATTTCCTTTACTCCGGCCCCTCCGGGTATGAGCAGGTATAGTACATTACTGCAGACGCCGGGAAATAAGGACTTGATGGCTGAGTAGGTATAGACGGCCGACCGTAAGGGAGGCCGTCTAGTGATACGAAGCCGGCAAGCCCTTTTCACGGCTAAGGCATGTATAGTGCTTTTCTTAAACATATGCAATGAAATAAAAAAAATACACCACTCAAAAATACATAATTCAGCTGTTCAGCCAGTTCATGAACACAGACGCCATGTTTAAAAAAAGTATTTTTAATTTTCCCTCTAATCCCTCTAAATTTTTTTTCTTTAATAAGTCGTCCACGTGTGTTGTGTGCGAATATTAGGGCCATTATACACAAGCTGATAATAAGAATCTTAATTTCTATAATAAGCTTAGTAAAATAAAGACAGAGGATTTTTAATACTGTCTATGGCCTCTGGTGACTTACGTATAGACAGTATTTTAAATTTATTCATCAACACATTGAATCATACAGATTTGTATTCATAATATCAGTTCGTGTGTACACGTAACACGGATATTGTTGGTCCGATGGCTGAAAGGGTAGCCACTAGAAAAAAATATATATCAGCTGTTCATAAACACAGACGCCATGTTTACATTAAAATTAAAAACAAATTACTTCCCGGCCTAGGCCTTCAATTTTGTATGAAATTCCTTTACAGTTCTCTCGAATTGTTCCGCCCGAAACTTGATACTTCGGAGCCTGTTTTAACGCACGTTATGACGATATTTCATTGCATGTTTGAGAAAAATTCTTTGAAAGTTTTATTTTCGAACATTTATTAAATGGAACTTTGACCCTGACTGACGAACAGATCATTAGACATGGGGTTTGTAACAATATATTTGAATTATTCAGTTGTATTTAATAGTAACGTGAAGCAAGAAATGGTTTTTAAACATAAATCGTCTAAAAACAGTCTACTAACTAGATACGAGGTTTGGATGAGCATCGAGCAGTGACAGAATTTTTTGTGAGTTTTGGTTGTCAGCAGGCGATATGTAAATAGGTACCTTAATAAGTGACCATCGCGGCGGCGCGAGTTCTGCCACGGGCTGTCTTCATAGCGGTACGCCTTGCGCAAGATGGGTGCGCAGGAGCACGCCGACAGCTTGTTGCCCATCGTACGTGTTCCGCACTCGGCGCACTGCACTATGCTGCCTGCAACAACAACAATAGTTTAAAATACAGCTCTGGTAAAATTGGCAATCAATCAAGGGAGACCTAAAATAATGTCCAAGGATATAGTGCTAAATATTTGCAGGATCCGATAACGATTTCAAAGACATGCCGCGGAAAAGTAAGGAAAGCTGACCTTGTAGTTACCGGCTATTTTATAACTAAGTAGAAAACCACCGGAAAAATTAGAAACAAGACTCTCATAGAAAAAGTGAATCAGTAGGATAGATTCGCCAGACTGTCAGGCAAATTTAGATTACAAAACAGTTACTCATGTGTTGTCCTCGTGTTTCGATTCATTCTGGGGGTTTTAATCATTGCAAGTCGCGGCTGAACACTCCAATGAACTAAAACATACTTTGATATGGCTAACAGTACTCGACTCAAACGATTTGGGTAACCGTTTTATACTAAATCTTAAAAATTAGCATGATATCCATGGGTGGGCATCGGCCAAATATCTATGGAAGCCACAAGGTATCTAGTCTATGGTGAGTTGCCTGTGGATTGTACTTACTGTATAATTTTCCGGCTCAGCCTTAGTTCAAGGTGTGGCTGAAGCTTTGTGACTGCTGAGTTTCATGCAAATGCAACAAATAGCACCGGCACTTACCCACGGATCCATGATGCCATAAGGTGCCACCGGAGAGCGAGAATGAAAGGCCGCTGTCGAGGGTGACTCAGTGACCACTGCGAGTCGCAGTAGTGTAGGTGCCTTCACAGGTACCACTGCACCGTTATTATTACTCACCCGCGGTTCCTTAATGCTACCAAAAGCTATTTGAGTACATGTACTACAGTCAGAACTCGACTTATAACTGCTGCACGTCGGGGTATTGTTGGAACTGGCTTAACCCCGATTTAATGATGTCACCAGGTGCAACCGGATCGCAGTACCGATTGGCCGCGCTTAAAGCTCTCCGACCCAAAGTTGCCGTACTGGTGTTTGATGTCCTACACTACCACCAGCCACCATTGCCACCCATGCCACTACTGCCACCTATGTCTCACTTACCCGCGGTTCCGTGATGTCACCAAGTGCCATTGGATCGCGAGAGCGAGTAGACGCGTTTAAAGCTCTCCGACCACTGGGTTCCATACCGGTGTTGGTGTCCCGCGCTGCACCATCAGCCACCACTGCCACCTATGCCACTACTGCCACCTATGTCTCACTTACCCGCGGTTCCGTGATGTCACCAGGTGCCATCGGATCGCGAGAGCGAGTGGCCGCTTTAAAAGCTCTCCGACCACTGGGTTACATACCGGTGTTGGTGTTCCACGCCGCAACATCAGCCACCACTGGCACCTATGCCACTACTGCCACGTATGTATCACTTACCCGCGGTTCCGTGATGTCACCAGGTGCCATCGGATCGCGAGAGTGAGTGGCCGCGGTTAAGGCTCTGCGACCGCTGGGTGCCGTGCCGGTGTTGGTGTCTCACACTGGCGCCATGCTGTAACCCATACAAATTTAATACCAAGTCTTACAAGCTAACATCAAACTTAACTGAAATATCCTAAAATCATGAGAGTGTCATTCCTTTTTCCAAACATCATTTGGCCATAATTTATCATCTTCTACACTGCAGTCTAACTAAGAAGCACTGGCATATATAAAATATACAATATATTGAGGCAAAAAATCAAGTTACAAATTTAGATTTCATCATATCGAGGGAGTATAAAACGAATTATACAAGACAAGCACGTTTCTATAAATAACTTGAAGTTTACAAGAGGTCTGGACGTCTACCAGTATCTCAGGGTTTGTGTGGGAGAAAAAAAAAACAAAAACTGGCAATGTGTTCACGTTATAGGAGTTTTTTTAATACTCAAATGACATCAGCTAACTACGGATCAAACAAGCCCAAGTCATGAAAAAAAAACACAAATTTCAGTGCCATATATTCCAATGTCTGAAAAGGCCAGGCAAAGACGCGTTAAGCATACAGATAGGTACTCAACTACTCATGTACACTTTCTTTAATTTTATGTGATATTTATATAATAACCAAATAAGCAATAATTATTAGTCCATTGTCTGGCTAAACAACTGCGGGATGATACACTTCACTAAAAATATAGCGTTTGGATAAGTAATAAACAACGTCATGATTTGAATTTCAGTGATTTGTCCGGGATATTAATCCTATTCCTTTCCATGCACATATTTCACTAACGCCATAAGAATTTTCATCTTTTATTGTTGTATAATTTAAGATAAATTTACGATACGACGAGTTTCTATGTTTTTTAGTTTGAATTGATATACCTCCCCCAGGACGACGGACAGACCTTACAAATTTCACGAAATGTATAGGTACAGTAAGTTAAATACTAGGTAGGTAACAATCTATGTTATAACATTGATGGGGTCCAAGGTAAGTGCCAAATGAAAATTACCATATTTGATACAGATGACAAATATAAAATGCGTATATTTTAGTAAAGTTACAATTATTATTATATTTGGACCTTCCAATAGTACTTTCTGAATGTGAAATGATAAAGTAACAAGTGCTTTTATAAAGGTGCATAATGATGACGACATTGATTTAAATAACTAATTTGATAGAAAAATTGATGTCTTGTTTGCTAAAAGTGAAACGGCAGGTTAGTATTTCATTCTAAACCCTTTTTCGATGGTAAAGTGTAGCATCTTTCATACAAAATACAAAGATGATAGAGCTTTTGCCGCAGATGAATGTATTTACGCATGCCCATTGAATATTTCAACAATTGTACTATACAAGTATACTAAACCAAACAGTCATCAATACTCTGAAAACTTTTTTGGCCTAAGTATTTACTATCTCCAAAGATTATGTGCCATGTATACACTAATATATTTATGATATAACTAGAAAATTCCCGCAACTTCATCCGCGTAATATTTTTTTCTAACCGTAGTCAGCTAAAAACTATCCTATAACCATCTATAGATCCAGCTATCCCTGTACCAAAATTTAATAAAATCCGTCCATCTGTTTTGGTGTGATGAGCGGACATAGTTTTTTTTAGCAACAGATGGTGTTGTACAGCTGGCGACGCACGCCTAAGCCTGCTTCGCGCTTTATTTTTCTTCCTGAGATAATATTAACCGCTTTCCATAAACAAAAAAACTGTTTTTCAACACAATTATAAGTTTTTCAAATACAAACATTAAAAAAAAAAACATACAACCGAACTGAGAACCCCCTCCTTTTTTTGAAGTCGGTTAAAAAGGTAATAGGTATAACCGTAGAAATACACTTCGCTGACATTTGTAAAGGTCGATCGCCGTCTTGCTTGAAGCATTATTAGCAATTTAACTACTGGCCTATGTCGAATTGCATACTAAAATTATCAACTACTTTTAACGCTGACTGTACTTTTACCGTCAACTGAGGAGATAAGTTGTTTATACCCCTCCTCATCTGACAATTTAATAAATTGGTGCTATCATAAACGTTCGTGAAATATATGCCAGAAAGGAATATATACAAGTTAGCCCTTAAATGCATAAAATTACACTAGTTTTATTTCTGGAATTACGTAATTAGCAATCAAATCAACGTCAGTTTGAGATTTCGGGACAAGCATGACAAAGTTGACAATATTTAGATTTTTACTTGTGTCATTACAGTAGTACTATGTAAATTTACATCATCGTGCATTTAAGGGTTAATTAAAGATATTTCAGATAAGTTTATTATGATTCTAAACATTCGTTTGTAACTGTGCATTTCTTTTATTTATTTAGTTGCTGGATTTTGGAATTTATTTATTTTTACTTTTATTGTGTCTAAAGGGGGACAACTTACACTACTAAGTAGACTACCTTACATAATTATTACATGCAAGTATTTAGATGTTTCTAAAAGTCTTATTAGCAAGTTATAAGTTTATCAAAAAAAGAAACTAAATTCATAATTAGAACATTATTAAAGCGCTATTAAAATAAACATGTTAGAGGTTATCTTATGAAAATGATGCGAAATATGATGGAAAATGCAAAACCAACAAGAACATTCTGGCCACATTTACATTTGTCCGATTTGGTAAACTTAAAATGTTTAATTAATTCAACATGAGTCTTCTCTATTACACCAGAACGGTCAGTTCAACAAAACGGGACTCAATCGCATTCAAAATAGTTTTAACCGACCGTTATGACCGAAACATCACGTTCGAAACGTTGAGGATATTAAATAAACACTTTTTTGAACGCGATTAAGCCTCATTTTGTTATAAAAATTAGTCTTATTATTCTATAGATCAGAATAATGTAAATAGGCTGAATATACATCTACTATAGTATACTACGTTTACGAACATTTAACAGACTGATACCTATTTACATTCATCTACTATTTATATTCATATAACATCATGTCAATGGAAACCCCCGCAAACAAAAATATTTCCCGTCAACCCAGTAGGTACATATATATAATATATCTTAAAATACTTATCTATTTTAGATGCCTAATCACCAGAAGATTAAAGACTATATAAATAGGTTATAACCACCAAGATAAGGTTAGATCCGTTGTTTCAAGCAATTTCAGAATTCATATTCTTAAAACTCGACTCTAATAATAAATTTCGCTTAAAAATAAATGACTATTATAAACTTGTAATAAAAATAAATGACTATATTATCATTATAATACTATCATACTACTTGCATAACCTTTAGCAATGTCCTGCGCTTGAAGATTTGCAAGATGCACGACCTTTGAGGTATCGTGAGTGCATAATAATAGCTCCGAAGGCGTAATACGAGGGCGTATTACAAAGCTTTCCAATCCCTAAATCTATTTTTATAATATTTTATATCGGCGCGGGCTGTATTGCCAGCATCAGACAGTATGTGGGCCTTTTCAGAAAATTTTAATTCACGGGTTGTTGTGTGACAAAAATAATTATATTAGTTAATAATTGATTGTCAGTACCTACTATTTAGAAGAAAATAAGTATCGAAATTTGCCCACTTCCACTAACACTGTTATTGTAACCTTATATTTGTCAACTCAAGCATTGGTTCAAAAAGCAACCTTATAAAAAAAACATTATTACATGATTTATTTATCATTCTGAGTAGGTGTAACCGACTATCTCCCGCAATCCACACGTAAACCAACTACTTTTTTCGAAAAAGGTCCTGTATAATTAAATTAGGTACTAATTTAATACGACTAATATATAACTGATTTAGGCGTTGAGAAGTAATGGCTGTACACATAATTAAAATTTATGAATCTAACGCGTTAAATATTTATTTTCCAACAATATAAACTTTGACAGAGAACAATCGTATTTTTCTCTGTCAACCTTTGACAACGTGCAACGGTAGGTAACTGTAATAGTTGCCAAAACGTCAAATAATAAATGCACGTGATATAATCCGTTTATAGTCTATTCGGAACCTAAGATCAAATTATCTCAAACTGGCATACCTAAGCAAGTGAAAAACGACATTAATTTTACAAGTATACGGTCGTTTGCTTGCAACATGTACAACATTGACATCATTTTATCTAAGAGAGTTTCGGATAGACTATATTTTTTTTTGTTTAAATTTTTTTTCCAACTTATTCTGGTTTGAAAATTGTGAAATGTTGGAAAATACAGCCAAATAATAATTATCGTCCGTCATCTATTAGTTTACGCTTGTTTGGTCGAACACCCAATGGCACAAGCTGTGAGGCTCAGCGTGTTTGCGCTGCCAAGCTACGGACGTGCTTTCCAAGCGATTCGACGAAAAACTAACATTTACAACCATGCAACTTGAAGTCTATGCCAACAGAGGAATTCTCCTTGGGTATTAATTTGTCGATATGAATGCCAATTGTAATGAATGAGTTGATTCAGTTGATAGTGACCATTTTTTTTATTTGAATTGCAGCAGGTAGCTATACATATCTAGTCTTTACTCTATGTATATTAATTCCTTATAATTTCTCTAATATTTACTATTTTGAACTATATTTATGCTTATCTTTAAGATTTTAAATAATTTTATATTTAAGATTATCTTAAAATTTGCAAATTATAACAATTTTTACAGATATATTTTACGGCTCTTACGGCGGCGGCTATGTGTTTAACTTCTATGAAACCTAAATATATATTTTTTTCATATATACGAGTATATAGGAATAAATACAGCTTATAGTTGCCAAATAAATTATGTTTTTTTTTTTTTATTATTAATAACAAATGGGATAACGGCAAGGGAATGAGATGATGACTTTATTAATAAATGCAAATTCTCTATGTTTAGGTACGTATCAAATTTCAATTTAATCTATCCACTGCACAGGGTATGAACGAAAACTTACTGGAAACATTTGTTTTAGACATGTATACATGATTATATTCCGTCACATTTTATTAAAAGCTGTTTTCGTAGGGTAAGTATATAATTTTAACTTAACAATTATCAAATTGACCTATTAAAGTTTGTGAAACATGATGTAATGTCTTACGTCTTATTATTTGTAATTTGGATACACCACCATTTTTTTACACTATTTCTTTAATACCCGGTGCTAATGGTACCGGGTACGATACCTGGTCCCTTCTGGCAGGTTACACATATTCCAATTTATCATAGTGTCAATAGTCATCTTTGTATAAATGGTTAAATCGACCTTGTCCCAAACTATGTTTGTGCCGTAGTTAGAAGACAACTAACTATACATGTATGCGCATGCTTAAACCAGCAGGCAGTGTTAATGTCCATTTTGTTTATCGTTCAATATTTCCAGGTTTAGAAACCCTACAGACTCGCCGGGCGTTAATCCCCCAGTCAATTTCTCGGACAATGACCGCTCGCTAAACTGCCGATAACTGCATCCACAGCCGCTCCATTTCCCAATATCTTGATCAAGCTGAGTCTAATATATATTCAAATTAGTCTATACTCTCCTTTATACTAGTAATGAGATTATGGATACGAAATACACTCACGATTTGCAATTTATTTCAGTTTATAATTCAATCTTGATAACAGTAAAAACTTGAACCAAAACATGCAATCTTTAGGTGAATTTGGTTTTTATCAAATAGGTATGGGCAAGGTATTATGTGAAATTTATAAACGGGATATATTTAATTGCACATCTGTATAATTTTTAAAACGAGATGACCTTTTTAACCGAATCCACACCAAAAATATGGTTCGTACATCAGATATATTTGAAAGTTTCACCAAAAATACTGACTTGCACACTAATTATCCTCGCACTGCACACTAAGATCCGACTCGGCCGGGTTAGGTTAGGTTAGTTTTTTTTTTATATCCAGTAAAACAGTTTTGCAAATACCTTTAAATAGTATATTGAATTCGCATTATTTAGTGTGCGTAATTAGTGTGCAAGTCAGTATTTTTGGTGAAACTTTCAAATATTTTGATCGAAAAAAGGGAATATACAGATATCGATTTAAATACATGCCTTTATAAACATTTCAATGTTAAATTTTGAGACGTCCATGTTTTGGATCGTGAGTCGTAAGTTTTTTTTTTTTCAATAAACGTGCAGAATGTCAACAGCATATTACAAAATAATGATCACTTAACCAATAATAATATACACAAATCTACAATATTGATTAGTCAAATAACCCGCCCGAGTCATTTTGGGTGCAAAGGTGCCCATTACGCTTGCTGCATTACCGCGTTGAATCGCGATCGACAACATATATCAAAAACAGCCGGAGGCGTCATAGGCTAGGGTTTTCGAGCTATAATCGGTTGTGTAGGTCAACTAAGCTTGGCTGCGTTAGGCTTTACCTAAACTGCGTGGGTCACACATGCCCAATAACACCATACAAACAGATTGAACCCATCTAACTCTAACAACCTTTCTCTTCTACCCAAAATGCAGTAAAAAGTGTAACCTAAGATAAAATTAGATGCTCATATGAATCTGACATGTTTAAGTTTATTAGTGTTAGTGATGAAAAATCTAGCTTTAACTTGTTTGCTTGCTTTAATTTTCAGAATTAATACGAATAACGTTCTTTGAACGCTTTTTTTAGTTGTTTAAATGATGTCTTATTGCGTGAAAGGCAGTTTAGTTTTTCGGGAAATGATCTTACCAATTATCGACCGGGAGCTCCATGTATTCGAAGCACTTTATTACCGAGTTACTTAAGAGCCACTTCTAGACACAAACCGATACTAATGATGCTCAAGAACCTATCTCAATTTCGATTTATATAAGCGTATTTACATTATTATTGAAGTCTGTGTCTATTCTCAAGGAAAACGTGTCGTATTCTGCTTGATCAAACATCTATTAGCGTATCTCAGAGATGTAGCCTTTCGAGTCTGTTGCTCACGGTGCAAAACGCGCATTAGCATAACTGCTGCCATGTAAGCCTCACTATTTGTAGAAATAATGCAATGATTCATCGATGCTGTCATCTTTATAATGAAACAATGCTTTGCATTTCATAAAACACTGATCGATCTAAAACTTATTAGGTTTTCTTCGATTTAACTATGTTGCATCCATCTTGTATTAATTGCACTGAACTGTTTTTTTGTACATTTTGAATATATACACAGTATAAGAACGACACAAACAGAACACACTCTCACAAAACAATTACCATCTTATACATATCATTATATTAATTAACAAGTGGTGTTGTTATTTAGCGTACTTGTTTAAACAAACGTGTAACATGCATTATAGTTGCTCGATCAACGGTGCAGTAGGTTTATTTTACATATTATTATCTCTCTCTTTATTTAAAGGCACAATTTACCCATGATAAGAATAGACATTCACGAGGAGGGAGGGGGATAGACACTCCATGTGCAAATTAATTTGAAACGAGTACGAACCTCAAAATTGTTCCAATTTTGCGCAGAAAATTTAGCAGCCTCCACGCTTTCTTTAGCACCCATATTTATGATGTAGTGATATCACTTGAATGACAATTTGGATTCAATGCGTGTGCTCTGAGCGGTTCGTGACACTAATATTGCACTACGACGTCTCTCGGGCGAGAGTCGAGTTTAATAAGCATTCAAATACCTCTATCTAGCGTCGGTGGTCGTTCGCAAAGTTAAAAATTCACAGCGACGAATAGTAAATGAGTCGCGTGCTGCGGCGAGCGAGCACGGGGCCCGCGGCAGGCGCGGCTTGTAAACAGAGCCAGCTGCTGGCTCGGGCGGGCCCTGAGCCGTCGCCGAGCCCCGGCTGCGACCCGCACTGTCCGTGTTGCGACCGCTGCGACCCACCACTACACTAGCGCCCGAGGCTGACTGCCCGATATCTAATCCGACTAAAACCCCCAAAGTGCGCAAAATGTGAGCTGCGGTGGTGGATTGTAACGGTTTTACAGGCACACCGGCGGCTCGATTAAACGTCAGAGCGGACTGGGTCGCGGGCGCCCGAACGCGAGGCGAGCGTGCGTGGCGACTGGAGCCGAGCGGGGTGCGCACGGCGCGGCGCGCGACGCTCGCGGCGCGACGCCGAGACGCAGCGACGCCCAAGCCTAGCGACCGCGACACAGCCCGTCTATCTACGACAAACACATCTACACACGACACACGATCTCAGATCTTACGAGCTTGAATTCGATTATCTCTTTATTGCTGATATTAAAAATGGCTGGTGTAAAATACTGCATAAAAATAATGTTAATAAATACATATTAGTAAGATCATCAATGAATATTCGGAGCGGCGCGGGGGGCGGCGTGCGCGCGCACTCTTAGCGGGACAACATTCGATTTTGGTCCATGACTGTGGATGCTTGCTGTGGCCCGCCGAGTGTTTTAATAGTTCATTCTAGACTGACACGGGGCATGGCCGCTTATCGTTTAATTCGTCGATGCCTCAAATATATCCTACCCCTAAAATCAACGTGGCATAACCATATCCATATTTAAAATACATGTCGCTTTACGTCATGATCTTTTATGTCCAATTTTTGTTTTTGGTACCTAAATCAAAATTTATCATACTATCTTAATTTAGAATTGCCATCTTTCTTTTTTCTTTGCAGCTTATATTTCATGCGATGTTGGTAAGACTTGGTATTAACAGTTCTCGTCAGTCGCAATTGCAAATTAATAGATTTGGTTAAAATAATCTTAAGATATTATGTCACAAGTTAGAAGTATAACTCTGTTATTTAATATGGACACTAAAAAACTTAGAATCTGTTCTATTTGAAGGTAAACTAAAAGTGTGCTTACAAAGCGTAGTTCCTAACTCAGTAGGCAAATGGGTCTCAAAAACAGCGAACGTTAACATTTGCCCGCAGCTCGGCGTTATCTCCGTATTGGGTGTACAACGGGGTAACTGCCCCATTGTCCCCGTTGGCTGCCACTCAACGTGTAAACTAAACTGTTCACTCGTGAGTCTAGGCGCACAAAGACGACAGATAAGGCAAGTGATTTGTACGTTAACTTGCACGTAAGTGTTCTTTATTTCCGAATGGGATACACAACGGGACAACTGCCCTCTTGTCCACGTTGGCTGCCACTCAACTTGTGAACTAAACTGTTCACTCGTGAGTCTAGGCGCACAAAGAGGACAGATAAGGCAAGCGATTTGTACGTTAACTTTCACGTACGTGTTCATTATCTCCATACTGGATGTACAACAGGGCAACTAGGTACCCCAATTGTCCCCGCTAGCTGCCACTCAACGTGTGAACTAAACTGTTCACTCGTGAGTCTAGGCGCACAAAGACGACAGATAAGACAAGCAATGTGTAGCTTAACTTGCACTTCAGTGTATTTGTGCTGCAAATGCAAATATTATGACGAGAACTTGAAGCATAAATTTGAAGAACTTGATTGAATTGACTTTTTGCTTACATAGCGTCAGGTAAAATTATGTAAAAGTATCGGCCTTCATTTTGTTTTTTTTTTTCAGTAACCTAATATAACAAATCGTTTCCGTTTATTATGTTCAGGGGGCCTATGATGGTTGCGTTTATCACGTGATAAAAAAAGTGACAAAGCATCTGTCACTCACAGTCGCATCTTGTCAAAACGTGACGGATGCTTTGTCACTTATTTTATCTAATTATATTATTATTAATAATGTCTCGTATTTTAAACACAATTTAAGTGATATCTGACTTTTCATTCATAATATCCATTGTAAATAAATAGATCATGATCATTCATGTTTTCTGAAATATTAAATTCATCCATTTTCACTGAATTCGTGCATGAAATGGGTATGTGTGCGAATGAGAGTATTTCGAATTAGTAGTTCTCTCGAAAAACTAAAACAATTTATAATAAAATAAAATAATTAAAAATCCACACACTAATCGGGCTACCACACACTAATCGATCTAGTCTCACAATAAGCTAAGCTATTACGCTTGTGTTATGGGCATTAGATGACTATAAACATACTTATAAGGCAGAGGTGGGCAGTAATCGACAAATTTTTTAATCAATTTATTAATCGATTAAACAATTAACCGTCGCAACATTAATCACGTTTAATTTAATCACGATTCAATTAATCATCAGTTTTAGATTAACGATTAATTAATTGCAATTTTAATCGATTAAATTTTACGATTAATGTTTGATTAAAAGTTGGAACACGCTCATTTGTGTATGATACAAAAATGCAATTTGTCTTGTCATGTATAAGACTTGAAAAATCATTCTAGTGTGTTGTATGAAATAAACTTATTCCGGTTATACAAGGTGGTTTTTATAGTGCAGTACTCTAGGGTCCTTTAGGTCCTTACCTACTCTAGAGTCCCGTCCTTGTGAGACTTAAACTTACAAAAATATTTTATTTATTCCAAATATTAAACGAGAGAAAATCAAACAATTGAATTAATCGCTGGATATTAATCTAAGATTTATTTAATCGGGATTGTGTTAATCAGAACTGGTACGATTAAGATTAATCGTTAATCGCGATGAAGTAGGTAAATCTTAATCGTTAATTGATTACATTTTGCCCATCTCTGTTAAAAAGACAGGTAAATACAGACAACATCCATAACCCAGGAACAAACTATTCGAGTTCATCACACAAATATTTTCCTAATCTTATCGATCGATAACAATCCTAAAAAAAAAATTCTTCGCACGTTACTTTATTACGTAACCTGATTTTATCCGAGCCAATCCGTAGACATATTAATCTATTGAAATGTAAAGCTTTTGCAATGATTGAAACTCTTCGATGGCAATAAACAATATTGGAGGGTGTGCCTCTTCCACATACTTGCCATATTGCATGTTGCGTAAATTGAAATGGATGAAAAATGGGTCAGGTGCGAGTTGGGCTGATGATTTTGTGCTACGAAATTAAATTGAACTGATTCATTTTATAAATTACATAAAATAACGTAACAAACGGCGAATAATGACGATTCAATGTATTTATGTAAAAAGCAAACAAGATTTAAAATTAGAAAACAGTTTTCAATCTCACGACGTCCCATCGTGGCACGATTACGCCTCATAATACGATGCCGTGTCATAACACGATGCCATGTTGTGTGTTGTAATTGTGTTTTGGGCCTAAATATAGTTAAAGAGTAGATATTAGGTTTTAATACCTTAAGACACTGAAACGCGAAAAAGAATGCGTATTTCTTCTTTTGTGGATCTCACCTAGTATTTGATACTTTTAGCAAATTATACATTGGAGTACTTAATTCTTGGTTTTGTTTTGATTTACACTACAAAAAGAAGATTTGTTAACAGTAGCCCAAATGTTAGCTGCTAGTTACATACATATAAATCGGGGGACTGACAAACTGAAGGCTATAACCAAAATAAGTTCTGTAAAATAAGCATAATTTTGGTTACTATTTGGCTATTATTTCTGAAGTAGTGAAACTAGTTGAGCTATTTTTGTACAAATACTTATGCTAAACGACTTATTGCCACAGAATATTATTTTTACTTCTGTTAACCTTTTTACGGTCATACTACCTATGCAATTATTATTAAATGGTCAGTGGCCCTTAAAGGGTTAAACAATAAACACTTTTTCACAAAAAAGACTTCAATAAGTGAAATGGGTATTTATTTTCTTAAAAAGCACTTAATCAATTTCGCTAAAGTTTATATGGGGTGATCCCTGAACTATGATTTACCAAACAATAAAAAGAATCATCATCATCAAAATCGATTCATAATTTATATTAATCCCCGATTACCTTCTTACCTGTATGAATCTCATAAAATTGTGACTGTTTTAAATCAATTAACACGACAAAATAAAACTTAGTCAAATAGCATGACAATCGAAAGAAAAAGAAAGAAAGAAAAACATTTATTCGGGGACAAAACATAATTGCGCAGAAAAGTGACAAACAAAGAAAAAAAAACTATAACTAAGTACTTAAGCTAATTATGAGTGCCTCGAAACGGTCCCACCTCAGCATAATGCTAGCTCCCGAGAGAGCCAGCGCTGATCTTTAATCGCAATGCATAATGCATAATTATTATTTTTTGTGCGACTGGCGGCAAACATTTTTTTCCTTATAATTATTTTGAAATTAAATGATTTAATTTATTCAGTGAGTAGGCCACAAGGGCACTGTTACAAGACAGATTGTGAGACCGCTGTTAAAAAGAAAGCCGAAAGAAACTCACCAGTAAGTAATTTTTTCGTAAAAAAATCTTACCATTTTGTTACCATAACGGGGCAACTATTCAGTGACGTAGAAAGACTCACTAGCCCGAGTGACATACCTTATTTTCTTATACAATGGTTGCATCCAGCCTCTTACATCGACCGTAGCGGTGCAAGCCCCGCTGCCGTATCGATTTCCGCGGGGCATTGCCCAAATGCACTATCAGCTAGTTTCCTAATCCCGTGATTTGCGATGCGAAAATAAATACGCGTGAGATATACAGACTGATTATCTGGTATATTCCTTGAAAGGGGCTTTTTATAAGTAAATATAAATATAATAATTTTGCAATAAGGTTGACTGGTTTGTTTAGACAGTTTTGCAGTCATTTCTATTTAAAGTAATGAGCTAACGACAAGGCAACTTATTAATATTTCAGAGTCCAGGAATCTGACTATTTACAGGATGATCAATAAAAACCGGCCAAGAGCATGTCGGGCCACGCTCAGTGTAGGGTTCCGTAGTTGCTCATCCTTCACAAGAGACGAGAAAAGAGAGTTTTAAGTTACGAGAAAGATTTCAAGTTCTATAAAAAGGTCGTAAACGCCAAAGTAACTGTAATTACTTATTACCTTCTGGAAGTCAACTTACGTCCTTTTAAAGAAAATTATGAAATTTTGCGGTAACTCAAAAACGGATGGATCGATTTTCTTCAATAGGTATAGTTTTCATTGAACGCACATATAAGGCCTCATTTTCATGAACTTTTTCATATTTTTTTGACCCGTGGTTGAAAAGTTAGAGGGGGGGATATTTTTTTTATTTTCGGAGCGAATATTTACAAAACTAGTGACTTTATCAAAAAGTAATGTTTAGAGACCCCTATTATTTTTAAAAGACCTATCCAACGACACCCCACATACTACGGTTAAAACGAAACTTTCGAGACCTACCCGAAAAAAAAAATGACACGTGAATTGTCGGCGTGACACATACATATACTCATACCAAATTTCAGCTTTCTAGTACTAATGATCATGGAGCTAAGCCGCGGACGGACGGACAGACGGACATGGCGAAACTATAAGGGTTCCTAGTACTAGACTACGGAACCCTAAAAACGGGTCAGTAGGAAGAAGTCAGAAACTTTAAGAGATAGGGAAATCTGTAGATAGCAACCATGGCGTAGATTTTAGATTTAGTAAAAACTGCATTCATCTTTTTTTGTCTCATATATAACCGGGTGTCAAACTTGGTCAAATTCCCTATACCTAAATAAGACGTGCGATTATATACTTGTAGAGTTTTAACCAGTGTTGTAAGTTGTAAACGACTCGAGTTCTGGAAGTCCTTTTTATTAGGAGTCGGAACTCAAATAACGAGACTCTACTCAGTATATAGAACCCCATTTATTTTTTACAGAACTCCTAATCAAGCAAGTCTCGCGTACTAACCATGGAAGAAAGAGACTAGGTTCTTACTTCCATATATGGTACTAAGTGAGTCTCTTTTCTGCAGTCCTTTTGTGTAACAAGTTCACCGTCATCGTACTAATAATAGAACATTTACTGCACAGACCAGAAAAAGTCAGTTCGTGGTTCAGACGAGGCGTAGCCGACTCCTTAAATTAATACAGATCCACGAACTGACATTTCCGCCAAGGCCTGCATAGTACCTTTATCCAAATATGCGAGGAAATAATCACCAATCTACATTTTGAATATCATTATATCAGTGTCATGTGTATTCTTTACTTAATCGTGTAGTAGGGTATTATGTCCCGGCCATGGCCAATAATGTTATTTTTTTTAATTTTAATTAACGTATTAATACGATAACGAAGGATTTCGCGGTCGATTTTTACTACATTAATGGAAACTTTTCCGAGCAAGTTGGAGAAAAGTGTTATTTCGTACATCTTTTTCGAATAGGCTAAATTGGCTAATGTCTCTTCGTAATAATAGTTGTATTTTTTTTTTAGCAACAGTCCGCCTGTTGATACCTTCCGACGACCTTCACCAGATTATCAGTCCGTCTGGCAATATCTTCCTTCGACCTTCATCAGGTCATTAGACCAACTGACAAGGCCTTCCGGCGACCTTTACCAGTTCATCAGACCACCTGGGAAGACCTTTCGGGTGAACGTAGTTACAAAATATTTACCAAAAAGCTTAATAGTCCATTGAATAAAAAGTTCTAGAGTGCGTGAGTTAGTAACGTAAGATGTTTCTTCGGAAACATGTCAAGAGTCCCTAGGTAATAAACATACTAAAACCCCGGGACACTAGGAGGAGCCCCGGAGTGGGGGGGAGGGGGGGAAAGGGTCCATTTTTTCATTTTTCGCTTAAATCTCAAAAACGGTACATGTTAGAGAAAAACTTTCAAGGCAAAGTTGAAAGGCCATAAAATTATCTACAAGTTGTATCTAAATATTTTTTTCCTATATCCTACCGTTTCTGAGTTACACGCAGTAAAAAATGATTTTGGCTCAAACAATTTCCCCATACTACATACCCATGTTTATCACATCAATCGATCAAAAAATATTTCTTTCTTCCAAAAAACTCAAATGTGCAACTTGTGACCGGTACTGATATATTGCTCTTAATTAGGTCTATAATTGGTAAAGTAAACACATTCCTCCATGGAAGCCTTTAGGAGGAATCGATTGTCAAAATATTATATTAGGGTAGTTTGAGTTACTGAACTTGATCTTTTTATTTTTTCTTCCAAAAAACTCAAAAGTGCAACTTGTGACCGGTACAGATAGATTGCTCATAATTAGGTCTATCTTTAAATATATAAAAGAAGAAACTGACTGACTGACTGACTGACTGACTGACATATCAACGCACAGCCCAAACCGCTGGTTCTAGAGAGTTCAAATTTGGCACGTAGGTTTCTTATAAGGTTTAGGGGTGCACTAAGAAAGGATTTTTCAAAACTCACCCCCTAAAGGGGTGAAATGGGGTTCCAAAGTTTGTATGGGGAAACAAGATTAGTTAGACTATTTTATTCGAAACTTCACAGGAGTATTTCTCACGATAAATGAGTAAACACGTGTTTCAGGTTTTTTGAAAATTCAACCCCTAAAAGGGAGAAATGTGGTGACAAAGTCTGAAAATCGGCATGGGTATGGTTTTTATGGTTTATCGGGTCGCTGATTACGAAAACCGGAACGATTTTGAAATCCAACATGGCGGAAGTGAGTTACCATCTCCCCTGTTGGGGTGAAATGGGGTTGAAATGTCTAAATACTAAGCCGCTGGTTTTAGAAAGTTCAAATTTGGCAAGTAGGTTCCTTATAAGGTGTAGGGGTGCACTAAGAAAGGGTT
The DNA here is from genome assembly GCA_947623375.1 of Apotomis capreana. Lineage (NCBI taxonomy): Eukaryota > Metazoa > Arthropoda > Insecta > Lepidoptera > Tortricidae > Apotomis > Apotomis capreana. The sequence continues at coordinate 7,742,064 of OX392502.1, read as the reverse complement.
TTTCAAAACTCACCCCCTAAAGTGGTGAAATGGGGTTCCAAAGTTTGTATGGGGAAACAAGATTAGTAGACTATTTTATTCGAAACTTCACAGGAGTATTTCTAACGATAAATGAGTAAACACGTGTTTCAGGTTTTTTGAAAATTCAACCCCTATAAGGGGGAATGTGGTGACAAAGTCTGAAAATCAGCATGGGTATTGTTTTTATGGTTTATCGGTTCGCTGATTACGAAAACCGCAACGATTTTAAAATCCAACGTGGTGGACGTAGGTTACCATCTCCCCTGTTGGGGTGAAATGGGGTTGAAATGTCTAAATACTAAACCGCTGGTTCTAAAGAGTTCAAATTTGGCACGTAGGTTCCTTTTAAGGTGTAGGGGTGCACTAAGAAAGGGTTTTTCAAAAATCACCCCCTAAAAGGGTGAAATGGGGGTCCAAAGTTTGTATGGGGAAACAAGATTAGTTAGACTATTTTATTGGAAACTTCAAAGGAGTATTTCTTACGATAAATGAGTAAACACGTGTTTTTGGTTTTTTAACCGACTTCAAAAAAAGGAGGGGTTCTCAGTTCGGTTGTATGTTTTCTTTTTTTAAATGTTTGTTACCTCAGAACTCCGTCATTTATAAGTTGATTTGGAAAATTCTGTTTAGGTTCATGAATAGACATCTCAAGGTTGGTCCCATAAAATGTTTGTGAAGATCGGATGACGAGATCCATGAGGAATCGAAGGAATTCCTGAAATTTTATAGGCACTTATAATATTTTACATATATTTTCTAAAATTATTTAAGTATTTGCATATGGTAGTCATCATTTTCAAATGCTGAGCTGATTATGGAATGGAAGGTACACCTCCTTAACGGTTAGGAGTTAGGAGATGATTCAAACGATATGCATGCCTTCAAGACCTCCCTGATCACCCCGACATAAGTATTTTATATGAATCACTAAAAAGAAAAAAAAAATACAAAAATAGAACCGACTTCTTAGTAAAACTAAAAAGCCAAAAATAACCCATTCAAGTACAGATTACATTTGACTCACCCTTTGAAGTCGGGGCCAAACCTCACATAAACTATAATATATAAATATAATAACTGAGTTTTTTTGAAAATACAACCCCTAAAAGGGAGAAATGTGGTGACAAAGTCTGAAAATCAGCATGGGTATTGTTTTTATGGTTGATCGGATTGCTGATTACGAAAACCGCAACGATTTTAAAATCCAACGTGGCGGACGTGAGTTACCATCTCCCCTGTTGGGGTGAAATGGGGTTGAAATGTCTAAATACTAAACGGCTGGTTCTAGAGAGTCCATATTTGGAACCTACGTGTCCTTATAAAGTCTAGGGGTGTAATAAACTAAGCATTTGTCAAAAGTCACCCCCCAAGGGGGTGAAATGGGGGTCGTAAGTTTGTATGGGGAAAAAAGATTAGACTATTTTATTGAAAACTTCCAAAGAGTATTTCTAACGATAAATGAGTAAGCACGTGCTTCATGTTTTTTGAGAATTCAACTCCTAAAGGAGGAGAATATGGTGACAAAGTCTGAAAATCAACAAGGGTAATGTTTCTATGGTTTATTGGGTCGCTGATTACCAAAACAACAACGATTTAAAAAACAAACGTGGTGGACGTGAAATACCGTCTCGCCTGTTGGGGTGCGATGGGGTTGAAATGACTAAATATGAGTATGAGTATAATTTTTATGGTTTCTTGGGACGTTAATTACGAAAATGCCACCGATTTTGAAATTTTATTTTGTTGTCATGAAAATTCTTGAAAGCATTTGCGCCAAATTGCAATTTAATCGGTCCAGTAGTTTTGCAGCAAATCGGTTGTAACAGACGGACTGACAGACGCTACACGTGATCCTATGAGGGGGTTCTATTTTTACTTTTGAGGTATGGATAGAGACCCACGTTATCCTAATAGTTTAAAAAAATAGTATTTGGTGGCATCTCGATCGTCGTCAATCGGTACCTAGGCGGGCGGCGCGTTGGGACGGGAGGAGTAATGATCGGGAAACTTCCTGCACCCGTAATAAATACATTCAAGCTTTTCAATAATTATGTTAAGTCATTTCAGAATTCTGAACTACTTTTATCTGGCTCAGAATAATACATTTTTAATTCATCAACGAAGAGAACCTCAATATCTTACAATAGAACATGACGTAACGTAACATGGCTTAGAATCATTAAACCAATCTGGAATATCCTAAGTCGATAAGCGGAGGCTCGGGACATTATAAAAGCTTTATACAAATAAAATGCACACATATCCCGGTGTCTTAGCTTCACTTCGAGTTATGAATTTTGAAGTGAACTTTATTTGGATACAGTAAAAGCTGAGATCGCTTGATTTCAGTGCTTGAGTTTTCGGTTTGATTTGTTAAAGTGGAGTTGTGATAACATAAAAAGTATTTCCCAGTAATATTAGAAAAGCGAAAGTCTGTGTATGTTTGTTACTTCTTCACGCTAAAACGGCTGGACGGATATACATGAGGGAAATGGAGATTATACCCTCTTAACAAATAGCCTACTTTTAATCCTGAAAAAAAAGAGCATTGTTCCCGTAGGATGATGTATATTATATAGGCACGCGAGCGAAGCCGCGGGTTAATGCTAGTCATTGATAAAAATACCAGATTCCACCACGGAGGCGTTTACGGGGAATTGAATTTTATTAGGGTAGTTACGATACTTGAACTTTTTATTTTTTTTCTTCCAAAAAGCTCAAAAGTGCAACTTGTGACCGGTACTGATAGATTGCTCTTAATTAGGTCTATCATTGGTAAAAAAAACACATTCCTCCATGGAAGCCTTTAGGAGGAATTGATTGTCAAAATATTATATTATAAGTTTTCGAATTTTTCACCTTTCATGGGATGTAGCTCGAAAACGGCTGCGAATAGAAAAAAAATATTTAGGTACAACTTGTAGATAATTTTATGGCCTTTCAACTTTTCCTTGAAAGTTTTTCTCTAACATGTACCGTTTTTGAAATTTAAGCGAAAAATGAAAAAAATGACCCTTTCCCCCCCTCCCCCCACTCCGGGGCTCCTCCTAGTGTCCCGGGGTTTTAGTATGTTTATTACCTAGGGACTCTTGACATGTTTCCGAAGAAACATCTTACGTTACTAACTCACGCACTCTAGACCCCCCTTGGAGGGACTCATTCACTGGGAGCTGGTAGACCTCCGATGCTTTTTCGAAATGACCAAATTTTTAATAAAAATAACGTTTTTAACCCCCATAAAACTGCCACTTAGTAATTTTGCCTAATAATTTTGTATAGCCGACTATTGAAACTGCTCACAACATTTCACGAGAACAATACCCATTTAAATAACATAGTGTTAAAGTTAAAACCGCAACGCAGGCTTCGTCAGATAATACAAAAACATCTAATCAGCGACAGGCTTCGTCAAACAACACGCCTATAACGTGACATCCGCAACAAAATTCTCGAGAATCATTAAGAAGTGCGGCCTGTAGGCAAGAACAGACAGAAATCCAGACTACCGGACATCCAAATATCCGGACATCCGAACATCCGGACATACGTAAGTATTTTTGGCCAATCTGAAACAGAGGCTCTTTAGCTTCACTCGCTCGGTCAATTAAAAAAATTGGGCAAGTGCGAATCTGACTCGCGCATGAAGGGTTCCGTACCATAATCTATAACAAGTTTGTTGTGTGGGAGCCCCCCTTAAATATTTATTTTATTTTATTTTTAGTATTTGTTGTTATAGCGGCAATAGAAATACATCATCTGTAAAAATTTCAACTGTCTAGCTATCACCGATTTTGAGATACAGCCTGGTGACAGACGGACGGACTGACGGACGGACGGACAGCGAAGTCTCAGTAATAGGGTCCCGTTTTTACCCTTTGGGTACGGAACCCTAAAAATGCAACCTACTAGAAATAGTGGACGATGTTCACGACACATAAGCATAACTACGATGATCAGAAGATCTCGTTCGGCAGGATGAACCTTCTGAACCCTAAGAAGATTTTCAGGAGAGCCATCTTGATTTTAATGCAGGAAGTTATGACGTCATATTTTTTTATGGGATTGTGACATTTTGTCTTCTGAATTCTAACATTACGGGGTATTTAATGAAAGGGCGTTATGAGCTGATTCCAAATAATGTACCATGCAGTATATATTATATACTGCATTTGGAAAAACTGAAACGCACTATTATATCGAATCATTTGGTTTGAGCTCTTGCTGGTAGTACACGGCTTATTTTTGTAAATGTTTTACACTTGACTATTACTCTGTCAGATTCTTCCGTATATTATTCCGACACCTTTGAATCGACTTTGATGGTTCTTTTTTGATAGATAGATCATTTTTCAGAGGTAGGTATCATTTATTCAGAATAACGAGCTTTCGATCTAATTATTAGAAAATATGTGTCCCAATATTATTTCGTTCCATTTCGTTACCATTTCCACATATAACCTATTATAGCGGTAACGGAATGGAAAAACAAAAAATATATAAACATTTTGGAACACTGTTTTTCTCCAAATTAAATCAAAAAAGCTTGTGATTCTCAATAGAAATCGCCAAATCAAACCAAATTAAAAAAAAAGTGTGGGGTACAACTTTAGAAAAATGTAAGCTTGGCACATACCAATGTGTTCAAATTATGAACTTTACTTAAGGTAGTGAAAACGAGGAGTAGTGAGGTGTATTTACTACCTATGAATAATTGATGACGTTAAAGTTTAAGAATAAATAATTATTTTCAAATCTCTAATTTAATGCTTGCCACTCAATTTGATTTAGACGTTTTATTAACTCCTTATGGCTATTAACGATTAAAAGGCGACAAAGTCGCGGGCAGAAACCTGTGACGTATTTTAGATCACCATATCAAATAATGGAAATAGGTATATATACAAATAATAAGTAAACTACCAAAAGGAACACAATTAAATTATAGGTAAACTAAGGAAGAAATAAAAAAAGCTGGTTATTATTTATGTACTACTTACAAAGTATGAAGACACTATTTTTAAATAATTCTATTTTTCTGAAACAACCGTTATGGAATCTGGCATAAGCAATTTCCTGTGGGATAATCGTCCAGTCACGTCCGACCGCTCGCTCACACACCTCTAACACCCTCAAAGTAACCTTTACGCTTCATCTAACAGTTCTGCACACATTTGGGTAAGCTGGTGGAATCATGGCAGTGGCTAGCAACGTACCTCTATGAACTAACAGAGCCTTAAGTGTTAGTTTCCAACGCAAAAACGTCGCAATCACGGTTACGTTTCTCGTATAAATAACAATTGACAATGTTCAAGTTTTTTTAATGTTAAAAGTAAACTAACACAACCTATCATGTTATGTAATTGCCAAGTACCTATTTGTTTATTTTCTTTGTGTGGATTGAAGCTAAAAAAAGTACAATAATTAGCAAAAGCAAGTTTCTGACTGCTCGCTCACACACCTCTAACACCCTCAAAGTAACCTTTACGCTTCATCTAACGGTTCGGCACACATTCGGGTAAGCCTGTTGTAACCCTTGGCAGCAGATAGTAACATAGCTCCACAAACTAACAGTACTTCGTACCAGTCATACCAATCACAGTCTTTAACTGTATGCAGTGTGATTGCCAATCATACGATTTTCATTGTTACTCCTTAATCCGTCACTTTTTTTTTTTTAATTATGTCAGATGAAAAATCAAACGAATACACTAATTAAGAGGCCTTATTCCTTTTAAAATTATTTTTTTTCACATTGTGAAAAATATATTGATGATTTCCTCCAACGTTTTGAAGTGAATGATAATTTTCCCTGAATTCTAGAAAGTAACATAGCTATTTTATGCTTTCATTGCGCGCATTTGAAAATAAGTTAAAAACAAAACAGCTTCGTGATTTTTTTTCAAATTCGATTAGTTTTTGAAACAAAAATAATCAATGAAAAATTCAAAATGTACGTTTCAAATAGTGCTAATAAATCGCAATGGCCCTGTTTTAAGTAGTATATATTTTTGAACGCATAAGCCCCACGAAATTTTCTCAAAATAACTGATAAACGAGTTTGAAACTTTGAAAGTTTGTATAACCTATTTTATAATGAGTTGTGTCCAGATTTGGTATTAAAGCAAAATATTGCGCATTGCAGGCGATGCGCCTGACATGTTGTATCAGATCTCATTACATACCACTCTGCTCACCTTGTCCGAAATGTAAGACTTCCAAGTCAATTATAAGGAATTTTACACAATGTTGTTTTAATGGGTCATTGCTATTGAATAAATGATTATTTTATTATTATAAGGAAAACACAATGTCAATATTTCATAGCATATTTGTGAAAATATAATTTTCATTCACTGCCATGATGTACTTGTAAGCACACCCGCTATTTGATTTACTAGCGCGCAACATGTATGGCGTTTGGGCTAAATTTAAAACAATGTCGAAACATTTTATGGCAAAGCTTTTATTTAGCTTTACGACTGCGTTGTGTAACTATACGTCAAAACTACGGTAAAACGGAACCCTTGTGGTTTCGTCATGCCCGTCGTACGTCACAGGTATTTTTAGCCACGATGCTTAATTATTTACATGTAGCTACCATGTATATTTCCGTTTTTTTAATGCCCTATGTTGCCAAAAAAACTGCGAATTTGAAAACGTTACGGGTTCAATAACCTTATTTGGGAAATTGATGAAACATGTAATGTCTCATTACTTTTAATGTGGGTACACACTACATTTTTTTTTGTATCAATGAATTATCTTTATTTAGGGTTACGTTGACAGGAAAACATTGATCAACGGTTTTTTATTTAAATAGCAAACTTCTCTGAAATTTTAAAACTTAATGATCATTGATAGTTTAATTAGGAACCCGGGATTAATCCCACTCAAAGTTATAATAATAACTAAAAGAGATAATGTTTATTGGTCCATATAAATAAATATCAGACAACCTCACACAAATCGATCTAGTCCCAAATTTGACCTCAAGAAGGCTTGTATTATGGGTACTAGACGACAATTTACGTACTTATATAGTTATAATTTTATTAAAACTTTCGTGAGACATATTTAATTATTGTATTAAGCGGTTTACACTCACGTGAAATTGTCAGGAACGGCCCGACATGTTTCGAACTCGTATGGAGCTCTTCATCAGGGACGAGGTTGCCGCGGAGGTGTACGGGCAGCCGTACACCTCCGCGCTTAGCTTACAAACGGTCCGGTAGTTTTGAATTTTTGATATGTTGTCTAGGATAGTTAGTCAGTGTTTAAAATGCAAAATGCACAATTCCCCCCCCCTCCGCGCCCGCCGCCATTTTGAAAAAACCGGCACTTTCTTTATATTTTTGCTCATATCTTTCTTTAGGAGCATTTTAGCTAGAAAAAAGCGTCAACAATGTTATAGAGAGTTAAATTTACTACATTCTTCATTTTATATTTTGTTTCTAGGACAGATAGTTACGGAGATATCCACATTTAAAAAAACGTAAAAAATCGCAATTTCCTACTGAAAAACAAACTTCTGGATTATATCTTCGTTTAGGAGCATTTTAGCTGGAACAAAGCTTGGGAAATGTTGTAGAGAATTAAATTTACTATAATATACACTTCAAATTTTGTTTCAAGGACGGTTAGTTATGGAGATATGCACATTTAAAAAACTGGAAAAGTCGAATTTTCCAGAAATTTCTCAAAATTCTTGGTTTAGAACACTGTCATTCAGTTACGGACTAGTCTAGGACAAATTAAAACATGTAGGAAATATAATTGCTGATAAAATTCATGTCCATTTTTACATACATTTTCGGAAAATGTGACTTAATTTTTTACATATCTCCGTAATTATCTGTCCTAGAAACAAAATTTGAAATGTAACTTATAGTAAATTTAATTTTCTACAACATTGGCTAAGCACTGTTCTAGCTAAAATGCTCCTAAACGAAAATATAATCCAGAAGTTTGTTTTTGAGATGGAAATTGCAATTTCTTAAGTTTTTTTAAACGTGCATTTCTCCGTAACTATCTGTCCTAGAAACAAAATATAAAATGGAGAATGTAGTAAATTTAACTCTCTATAACACTGTCGAAGCTTTTTTCTACCTAAAATGCTCCTAAAGGAAGATATGAGCAAAAATATGAAGAAAGTACCGGTTTTTTCAATATGGCGGCGGGCGCGGAGGGGGGGGGAATTGTGCATTTTGCTTTTTAAACACTGACTAACCATCCTAGACAACATATCAAAAATTCAAAACTACCGGACCGTATGTAAGGTCAAAATCCTTTATTCACTGAATTATAGATAAATATATACTTAATTACATAGAACAACCATGACCCAAGCACAAATATTCGAGTGAATGAGTCGAGTTCAGCACACAAATATTTGCCCTGGCCGGGATTCGAACCTGGGACCACCGGCTCTGTAGGCAGGTGTCTACAAACTGCGCCAAACGCGTCGTCAAAACTACGGTTATATTATATGTTATGTTTATGTAATTATAAAAACCGCAATGATTACTTGCAGAGTCATATTTCCAATAAGAAAGACCTTGGTCCGTGATACTATTAAGTGCTATATTTAATTACTGCTATAGTATATCATAATGAATCTGGGGGCACAAAGACGTAATATACCTACATTCTATTTATTATGGAATTTGTAGTCATCTTGTAAATAATTTTATTTATTTTATAATTGCTCTCTAAATCTTTGTATCAATGGTTTATTGGCCCTCATGTGTATATTTATTTATTTATTTATTTAAACTTTATTGCACAAAATACATAAGTAAAAGTACAAATGGCGGACTTAATGCCTTTAGGCATTCTCTACCAGTCAACCACTCTTTATTATTACCATACACATAATATATTATGCACATAATACATTTTAAATGCATCTCATGTCGCCGCAACTATGGAATACTACATTATTTTTAAATTTTATGCAGTAAAAATAAACTTCCACCAGATACTAATAAATGTTATGTTATGATGTTGTATTTGACTCATTTAATGATGATTATTTTATTTTATGTCCCTATTGACGATCATAATATCAAGATTTATGTAAATTAACTTAGGATAATTTATTATGTAATTTGTGTTTATGAAATAAATAATAGTAAATCTAAATCTATTGATGAATAAAAATATAATTAACAATATGAGGTAGGTATAAATGAAAAAAACATGATACATTATATCCCGGTCGGCGATAAATGATCCCTGGCACACTAACATTTCGTAAAATGTGCACCATTTTATTTTTTGATGTACACACCAGTTTTTTTTAGATTTTAGATATTAAAGGTATTTTTTACTCAGAATCACAAGGTATTTCGATCTAATTTGTAGAAAAAAGCGTCACAAAATGTTCAAATATTTTTATTTTTCCATTCTGTTACCGCTCTATAGTAGGTTATATGAAAATGGTACCGGAATGGAACGAAAAAATATTGAGACACTGTTTCAAAGGGCTCGTGATTCTGAGTAGAAAATACCTAAAATATCCAAAAATCTAAAAAAAGTGGGGTGTACCTACGGAGAAAAAAACTTTATTAGAAATTCATCAACATTTTCTAATAAAATATTTATACAAAAAATGTTTTATATATTTTTCTCAAACTTACGAAAATGCACGGCATCCACTAAGACCACCTGACCCGGTCACCCAGGTGATCGTATTGGACGAATATTTCTTACGAGATCACCCAGGAGATCCCATTGGACGCTATATCCAGCACAATCCCATGAATGAATAGGTGAGTTATATCCAGTATTTATGACAGAATTATATACAGTAGGATCCAGTAGGATATAATTCTGTGGCATATGGTCCAGCATGATCACCTGGGTGATCTTACTGGATAAGTTCGTCTTTTCTGGGGTATCCTACTAGATATAATTCCGTCCAATAAAATCACCCAGGGGATTGCAATGGAAATGGCGTCCAATATGCTCACCTGGGTGATCGGGTCAGGTGATCTTAGTGGATCCCGCGCAAAAATGTTAATGTGACATCGACTCCATTACAAGATATTTTTTTATAATGACAAAATGAAGTGTTTATTCATCATTCGCCGACCATGGTATAGTGACTCTACTACCCAAAGGTTGTCTGGAAGAGATCGCTCTTTAGAGATAAGACCGCCTGTTGTCTACCGTTATTAAAATGATTGTTTCTGTGTTTAATTTGTTAACTTCTTTTGGTGTGCAATAAAGCATTTTGTATTGTATTGTATAGTGACTGCTTTGACGTGTGTCTAATAGAGTAGCTAGTTGTGTCAAGTGGCAGTGGCACAGTTTCAAAACAGGTGGTCGCGGGATCGGCTTCCATCCGTAATGACGCGTTTCCTCGCACTGGTGATTATTAAAACATCATTGACCGTTGAAAAGTGTCAGTTTTCATGTACCGACGGAACTAGGTCTACAGAGGTGAGGCAGATGTCTAAGCTGATAGGTGACACCTTCAACCTTCATTCCTTGAAATAGAGGTGAAAAACTGACAATTGGGAATGGACGAAAAGTCCGTAAAAGGTGGAACAACATTTTCATTTTTTTTTTAGCTTTAACTCTGTAACTTTTTTTTCTAGGAATAAGGGGAGTTATTCCTACCTAGGTATAAATAAAAAAACAATCATTAAAAAAACGGCCATTCCCTAATTATTACAATAAGCCCGTGTAACGTTTATCGTTTATTTAAACGTTTTTCGCACATTTAAATAAAACAAATTAAACGGATTATGTCACGTATTTATAATTTGAGCCTTCCTGACGATTCAATAACTTTTACGTACAGTTACCTTTATCAAAGGTTAACTGAGAAAGTTCACTTTGTACGAATTATTCATAAAAAATGCCTATATATAATGGTGCACATTTACATGTACGTGTCAGATGGACCTTATGTGTAAAGATAGTTACACATGTGCCAGAAAGGCTTTAATAAATGATGTAGGAACCTTGTAAATCCAGCAAATCCATTTAAATTGTTTTATTTAAATGAATTACTTTAATGTATTAAAATAAACCTGACAGCGTTGCCGTAATTGTTAAAAAACACACTATAAAGATGGAAAAATTATCATAGAAATGCAATTGGGTACGCCCTTACGCCATACGATCGACGTACTATTTGGTACTACGGGTATGTCAAAGGAAATAAATAAAAACGCAAAGCTAAAAGTAGATAGCGCCAGAGTCACACACCCTACTAAATTCATTTTCCTAAAGCGAAAACTGAACAAAAATTATAAAAGTAGGTACCTTTTATCATTTTTCAATTTAGAAATGTGTCACCAAGAAAAGTGTTTAAGAGGCCTTATTCCTTTTCTTTTTTTTTCATATTATGACAATGATAATTTCAAAAACTTTTTGAAGTGAATAATACTTTTCCCCGAGTTCTAGGTAGTAACATAGCTATTTCATGCTTTCATTGCGTGCAGTCGAAAATGAGTTGAAAAAACTAATTTTCTGCGTGAATTTTGTCAATTTCGAGTAGTTTTTGAAACAAAAATTATCAATGAAAAATTCAAACTGTATGTTTTAAATATATACCAATACTTACATCCCAATAGCTCTGTTCTGGGTAATAACATAAATAATACATTAATCATGTAGAAAAATGTCTAAAACAATTAGCATTTTAAAAGCAATAAACCCTCTTAATGTGAAATATTATGTATTATGTATATAATAATTATTATACTTATCTGTGGCATTGTAGCTTCCAAACGGATCCGATTTGAAAGATAATGAATGTTTTTTTTTATCGAATGCCTTGTCTGTCGAGATGGATCTTACCGGTACTTTGGGTTAGGTCTGAGTTTTTTTTTTGGTTTTGAATTTAACATATTGTACGAGTATGTATGTTTAGTGGTTACAATGATACAATATATATGTATTTTCACTACAGTTACAAAACGATATTTTATTTTAACTTTCTCGGAATGATATCGAGTTTTAGTAAGTATCCCGTTAATGTAAATGGATTCGTGGACCTATGAAATTTACCCATACCATTTTCAGGCAGAATATCGTATACCATTTTCCAGATGTCCAAATCTTCGATAAAAAAAATATATAAAAAAATATACGAGCAGAGTACAACGAAAGTGTCCTGTACAAGAAACGTCAGTCACCTGGGTGCGCCAGACTTTCGATTCGTTTACAATGACGATCTGCAATTACGACCGCAAGTACAATATAATATAAGCATCGTATAATATAAGAAAGATGATAATTCCGTTCACCAAGCCCTATTTATTGAATTATTAGCGTTTTAAATCAGAGCGCAAGCTCAGCAACACAATATTTGTCGTTCCAATTAATGCTCATTTGGGGGCTACTTTCTTTTCTGCAATTCACCAATCGTGTCGATTCGCTCAATCAACTGTGTTAATTAACCAAACTCAATACCTGGCACAGGTATTCCGACCTGGTCCGGTCCACTTAAGATTTCTAGAAGGGTACCTAAAAGAAACGACAGTCATCTAAGAATCAATCCAGTAGGTACCTCATTACACACAGTCCATATTTCAATGCCAATCTAAAGTTGCAATAGATAAAACTACATGAAGATGAATGATGGGCGGCCGAGTCTATCGCCAGAGTACTAAGCCTGGGAGCTCGTCAGGTATAGTAATGCAGTTATGATGCATCTAGTACTAAAAAGCGTTCATTTCAATACTACTAACTGTGGGTAGGCTCGTTAACAAACAACTTACCGTAGGCGAGAACAATGCCAATTTATCCAATTATATTCAACAACCGAATGGTCTGTGATACACAATGTTGACAACACAACCAAATTAATTTTGTTTATATAAATCAGGCTTTGATTAATGTAAACAATTCCTATGGATAACTAATCGAGTAACAAGTTAGGCTGCCTCCCCTAGTGCCACAATACTTGTTTTAGCTTATATGTACTTACATATACGTCCTATTCTGCTCTATTTCCTAACTAACTAACAACCCATCATTATAGCTACTTCTAACGACCTTATCGTTCATCTAAAATGTGTAAGAATGTATATTTAGCACAAGAAAACCATTTGATAAAGGCAATCAATAACTGAGATGAAATGTAATCTTTAAATCCAAAATACTATAAATTTACGTTCTACATTTTGTCCTAATTCAATTTAAGATGATTCGTATATCATTTCAAAATCTAATTCATGTGGTTAAGAAATAGTGGAATCAATAAACTGCTGAAAACGAGATTTTGCGTCGCTGTAAGCGAGTTAATGCAGAATGACCGATGCATTCTACATTAATGTAATCAGGGTTAATCAGGTGTCGAGTCCATACACCTCATTCACTGGGGCTGGTCACCGTGGGCAAAGAAGGGTAAACGTCAAACGATTTGCACTAGGGCGCTTGTGCTTGACGCGATGGCGGGAGCGCGACGCGGCACACACTAGGGTAGGGCGGCCGATACGCGGCAGCGTTACGTCAGCGCGGGGCACGGGGGGCCGCACTGCTGCATCCTCCGAGCGCCCATCCGACCCCGAGCTACTGAAAAACGTGACAACTTCGCGCGGTGTTGCCAGTTCACGGATAAATCGTGATTTATACAATATTTTAATGCGAAGCGTCATTTTGCTCGATATTACGTCCAGTTTCCGGAATTTCTGCCTCGCACGACTGCATTGTGGAATGAATTGTCGCTTGCGGTATTTCCGGACCGATACGACCTTCAAACCTTCAAGAAAACAGCGTGCTCGAACCTGAAAGGCCGGCAACGCACTTGTGACTCCTCTGGTGTTGCAGGTATCTATGGGCTACGATAATAGCTTTCCATCAAGCGATCCGTTTGCTCGTTTGCCTCCTTGACACAAAAAAATTATAATAGTTGCTATTTATTCAATATTTAATGCGAATGATGTGGTGCTTCACACTTTACAATGCAAAACATGGGGTTACCCTGATATATTTTATGTCGACGGAGTAGTCTTTTAGTTTTAGGTTTCTCTCAGTTATTTTTTTTTTGTACCTAATTTAGTTTAAAATAAAAGTATAAACGTTCTGTTTATTCCAACAGGTATGGAATCCTAAAAACCATAAAGTATCTTGTTTTTGCGAGAAACCATTACGAACTACCAAAATATCCATTCTGTTTTTCTTCATTCGTAGAGTTTCAATTTTTTTCATTTATTAAGATTAAGACCTGTGACAGTGCTGCACTGTTTGTCCGGTTTCGGCATTGGTTTTTTAAGAAAGGTTACTGACGGAAGATCAGCGCTGCGATCTTCGCAGTATTATGCTGAGTCCGCGCCGACTTCATACCACACACATTCTCGATTTTAGATGTTACAAAAACAAATATACCTATGTACTTAGTTTTAAGTGCTATTTTCCTTAATGTTTGTTTTTCTCTTTGCTAATTATAAAAAAATGTTTAGCTTAATAAGTTTCCTTTTAATGTTACTGTTGGTGTCGGTGATGAAATAAAGTTTTTATCTAGGTAACATATTTATATATCTATCAAAATTACACTCTTTTGCGATACTCAAAATACATTTATTACATTTGGCTTCGCTTAGCTGTCATACACAAACCATTAAAAAACGAGAATGGTACGCAACCACCAAAGAAGGTAAATATAATAACTGATTTGCAGTAGCAGAGCGGCTGAAACCTACATTGAGCACCACTATATGAAAAGTTGAATTTTAAACAAAAAATCGGTTTAGGGTTCCGTAGTCAACTAGGAACCCTTATAGTTTCGCCATGTCCGTCTGTCTGTCCGTCTGTCCGTCCGTCCGCGGCTTAGCTCCGTGATCATTAGTACTAGAAAGCTGAAATTTGGTATGAATATGTGTATGTATCACGCCGACAAAACGGTAAAATAAAAACCTTTCGAACACCTAAAGTGGGGATGAATTTTTTATTTCGTTTCATCCCTAGTGTGTGGGGTGTCGTTGTATTTTTAACAGATCTATTGATCTGTTAGAAATAATAGGGGTCTTTAACATTACTTTTTGATAAAGTCAGTAGTTTTGTAAATATTCGCTCCGAAAATAAAAAAAATAGTGTCCCCCCCTCTAACTTTTTAACCACGGGTCAAAAAAATATGGAAAATTCATGAAAATGAGGCTTTATAAGTACTTTCAATGAAAACTATATTGAACAAAATCGGTCCATCCGTTTTTGAGTTATCGCAAAATTTCATAATTTTCTTTAAAAGGACGTAAGTTGACTTCCAGAAGGTAATAAGTAATTACGGTTACTTTGGCGGTTACGACCTTTTTACAGAACTTGAAATCTTTCTCGTAACTTAAACCTTGGGCTTAAAACCGCTGTTTTAAGCCCGTCTCTTGTGAAGGATGAGCAACTACGGAACCCTACACTGAGCGTGGCCCGACATGCTCTTGGCCGGTTTTTTTTAAGCTGGTAACCACAGCGGCGTGACTCACCTCGCCCCCTCCGCCCTGTTGAATAAACAAATTTTATAATTTTATATTTAGAACAAAAGTCCATTTGTTATGTGACAACACACGATCACTTACTGCAGCAACGAGTTACCACGATGAGTGAGCTGATATACTGACATACTCGTAATAGAGCTCTAATACTTTTGTCCAGACAGGCAGGAAGTGCATTTTCTATATTATCATAACATTAATACACAATTATTTTACTCGACCATAAAGAAACAAGGGCCCGTATTCGATATTTCTAGTGATAATATATGCTTGAAATACTAACATTATATGTATACATCTGCTTGAAATATCACCAATACATGTCTACTTTGGCGATGTGCTCTATTTACAATCGTCATTTTAAATGACGGTTGTTTAAAATATCACAACTATAGGCAACTTTAGCGCTCAACAAGAAAAAAAATAATACTCACGGTCATATGGATGTAATACGGCCGACATCGAAACTACATTATAGGAAAAGTGTTTCGTATTCAATCACCGTGGCTGTTAATCCAGTAAAAAAAAGCTGCAACTTACATAAAAAAACTCTGTGATGTGATTGACTAAAGTCCCGTTTAGTTGATATTTTCGATTATTCTGGCCGCACACATGGCAACCCTGTGGCGCGACTTGCCTCGCCCCGCGCCCTCCGCCCTCCTAGGACTGTCACACACGATCGCTTACTGCAGCAACGAGTTACCTTGATGCGATAGCTGATAAACAGACAGTTTGACTGACAAACTGATTATAGAGCTTTCGCATGTACAGATTTGTGTAATAGGGAACATGCATGAAATTGGAATTCCTTATTATTTTAGTTATACTAGTTGAGAAACAATAAATTAACTCCAAAAGAATATTCTCACAATAAATGCTGCAGTCTAGTTCACAAGACGAGAGTTCCAAAAAGAGTTTTTCAGCATACTATCTTATTATTCACACAAAAACATAAGTGTACCACAACTTTAAACATTATAGAAAGTTTTTCATGAAATATATTCCAAAATGCATGTTTTTACATACACTTCCACAAACGCAGCTCATACGTGCCACAAAATGCTGCAAGGCTAGCATATATATCTTGCCGTGACCTCCCTTGTTGCGTGAATCATTGTCATCTGACATGCTCTAACGGTATTGAAAGAAAAGTGACAGATAGTATATCACGACAAAGAGTCGCTTGTCATTATTATGCTGGAGGTGCTGTACGACGTTTTCTATGGAGCTTTTTTAACGTTCTGTCAAGAAATCTCACTTTAACTCCCATTTCTGAAGTTCTTAGTTTCCTAATCACATTGGTTAGTATGGAGCATATGTATATACATAAGCATATACCTACGTATAATATATTTTACTGTTGCATGTTCCCGATTCCTTTAAAAAAATAATACATCATCCTGAAAATCATTCGTGTCGTTTTATGCGAAGTAGTTGTCTCCCTCAAAATCAAAAGTTCTAATCAAATGGGGAATTTGTTTAAAACTCTGCACTGACCATTTCCAAAACTATTTTATTACCTAACATAAATTATTTATGCCAGAAGTGAAGTGTGAACTAAGTACACAGTCACCAAAAAGTTTGTCTCCACAGCACTGCATAAGATCGTCTGTAAGAGACGAAACGACCTATGATAATGATAATGATTTTCTGTTACCAAAAGGCTAAACAAAATACAGACTAAATACCATGAATCGTCTAAAGTGTAATGTATTACTGGAAGCCATTGATAGGCGTCGGACTTTTAATAGCACGGTGGGGGACTTTTTAGAGAGCTATGGAGCTGTTAACATTAAAATACAATTCATACTCATGGAGTAAATATACAAATATAAAAAAAAAACTGATATTTTAATAATTTGATAATGATAAGCGATAAGTATAACAACATGCTCGACCGACCGGACATAATCAAATAAGGGTAGAAATTATAAAGGTGGCACAATTTTACTTGTAGCCTATGCAATGCCCGATTTCTCACTAAAATCCTTCCTATTATCGCATTTCCAAAAAGCGTAGTCTGATTATTTAACTTCACATGATCTAGTCCATTTCTATATCTGACCCAAATAACCGTGGCATCAAAATAGCAAAATGTAAATAGATAAAATATTAAACATGGCAGCAAACAACGGGTACTTTTCCGGTCCCGTAAACATAGTTGTTTTACGAGGGCACTGAAGAGGTGCCCCATATTACAGCAAAATATAGTGTTTCCTTGACGCAGCCTCGCTGAACTGTCTAAACTAAAAGGAAAATACTCGAGTGTTATTTTTCTGAAAAATAAGTATATAATGTATTTGTGCATTATGAATAAATGAGTATGAGTATGAGTAAGTCTCGAGGACAGAAAATTGACTTCATTGAGTCTATTAATTAGGACAACATATATGAAAAGGAATATGATTATTGTATTAAGCGGCTTACACTCACGAGCAAATGTCAGGTACGTGGTGACAAAGTTACCGCGCCGCTGTACGGGTAGCAGTCCCTGATGAAGAGCTCCATACGAGTTCGAACCATATAGGACCGTTCCTGACAATTTCACGTAAATGTAGAAGAAAAGACTTAAATATGTCTTACAAAAGTTTTAATAAGAATAAAGAAAATAGACAGTATAATTTCAAACAAACTGTGACGGTTAAAAGTAGTTCGTGTAAAAATTACACAATAAAAAATACCAATATTTTTATGTTTAGTTATTTAATATACATAGTAAAAATTTAGGGGATGCAAGAGGAGTATGGCGCTTATTGGTGACGTTCACTCAAATAATTTCATAACATAAATGCGCAGAGAGACGTAATACAAGTTACGCGCTGGACTGTCAATCAAGTGGAGCCGGGTTCGACTCCCGGTCTCTTCCACAAGGTAACGCATTTCAATTTTTCTTTGAGCTTTGATTTTTGTATCAATGGTGTATAAAAATTGTGGTGCCCACTTTAAAAAATAATAAAGAAATAAAATAAGTTTTTATTGGTTAAATAAAATAAAATAAGTTTTTATCGGTTCAAAAGATTACAAATAATGAATACAAGGGTTAAGGACTCCTAGTGGGTGTTATACGCATGTGTCAGGAACTTCAACCTGCTGAAAACGTTTCTTAAGTACGTAAAATCCTCCAGCGAATCAGTCCACCTGAGCGTCTTAACAGGATATATCACTGCTCCTTTCCCTATACCATCAGTTTACGCTAAGTTTGCACCTGACTATGGCGTCGGATACACATGAGGGCAAACTTAACGTAACCGGGTAATACAAATCGAGTATAAATTTTAGGAACTGAATGGGAACGAAATGTTTTGTGTCGGACCGTTTTTTTGCGCAAATGCTTATAGAATTTGTATACTAGGCGTCCGTTTGCGGTAGAATTTTGGCTAAAAGAAAACGCCTAGTACATAAATTGGATAATGGGTCAGGACCAAAAAGTTGGATGAAATTAAGTCGTAGTTAGCGAGGAATTAAAAACAATTGAGAAAGCTCCGCTGTGCGACAAAAAATAACGATACAATAAGGAACCTTAAAATAGAACATTAAGGTACGTTATTGAAAGGTTAACTGTCGTCGCACAATGGAGACTTTGACACAAATATTATTGAGTTATTATTGAGTTAAGGGTGAGTTAACGTTGCAAACTTTTTGGTCTTCACCCTAATGCCGATAGACTCAGACATCTAAAAGTGCCCTTGTGGCCTACTTGCAGAATAAAGTTCATTATTTCAATATTTATTTCGCAAAAATCGTTAGTTCAAAAGTTTATAGTTTTTTTTTTTTTTCAATTTTATGTTTTTATGTGGAAATACCACATTTTTATTTTATAAATAATGACACAAACTTAACTGCTTAGATTGTAGTGGATCGCCTTCAGTGGTACAGTGTAGAATCATAATCTATATCTGCGAATCTAACTAGCAGTGGATTGAAAAAACCAACAACATTTCATGTTGATTTTTAGGATTTAGCATTTCAAGCATGCATTGCGAGCAAAAATGTGTCAGAATAATTGGTATGATTAGTTTATTTAATAATTATTATTTTTACAAACTAAGATGATGGCAAACAAGCATACGGCCCGCCTGATAGTAAGAAGTTACCGCCGCCTATGGACGCTTGGGACGCCAGGAGCCGCACACGCGTGTTGCGGACCCTTTAAGAACCTTACTTACTTCCTTCTTGAAGAACCGCATACGAGTACTGTAGCCCCCGGGGAAACCTCGGCAGGGAGCTCATTCCACATGGGGAGGGTTTCCGGTGGATTTCCTCTGGAACCGGACATTGTCGACCATTTAGGCTCCAGTGTGTGAGGATGAACACCCTGCCGATGGCAAGCAATGTTTCACATATTTTACGTGACAATTTTGTCGCACCTGTCAGCATGGTTATAATGCGACAAATTTATCTGAAATTTCATACGCTTGTCAGTGTCTCTGCGTTCGTGTGCTCTGAGTGTGTAGATTGTGGTGACAGCCTTCAGTTCACAGAAAAGTTGGGTGCACTATAAATAGGGCCTAGGACTTTTAACTTTACACTTATAGTCGCATAACTTATAGCAACATTTACCTTAATCAATGGACATCGGGAAATAAAAAAAATATTTTCATTATAGGCTTTATTTTTCTTTGAAAAATAAAAACAAAAATTAAACTCTAAACATAAGAAATACAAACCTTAAGAAATTCGGCATTCAGCAAAGATAAAAAATGGAAAAAATAATAGCTAGACTTTATAATTGTTAATATTGACTTATCCGTATAATCTATTTAACGTTATTAAAATTATGAGGTAGTTGTTTACAAATAGTCTTTCAATAATCTTAAAACTAAGTTTTCCTTTTAAGATGAAGTAGCAGGATTTCTCAACGGTTTTTGCACTACGTCACGAAACTTGTGAGGTAAAATATATAGGAGCAATACTTAGATACAAATTCAGAAAAAGGCTGACATTTTATAACACTTGTAGATACTTTAGGGTATGTACAAATTAAAACAAAAGGACGAAATCCGCCATCTTTGAAGGCTGGCCGCAAGCGAGCTTTAAAAGTTTAACTTGATAGAGGGCGCTTTATAACTGGATTTTGACTCATCAAATTAGTCCTCTTTATTAAGTACTAGCTGGGCCCGCGGCTCCGCACGCGTGAAAATCGGTCTGTGTCAGTAAAACACTAATTCACCCCTTATTTCTCTCCCTCTCCTGAAGGCGTAAAAAGTTGTCCACTAAATAAAACTACACTACAAAATCAATAGGTCTTTCGCCCGTATAAATTTTTTTGACGTGATTTAAACGAGGATACAGTACCTTTTTTTTTGTATTTTTACGTCCTTGACTGTAGTGGCTTACTGATGTCACTACATATTTATTTCAGCGCCATCTTTTAGTCTATCAGGGTACTCGATAGTCAGCACATGTTTGAAAGAAGTTTGAACCTCCTTCCTAAGTAGCGCTATAAGATTCACGTGCAAACTTAACTCTCTTTCTTTTATTGGTAATTTTTTTATAGCTTATTATAATATGGCCGGGGATTTTCTCGACAGATCAATGAAGTTTTCATCAAAATCCGTTCAGTCGTTTTCACGTGATGCGCGGTCAAATAAACAGATAAACAGACAAAAAATCTAAAAACTGTTGGAACGTGGTCTCTTATTATCAATTCTAATTATCCCCGCCAACTTTTTTCGAATATCTTCCATGTACAGACTTTTGACCCTCTTCAGCTTAATTATATGTATAGATAAGAACTCACAAAGAAACATGGATAGCAGCGTTACTTTCACGATGCTCGTGTTCGTGTATTAGTTTTAAAATCATCATAAAAAATGTAGTAATTACTAATCTGTATAATTTTTAGACCTGTCATACAGAACATAATTATTTAAGATATCGTCACATTTTTGCATATCAATAAAATTGTGAGTCCTAATCTTACATTGTCCATGGTATAAAGAAAATAATCTGTCTATTAATTCAATATTTAGCACAAGAATTACGTGCATCGATAATCAAAGATTTAAAAAAAGAAAGAAAAAATTTATTGCGAAAAGTTGAAGCTGTACCAAAGACTGAAGGTAAATATAGTGTTCCTTAATGTTGGAACCCTCTAGTAATACATGGCGCCACTGATATTAGTGATTGTCATTACAACGAATGAATATAACGCGTGTATACTCTGTACAGAGTGAACGCCGATAGTAACGTCATTTACTTTTTTTTCAAATTTCCGTATTTTTCTTAGATATGGTCACTTTAAATTACGTCAATATTCTCTGGCTTGCACTTTTGATCTTGCTTTACGAATACAGTCCTCTGATATCCCGTTATTTTTGTACAAAAACCTATGCAAACTAACAAATATGCAATCGGAAATAATAAAAGTATTTAATATAAACCAGAAATACATTCTTTAAAGGCCAACAAACAAACCCACTTACATATAATCCCTAAGTTATTTTAAATTAAGACCCGTAATGTTGTAATACTTAATGGAGCCTCATTTACAATTAATAAAAAAGAAAGTCGAATTTTCTCATTACATTAACCTATGAACACAAACAGAACACCTGAAATATCTGTCGATGGAGAAATAGGTACATTATGAAATTATTAAAAAACGGTTTAAAGTTACTTTAAAATTGTCAGGAACGGTAGGTGAAGTAGAGGATTGTTTGTAACAGCAGCACGGTTAGCCGTCCCTGATGAAGAGCTCCATACGAGTTCGAAACATGTCGAGCAGTACCTGATTTTTTTTACGTGAGTTTAAACCGTTTTTTTTATATTTATTAAAAATGTCACGCTAGTTTGAATTAGATTAGGTAATTTAATTATAAAGCAATATTCTTCAATTAACATTTCATTGAAATACGTAACATTATTTTGTGTAGCGGTTAGCGTTATGCGATATAACTTCGGAATGATTTTAAGTGACGCTTTGTCATCACTTTCATATCTAGTGGTATAGTCTACCTCCTACTATTACTAGTTTTCGAATACAGCTAGTTGCAATTCAGTCAGAGATTTTTTGCAGTAATATTTATGGGTATTATATTTTGTAAATTGACAATAGTCAGTATGACAGTAAACTAATCAATTATAGCAAAAGTAAAACTATTGCCGCTATTTAAAGTATAAAACTAGTTAAACAGACTTTTTCACGGTGTTTTCAGCATAATTAAGTACCTATACTTATCGAAATGTCACTTATTATTAGGCGTTTGAGCAAACTTAAATTGTAATGTACTCATGGCGCTAATTTTACATTTACAAGAAAACAATTGTACTTTGATTTTAATAGGTGGTTGTAAATACTTACTTAATATAAATATTTATTTAAATCTTAACATTAAAACAAGTTAACTCATCAGACACTCCACTGAACATTATTGTGTAACTAAATTAATTATTGCAACGATGTTATTTTGAGCTTTGGCACGCGTTTTTCTTTTATATATTTATTAATATTGTGAAACTGAAAATTAATTTAATTTTTTGTGTTCAAATAATATTTTTTATCCTTGCAACATCATAATCTGTTCATAGCCAGTTCTTGACATAGAGTGATTACTTAAGTATGTTACCTTAGTGTTCTAAAATTCGAACCAATTGCAAGTAATAATGTTTAAACTGTAAAACAATAATTTTGAGGGGATGCTAAATTTAAACGAAAATTTAAAAAATTTAAACCTAATCATCATTAACCTGTATTTGCTAATAAGACCAAATAAGTTAAGACATTAATTTTGGATTTCGATGTGAAAATAACTTGGACAACGGTGGCAAAAATTAGATTTGGCAAAATGGCAGTGTTTACTTACGAATGGTAAAAACAGGGTAGGTAAGTATTACATGGCACAAAACATACATCTTAGTGTGGTCACAAGAATGGGACCAGTAATTATTATGGACTTTTATAATTATAATAATTGGATCAACTTTTTCTTGTTGTTATTACAATAGTGAGTGAACTTCTTAGAAATGTGTTGACAATTTATATTTATGGTATCGTCAGCAGATCTATATAAGAATGAGCTTATACCTGTGGCAATCACAAAGTTTTTGGTAAATATAACCGATGAAAGTCATAATTTTAAAAGATTACCCCAGGAGACATCACTATGGCAACGAGGAACAGAAAAAAGTTGATTGACCATAATATTAGATTATTTAAAAGTGTACTGAAAAGAAAAAAATACTTATTTGGTCTAACGATAGCTAAATGCTATACTACGTGCTAATATTACGTAAAGTTTGTCATTAATAGAATTTAGCAATAAAATTAATAATATTGATAATAATGATTTAAACACACACTTAACTTTGGGTAAATATGATATAGGTAAATTATAATATTGACACTCGAACACATATACTTTGTACTTACGATACAGATATTAACTTATAGCTCTAACAGTAGTAAGTTGTATAGATAGTTATTATTAATATGTAGAGAAACAATTTATAATAATTTTAGATTGCCTGGTTTGAAATATGAAACCTGATTAGAAGTTCATTATTCATCATTAGGGTAGTTTACAAATCACACGTTGGTTACGAATAAAAAAAAAATTGAATGTAAAATTTTACGTATTTTTATAGGATGACAATTGTCAGCAATATAAATCTACGTTATATAGGTAGTCGTGTAATAAAATAAATGGTTCATTAATTCACTAACAATTCGTCTGTGGTTCATGTGACACATAAGAATCAAAACAATCAATGACAATTGATGGACTTATCAGCACACATCGCTAGCATCGTAGCATTTAGGTACATTACCCGCATTTTAACAGTTACTAAACAATTTTTAAAGCAGAATAGTGATGTGACGTTTAAATTGAGAGAATCATTCAGGCCCTACATTTATAACAGGAAAAATTACATCAGTTTTTTTAATCGGATGAATCGCATAATGTTGTATGTCCGAAACTTGTTTCGCCGAGCAAGTTTTCATCCCGTTCCTCTCGCCAAATCATCAGTTGTCCGAATAATAACGCATAATATTAAAATGACGAATTTTAATAAGCTGTAAATAAAGAACTGCTGTCGGAAAAGTCAGTTAGGTTAGCTTAGAACTGCGACTGAATAGAAGATAACTGCTGCGAGAAAAGTTGGTCTTCAGCATTCAAATATTTTGCCTAAAGATAATTCGGCGACTAGAAGATTCGGTGAAAAGAGGATTCGGCGTAAAGATATTATGCTTAAAGACGTTTCGTGAACGTCAAGTAAAAAGAGACAGACATAAATACTAACTAATTTTGTTTAAAAGTGGGAAATTAAAGAAAACATGAAATATAATTTACTGTAGCCTATTTAATGCACCACATCTGGGCAAAGGTCATTCCTTTCTTTCTATAAAATTACCTTCGTGGTAAGCGATTGCGTAACGGTAGGTCAGAAAAATCAGGTCCCGCATAGCGCACTAAAATAATATTAAAGTTCCTAAGCTTTGAATAACAAAACTAAAATAGTGTAAAGATATTTGTACTGATCAGTCTTACTGTGTCTGAGGTTTGAGGTAGATAAGTAAATTATGTTTCGTATTTCGTTCCTTCGATATTTAGCCTTTTTACGGTTGTAAATCTAAAGAATCCATGCCGCTATATGGCGTAGACATGTAACTATTTAGAAGTTATCATGTGTGATGCGGGCTCCCCTCCTGGCTATCCTGGGAGCTGCCGGAACTCTTGGTTTGCTGGTCGCTTTTCTTTTCAACCTGTAAACAATAAAGGTAATAACTGTATAACTATAATAAATAAACTAATATAAATATAAACTTAGTCCGGATAGAAGGAAAAGTCATAACCTCTGTTTATGCTTATGCGTAGTCAGGAAAAAGATCTTAATACCATTTGGGTATGCCCGCGGCGACCTATGCACCAAATAATTTAGAAATTTGGTATCCGTTTCGGCGTGAGTTGCGCACATACAATTTTTTCCTGAAAAGAATTCTCCAAAACCTTTCTCTAAGAAAACTGATTTTCAGTAGGTACAATTTTATAATGGTAAAGATATAAAATATCATAGGAAAAGTTATAAGTAGGCATGGGACTTCTGATAGCACGGTAGGACTTTAGAGAACTATGGAGTCGATATTAAGGCGACGGGTAATGCGAAATTAGCGCAACTTTCGACTTTTTTCTTATAACTTCATAATCTGATATTTGTTTTAGAAATAGCTGAAATCTAGGAGCTAGAAAAACACCTTTAATATTGATTAAATCACTATATAAAATTTGTTCAGTGTAGTTCACCCTATAAAACTTGTTCACGTCAAAAGCGGCCACAATAGTTTTGGGCATCTTTTTAGAGACAACTAAAGAACAAGAAATTGTGTATAATAATTTAATAGATACTACATATAGGTGTTTTTCCAGTTCCTCAAATATTGAAATTACTGGAAATTGATCTGGTTTAGAAGATATAATAAAAATTTGTAAGTGGCACTAGTTTCGCATTACCCGTCGCCTTAACATTGTAATGTAAGCAGGACTCGAACCTACGTTCTTCAGCGTCCCAGCTGAGCTGTTACATCGATACGTCAATCACCAAATCTACTAAAGCGCCCTCTGCGTCATATATGTTTTTTGGCAATGGTTTTATTTTGTACAATGGGGACTGGGGTTCGTGCCTGTAAACGTACATCCTAGGGTATGTCTAAAGCACTTAAGCATTTAAAAACGTATGACGTATAGGGCGCTCTAGTGGTGTAGAATTATGAAATCACAGTTTTGGTTAGCTCAGTTGGAAGAGCACTACGCCGGAAACGCGTCGCAAATTCGAGTCCTTCTTACATTGCAGTCATCATCATCATCATCGATCATATTGTGTTTTTCTTTCATAATTAACTTTTGTGTCAAAATTTGAAATTAAATTGTGGTATTTTCAGATAATACACAAAATCCACGAAAAGATTATATTAAAAAAAATGATTCTATTAACGAAATATATATTTTCTGGCGGTATTTGTTACAACTTCAGTAGTAGTAGGGATTCGCCGATACTACGATACGGGGCGGACGGGCCTGATGGGCGGCATCCAGGGCGGATTTGGCGGACCACGAAACCTAAAAAAAAAAAAAAAAAAAAAAAAAAAAAAAAAAAAAAAAAAAAACAAATAGCCCCCTACTTGGAGCGTTTGGAATAGGTCCCAGGACGCTCAGACAGCTCTGTCAGGACTTACAGAACGCCCTACGCTAACAATGCAACACCTTCCCCGACCCATCGACCCTTTTCTATTGTCTATCCGAGCTCGGGTTTTATTGCCCTCTCGGACGCCGAGCTCACTTTTATTACGGTCTACTATTGTTTCCCTCTTTTATATTTCTCTTTGGCTACAACTGTCTACAACTTCCTTTGCAAACGGTATACATCTTTTAAGAACATTCTTTAGGTAAAGCTGGACAAATACCTAAACATCTCATACCTAAACTATCAGACTAGGTCCGTCACCTTGGTTCTTATTGGAATCGCTGTTTCAACGCAGCCTGTCTCACATCGTGTCTTTACTCCAGGTTTCTTACTACGTGATATGTGCTACGGTGTACGTATCACTAATCTAAGCTAACCTATGCTAGATCACAATTCTAACCTAACCTAACCTAAGCTACAGGACTACGCCCAGCTAACGCAGGATACGTTACTTGACTACTTAACTTCAGGTAGCCTTACTTCAAAGTATGTCTCTTGTTACTCACTACATATGCTGCATTTCGAACGTTGTTCTATTTATATATTTTATCTTGTTCAACTTAACATTACTTCTA
Organism: Apotomis capreana; assembly: GCA_947623375.1. Classification (NCBI taxonomy): domain Eukaryota; kingdom Metazoa; phylum Arthropoda; class Insecta; order Lepidoptera; family Tortricidae; genus Apotomis; species Apotomis capreana. The sequence goes on along the minus strand of OX392502.1, from coordinate 7,714,847 downwards.
ACTTATCACCTAACTTCGAAAACTTAATTTTGAAGAACTGCTTTATTTACTTACCTACTTAAAACTAGCTACGAGCACAGTACAGTTGTTTTGGTCTTAAGAACGCTGTTCTAACCTAACCTAACCTTGCATAAATTTGAGTACGTACTCAATGTTACTTTCATCTCTTTTTTGTAATAACCGACTTCAAAAAGGAGGAAGTTCTATGTAAAAATATTGCCTGTAGCATAAGGATAATACGAATCTAATCTTACAATAGTAATGCGGTATTTTATACAGTAATAACTGCTTCAAAACTATACTAACTTATTTAAGCTGTAAGTTAAAAATACGAGTTCTAGTTTTGCATATTTATTTATTTCGTCAAATATTATGTTCTTGAATAGATGCTTAAGAAAATACCTGAATAAACTTTGTAACTTGTACTAACGTGTATTTGTAGTAGGCTGAACTAAACTCGTTGATTTTTTAATTTGTTTGTTGGGTCCATATTGTTTGTAAAGATTTATGACAGGTTTCTTCTCCGAATCATCAAAAGATTCGAAAGTCTATTATAAATTTTATTACTGTTTGTTGGTGGCTGTTGGGCGCGGTACAAACTAGTCGAAACGTGATTTTAACGGTAATCTATTGTCACATCCTTATAAAAGCCGATGGACAGTGACGATCTATAAGTATTCAGAACCGAGTCGTGCTTGTTACCAGAGCTCTCTCAGTGTACAGTGACATAGTGTTGAATCGTGCTACAGTGCTTATAAAAAATGGCAAATGTAAGTATGTACTATTTTTTATAAAATATGTATGTAGTATTTTTATGTACTATTTGTTTAACAGTGTTTTTTTTTTCTGTAACTTGTGTTCATCGTGTTACTTGTTAAGTGTGTTAATCGGATGTATAACTTATTGTTGAATATTGTTACAGTTCACGGAAAACACTTTCAAGAATTTTTATTACCCTGAACCTGAACATGATGATTCAGGGAGTGATGAAGAAGGCACACTCGGTTTTAAAGTGAAACAAGCCATAGCGAAGAAACGTCCTGCAAATAGTATCGAGAGTTTCTTTGAAAAACCGCAGAAAAAAGTGAAACCAGTGAAGAGATCTTCCAGTGTGTCGCAAAGTTCCCATACCGGTGTTGCTTACCTATCTTCGGGTAAAGACGATGCTGCGTATGCATCACACCTTATTAAGATAGAAATATACGATCTTGAAAAAGTTAGGAACATCGCACCAGAAGAGCACTGGAAGCACGCCGATGTGAGATTAAAATCTTACATCTCAACTGAGCAAGATCCACAGCTTGAGACTGTCCGTGATGTGATATACAACATAACGAAAGACATAGCTTCAAAGGACACTTGCGTGAAATATTTTATAAACAATACGAAAAAGTAAACTAAGTGTTTGTGTAGTTTTAATACTAGGTTAAAACTGTATTTATTATATAAGACATAAGATAATATTTTATAACATACCCTTGTGTACTACTAGTATTATATATTTCTTACTGCTTAAACAACAACTTTTTGTTATTCAAAATTGTTAAGACTCGTTTTATAACCACATGTTGTAATTTGTTTTGTAGCCTAATCATATTGATCTATTTCCCTTTGCAAATGTATAAAAGTCTCCACCCTTTAATATAAAATCACTAAGCTACGTTTGTTATTTTAAGGAAAAAATTTGTTGTAATGTAAACACTATTTTTAGGTAAATAAGGTATAATTAAGGTATTATTTATAAATAAAAAAAATCAGTTTAGTATATATATATTGTTTTATTTCACAAAAATTGACTTAAACATATTTCTTAAAATTAAATCGTTACAAAGAGAATTCTCAGAAAACAAACTCAATAAATCGCTCATAGTTTTTCCTTGATACTTAAAATATAAATAAACTAAACAATATTCGCCACAAACTGAAGTAAAATGATTTTGAAGTGGTCTTTGGTTATAAAACCACCGTTTTGCATTTCTATTCAAAAATAACTTATGATAACCAGTAGGTTTCCGACCAAATGAGTCAAAGTATTCCCCTACACCTTTAGCATCAATATGCATTGCAACCCAATGGGAACCTGGTTTCGAATCAGGGTCCAAATTGCTTACAATAAAAACTGGACGAGCAACCCAAATAGGGATTCGGTTAGCAGCAAAAACATTTGATTTAAATCTAGGGTTAATTTTTTTCATACAATATTGAATTTCATTAGTATCCATAATAAATAAAATATGTATACATTCATCGATGATGTTACAAACACAGATTAAGAAGAAATGAGATTAATTGTTAATTTCACTGTATTTATATTTATTTTAACTGTTGTAATCTACAGATACATCACGATTTTTGTTTATTTCAATAACATTATCAAATTCAGCGTACACAATACAGTTAATAGTAGTGCTCAAGGCATTATCAAAACGAACTTCTATCCGAACACTTCCGTGTCTTACAAGGTTCCAGTGTGAGGTAGAACTGGCTGACAGGTCAGGCGTCAAATCGAAACATAACAAACAGTAACCTTCCCCGTAATCGGTTCTGCTTATTGCATTACCTTCATTGTGGAAGTGAATACCAGTCCCAGAAAATAGAGTATGATATGTTGATGCTATTAAACCAGAACTAAATGATGGTTGTAATGTTCTAGAAGGAATTTCATGACCATCTACAAATAAACTAAAAGAGTTCATATTATAATTTTGAAAATTGAAAGGGTTCAATGCAAAATTACCATTAAACGATGAATTTGATACAAAACCAATTATACATCTTTTAGGTACCTGTCCAAGAAATATGTTATCTAAAGTTTTACCCTGTATTCCTGACGGTATTGTAAGTACCTTTACTTCTGCTCTTGTGATAGGGTATTTTGCAGTTGTTGATGCTAGCACTTTCTGATGAGCTAACAAAACACTTGGACTGATTCTAGCTCTTCTTATTATGAGACTAGCGTCCATTATTTGTACCTTAAATTTCTTATCTTGGTGACAAATAAGATTAAACGATTCTTTTGATCGCACTAACTTAACACGCATTTCTACACCATTCACTAGAAACTTCTCTTGGTTAAACATATCACCATGTAAATGTCCAATCATTTCAACTTGTTTACTATCTGTAACAAATTCCATCCTTTTGTGAAATCCTTTGTTATTTGCGTCAACGGTGTCCATATAATGTGCTGTATCTTCATACCATAACCCACAAGTAAGGTGAGTTTTTTTAGCGGCTGGTCCATAGTTAAGTAGATTTTCCATGTAAGCACGGTAAGCATATGTGTTGTTTGGTGGCGAGATTAGTTTTTGATTTAAATATACGTCAAGTTGATTAAAAAGGGAGTGCAACCAATTATTAACGGGGGCAACTTGAGTATCAGGCTTTAACTTTGTACCATCCTGGTTTAATATTTTGGCGTTTATATGTAATAATGTATGTGATAAGTCAATGTAGTCATCACCTGAACCGGGGACTTGAAACTCAATAGGACCATCATCACTTAAAGATGAGATTGGTTTATAATGAACCCACTGTCCACTCTCAATACTTGTCTGTGTCGAAGGCAGGGCAAATATATCTAACTCAGATTTTGCACATTCACACGAATGATTGTGTAGGAATGACATGATTTACTTTGAAAATATATCGTCACTATATTTATTTCTCTTAGCTCCTCTTCGGCGCGATGCTTTCAAGGTAATGAGAGGTTCCCGTCTCTTAGTTGACATTTTATACCCAGATCCCGACATCAGAGTATCGATCTTTTCATCAGCTTTTCTTTTTAAGTTAGCACTAGCTTCTTTAAATCGAGACCTAACTGAACTATCTATAGGGTGTGAATTTACCATATCAGATAACAAACCAACCCCCGCATCTAACGCTTCTTTTCCAACAGTTTTAAAACCACTAGACAACAAAGGAATTACTGACCTAAACAGTCCCCCCAAAAAACTTCCAATCCCATGCCCTCGCTGAAACGGAACACCTTTATAGACAATTCCTATACCAGAACCAGCTTGATGGGTATAATAATGATCGTAGGGACAAGAGTGAGATGATCTTTTATAATTCATCTTAGCCGTTGAAAGTGTAGTTTCACGCAGGAAATTCCGAATTGAAATGGCACTCTTGCACCGGTAGTTGTTCTTATATCTATTTCCATAGTATCAAATTCTCTACGTAAAACAGGTACATAATGAGCGGGTGAGAAAATGTGTGTTTTATATGCTCCATAATGGAATTCTGTTGGATCTAATGGTATTATTCTAAGCAACGTAGTTATAACATCACCAACTACCTGTGGTTGTATGATGTCTGTATAAACAAATAATTGTGATGGTAAGCCCAAATACAAATTAACAGGATTTTTACCAAATGAAACTTGCCGTAAATTTGTTTTCGGTTTAAAACCTAACTGTAGACTTAGTATTGGGGTTGTTATAAGAGAAGTTATATCGTTATTAATTGTTGCTACCCCAACCATTCTGGTTAGATTATCATATCTAAACTTTACATTATTTTTCAGTTGTGGGTTGTCATTAAAAGCTTGAATAAAATGGTCAACGTTGTCATATGTAGTTGCTGGTATATGAGTTTTTATATCTACAATTTTGGCTATCTTGTCAGTGGGTGACACTACTTTCTTTTTTAAATAAATCATATTTTCATGATCTTGAACATTGTACATTGAACAAGGGTATTGAAATTCTACTAAGCCAACTACCCATTCTCCTTCCAACTTTATACTCCTGGGTAATTTGGTTAAGAAGTGTGCAGTCGTATTATCGGTATAGTAGTCCGAGGAACTGTTACTTAACAATGTAATATAAAAGCTGTTTTCACTCATATTTTTTTTAAGCTTGAAGCGAGTATCCAAGAATTAAATTTGTTAGGATAACCTCGCCACTTCACTAGTACTTCTTTTCTGGCACCAACCCCACGTGAGCGTATTATTTTATCAATTTTATAATCAATGGAGGGGAGATAAGTCACTTTTTGTAATTCCTTAGAATAAAATGTACCAACGATAGGCTCACCTTCTAAATCTCTTAACGTATACACAACTCGTGGAAAGCGGTTTATTATTGAATCAATTCTAAATATTTCGTCACTCCAATTAGTTTCGTAACCCTTTTGAAATATATGTTTATATTTAGTAATTCTAACATGATCACCAACATTTAGTTTTGTGATTTCCAAAGTAAGTTGTCTATCCTTTTTTCTGTTATACAAATTACACCAAACAGTCATGATATTATCAAAATTTACATCGATAGGGCGCATTTTAATACTAGAATGATAACTGTGATTATAAGAATAAAGAAGTTCTTGCAAAATATCTATATATTTGTATGTATTCTTATGAGTAAAGTAACGCCACATTTTCATTTTAAGAGTTCTTTGAAACCTTTCTACTATACTTGCTTTAATGTCAGGATTGTTAGTAGTATAGTAGTTAATGTTTTTGCTCCTAAAGTAATCCCTTGCTGCCTTTGAAACAAATTCGGTGCCTTTATCAGATTGGATGTGACGAGGAGTAGAATTGGCTTCAGTAAATATGCTTTCAAAACAATTTATAACGGTTGTGGCATCTTTCTTTTTCATAGCTCTCGCAAAAGCATATTTACTGAACACATCAATAACACACAGAATATATTTGTATCCATCATTATATTGACTGTAAGTACCCATATCACTCAGATCAGCTTGCCAGAGTTCATTAAAGTTAGATAAGACGTATTTATTTCTTGTGAATCGCCTTTGAACCGGTTTATGCAGTGTGTACGTTTCTTGAGATTGTAACCAGTTCTTTACTTCGTCTTTGTTCATTCGTCCTTTCATTTGTTTACTTAATTTATTTAAACTACTGTAGCCTGCTGGATTAGATACATCGTAGTATATTGCATGAATGTCTAATAAGGGCTCCATCTTTCCCAATCTAGTTTCTTTTTGTTTGCCTTGAGCAGTACACTTGAAAGAGGTGTACTGGCGCTTGTGTCTTTAAATGACGATGACGATCGAGCACTTGATGGAGCAGATGATGCGTGAGGTTCACTCGATTGAGGTTTATTTATAAATTCTAGATTAGTAGGATTACCTATACAAGACGTAGGAACTTTTATATCTCTTAAAAATAAAGCAAACTCTTCCCATCCTGTTGGCTTAGGGCGTTTAAGAGATCTAACCGTATCGCTTACCAGATCGAGAATATTGCTGTTTGGAATAGTTCGATTGTTTATTACAACTTCACCATTTGTTTTCCACCATATTTTTGGTCTGCTTGACACAATACAAGTCAATAATGTTCTGGTTTTTTTCTCATATGATTTTGGTAAATTATCTATAATACGAGATGGACTGAATAGTACAGTTTCTGGATTTTTTGTATCAGACGGTGTAGCTGCAGTAACTGCAGAAACATCACCATCTGGTAGTGTTTTATTTGCAACTGATTCATAATTTTCATCCTCCTCCTTTTTGTTTACTTTTAAGTTTAAATCCTTACTTTCATCGTTGAGTTGATCAAACCCCTCCATCACTATTGGTATTTTAAATGGTTTTCGATCTGATTCAATAAAGTGCAAAAATCGTTGTAGTGCTTGAGAATATAATGCCCACTTTTCACGATCATTAATTTTACTCTTCAGGATTTTTTGCATCTCTCCGTCTAGGCGAGATGATACATTTTCGGGTTGGCTATCATTTCGTTTGAGTCTTTCAATAAAGTCTGGTTCAACTAACAACATTTTTTTTGTGTTTTCCATTTTATTTTATGTTACGGAGCTTACTAAGGCACTTAAAACTGCACCTAATATAATAGGTAGAAATGCACCTTCTTTTTGAATAATAACAGTTTTCCTCAATTTGTGTTTCCCTTTCGAAACTAGTTTTCGTAATGTGTCTTTATATTTGTTTAGTTTTGATTTATCTTTTGATTCCAGTGGTATTTTTCCTTTTAAAACGTTATAAATACACTCACAAATAATATTAATTTCTTCATCTTCACAAGATTTTAGCAACGCTGTGCGATACTTTGGTTTAAGTAACTGCAGTGCTTCAAGTAAATGTTTATATGTGTGTACTCTTGGATGCATTATTTGGAACTGATTAAAACGTGTTGATTCTTGTCGTATTTAAACCCTTTCTTGGGAACATATACGGTACAATGCCCATCAAAAGGAAATATTTTAGTTTTAAAACGACATATGTCATCGGTATTTTGCTTCAGATCAATCATAAGGTAACCATGAGCATCTTTAGTGGCATCTTTGTAGGCTTCATCTACAAATTTTGGGTTCTCCGGATAAACTTGTCGTGACAAGTAGCGAATTTGTGTTTTATCCCTCGGGTTTTTGAAGTATACAATATAGCTGGTATTCAATGAAATATCACGTTGTCCTTTGCCTTGATGAAATATGTTTTGAGTAATATAAAAAACACTTAAGTTTCTATGGTGACTTCCTTTTGTAAAAATATCAACGATTCGTCCATCCGATTCTCTCATCAAGTCATCAATTATGAGAAGCTTGGGCTTTTTTCCATCAAATAAAGAAAAATCTGGTATTCCTTGGCTATAATTTACATTTTCCAGATTGTACAAAGGTTGCATTTCATCATAACACCAAATAATTTCATCAAATTCAACATTACATACTTCTTTTGCATTGTTTAAAAAATTGGTAACAAACTGAGTTTTACCACACCCACTTGGACCCGCTACTATTGTAGTGAAAGGGTGGTTAAAATGAATCATTATAAATTTTTAAATATGTGTGTTCATATGTTAACGGATTGACTTCAAATGAGAAAATTTCTAGACCATAGCTTTTTAAATAAATTTGGTAAAAAAAAATGGGGTAACAAATAAAAAAAAAAAAAACAAAAATTTTGCTAATTATTTTTTAATATTTATATTATTCTAGATAAATCACATAAAAATTTACAAAAACATATTTTTTGCCAATCATTTTATTGCCAAAACTTAAAAAATAAAAAAAAAAAACATCCTAAAATACAATATTATGTACAAAAAATAAATATGAAAATTGAATGTTCCGTGTATTTTTTTTTTTTTTTTTTAAGAATTATGAGGTATTTTATAATGACCCCACGCAAGAGTATCCGAAGTGTTTTTCAATAAATATCGTTTTGTGTCGTTGTAAGATAATGATATTTTATTGACATTTTGCGTAAATAAAACATGCTTTATTGATCGGAATCGTAACATTTGAGCATGTTGTATATTTCTATCAAATAAACAACTTTTATAGTCGTTAAGGGTTAATTTCTTGGTAACACACTTGTTTATTCCTTTAGCTTTGGATATAATACCACTATTTTGAACATCTAAGGCATACATTTTTGATCTAAGACCAACAAACTCTTTCAAAATTTTGCCATTATTTTCGTCTTTAAAAAAACCTAACCTCTTTTTATTTAGTAATGGTAAACCATATGCATTGTTGGGTGGGTAATCAGATGTATCATAATACAAGTTCAGGTCAGATTTAATGTCCTCATAAAAGTTAGCAGTGTTTATTTCATATATTAAGCTATCAGTATCCGTGTAAAGGAGCTTGAGATTTTCCGTATATTTGTATTTCATATAATTGTAGTGGAATTCGTACATTAAAGTTTTCGATAGATCTAAAATGCAGAATCCAAGGTAAATTGGTTTGTTATAAAAGATTTTTGTTTTTTTCAATTGCACAGCAGCTAAATTCTCAGAAAATATTGATAAACTATGAAATTCAGGTTTAGATATTAAGGACTGTACCCCTTGGGATTTTCCGCGATTTTCCCAGTGACTTAATAATTTAACATTCACACGTTTCGTGACATTTTCCATTGTTTTACCAAAAACAGAATTATTCATAAGTTTAAAGAAATCTTTTTCAAAATCAGATGTCGCCAGCGAACGCATTCGGGTATTCAAATCTATGTAACTTTTTAACCAAGTAGATTGTTTGAACTTCAACACACGATGGATTTTCACTAAACGCAACCCATTTTTTAAACATTGTTTAAGATTTCTGTAATGTAATACATAATTATATTTATTGTTTAAATTGGGAATCAATTTTTTTTCTTTAGAATCACCTAGACATACATTTTCTGGACAGAACGGCAAATCTGAATGAGAGTCATGTAATTCCTTGGGGTACTCTAGATCAACTTCTAATATAAACCCATATTCAGCATCGTCTGAAACATTGAAATCGGTATCTTTATTTACCCATTCAAATTTGCCAGACGGAAGACATTGTGACATAGCCCACCCATAGAGATTATTTGCGTCTAAGTACATGAGAAAAGATGAAGGAATATTTGGATCATAGTCTTCCATAAATGTATTATTTGCTTTTGCATGTCTGTTGCTACATTGGGAAATCCCTCCTCGAATGTTTTTCGCTATAAAAGCTATTTTGTCGACATCTGTTAAAAGTTCTAAACTTATTTTGGTAGTCCTCAACATCGAATCAAAGGAAATTCCAGGCGCGGTATAATAATGGGCGGGATCTAAACCATATGTCTTAAGACACACATTTCTAAAATTTTCAAATATGTCAGTTAGTAATAAAACATCTGTTTTCAGATAAAGATTGGAATAATCCCCCATATTTTTGCATTGGAAATGAGACCAAATATCTTGAGCATGTAGGAAATCGTTTTCGGAAATGTGACTGTCAGTAAGAGAACTATAGAATTGATCCTGTGTAGGAAGCGAAGTTAATTTCAGTGAATCATACGAAGTCATGTACTCATATGGATAGACACCCTTCCGTATTAGACGTTTAAAGTCTTCTTCACGAGGAAAGTTCAATTTCAATTCGTAAAATTGGTCAGTAGTCAAGTTTTTAGCTAATTTATCCAAGCTACTCGACATAAATTTAAGAGAATCGACAAATCTCAATTTTACAACACGATTATTCACTTGTAAAGACTTAGAAAACGAAATATACTTTTCTTTATTTTGTGGGATTAGTTCTATGTCACCATCTTCAAGACCAAGTCCATGTACAATAAAATGACTATCGTAATTGCTCAAATTATGGAAAAATACAGGTACAAAATTGGGTGGTTTGTATTTTTCAGAACAAAATTTATGTGCAACGCCTTCGTAAAGTCCAGTATGATAATTATAAGAAACGGTTGAGTCATCATTCAAATTTCTATCACAAATATAACAAGCATGGCTTTGCATAATGTCTACCTTATTAGCATCTGTTAGAGGGAAAGAAGTTTTAGCAAACGCATTACTTTTACAAATAGTTTCTAAATCTTCTTTTATGACTTTCATAAATGTTTTTGCACAGTCTTCACCTGTATATGTTCTGTACACAGATAACTTGTCATTATAAGAACACTTAATATAGTAACCGAAGCTATAAACTTCATGTTTTTGAATATTGGTAGTAGAAGATGTACTGGGGTTGTTAGAACAGGATTGAATTGGATTTAAAAATGCCTCAAAATCAGCGTATACAACAAAAGGTACTCTTAATTGTCGTTCATAATTATTAAAAGTAACTTGATTCGATGGAACATATTCGTTAAACCAATTTCTTGTGTCTTCTTTTTCGGATGGTAAGTTTGTGCATACGTGGAAGCAGTCGTTTTTTTGATGTTGGTTTAGTCTCTCGTGTGATGTAAATTTAATTAAGCAACCATCGCAAATATGAACAGCATGTTGTGCATTTGACAATTGCTTAGACACTAACCTCGATAAATTTTTGATAAAACAATAATGTCCTTGGTTATCTTTAGTTATGTACAACAAGTTTAAGTGATTAGACTTTTTTAATTTAGTTAAATGTAGTGGGCCTATAACATCGTGTTTCTTGTTTTGAGAGTTGTACTCGAGACCAAATACATTAATGCTAATATCATTATTTTTTTCAAATTTATGGATATCTCCCAATTTAAATGGAAAAGTTAAATTTTCAAAGTTCAATTTATTCTTATGTAATATGTATGAACTGACCATATTTGAATGACTTTTGGGTTCGTATAAACCAGACAATACAGCCCATCGAAAACACTCATGGTCATTGTTTTTTACATTAATAACCGCTTTTTTATTCTTTATATCACGAGGTAATTCGATAAAAGAAGAGCCGCGTAATGGATTATATTTGTTAATATTGAGATCGATATGATTAAATGTTACTAAACTCCACCCACTATCTTTTCTTTCAAAGTTTGACAACCTTATCACAATTTCATTTACTAGGGACGTAAAAACAGCAGCTTTATCAGTGCTGATATCAACAATACTATTACTTAATTGGAAATCAAATGTATTATTTAATTGTTTGGTATCTTGTGTAAAATTTGCATTAAGAATAAAATTTACTTTTAAAGCGTGATGTTTGTTAAGTGAACGATCTAATAATGTAAAGATCTTATCCTTGTGTTTTTGTAAAATAGTTTCGGGATCAAGAGGTTGGTGATCCATTTCATTAAATAATATTCTGTAAGTAGCGACTCTGTTTTTGAATGCATTTTCAATTAATTGGACATTAACATATTCACTATCGGATCTCAACACATTATTTTTGTGAATATTACTATTTAAATGGTTACCAAAATATCTTTTTGACACGAACTTTTTACACACCGAACATTCAATTTCAGAATTATTTTTTGTACTTACATTGACATCGGATAATGGTTCTTCGCTTGAGAATGTAGACATATCACGACTGTTGGAAGGGTAGTTTCTCTTCACTGGTACTTCTGCACCCGTACTTGTAGCTGTCCTTTTTCTCCCCCGTCCTACTTGGTTAGATCTGTAATAGAAAAAGTGAAACGTTAGTATTTAATACAAGATTTAAAACTTCAAAACAATGATTAAATTATTATCATTATACTAACTTAAGTTTTTTCGACATTGCTGGCAATATGCCTGCATTGTTAAAACCCCATCAATGACATCTGATGACAAGTTATGCATCGACTTATTGATATGCCCATCACATGGTGTGTAATAGGGTATAATATCTTCATCTTCCAAAAGCGCCTGAGGTAATTGATTGTCAATATACCACAATCTTATGTTTCTATGAAATACTTTTAAAATGAATCCTTTGCTTAAAACTGCAATTTTGTCGTGGGTTAAACTAGTTCCCATATGAAAGTATCCAAGCATCATTTTTAAAACAGTATTTTGTACAATACACAGACACAGTACTAGCACAAACACAGTAACTGGAATAATGAATGATTTCTACACCAGAGACGTCGCTTATAAAGAACCTTCCAGGATCCCCACCCAACAGAGAACAATGAAACTGAGCCATAAAAAGGCAACAACTCAATGACACTGGTCAATGGTTTTGTACAAGTTTGAACAAGAATAAACTGTTTAAATTGCATGTCTAAATATACAAGTACAATATCAATAAACAATATAACAGGTTGGAACAAGAGTACTCACCCTTGACTATGCAGCTGGCTTAGTAATTCCCCGATCTCATACATTTCTTGATCACTTTCAATTTCTTCGCATAGCCTGACGAGCTCGGAATCGTAAACATCACAGCTTAAACAGTCCATCGTGAGATGTGTCTAAGAAAATAGTGATTACATTACAACAAATTTTTTCCTTAAAATAACAAACGTAGCTTAGTGATTTTATATTAAAGGGTGGAGACTTTTATACATTTGCAAAGGGAAATAGATCAATATGATTAGGCTACAAAACAAATTACAACATGTGGTTATAAAACGAGTCTTAACAATTTTGAATAACAAAAAGTTGTTGTTTAAGCAGTAAGAAATATATAATACTAGTAGTACACAAGGGTATGTTATAAAATATTATCTTATGTCTTATATAATAAATACAGTTTTAACCTAGTATTAAAACTACACAAACACTTAGTTTACTTTTTCGTATTGTTTATAAAATATTTCACGCAAGTGTCCTTTGAAGCTATGTCTTTCGTTATGTTGTATATCACATCACGGACAGTCTCAAGCTGTGGATCTTGCTCAGTTGAGATGTAAGATTTTAATCTCACATCGGCGTGCTTCCAGTGCTCTTCTGGTGCGATGTTCCTAACTTTTTCAAGATCGTATATTTCTATCTTAATAAGGTGTGATGCATACGCAGCATCGTCTTTACCCGAAGATAGGTAAGCAACACCGGTATGGGAACTTTGCGACACACTGGAAGATCTCTTCACTGGTTTCACTTTTTTCTGCGGTTTTTCAAAGAAACTCTCGATACTATTTGCAGGACGTTTCTTCGCTATGGCTTGTTTCACTTTAAAACCGAGTGTGCCTTCTTCATCACTCCCTGAATCATCATGTTCAGGTTCAGGGTAATAAAAATTCTTGAAAGTGTTTTCCGTGAACTGTAACAATATTCAACAATAAGTTATACATCCGATTAACACACTTAACAAGTAACACGATGAACACAAGTTACAGAAAAAAAAAACACTGTTAAACAAATAGTACATAAAAATACTACATACATATTTTATAAAAAATAGTACATACTTACATTTGCCATTTTTTATAAGCACTGTAGCACGATTCAACACTATGTCACTGTACACTGAGAGAGCTCTGGTAACAAGCACGACTCGGTTCTGAATACTTATAGATCGTCACTGTCCATCGGCTTTTATAAGGATGTGACAATAGATTACCGTTAAAATCACGTTTCGACTAGTTTGTACCGCGCCCAACAGCCACCAACAAACAGTAATAAAATTTATAATAGACTTTCGAATCTTTTGATGATTCGGAGAAGAAACCTGTCATAAATCTTTACAAACAATATGGACCCAACAAACAAATTAAAAAATCAACGAGTTTAGTTCAGCCTACTACAAATACACGTTAGTACAAGTTACAAAGTTTATTCAGGTATTTTCTTAAGCATCTATTCAAGAACATAATATTTGACGAAATAAATAAATATGCAAAACTAGAACTCGTATTTTTAACTTACAGCTTAAATAAGTTAGTATAGTTTTGAAGCAGTTATTACTGTATAAAATACCGCATTACTATTGTAAGATTAGATTCGTATTATCCTTATGCTACAGGCAATATTTTTACATAGAACTTCCTCCTTTTTGAAGTCGGTTATTACAAAAAAGAGATGAAAGTAACATTGAGTACGTACTCAAATTTATGCAAGGTTAGGTTAGGTTAGAACAGCGTTCTTAAGACCAAAACAACTGTACTGTGCTCGTAGCTAGTTTTAAGTAGGTAAGTAAATAAAGCAGTTCTTCAAAATTAAGTTTTCGAAGTTAGGTGATAAGTTAGAAGTAATGTTAAGTTGAACAAGATAAAATATATAAATAGAACAACGTTCGAAATGCAGCATATGTAGTGAGTAACAAGAGACATACTTTGAAGTAAGGCTACCTGAAGTTAAGTAGTCAAGTAACGTATCCTGCGTTAGCTGGGCGTAGTCCTGTAGCTTAGGTTAGGTTAGGTTAGAATTGTGATCTAGCATAGGTTAGCTTAGATTAGTGATACGTACACCGTAGCACATATCACGTAGTAAGAAACCTGGAGTAAAGACACGATGTGAGACAGGCTGCGTTGAAACAGCGATTCCAATAAGAACCAAGGTGACGGACCTAGTCTGATAGTTTAGGTATGAGATGTTTAGGTATTTGTCCAGCTTTACCTAAAGAATGTTCTTAAAAGATGTATACCGTTTGCAAAGGAAGTTGTAGACAGTTGTAGCCAAAGAGAAATATAAAAGAGGGAAACAATAGTAGACCGTAATAAAAGTGAGCTCGGCGTCCGAGAGGGCAATAAAACCCGAGCTCGGATAGACAATAGAAAAGGGTCGATGGGTCGGGGAAGGTGTTGCATTGTTAGCGTAGGGCGTTCTGTAAGTCCTGACAGAGCTGTCTGAGCGTCCTGGGACCTATTCCAAACGCTCCAAGTAGGGGGCTTTTTTTTTTTTTTTTTTTTTTTTTTTTTTTTTTTTTTTTTTTTTTTTTTTTTTTTTTTTTTTTTTTTTTTTTTTAGGTTTCGTGGTCCGCCAAATCCGCCCTGGATGCCGCCCATCAGGCCCGTCCGCCCCGTATCGTAGTATCGGCGAATCCCTACTACTAACTTCTTTCTATATTTCAAGACGCGACTACGTAACTAGCTTCATAGATGGCGTAACAATAGTCAGCCACTTTAATTTCTACATACAATTAATGTAATGGGTTATTTAGGCTAGAATACTTATTTATTTATTTAATCAACATAAGTACAGCTATCATTACAGGTCTTAACCTAATACGAAAGTGTGGAAATCTAAAACTAAATGATATATATTTAAGTACCTATTACATATATATTACTATTCCCATTACATTTAAAAACAAGACTAAAATAACATTTAATGTGTCTACCATAGCATAAACCATAAAGAGTGGCCTTTGTGAAATTCGCTCAGAGCACAGTGAAATAAATAAATTTCCATTGCTACCCGGTTAAGGGTAATGTTACACTCGGTACCTTAATAGGGCAGTCCGCGATGAGATGGTCCTCGCTCTTGCAGTTGTGACACCTCTTCGGCTGCGGCCCTATAGCGCACTTCGCAGCTATGTGGTTGGCGAACTCTCCGCAGTTGTAGCAGCTGGAACGATAACGAACTCTTTAAATCGTTCCCGAACATCCAATTACCAATCCATACTAATACAAAAGTGTGTCTGTCTGTTTATTACCTCTTCACGCTTAAACCGCTGAACCGATTTAGATTAGAAATTTGGTATGGTTTGAGTCTCGGGGAAGGACATGGAATATGTTTCAACCCAGAAATCATCTCTTAAAGGGGTGAAATGGGGGATGAAAGTTAAGATCTATAAACAGCTGAACCAGTCAGTAAGCTACCCAAATTACTCATTCCATGCAGACGAATTTGCGGGCAAAAGCTAGTATTTATAATAATATCTTAGAAGCTCACGCTCAAAATAATTATGTAAGACAACTCTTTTTCTAATGTCAACCCATCCTACGTAATAGGTGGGAAATCAATAAATTTCGAGTTCCATATTTTCATTATACTCATTATTCTAAAATTTCATAACTACGACATATTTTTTTTTAGCTAAACGATAAAATTGGTTACACCATATAATTTAGTTAAGTTACTGCTGCATACATGAAATTTTTTGTTTAAGTTTTTCAGCAGAATTTGTCCATAGAGCCCATGAGGTGAGTTCCACTATAGTTTACTGAGGACCTGAGCTTTCCTGGTATTTTTCAGACTCACCATTGCCAATCTTCGGGCCCACTACAGCGCTCGTAGTCATAATAACTAGCAGAGCTACGCTACCCGATCTCTTCCAAAGCTTGGAGTATCGGGTAGCAGATTGTTAAGATGATGATGATGTCCCAGTCCACCATAGTTACCGTATCTTTCTGAACCGTTTCTTGGAGAGCGGCCGGCGGTGCGAGCCCTGGCAGTCCACGGAAGAGGGTCCAGAGACGCGGGTCGCCTCCAACCCTTTATCGGACTCCTTGCATTCGAACTCCACCTCTTCCTCATCGCCCAACGACCGGAACCCTGGCATCTGGATGACACTCTGAAAATAAGCAGATGTTACATTAATTTGTTGGCCTATAGCTTCGTTTTGAGTAGCTAAGCTATCACTATTGATATAGTGATCAACTATTTTCAGACTGACTAAAGAAAAGTACACGTAACATCTAGATGCTGTTGTATCATAAAAAAGTTATCCCATCAAAAACATTACATGTAAAAAAATTGCAAGTCTCGCAACCTTCTACCGAAAAAAGTTGTGAGATACAATATAAAACCAAGTCGGTTAATTTATTCAGTACCTATCAAAGTGACCCTTCACCTATATGACAACTTTGACATACATTTTCACCGGATTACAGTCATAACTAAAAACATATTACCATGACCGTGTTAGTACCCGCATTAATATTAAACATATTTATCTTTATCATAAATGTAATGACTTGGCCATCGCACGACAACATAAGTATATAAGAATAAGAATAAAAGTGATTATTATATTTTTTGCTTTATTTATCCATACCAATAGATCGGTATGGAGCGGTGCGTATCCAGTTCTTTTCAGCTGTTTTTACTATCTCGTCTGCCTATATTTTCTTCTGCCGTCCTCTTTTGCCGGTTGGGCCAGATCCATCTTTTATTTAAGGACGGCCAAGATGAAACAATGAGTAGGAATTTATGTTTGTATTGCGTGACATTCAAAGCGTTAGTAAATTTTGGTAGATTTTATTATCATTATAATGTAGAATGTATTATCGTGTGCGATGGCCAAGTCATTACATTTATGATAAAGATAAATATGTTTAATACTAATGCGGGTACTAACACGGTCATGGTAATATGTTTTTAGTTATGACTGTAATCCGGTGAAAATGTATGTCAAAGTTGTCATATAGGTGAAGGGTCACTTTGATAGGTACTGAATAAATTAACCGACTTGGTTTTATATTGTATCTCACAACTTTTTTCGGTAGAAGGTTGCGAGACTTGCAATTTTTTTACATGTAATGTTTTTGATGGGATCTCATTTCTTTTTGTAAGTGGTCGTCCTTATTTTTCCTTTAAGGACTACTAGCTGTGTATCCGCAACTGTCTTTCTTAAAGCCCACTCTCTGTCTATGTGGGCTTTTCTCGAAAGTTTTGAGGAAGCGATTTTTGACAAGCCAGGACGGTAATTACTTCTTAGTCTATTATACTCCGAAATTGCGGAGTTTTGCACTTTAACACTACCGAAGTTGACATGAACTAAATGTAAACCACACACTTGTCACTCCCTCTCATGATCCATAATGACCCCTCTCATTATAGATAATGATCCTTCTCATGATTCCTCTCATGACGATGGTGATGATGAGGGTGGTGATGATGGTGGCGATGATGGTGGTAGTGGTAATGGTAGTGGTTATTGTGTTGGGGATGTGGTTGTGGCAATGGTCGTGGTGGTAATGTGGTGAGGATGTTGATTTTACAACCATCGTCATCACCATCACCACAAGCATTACCATCACAATCGTCATCATCCATCACCACTATGACCATCACCATCTGAATCAACACCCCCATCATCATACCTAATCACCATCATCGGCATCATCATCGTCATCGTCATCATCATTATCATCATTAATCATCTACAACAACACCATCATCATCATCACCAATCACCACCATCATCATCATCATCATCATCATCATCATCATCATCATCATCATCATCATAATTACCAACACCTCCCTCACCACCACCAGTCACCACCATCTTCATTACCATCAATACCCCCATCATCACCACCGGTCACCTCCACTCCACCATCATCACCAACAGTCACCACCATCGTCGTCATCATAATTATCATCATCACCAATCACCACCATCATCATCATCATCATTACCAACACCTCCCTCACCACCACCAGTCACCACCATCTTCATTACCATCAATACCCCCATCATCACCACCAGTCACCTCCACTCCACCATCATCATCATCACCAACAGTTACCACCATCGTCGTCATCATAATCATCATCATCACCAATACCACCTTCATCAGAATCAGTCACCACCACCACCATCATAATTATCATCACCAACACGCCCATCGCCACCACCAGTCACCATCATCATCTGAACAATCCAACACCCTCATTACCAACACCAGTCCCCAGCTTCATCATCATCATCACCAGCACCCCCATCACCACCACCGCCACCAGTTACCATCATCATCATCATCATCGCTACCATCACGATTCCAACTCACTGCCCCTGTGGGGTGAGGTAACTCAATTCGGTACGGCGATGAGCGTGTCCATTCTGTATGTAGGTATTAGGTAATAAGTATTCTGTGCCTGAGGTCTTAGTATCTAAACCGAAGGTTATATGAACCGCAAAGTTAACTTTGTAATCGTGTATTTTTTATAGGGTTCATAAGGAAATACAAATTTATCTATGCAGCTCGCATAACTGGAAAACTACACGGAAATTTTGTAATGTTTAGGTTTTTTAATGATTTGTACACCAAACCGTAATAGAGCACGAAATTTCAAGCTTGTGTGTCTGCTAGAAGTAACTTAGAATTCGTATGATCATATATAAGTGAGTCAGTGAATCAGTGACAAAATTAAGGAACTTTGACTGGCAATAATTTCTAAACTACTGGTTCAAATTGAATGCAATTTGGAATATGTCTAGGTTATATCATGCTCTCCTGGTCATTAAAAATTCAGGCTTCTAGCTTTGTCCGTAATGAAATACTGGGAGTTTGAAAATGGTCTGAATGGCTTCGAGAAAAGGATGTTATACGGCGTGCCGGCAAGCGCGTTTGCTCGACTTGGCGGGGGCACTGCCGTGCCCCCAGATTATGCGTTTCTAGAGCGATAAACGCTTAATAAGTATTTTTTTCGAGACGATGGGAAAATCATGATCAGGAAATCTCGCCAATCCACCGACTGCAGATAGCAGTTAAATAAAAAAAACTGCATCTCAAGCATAACTGTGACACGTGACTCTGTCGCTCAATATATACTCTACCACCTGTAGGGTACCTTTCAACACCACGCCAGCATGAGCGATGGTGTTAAGTTGCGCGACCAAGCGGCCTGCTGTGGGCCTATGATGGTTGCTTTTATCGTGCGATAAATAAATAATGAATAAATAAATAAATAAATATCAGACAACCTCACACGAATCAACCTAGTCCCAAATTAAGCTCAAGAAGGCTTGTGTTATGGGTACTAGGCGACGATACATATACTTATTATTAATATGCAGATAAATAAATACTTAAATACATAGAACATCCATGACCCAGGCACAAATATTCGTGTTCATCTCACAAATATTTGCCCTTGCCGGGATTCGTACCCAGAGCCGTCGGCTCAGTAGGCAGTTGCTTAACCACTGCGCCAACCGCGTCGTCCATCAATGAAGCATCTGTCAATTTAGTAGTCATATATATGTATTCGAAAGTGACAGATGCTTTGTCATTTACTTATCGCGTGATACACGTGACTATCACAAGACCGCTGACTTTTCATAGAGATGTGCCGTTCTTGAGAATAATTCTCGATCTTTATGGGCAAAGAACAGTCTCGAGAACATTTCCCATACTTCTCGAGAACGTCACGTCTCTAATCACAATATTCTCTACATGCTCAATCTAAGGTTTATTCTTTAATTTTATGCCAATTTTAATTGTCAATTTTATTTCACTACAGAAAATTGCCCATATTAGAGACTTCGGGAAAGTCTCTGAGAGTGGGTACCTATGGAATAATTTTATTAATATAAATAGAGATACTATTTCATTATCCATGTATGTTTCCAATGACACAATTTCCGTGATATGATCTATATTTCGTAAATTTTAGTGCCCAGTCGAGTTATCATTATCATACAAGAAAAACCGGCCAAGAGCATGTCGGGACACGTTCAGTGTAGGGTTCCGTAGTTACCCATCCTTCACAATAGACGAGCTTATAACAGCGGTTTTAAGCCCGAGGTTTAAATTACGAGAAAGATTTCAAGCTCTATAAATAAATAAATAAATATTAAGGGACAATCATACACAAATCGACCTAGTCCCAAACTAAGCAAAGCTTGTACTATGGGTACTAGACGACGATATACATAATATATAAATACATATATTATATAGATAACATCCATGACCCAAGAACAAATATTTTGCACAAATATTTGCCCCGGCCGGGATTCGAACCCAGGACCGCCGACTCAGTAGGCAGGTGTCTACCAACAGTACCAACCGAGCCAAACGCGTCGTCAAATTATAAAAAAGGTCGTAAACGCCAAAGTAACTATAATTACTTATTACCTTCTGGAAGTTGTCGATTATACGCGCCAGATTGAGCGGAATGTTTTAATGCAGTAAGGCACTTAACTAATATGTATAACGTTCGAAGTATAAGGACACCGAGCACACGGCACTTAGGTCATTTTAAAGAAAATTATGAAATTTTGGGATTACTCAAAAACGACTCGCCCAAATTTGTTCAATATAGTTTTCATTGAAAGTACTTATAAGGCCTCATTTTCATTAATTTTTCCATATTTTTTTGACTCGTGGTTGAAAAGTTACAGTTTTTTTTTTTTCGGAGGGAATTTTTTCAAAACTGCTGACTATCAAAAAAATATTATGTTTAGAGACCCCTCTATTATTTTTAAAAGACCTATTCAACGACACTCCACACACTAGTGTTGAAACAAAAAAAATCATCCCCATTTTAGGTGTTCGAGAGGTACCCGAAAAAATTTTTTTTAAGTTTTTATTTTACCGTTTTGTCGGCGTGATATATACACATACTCATACCAAATTTCAGTTTTCTAGTACTAATGATCACGGAGCTAAGCTGCAGACGGACGGACAGACGGACATGGCGAATCTATAAGGGTTCCTAGTTGACTACGAAACCCTAAAAAATCAACGTTATCGATCCAACAACCGTCATAACCTAATATAATTTTTACCACTCCGCCGATCCGAAGTACAAGTTTGGTAGCCAATGTATAGAAAAAAACATCCGGTCATGATAAGCAGAACAAACAAACAGCTCTATCGGGTCAACCGCTAGATATGCCACTATTCGTGAATGGATATATTGTGTACTATTCTGAACTTGGTAAGAGAATGTTGAAGCTATTTCGTTGTTAGACATTTGAATTTCAGCATGATTTAATCAAGAGAATAATCAGGGATAATAGTGGCACTCCACTAATAATCATGATATTGATAAGGAATTTACAGCTTTTGTCACTAGTTATTTGGCAAATTCCATTTCTAAGGTCTCTTTCAAATTTCTACATACGACCAAACGCTACATATTTACGCCACTTTCGTTGAAGGATTTCGTACTATTCTGAACTTTGTAGAATATTTAATATTGAAGCTATTTGATTTTTGAACGTGTGAAAGAAAAATAATAAAAAACTAGTGACATTCCTTAATCGCGATAAGGAATTGACTACTTTTGTCGCCTGTTTTCCTGTGTAGTTTATTTTAAGTCGGTTTTTTAAAGCTCTAGTTAGAGTAGATAAAATATAGGTAATTAAAGAGACAGGCTATCCCAAATAAAAAATTGGGCAAGTGCGAGCCCGACTCGCGCATGAAGGGTTCCGTACCTATACATATATATATAATGTATAACAAGTTTGTTGTATGGGAGCCCCCCTTAAATATTTATTTTATTTTATTTTTAGTATTTGTTGTTATAGCGGCAATAGAAATACATCATCTGTGAAAATTTCAACTGTCTAGCTATCACCGTTGTTGAGATACAGCCTGGTGACAGAAGGACGGACGGACGGACGGACAGCGAAGTCTCAGTAATAGGGTCCCGTTTTTACCCTTTGGGTACGGAACCCTAAAAAGTAGGTAAACGGTTCCCAAGTGCGGGTTTTAAATTAGGAATTCGCTTCCCAGTTTCCTTCAGCTAGTATTCAATCGATCAACAATCTAACCTAACCTACAAAAATACTGATTGCGCCTCAAACTGATGATTTGATGTGCAATTTAGTATTTTTTTGGTGTGGTTATTGTTTTTCGTTTTCTTCGGTTCCGTCTTCCCTAGTCACTTTTGGTCGCTTTTACCACCCGAAGCTCTTCCTCACACGTATGCATCTGGATCTGGAGCCTAATTCCATTCGACAGTGATGTAGAGCCAATTGAGTAATGCATCGTCCCTATCACGGACATAATATAGCCGCAATATAGACGATATATCGATGTTCGCTATTCGAGCCAAATTAAAATTGAAATTCCAAATTCGTAAAAATTAGACGACGGTTGCCTCGAATAGTGAACGTTACTACAGCTTAAATTATGAAGATGTCGGACAATTTTTTTAATTGAAATTTGCAATCTATCGCTTCAAATTCTTTGTGTTCTTGTATGAGACAATTCATAGTAGCCTCGATTTGGTCGGTTCACTTCTTCAGGTACCTGCCACGTGGTCAGACGTCCTCATCTCTACCTTAAACCATCTCCAGTTGTTTCCTACCATTAATATTCTTGCATGAAATAACTGGGAAAGTACGTAGAAACGAATAAAATAAATCCATGTCTCTTATGACAAGTCCGGATTTAGTCTAATGGGTAAAAGACAAAACATGATGAGCTAAATAAAATATTTTAAATAATTCTTCTTCTTTGGCGATACACTCTTGCCAGAGTGGTCTTGGCCGTCACGTCGTTGATTTTGTGGCCTGCTTTACAATGCGACGCCGTTCTTCTCGTACTGCTGCCCTTCTGGTACATTCGTGTAGAGGACCGTTGACGGCGGTTTTTATTTGATCCGTATACCTCATCGGTGATCTTCCGCGTGGTCTGGTTTCCTCGACTATGCCTTGTACCACCAGGAGCTCGATACATTCGTATCCGCACCTATACAGTATACGTGTCCAAAGAAAGTGAGGATTCGAGCTTGTACTATGCTTGATAGCCTCTGTCTTATGTCTAGCTCTCGAAGAATGGACTCATTTGGTTCGGAATTCCGTCCATGATATACCGAGCATTCTTCTCCAGCACCACATCTCTAGAGCATCGATTCGCTTCTTCCACTTATCACTTTAAATAATATTTACCCGAAATAACCACTTCAGGGTTTCTACTTACCTTAAAATGACAGCTTAATGCAACTTTAATAGCATAAATAAATTAATTAATTAATATATGTTTGCCATTTCCTGCCCTATGTACAAGATATCGCCAATACATCACTTAACCCGTTGCTGCTTGTATCCATACTAATATTATAATCCATACTATCCATACTAATATTATAAATGCGAAAGTGTGTCTGTCTGTCTGTCTGTCTGTTACCTCTTCACGCTTAAACCGCTGAACCGATTTAGATGAAATTTTGGTATATAGATAGTTTCAGTCCCGGGGAAGGACATAGGATACTTTTCATCCCGAATATTTCTTCGAATTAAACATAATTATGGCTTTGTATGCAGTAAGGGTTTAAATGGAATAGGCACTAGCACCAACAGCCAAAACGAGTTCCTTCTGCCAAAAGGCCTGTACCTGATGTACGAAGACATCCTGTCCGCCATCATCGGGCGTGATAAAACCCCAGCCCTTGGCGACGTTGAACCACTTGCAGCGCCCGCGCCGCGTCACCCCCGTGACCCCCGCCGCGCCCGCCGCGCCCGCGCTTGCCCCGCTCCCAACACCTGTGGATTAGAGAAACATTCTTATTAGAAAAGAAATAGTGAGACAAAAATTTCATCGAATTTAATTAAAATAATTTAAACGGATTATATCGCGCATATTAATTATTCCTGAAACTCGAAGAGGGAAGATGATAGGTCATTTGATACGACACGACGATCTAATGCAAAAGATAATGGAGGGGAAAATTAAAGGAACGAGAGGAAGAGGAAGGCCGAGGATTAGCTATTTGGACCAGATCAAGAAAAAGGCAGACGTCGGGTCGTATCGGGAAGTCAAAGAACTGGCGTTAAGTAGAACGGACTGGAGAGAACTGCACCTACAAGAGTGAAACTCTTAAATAATAATATAATAATAATTATTCCTGACGTTTCGGTTGTTCGAAAAGGTTAACTGAGAAGAACGCAATTTATTTGCAAACCACCCATTTTGACAATGGTAACTGTAAACTACCGAAACGACAGGGAGGCTCAAATAATTAATATACGGGATATTGTCCGTTTCAATTGTTTTATTTATATGTGTGACAGCCACGGAAACCAAAGAAAATATTATTTCATACAATGTTAAATTTTATCGAATTTTCATTTCATAGATTATTTTTCCCCTGAAAACGTTTCAGAAATCTAGAAAATGTCATCCTATAGGTTAGGTTAAGTTTGCTTTATAACAACCAAAATATGATTTCCATGAAATGATAATTATGTGTATGAAATGAAACATTCCATGAAACTTTTGTCTATGAAACGAGGGTAACCCGTTTTAGATGCCATGTCTTCATAATTCACTTTAAATTCTTTTTACGGAGATGCAATTGTTAATACCACGTTAGTTTTAAGCGGTTTTTTAAGTTAAATTAGTTTAATTAGGTTCTGGCGCCATCTACTTTTATCTATTCGTTTCCTGTCCTATTAATTAAATACGAAACCCAAATCCGGTGGACTTTTCAACGCTAAGTGGACGTACCCTCTTTATAAATGCATACCGGGACTACACCGTTCGGAAATCTATTAGCAATAAATAAGGGTCCCGTTTGTTTACCGCACCAAGAAAGGGTATACGATTCCCTTTATCAGGCTCCTTACAAAAAACGTGGGAACCGAAATAAAGAATAGCCATTTTACATGTTTGTATGGTTGTTGAACTCGCATTACGAACGGATAGTTCACATCACATTATTAATGTGTATACGCAGCTTCTATACGATTAATCGTAAACGTGACTAATCGCGATGTTACTTCCGCATTCGAAAATATATGACTAAGAATTAATTCGGAAATAAGTGTTAAATGACTAACCGCTGTAAGAATACGCTTATTATATGACAGATGATTGGCAATATTCTTGAATGTCAAAAATTATCCTTAAGTTCAGCAAAACAAAACAGGATGATGACACTATCAAAACATTCAGATAGTCTTAGTTCAACTAAAATTAGTTCACAGTATAAATATTAAAAGAGATAAACTAAATTACGCGACTCCACTGTGTTTACGTATTTTAAAACAATATTTATGTTTATGATTTTGTATTGTATCTCTCCGACGCTGTCCGAAAGATTAATTTTATACTCTGTACCCACTTGAAGCATCTCTGTTTGGCCCTATGGTTGACTGGTAGATAATGCCATTTGGCATTAAGTTCGCAATTTGGACTGACTTTTGTTTTGTGCAATAAAGTTTATACCTATAAATTAATAAAATAAATATTGTTGTTTAATGAGATTAATTTATTTTGACTTCAGCCAAATACCGTAAGTCCAAGATAAAATACGCAATCTTAATGCAGAAAAACGGTATGGCCCTTCTAAGCTTCATATAACTTTCAAATATGAAAAACACTCGTGCTGTTTTCCTTAATAATAACATTGTCACAATCACAAACCTCGAGACGTTTATTGCGTTGAAAACAAACTTCCACTAGAAATGGAACTATGAAATGTCTATGAAAGTTTATCAGTAGCCTTGCTAATCGTTACACATTTCTAAGTTGGTACGTAAGCTAAGTATATTTCTGGCTGCGGTAGAGGCACACGTGGCGACGGGAGCCGAGGAATGCCTGGTATTTAGGTTGCGTTTCTGGTACCTCTTCATTCATTGCCGTAACACTGCACCAAGCAAGCATTCGTGCGCCTCCACCCGCGCCCCGCTCTCCCCACACCTCTAGAACAGGAATGCATCAACAGCCTATGAATCTCATATGTGCTTACTACCTTATGGTATTGAAAGCAGCACTGCCTTGCGTGCTATTCCTCCAAAACAGGAATGCACAAACAGCCCATGAATCTCAAACGTGCTTACGACCTTATGGTATTAAAGGTAGTGTTGCCTTGCGCGCCGCACACGCCTTTGTAGTCACGTAAAACCAGATACCATGCTTATGAGCGATTTAAATGCTATTTGATCATATAACAAGGCCCCATACGTATACTTATAATTTGTAATTTGACAAGTGAAAACTATGTACCTATAGAGGTTGATTTAGGTATAAGTCTGAGTTAGCCTTTGGCTACGTTTTATCAGAGAAATCAATTCCCGAAAAAAGCCAATGTTTTTCACACAAAATAAATACAACCAGAATGTTTCAGTACAGGAACAATATATTAACGTAGAGTCCGTATAATATATTATTTTTGAATTTTGAATTTTGAATTTGAATTACCTACACCTACCCTTATTTTGCTTTAGAAGTTTTATACCAGAAACAATACAAATGACCGTGCACTTCTTACCATGGGCAGAACACACATATAATTGGTATATGTAGATTAAAATACAACTTCCTTAGTAAAATTTATTAACAACACGCCGAATTCGGAGATGTTTAAGGTACAGTACAAACAGAAGGCGTAAACAAGGGGAGTTATTCCATAGTTCAAAATTTGAACTCCGTGTCGTGCCTTCCTACTAATTCAAATATTACTTGACAGGAGAGTGAATGGAATGGTATGCCACGAACTTAGGATTTCGAACTACAGAGTAGACCGCCAGATGCGTTTCTAGTTTGGGCGGATTCCAAGCAATCGACCAACCGCTTCTCTAAAACGCATTGCATATGTCAATACGATGGGTTTACAATCACACGGGTTATAAGAATGTTTTTAACCTGTTCACCGCCAAAGTCGTCGTATGTTGATGATGACAGTGCTCAAAGCGCCGCATACTCCAATAACACCATAAAATTTCATTAAAAAAAATCAGTAAGTGATTTTGGAATTTCCTAGCGAATTATGGGTTGGGTTCAAGTCCCACGTATTGCATCCCACCCATTGCAGATTGCAGTGGATTGCGTAAATTAAGTCTTCTTAATTATTTTTTGTACTTATAAATATTCAAACCTATCGCCAAGCTACTTAAGTTAGATCGAAGCATACAAATATTGTTTTTATATTCTGTAGTTATTAAATGAAACTAAGATTTGATTTCTTGCATTTTGCAGATCCCATGAAAGAGAATTGTTATATCTACATACAGAGGACATTCCATCAGTTATAGCATGTTATCACACAGCTTGAGACTTGTTAACACAATGGATGCAAAAGGACAATATTTGTTCATCGCATTCCAAAATAAAATGGTTCCGGCTCATTAATGCATGAAAGTCGAAGTTATGCGATTATGCCTGAGTATGAAGTTAGTAGAGTAAAACACTAGATTTCATAAAATACAGTCTTCTTAATAGCAGTGCGTGTAACTTAAATCTTCGATAATAAAAATAAATCATGACTTTGTGTCCAAAATCGATGTTTTACAATTGGTGCCGTGACCAGGATGTAGTAAGTCTATCTGTTTTTCAGCAATTATGTCGAAAATCAGTTCTATGGAGATAATCATTATTTCAGGAAAATCTTACAGCGCTATGCAGGATTTGTACAACCTTACAACGCTATTTGTAAGTTAAAATTAATTTATGCTCTCATCACGCCGAAACGACTGGACGGATTTTAACCTATTTTGGTACAGGCATATCTGGACATTCAAATATATCGATCATGTTATAGGGTACTTTTTACCCGACTACGGTAAAGAAAACAGTTTAACGAAATAATTTAATGACCCCTCTTTATAGAAAACTGATTTTCATTTCGATTTTAGAATGTTATGTTATAATACTATAGCAATACATTGGTTTGATTTGTAATTATAACAACATACACTTAGAAAACAAAACAATTTTTATAATGATGTCAATTACATTAGAGCGTTAGGGCCTAAACGAATAATACCACAACGTTTAAGTCGTCACAATGAAACATTTGTTTACGTCAATTTAAAATGGAGCTTTTTAATGCAGTGCATATTGAGACATATGTGTTTATTTCATTCCTAGTAATGGAGGGGCCAAGCATGATAGTCATCAAATTAATTACTTCATTACTGAGACGTGTTAAGTTTTTCTCTGAGTACTCAAATGTCTTTATTAATATATACTAGCGACCCGCCCCGGCTTCGCACGGGTGCAATGCTGATAAATTATGCATGTTTTATACATATAAACCTTCCTCGTGATTCAATCACTCTATCTGTTAAAAAACCGCATCAAAATCCGTTGCGCACTTTTAAAGATCTAAGTATACATAGGGACAGGCAAACAGACAGAGCAGGAAGCGACTTTGTTTTATACTATGTAGTGATTTGTAAATAGGTAGAGAGAACCACTTCGCAGTGTATCTAATGTAATGGCTTTAGGATTACATTATTACAATGTCTATTTATGTATACGGATAATCAAATGAAAATATCTACAAGTTCACCAGGCTAACCTTCCTTTTTGCAGCTATCGGCAAAAAAGTAGTTACATAGTATATACTATAACCATATTTGAATATTCAACTAGTCCTGTTCCAAAATAGGTTAAATTTTGATTTTTACCTACTCACCTATTTCAATTTGAGTTTGATATACATATAATTAATCATTTCGAAAATTAGTATAGCGAGAAGATAAAAAGGGAACTGCGAAAAAGCTATAAACTTTACGAAATAATTAGGTACCCTTATACAAGTATCATAAGTCATAACATAAAACGTTATATTTTAAGAACACGTTGTAGCTATAAATAAATACACATTACTTCTGAAATACCCTCCAATAGTGAAGTAGGTAACTACGAACCACATTCAATATAATTTTAATGAACCCATTTGCTTGTCAACGCAAAAAAGCGCCCCGTTTCCCCTTTACAGTGGCGTGGTGTCAAAAGTATTCTTGGGCAAACCGAAACACATATTTGACTTAGTGTTTTCAAGAACAATAAATAGAAGGTACAAAATGTGCTCAAAAGTCTTGAAATAGAAGGACAATCTTACAGAGGGCAGACTCAATAGGGAACATGCATGAAGTTAGAATTCCATTTTTAGGGTTCCGTAGTTAACTAGGAACCCATATAGTTTCGCCATGTCCGTCTGTCGGTCTGTCCGTCCGTCCGCGGCTTAGCTCCGTGACCATTGGTACTAGAAAGCTGAAATTTGGTATGAGTATGTGTACGTATCACGCCGACAAAATGGTAAAATAAAAACTAAAAAAGTGGGGGTGATTTTATTTTGTCATTCCAACACTAGTTTGTGGAATGTCGTTGAATACCTAGGTCTTTTAAAAATAATAGCTGACTTTATTAAAAAATAATCTCCAAACATTATTTTTTAATAAAGTCAGCAGTTTTGTAAATATTCGCTTCGGAAAAGCAAAAATTTAGTGTAACCCCCCCTCTAACTTTTCAACCACGGGTCAAAAAATTATGGGAAAAATCATGAAAATTAGGCCTTATAAGTTCTTTCAATGAAAATTATATTCAATAAAATCGGTTGAGCCGTTTTTGAGTTATCGCAAAATTTCGCAAAATGACGTAAATGCCGCGCGGTTTCCTTATACTTCGAACGTTACACATATTAGTTATAAGTGCCATATTGCATTAAAACATTCCGCTCAATCTGGCGCGTATAATCGATAACTTCCAAAAGGTAATTAGTAATTACAGTTACTTTGGCGTTTACGACCTTTTTATAGAGCTTGAAATCTTTCTCTTAATTTAAACCTCGGCCTTAAAACCACTGTTTTAAGCCCGTCTATTGTGAAGGATGGGCAACTACGGAACCCTACACTGAGCGTGGCCCGACATGCTCTTGGCCGGTTTTTTAGTTATACCAGTTCATGAATACAAAATTAACTCATAATCATAAAATATAAATAATTTTCAGCAAAACAAATGTAACTAACAAATTTTTCACATAAAAATGTAATAGTAGTTTATGCAACTGATACATAATGAGAGGCATTAAAACACGAGTGTGGTTTTATGAAACGAGCGTCAGCGAGTTTCATAATAGGATCACACGAGTGTTTTAAGGCCTAATTATGTACAGTTGTATACACTACTTTATCTACACACATATCATAAGTACTCTAAGATGGGTTCAGAAGCCATAAGGAAATGACCGGCACCACTAGTGCTACCTGTAAAATATCTAAAAACGACATATACTAATGCAGTAAGAAATAAATCTGAACAAATACATAAACAGATTATTTATTGTAATAGTTGTAATTTACATTTACATTGAAACAATATTTTCAACTAAAATGTGAATTACAATAAACTTTTCTCAATTCTACTTTCGTAACAGCAAAGAACCGACAAACAAATGACAACAATAATGGCGGCAATTCGGACCTCCGTCAAGACGAATGTTTTTTTTTTCTAAATCATATACCTACAAACGAATGTATCCATATTCTCATGTCACTCGAGATCAAATGTCGTGCGGTTTTTATAAAAAAACATACTGAATTGACGTTTCGTATCGATAACAATATTAATATCTATGGATACTAGAATAGAGACCTACTTCAGTTTTGACAGCTGTTCCAAATTTAAACTCATAACCTTACAAAAATTGATAGCGTTATAACATTACAGTACAAATTTTACCTACTGCCACAGATAAGAAAGTTCTCATAGTAAAATTGGTTGTAGTAATGCTGGTCATTTCCTACGGTTTCTGAACGCATTTTGGAGCACTAATGATATGTGCGTAGATAAACATAAATGTAATACAACTATATATGTACTTAAACTCGGTATTTTAAGAACTGCGTTGCAATATATAATTATGTTTTTTTACATAGGAACACTTAATAGCTTATGCGCGCATTTGTGACTTCTACGGCTGCCCGACTTTTTCTATGGAATGTTTTTGACGTTCGGTAGTAAACACCTTTTTTTATCAGACAACCTCACTCAAGTCGATCTAGTCCTAAATTAAGCTCAAGAAGGCTTGTGTTATGGGTACTAGACGACGATATACATACTTATTCAGATAAACATATACTTAAATACATAGAACAACTATTACCAATCACAAATATTCGAATTCATCACACAAATATTTGCCCTGGTCGGGATTCGAAACCGGGACCGCCGGCTCAGTAGGCAGGTCTCTACAAACTGCGCCAACCGCGTCGTCGAAACTTTATCTCTCATTTTTGAATTTCTTAGTAGCCTAATCACATTTTTCAGTATGGGACAACCTCGATTTCGAAAATCTCATTTGATTGGTACAATGTAGTTTTGTTGCATGTTCCCAATTAGATATAACAATCGCGCGCTTGCACTTTAGCGACTCTACTCGTAATTTTGCTATCTTTTCGGGGTTACCCTCACTCATCTGGTAGAAAATTGTTTTGCGGAATGTAATGTTTCGTATAATGCTCAATTGCAGATTTTTTTCAGCTGTAACGGGAAGTATATTTCTAAATTTGTTTGTGTATCCTGGTAGATTAGGTTAGGATAGATTTATTTTATAACTTATCGTTATCGGTGTCGGTTGAATAGCGAAATGAGACCATTTACGAAATATTATTATTTTTCTTACGCCTTACAAAGTTTGCACATAGCCAAAGAATATCCATTTATTCTGCCGCTGAAGAAAACTACGACTATATGAAAAATAATACCGAATCTATTCTTAAAGTTAAAGTTTAAAATGAACGCTATTTCGACGCTGGCTTATCGCGCCGCCTTCCACGCCGAGTCAACATACACTCAGGAATTTCAATGCAACCAAATGTTTTTAATGCATATGTAACATCTGATTGCATTCCTTTTAACCGGTGCCTAAATGTGTCAAAGCATTGATACTTCTGGTTTTTGTGTTGGTTTTCAAGTAGTCGGGTTATAATTAGATTTTTTGTTAGTTAAGTTTACAAGACATAGAGTATCCTGCATCGCGCTGTTAAGGTTCTTCCTGAAATCATCATCCATCTCCATAGAAAACTGATTTTTAATAGAAAACTAGAATTTTATTTTACAGTTTAGACTGGAAAGTGCCCACTGCACTTGTCCGCGTAATAGTACATTAGACATTACATACCTAGGGCGTTGAATTCGTTAATGCTGAATCAGATCGCAGGTGTTTTGGCCCGTACCGAAGGAGAGGGCCATAAATTTGCAATGGTAAAAATGTAAATCTATGGTCTAAAAATTTAAATTGTCGGTAAAGACATTACCGGTATTATTTATAGACAGTATTCAAGAATTACCGCCCCCTTATTTCTGTGCACCTTTGAAGGCACTATTTATAGGATAGGGAGGTAATCCTGTACTATTTGAGAAAGCAGGGGGATACCGTAAGGAACCCTACGCTCGTTGAAGCTCTAATTTTTACAAGTGCTGCACGCTGTAGAAACGTTATTACTACAACAGCGCTTGTAAAAATTAGAGAGATTACGTCAAGGGCCCTTTCACACTTGCGATTTGCGAGCGAATTTTGAAATATGAGCAATCACGCAGCGATTTCGCCTCGACTCTTATTTTTATAGAAAACTGGCATACCTAGTGGACATGGTAAAATCATATATTTTCAGTGTGTCAATATTTTTCTATGAAGTACTGGCACAGTGGACACATCTGAACGATGATGTTAAATTCAACCGTAATTCTATAACAATATTTTTTTTTATATATTATGACTTTTTGACATATATTTCGTTTTTGAAAACGCTATTCAGTACATTCAGGTCCAAATAAAAAAAAACATAAATACGCTCATTATCCTTCAGGTACCTAAGTAGACAGATCAGAAAGCACATCAGAAGAAGAAGCACGGCCTTAGCTTACAATACAATACAACAATACTTTATTGCACACCAATAAAAGTTTACCAAAGGAAACAAGACAAATAAATACAATTTATAAATAACGGTAGACAACAGGCGGTCTTATCGCTAAAGAGCGATCTCTTCCAGACAACCTTTGGGTAGTGAAATTGATGAACAATTTAACTTAATACAGAGTAGGTGCTGCTGAAGGCGAAGGGAGTACACAATTAGATACTAACAGAAAATAAGTACGCATATGGGTAAATATAAACATACATAAATAGATATACATAAACTTATATACACATACAGATATATATACTTATATACAATAATATATATAGACACTAGACATATGAGAATCTTATATAATATAACACAACGCAATACAGTCAGCGATGACAAACAGTTTCATTAATTATACTACAATTTTATTGTTCGAGAGATAGGTAATGTTCTTTAATCTTATTCTTAAATATGGACAGGGAATTAGCATTTCGCAATTCAACTGGGAGCGAGTTCCATAGCAGAACGGCTTGGACAGTCAAAATAATTGGAATAAAATTTAGAATGGGCTGGGGGAACAGTTAAAAGGAAGTTTTTAGCGCACCTTACAGACGAAAAATAAATAAAACGCTCTTTAAGGTATTGTGGAGTTGCTGGCGGGTTGAAGAGAATGCCAAATAGAAGAGTTAGAATGTAAGAGTTACGCCTATGACGAAGCTTACTGATCAGCCGTTTCTAAAGTTTCTGGAGAGATTGGAGTAGCTTAAAATTATCCATAGCTGGGTTTGAGTAAACTAGGAGTATAATAAAAAAAACTGCGCGTTGGACTCGCGCACCAACCACAGATACTTGTCCGTTTCATAGTTTCTGTTTCACTGCGTGTATTTCTCTAACGATAAAGTTTACTGAGCGAGAGCGACAAAGTTAACTTTGCCGCTGGATAACTAATTAGCCCCATCATCATCCACATACGCTTACCACGTACCCTTGCCATGTGTTGACGTACTCGCTAGTGACAGCGTAAACGATTTGTACGGAGAATAACACAGCGCTCTAGCGCGAGCGGTTACTTTGTAGAACTACAATTATCCATACAAATCGTTTACGGAGTCGCCACCGAGTACTGTCACTGTAAATTCATGGTAAGGGTACAGGTATCGTTGGATCGACGAAGTCCAGAAAGACGTATGCCAGCTCCAGGGAACCGACTTATTGGCGACAAGGTGCGCAAGATAGAGTAGGATGGCGTAGCTTGGTGCCGGAAGATCCACATCTTGGCCTCCGATTCGGGTCGCTGAGTCAGCGTAGTAAGTAGTAAGTAAGTATCTAGACATGCCAAATTTTATGATTCTGGATCAACGGGAAGTACCCTACATGTTTTGATTCCCTTGTAAAAAAAAATAAAGCAGAAATAATAAAGCAGAATTAACGCTCGATTGAAATACGGAACCCTAAAAACTCTAGCATAGCCCTATTTAACAATAAGGCTAACTAAAAAGTTCCGTTGTGCGACAAAAAATTACGACACAATAATGAACCTCAAAACAGTACCATTATTGTAATGGTTTATGGTGCATTATTCGATGGTTAAATTGTCATCGTACAATGCAAAAATTTATCCAAATTTTAATTAAATGAGTTAAGGCAGCCAATTTTTTGGTCTTCACTTCACCCATAAGGCGCCTTAACAACACAGAGAAAAATTTAACTCTTCATCTAGTTGTATTTTTTCAACTATTACCTACATACAAATAAAGAATAAATATGTGTTTGCTTCTAATTAAGATAGTAGAATAAGGAATTTACCTACTTCCGTCGCGGCTGCCTCAGAGGACTAAGCTTAGTCACGTGTTATGACGAATTATTTGTGACCGGTAAAAAGTATAGGTAATTTTGTGTGACCTTTGAACTTGATTTTTCAATGGATACTCATAAGTAGGTAAAAAACACACCTAGTTTAGTCACGTTCACGTTACAAGGATTTTGGGGGCTGTTTAAACTTTTTTTATTATTATTTTTTGTTTTTTAAGTATTATTTGTTTTTTATTTTTGGCGTGAAGACACCTACGGATGGACAAGTTCAAAAAGTTTCCAAGAAACTGAGCATCGGAAAGTTTTAATAAACTCATTACAATTTAAAAGAATATTTAAATTGAAAAATTTCCATGAGGACTGTTTCGCAATTTGAGAAACTTTCCCTCGGCACATCATTAGAAACACCGCCATTTTTATCTTTGTATCATGTACATTATTCTTGTTAGCTCATTTAGAAAAGTAAAAATTTTCCAATAAATAACTATCAATCTTTCAAATAATACACCAAGGGAATGCTACGAGTGGCTCGATAAAAAAGGTTTTTTGCAATTAATAATTAATTAATTAATCACTCACAATAAATACGTACAGCACCTGTATCAATTTCAACTTTCTTCCTGTGTATAATCAAATTTAATTGAAAATTTGTCTATTAATTACAAACACATTACATTAAACAACTTTATTAAGCCATAAGTCGCTTACATCGGCGCAATCCGATAAACGGATAATGTTCAAATTAGCATACTTGCCCACGAGCACCTAAAACACAACATTATAAATATCTTGAGTTGTTTCCTATAACAGAAGTATGCCGAATTTTATGAGGCATATAAACTTCGCGGGGAAGGGCTCGGGCTGTGCGTTAACTTCGTAGTTTATGTATCTTTGACGTAATGCTGCGGTAACGCTTCATGTATGTGAAGTTGTACAATATTTTTGATCTTCGGCTACATTTGACTGCGTAATTTTCTATGTACCCAAATGCCCCGTATCATATATGTTGTTTTTTAGGGTTCCGTACCCAAAAGGTAAACACCGGACCCTATTACAAAGCTTCCGCTGTCTGTCTGTCACCAAGCTGTATCTCAAGAACCGTGATAGCTGGACACTCTAAATTTTCACAGTTGATGTGTTTTTGTGTCCGCTATAACAACAAATACTAAAACACAGATTTAAATAAATAATTAAGGAGGCTTCCACACAACAAACGTGATCGGTTGCGTAACTTTGCACCTCATTTGTATCCGGCGCCTTGCAGTACCAGGTGCAAACTTAACTTAACTTTCTTGGTGCCCTTCTCCGCCCTCTTTTTTTTTATGTTAGGGGGCAAACGAGCAAACGAATCGCCTGATGGAAAGCGATTACCGTCGCCCATAGACACCTGCAACACCAGAGGAGTCACAAGTGCGTTACCGGCCTTTCAGGTGGAAATACGCTCTTTCCTTGAAGGTTTGAAGGTCGTATCGGTCCGGAAATACCGCAAGCGACAATTCATTCCACAATGCAGTCGTGCGAGGCAGGAAATTTCTAGAAAACCGCACAGTTGTGGACTGCCGACTATCTAAGTGGTGAGGATAAAAGGATTGTCGCGTAGAACGATGGCGGAAAGAAGCGGCAGGAGTCAATCCGAACAACTCCTCGGAGCACTCCCCGTTATTACAAGCGATAAAAGATGCAGAGAGAGGCTACATCTCTACGTAGCGCCAAGGAGTCAAGCCGATCTGAAGTTCGCTGGCAGTCGACGATACGAGTCGCTCTCCGTTGAATACGATCTAAAGGGAGAAGCTGGTATTGGGCGCCCCAGCCCACAGATGAGAACAGCAACCCTCTAAAAACATATGTTTCAAATATCATTCTATCGTCAGAAGTTTGGCCAATGTCGTGTCAACGTGTGAGCGAGCGAAGCGAGCCAGCGTCTCCTTTTCAGCTCGGCCTAAAATACTTTCATATGTCCATGTTTGGATGTCCGGATGTCCGGATTTCCAACTGTTTTCGTCTAGCAGTCGCATTTTTCAAGCGATTCTCATGAAATTTTGTGAGTAGGCTCGTTAGTTATATTCTTATGACGGAGATATTAAACGTAAAAAATCTAATTTCAACCATTTTGAAACTAAACTCGCGAGGTATATCAGCTCACAGGGCATACCACTGTAAACTTATACAAGACAAGTTTGCTGACCGGTCATGGCGATTTTAGTAACAACTGGCAATAAAAGAGCATGTCGGGCCACGCTCAGTGTAGGGTTCCGTAGTTGCCCATCCCTAACAATAGAAAAAAGGGGTTTTAAGCCCGAGGTTTAAATTACGAGAAAGATTTCAAGCTCTATAAAAAGGTCGTAAACGCCAAAGCAAACTGTAATTACTTATTAACTTCTGGAAGTTATAGATTATACGCCCCAGATTGAGCGAAATGTTTCAATGCAGTATGGCACTTAACTTTTTTTTTTAGTTTTTATTTTACGGTTTTGTTGGCGTAATACAAACACATACTCATACCAAACTTCAGCTTTCTAGTACTAAATAATGATCACGGAGCTAAGCCGCGGGCGGACGGACAGACGGACATGGCGAATCTATAAGGGATAGAGGATAGAGAACTATCGGCCGATAGCGATCCTATCTGCACTAGCCAAGGTCTTTGAGATGGTCCTGCATGGTTACCTGTTACATCAGTGCATACCATATCTCACCAACTCCCAACACGGCTTTCTACCAAAGAGATCGGTAGCCACTAATTTGGTCGAGCTGGTGGACATCATCTCGAGTGAGTTAGACGCACGGAATCAGGTGGATGTAGTATATCTCGATTTCCAAAAGGCTTTTGATAGGGTCGACAACGACATCTTATTGGAGAAATTGAGTGGCATCGGTTTCAGTCCCCGGTTACTGCGGCTGTTTGCTGACTACCTCAGGGACAGAAATCAGTTTGTGAGGTATGGACCCTACCAGTCGCAACCGTATCAAATTGTTCTGGAGTAAGCCAAGAGTCAAATTTAGGGCCATTCCTCTTTATAATACTCATTAATGACCTTCCTGAGGTTGCTGACAACGCCACAATGCTGCTATTTGCCGACGACGTCAAGTTAGTTATGCCTGTCAAGTCTACCCTGGACTGTAATGCCTTGCAGAAGGACATCGATGCGGTGGGCAGGTGGAGCATAGAGAACAAATTGCTGTTCAACCAGGATAAGTGCGAGATCATGTCCTTCGCGCGCTCTGCAGTGCCTATCCTATATGAATACATCATAAATGGAGCGGCGATTGCACGGGTAAGCGAGGTCCGTGATCTCGGGGTTACCTTCGATGCATGCCTCACATTTCGTACCCATGTTCGTAACGTCACTAAGACCGCGTATCAGAGGTTAGGATTCGTGTTACGGAACTCTGCACCCCTGACCGTGGCGGCGACACGTACATTATATACCGCACTGGTTCGGAGTATCCTAGAAACGAATGCAGTGGTCTGGGCCCCACATGAGGCTAAGTACAATCTTATGTTGGAACAAGTCCAGAAAAGGTTTCTCAGAGATCTTTACAAAAAGATATATAAGTATTATCCTTACCTATATCCGACTCATTACCTGTTAGAAGAAGAAAGAAAGAAAGAAAGAAATAAGTTTATTTAGCATAATATAGACATAAACATGATTAACGCGTAATACTTATGTGTAGATTAAATTATTGCTAAAAAGGTCGTCACTCAGCTTAATGTCATGACGTAAGAAATACTCACTTCATGACGCTGATTTTCAGTGACGCCTATAATACAGCAGATCACTAGTGACACATAAAATGTACAAATATAAAACATAAAACATTACAAGTACTTAACTACCTTAATTAATTATTTTTACTTAGTACCTAACTTTATATTCTTATGATTATACATTAAACTTTAAAATACCTACGTGCCGCGTTAGGGTGTTTGGGTTATGAATCCTTAGAGATGCGCAGGTCTATAAGCCTGCTTTTATTTATTTTGAATATACTAAGAAATAAGATCGACAGCGTCAGTATCCTGGGGAAGGTCCTTAAACTAAAAGTACCGGATGACTACCGCAACAGGCGACGGGAAGTACCGCTTCTAGCACTAGCTCCCTCACGCACGCACTTGTACCGCCACTCGCCCATTTCTCGTGCGACTGCCCTGCTCAACTCAGTACTCGAGGCATCACCGCAGTGCGATGTGTTTGTGACAGGGATAGCGCGACTGATGATCGAATGGAAGAGAGTGATTGAGAGAAGTTAGAAAGGATTGTATTTATTTTGTATTATTAATTCTGTATTATTGTTTATTATTGTATTAGATTTATAGATTTGTATTACTCTAGATTAAGAATCGATGTAGCGCAATGGACAACACTGTAATGTTACAAATAATGATTCTAAATAAAATAAAAAAATAAAAGGGATCCTAGTTGACTACGGAACCCTAAAAAGATGCGGAGGGATCTGTATTCAAAATTATTGTATTTTCAACGCTGCAGATATTACTAGCGAAGTTTTATCATCTACTCTTGTATACATATTACTAAAAGCGCTCTGCTGGCTTAACACCCAGCCTAAACGTTTGTACCAAAATTTTGCATAGAAATTCCTTGTAGGAAAACGACGTAATTTTTTTTTCGGAAATCAAACAGGAACCAAGCCGTGGGACGGAGCTCATCTTGTCAATGTGTGCCACTAGTACCACGTGTGGTGTGTTTACCCAGCGACAAAACAGCATCACGGTATGGCCGAAACACCCGAACATATTCTTACGATCTTAGTTATAGAGCCATAGTGACTTTTGATCACTTATCGCTGCAAAACTTCTGTCGCGCGCTGTATACAGTTTATTGTATCTCATTCATTAATTATATTTCAGCTGTTGATTGAATGACATGTGATTATATCTTATTTAATAAAATGTTCTTGTGAAAATAATGTTGTAAGTTGTTTTCATCCTCTAAAATATATGCGTCTCAATGTATCACACTGTGCTTTTACATGTGGTTTTAGTATCATTTACAGTATATTTATTTAGAAATATGATTTTATTAGTCCTTAATTTTAATAGTTTTTCTCAAACATGCAATGAAATATCGTCATAGCGTGCGTTAAGACTGCGCCGAGTGTTAGCGACTGAACCATAGAGCGCGGGGAATGCGTATTTAGATCGGCGCGCGGCTGCCATAGTAAAAATTTATGGAGAATTGAAAGCACTTTTTGATAAATCTGGACCTTTAATACCAAACAATATTTGAAATATTTGATGCGGACAAATTGTAATGTAAACATTCATCTTCTTTTTGAACTGAAAATCAGAATAGATTTCCATTTTTAAAGTATAAAAACGCCTTTTCGCTTAACGCCTGCTTACGATTTTACAATTTTCGTCCAACTTTACTTAGTTTTCTAGGATAAAATAATAATAATCTTATTATTTTTCCACGGAGAAGTTGTTGACATATTCTTCGAAGTGCTAAATATATAGTTTATAAATGGATTAAACAACTTTTTTTTTTATTTATTTATTTACCAAGAAAAACATACCTACATAAAGTACAAATTTAAGTAATTTCTCGCCAA
The DNA here is from genome assembly GCA_947623375.1 of Apotomis capreana. Classification (NCBI taxonomy): domain Eukaryota; kingdom Metazoa; phylum Arthropoda; class Insecta; order Lepidoptera; family Tortricidae; genus Apotomis; species Apotomis capreana. The sequence continues at coordinate 7,674,144 of OX392502.1, read as the reverse complement.
ACTGTAACGTTTATTGGCGAGACGCGCTCAATTTTAATAAAACAACTTAGCGTATCTTACTAGTGTTGACGTTGTCTACTTAACGGCAACTGCCTATTTTTTCACATTTCGCTCGGCGCAGTCTTAAAACAGGCTTCGAACTGTCACGTTTCGGGCGGAACAATTCGAGAGAACTGTAAAGGAATTTCATACAAAATTTACGGCCTAGGCCGGGAAGTAATTTTTTTTAAACATGGCGTCTGTGTTCATGAACCGGCTAAACAGTTGAATTATCTTTTTTTAGGGGTTTATTTTTTTATTTCAATGCATATGTTTGAGAAAAGCAGTATACATGCCTTAGCGGTGAAAAGGGAGGCCGGATAGTGACAAGAAGCCAGCAAGCCCCGGCGTCTGAAGTAATGTACTGTTATTCCGCCAACTTCACTCATTATCATATTTCATTGATACCATTTCGAGTATCTCGTATTTTTTAATCAATTTCACCACTGGTAAGAAAGCTAACTGAGGATACGAAAAATAATGTTTTATAATCTTAGGTCGTGTTCTATGTAAAAAAAATCAAGATATGGGTGTTTTATGTATCAATATAGGCATACATTTTTGATACAAGAAAGTAGTTAACGTAACATTTTAAAACAATAAAAAATTTAGTAAACCCGTAGCTCGACCCTCAACAATTGAATGAATCGACGCCGGCATGCATACGCGTGCATTAAGCAGACTATAAACGGTTAATTTAGTAAACAAAACACATTTCTATGAATGTAGGACGCACGGGCAATACGTAAATGACCTAAAACGTTCTGCCATTCACTAGTTTTTGCTGTTATCAATCGTAGGCTGGAATTTGAACGTGAATCACCGTCAAGTGGCGCCTGCGACGCGGGTTTAGGCGGGTGGGAAAGAGACGGCAACACGTACCTCTATTCGTATTTAATTGACTGGTTACGAACTCGGACCCTGTCGTAGGGACGTACCCGAATTTAAATAAAGTTTCTAAATTTTGGTTAGGTTCAAAGACCGCGCTGGTTTAAGCTAAGTTGTTCGTGCCCCTATCGACTTTTCGTTGGTGATTAATTTTGATGAATGAGTCTATTATTAGTTACAAGCATTTTAAATTAAGCGAACTAGATATTTTGTAAGGAAGATAGTAAGTGTGTATGTATGTATGTAAACACTTTATTGTACATAGAAACAAGAAATACACATTACAAAACAATAAGCATGTACAAAGGCGAACTTATCCCTTTAAGGGATCTCTTCCAGTTAACCTTTGAGTAAATGAGTGCTAAACACAATTGTAAGTGTGCGTATAAATTTAAAAATTCAATGAATAGTAAGTTGCATAAAATAGGAATATGTAGGTGAAATTGAAATTAGCTTGCATTGCCATTCATTAGCTGTGATAGAAACTGTTATTGCTCAATAAGTAAAAACTCACTCAATACACTATTATCAGTAGAAGTAGAGTCATGCGAAAATATTATTGAAATCCTCTAAGATTAGCTGTGGTGCATACGAGTTTAAAAATAGTTCAGTTGACTTAAACAGTTTTCGCAGTCAGTTGAACAAAACAAAAGGGAACCGCTGACGAAATGTAAACAAGACCGTTTCTGTATCACAAATAGTTTGCCCCCTCGTTAGGACGTGACTAGTTCGACCTGATTTTATTTTCATTCCCAAGTAAAAATATCGACACGAGCCCGTCACTATTTCCGTGGCATGTCGGCGACAAAAACACGTAGTGTGGTGGGGAGTGGAGATTAAGGTCCTCCGAAAATGCAGTCGGCTAACCCACACAGACACAAGAATAACAACAAACGTAAAACGCACCTTAAGCTAACAGGGTTAGAATGTAGAAAGGAATGCGGACTCCCGTACTCTTCGATGCATGCCATCAACATGCACTCGAGTTCCCGAAACAGAGTATCGTATGGTATCATAAACAACTGCTTCTTGCGTAGCTGTGCTTGAGAAAATGCCGCTAAACTGCATTCTTACATGCTCATTATTTAAAGGTATTGGAATCTAGTTAAAAATAACACCCAAATAAAGTCCAACTAGATTAATTCGCTGGAACTGTTATGACATATGTAGATACTACCAAAACATGAGTGTTGCGCAAAACGTGACGTTATTATTTCATCGATAATCAACTACGTTGATGTTATAATTATGTATATCATGTTGTTAATCAGCGTGGACGAAGTAAACATGGCACGCATATGTGCGACATCCATAGAACGAGGCTCCATTAACCTCAATTTGAATAATTTCAATGATATAAACAAATGCCTTTGAATGGCTTCCATTGCTACGCATCCGCCCGAGGGTCACATCAAGACCCGATGCATAGAACAGCTTTTGACGTAAGTTGATTGGGCATGCGCGCGCTGCAGGGCGCACCCTTCTTTACCCACGTGTGAAGATAGATTTACAACGAACGTAACGGAAACCATAAAAACAACAGAAAAATACGGACACTACAATGTGATAAAATAAAAATTGATACTCACTCGAAGACGGAACTGCATTTCCGCCTTCCCTCCCGGTCATCGTGTGTAAAAAAACTTAACAGCACCAACAAATATCACCTCTTCGTAATATCCATCATCAATATAAGGCACTTTGTTTGTTTACGACGAGTTCATTGACAGTGGTTTACGCACATTTAAAAATAACATAACATAATAACATATCAACAATGAAAGGTGCATGAGAGCGGGCGTCGGGCGACCAGCGTAGCGTCGCGTACGCAGGTCCACTGCATCGACAACGAGCGCGCGCGATGCGGTTGGTCGTGGGTCGTCCCTTCCCGGATACCGGCAAGTAAATAGTTTTTAAAATAGTGAAGCCGACGAAACGTGTGCACCGGCCGAAAGCGGCGCTCGCTTTGCCCCGAAATGTGTCACTTGCTCCGACGGCCGCTTCCACCAGGAAAAGGCACGCTGCAAGGAACGCTACCTAACGCGGACACCACTTTAAATAGTCAACGACATGCAACTTTACAAAAAACTCCCGGCTAACCGCCGTCCTAGACGAAGGGTTCTATTAGGGATGACCGTCGTACTATTTTGTTTTCACGCCGAGCGATCCAGTGAGTTTTTGTTATGGTATTTCTTCTGTTAATATTACGCCATGCAATATCGCGGAGCCTTTCAATTAAATTGCGTATCTACCTGCATACCTTTAACTGTTATAACGGCGTGATATAAATATTTCTGTTATTGAATCATTTAATAGGCAGCGTTATAGATCTTTTTGTAATGAAATATTCGTGTTGTAATGAAAATACATATGCTGTTTTGATCACGTTAACTTAACATGCCAGTTATATAACAGCGTTATCAAAATAGGTAAAGTCAAATGTCATCATAGACGAAAACAACATTTTTGAACAATAGTCGAAACAAATAAGTAATCGACGCCCGCGACCTACACAATTTACTGAGTTTTATCATTTGTTATATTTAATTGTATCTCGCTTCCGACCGACTGTTTCCATATCAATATATAGCTAGTCGATCCGAATACAAATTCAAATACGCAATGTTTAAAAATAGCGTATATCTCATTTCAAATTAGGCTATATTCCCAGAGCTGACAATCTTATATCACATTGACTTAAGCTACTTTTGATGCTGAGTGTACATCGATTCAGAAATGTTTTACTCGATTCTGGAACACATGTTTCTATTTACCTCACCATAAAGAATGACAACGTTTTAAGATATACGACGTAACAAGTAATGCGCAAAACATGACGTTATTAAACATTGTTTACGAAATTGATGATGTTTTTACCGATCACGATCTACGCATTTTTATGGGTATCTACATTAAATACTAGTAGTACAGTCGCCATCAGATATATCGCAGCATATAAGGCGTTCATAAATATGTGAACATGTACTGTAACGTCCAGTCAATAAGAGTCGTGTTCAGATATTTATGAACGCCTTATATGCTGCGATATATCTGATTGCGACTGTACTACTAATAGTCGCTTTGTGAGTTGTAGACTTCGTGAACATATTTAGAAACAGCTGAAATATTTATTTCTACATTTTCAACACCCGTATATTATTATCGAACCACAAAATTCTCCGAGAATTAAAGCCAGACATCCGAACCTCTGGAATTTGGACAAACAAAATATTTTTTGACGAAGTTAAAACAGAGATGCTCCGCTCAATCAGTCAGTTATAAATACTACGATTTAAACAATGGCATCCCTTATTTGAGGAACCTCGACATGAGTGATGAAGAACCATTAGGACTCCTTATCCGTTCATTTTTTTATGTTTTAGACTTTTTCTCTGTGACCAAACATGTTTCTTAACATATAATCGATGTTACTACTTAGAACAGGGCTATTGAGATTTATTGGAACCTACAGTTTGAATTTTTCATTGATTATTTTTGTTTCATAAACTACTCAAAATGTGTTCTTCAGATATTTTGACTATCCATAGATAAAAGGCCTAACTTAAATGCGTAACTATAGTAGTATGAAGGATACCATATTTTTTTCCAGCATTAAACCTGACAATCCCTCATAGTAAAAAAACTTATAAATAAAAACTTCCACGCATAAATAAAATGCATGTAACCAAAAGGAAGAGAAGCGCTTGTTTGCTTACTGGGTGACTCCATGGAGTCCATCACCTTAGATTATAGACAAGTAGGTCTTATAAAATAAATAATTTTGTATTTTTTTTTGTATTTTGAAAATACAATACCAAATTTTTTCAGTATCATCTTTTGGTGCTATTTATTAATTTTATTATATCTATTTATTTATACATTATTGTGTGGTCCTTTAGGTCATTTCATAAATACTACGTATTCATCTGTTATACAATAGATTTTGTTATCTATCACACTTACATAGTAGGGAACATCCCAATCTTACAATTAAAACGGATATTAATAATTTTATTTTAATAATGTAAATTCTAATGTATGCAAAGGTAAAAATTGGAACATTGCACCCCACGGCTTACGGAGTCCCCTCAAGCTGTCAAATTGTGACGAACTCGCCTACCGACCATTGTCAGATTCTCCAACAATAATGCACTGACAATGTCGGTGGCAAATAGCTGAAACGTAGTAAGTGCCAAGGGGTTTCATTGGCGATTGCAGCGTTTTAGATTAAGCTGCCAATTTAACAATACATGCTTCACAATAAAGACAAGTTTCTTTACTGAACCAGTGATTGACACAAACTTTCTCCCATCTTAGTTAGTCACATTATCTAGGATGCTAATTTGGATAATTGTTGAATTCTTACTGAAATTTAACAAGCGATCTAACTGGCTTATTGTTATGTGTGTCTATTTCTTTGTGTACTAGCGAAGGTCTTTTACCGAGCCAGGGGTGACGGTGCACCTGCTTATCATGTTCGTTATCAGTTTAATTATATTTTTGTCCTAACTTAAACATGTAAAAGTGAAAAAAAACTTCCCGTAGTCTTTAACCTACGGGACTATGATGGCTGCTTTTATCACGCGATAAATAAGCGACAATGCATCCGTCCCGTTTTGACACAATGTGAGTGTGCGTGACAAAAGCTTTGTCACTTATTTATCACTTGATAAACGCAACCACCATAGGCTCGCAGGTTAAAATTTAATTTTTAGTAATAAGAAAAATAAAATTGAAAGTTTTATTTGAATACATTTTAGTTATATAAAGTCACTATTCGAACCAGCTTTGAAGTAAATCTAGTATCTATTTTTGCTCTACGGTAAAACGTAGAGACAATACAGTGCATATTTTCCATAATTGGTTTCAGATACAAGCTTATTTCATAATTGGGATCATTATCATTTGTCATTACAGCCACGGCTGGACACAGGCCTCCTCAATAGACTTCCACATGGGCCAGATAGAAGCGACGTATCCGGCGAGTCTCCGCAACCCTAAGCAGCTCGTCTAGCACAACTACGCTTCGCGACTCTTGTCGCGCGACATAACATCACCCGTCACTTTCTAACAGTACTGCGAAGAAAGAGATAGGTAATATTTCTCGCGCGAAAATAATCGCGTGTCATAGTTGTGCTAGAGGGGTCATCCGACTATCTTGTGAGGCAGTTTGTTGTTTTTTTTAAACATTTCTTCATACACTAGATAATTTATATCGTTATTGTTTAATTATACATTTTATCCAGTTGAATTGTTAAATTCAGTTTTCTAATTTTATTCGATTATTTAAGATCATTCCATGTAGTCCCCAAACACAATCTTGTCATGTGATCACGACAAAAGTTCGGTATCTAGTTATAACGATTTCAAAAATGCTTCCTCATGTTCGTATGAAACTAACACCATAGAAAGTGTATGCGTCACCACTGCTCTAAAATTAAAAAATAACCCGAGATATATTATACCTATTCAAATTTACTATGCATATCGTTAATTTTTTTATAAATTATAATAATATTCAACAACAAATTTAATCCAAAACGTGTCCTACCTCTTAAATTCCGAATTCAAAACTTCCTTTATTTCTTGTAAAGCGACCTCTACTATACCGAAATAGAAATAAGCACACACTTTGCTCATCAATTGGTGTCAAGTTTTTCCTATAGATGGCATTGGAATTCCGTGTACAGCGCCATCTATGATATTGTATTTGAACTATATCGTACGCGACGGCGCAAGCTTTCCCTGTGCCCTTTAAAAAAGCTACGCGGTTTTCATTCCCCTCGGTAAAGTTATCAATGCTCTTCCCATTGGTAAAGTTTTTTAAAGAGGCGTTCCCAACGATGGGGTGGTACAGCCCTTGTTGAATACATAATAATCATGACAAACTATGTAATATGCAAGTAATAATCGCAAAGCTATAGAAATAATAGTAAATTACATCTAACCTATTGAATAACCTAAAAGGATTTTTTCATGGGTATTTTATTTACTTCCAGTCGTCCCTATTTAAGGCAGTAACAGACCAATCCCATTGAAACGTGGCTAGGCATCCCGCGATCTCCGTCGTAGTCTACCGCAACGCCAAACTCTATTTAGTTAGGTAGCACATCTAGTTGCAACATCGACAGTTTCGACAGGTTCGGCGTCATGCAATACGGTGTTTGACTATAGTGAATACAAATTGTGGTATTGATACCACTAAACACACATTAAAAAATACGCGGAAGCAAATGAACTATCACTAACTTTTGGACATTATACTATTTTTAATTGTACAATAACTAAAAAGAAGACGTATTTTGACTACTGCTTTTTATGACGTGACATGCCTGTATGATCAGTTGATCACGGAAGCTTCATACGAACAGATCGGTTTAGACATTTCATAAAGAGTAGCTGATTTGAGCTGTCATCAAATACCGTATTGGCATACGTTTCCAGCCCAATCCTATTTTAACCTTACGGCTGTCGCTCAAATAGTGACTGAGTACTGAAAGAAAGAGGGATGCCCTTGCCCCGCAGCTTGCAGTTGAGGCTGAAAATAATAACCTATTCTAATAACAAATCCGTCCAATAACAATCTCATTAGGTTATAACTAATCATAAGGCCAATTTTGTGAGTATTGAAAGTATTGCAAATGTAGAGCTTTGATTTTCGTAGAGTTTCACATCACTTGCTTGTCAGCCATGGGCTATTGCTAGTTCCTATACCTATGTTGACTCTATACATTACAACACATTAAAATATTTTATCTATAGTAAATTATGAAAATTATGAAGGTTATTTGGAGATTACGGGTACCTATATTTGAGAAAATATTATCAACCAACTTCAAAATAGAGGACGTTCTCAAATCTATGCAATATTTTTTTTGTGTGCTTGACTGCTGGTTGGCTGTGTTCACCACTGCAATCACCACCGCAGCGGTTCGAGGAACTAAGACTATTCTATTGCCACTAACTTGACGAAAGGCGTGTGCTATTTGCCCGCGTCGGCGTGCTAGGTAGCCCACGCCGCCGCCTCCGCCTCGACTGCTCTATGGATCTACTACTTTTTAGAAGCTTTCTTCGGGTGGAATCATGAAGCTAGAAGATATCTTCAACCGATTAAGCTAAATTTTGCATACTTACTCAACTTTGATGACGATACAATAATATGATACCCTGGGCTAGTCTGATAATGGAGCCGGAAGGTAGCCCTAGGAACTCTGTAATAGATTAAAGAAATCCTACCGAGTTGTTCAAAGAAAAGTATAGTCGGCTTTAAAAGCTTCTCACAAAAATGACTTAAGAAGCTACTCTATGACCACATGATGGCTTACAGTTGCCATTTGCTATTTGCACGTACTGCCAGTTGCGCGCACTATTGATAGCTTCATTAACAACCCCATTGATCGTCTGAAGCGACCGGTGCCGCTGTCTTGTCCACGTCGGTATGTTGGCTAACCCTCGCCGCCAATGCCGCCACTTTACTATACACTACCACTTACAGTTAACAACCCCTTTGGCGGCGCCGTTGGCTACCGGCGTCGGTTGCTTGACCACGACGGGGTGCTGGGTTACCCACGCCGCGACCGCCGCAGATACTCTATAGATCTACTAATCAGTTTATCATCTAAAACTATTCTTATTACCACACGATCACTTACAATTGCCATTGTACCGCACACCGTTGATGGTTCCGTTGACAGCAGCATTGACAACTCCGTTGACGTCGCCATTGACAGCCGGCGCCGCCGATTTGCCCGCATCGGCGTGCTGGGTCGCCCACGCCGCCGCCGCCGCCGCGGCCGCGGCCGCCGCTGCGCAGACGCTGCACTCTAGAAAATTGCAAATAAAACGGCTGTAATTTGACGTACTTAAAGGGAGTATCAAATTTGTTAGAGCGATATTTTTTGTTTCTTACAATGCCTATGACAGGCTCCACAACTTTGATTTGGTGGGCCATGGTTCATAGAGTCAAAAATATACGAAGAAATATTTTTTTTTAAAGGATAAGTAGTAGGTATACTATTCGATATCGTTAAATCTTCTATACTCTACGAATCTCCTGCGTATATTATTTACTGATCCAACAGATTTATGTATTTTCTTTTATTTATTTAAACTTTATTGCACAAATCACCCGTCAGTATAAATGGCGAACTTAATGCCAAATGGCATTCTCTACAATACAATACAAAATGTTTTATAGCACACCATTAAAAGTTTACAAATTGAACACAAATAATTTTAATAATGGTAGACAATAGGCGGCCTTATCGCTAAAGATTGATCTCTGCCAGACAACCTGGGTAGAAAAGTTGATCAGAATAAACCACACAATGAGTTAGGTTATGCAAAATGCGATGCAGTACCGTAATTTACAGGAATGAAAAAAATTATATGTACAAAATAGTATACCTACTTTATTTTTATTCAATAAAAGCATACTTCCACATTTACATATACTTCATACAGTTTGGCTTAAAATTGAACAAGGTGGATAATAATTGTAAATGAATATTAAGTATAACATACTTAAGAATTAAAAAAAAAAATTAAAAATGGTCTGATATGTTGGGTAAGTACTAATTCTATGATATATTTTTAAAAACGGGCTACAATAGTGACTACGTATAATTTGTATTAAATAAAAATATACTATATGATATATTTTTCTTATGATATAGTTTTTCTTATGATACTCATGTTACATATAGGTATTGTGCCTATTAACTACTTTCTAGTGTTTCTTATTGTAATCAGAGATATAAAGAACATATACTAACATGAGATATTAATAATAATATGTATTTGTGTAGAATGTAAGCGTTTTGATGTGTAACTGTGAGCTTGTGTGTGTAATTTAATAAACAATTACTAACTGAAAAATGACGACGGCCTATTGATACTCGTATATTAAAATTTTAATAATTAAATATCTATATTTTATTAAAAATTATATAAAAAAAATGGATACCTACAAGAAATAATTCTGACGCTATTGATCATTTTATTTATGTAAGGGGCCTTATTCCTTTTAAAATGCTGATTGTTTTAGAGATTTTTCTCTATCATCAATTCATCAAACATGTTTCTTAACATATTTTTGATGTTCCTACCTAGAACAGGGCTAATGGGATTTATTGGTATTTATTTGAAAGCTACATTTGAATTTTTCATTGAAAATGTTTGTTTCAAAAAGTACTCGAAATTGACAAAATTCACGCGGAAAATTAGTTCTTTTTTTCAAATTATCTTCGACTGCAGGCAATGAAAGTGTGAAATAGCTATGTTACTGCCTAGAACTCGGCGAAAAGTATTTTCTACTTCAAAAAGCTGGTTGAAATTATCAATATATTTGTCATAATAAAATAAAAAGATTATTAGGAATAAGGTTACCTACATGGGCCATAATTCACACTTCCTTATTTTGTTTTCTATTAACGATAAACTAAATAGTCTATGTAAACTGTATACCTACTCACTTAGTAAGAAATATCTACATATTTATTTAATACAGACGTCGTATCTCAATATCATTTACTACCTAGATACGACATTTTGAAGAGCAGTGGCAGTTAGAGAGTTTTTATTGGCATCAGGCGATTAGGTATTATTTGGGTAATAGGTATGTCAACGGTAATTCGAAAATACTTCAAAAGGACTTACTTTTTCATTTTAGATTGGTTCGCCGTTAAAACGCTGCTTTAAATGTTATTGTTTTAAAATATATAATCGATATCTATTCTAACCTAACCTCAAATTAAGACAATAGTTAAACCGATTGAAACGGATATAATCGCGAAGGATTGGAAAACTCCAGTTTGTTCACCGATTGTATTTAAGTTTAGTTCTTATAAGATAAATACCTACCTACATAAAACGTTGTTTCTGCCAAAAAGGATAAGAAGCGTCATTATATAAAATTCAGCGATCATCGTCAACATTTTCTTTGATAATTAATAACAAAATTTATTATTTATTAGGAACACTGACTATTTAAGGTTGATAAAAACAATTAAACCACGTAATTGCAAATTATTTCTCACCCTTCATATACGCGTTCGGCCCCTCCTCTGGATCTTTACCCAGTAGATTCACACACTATTAGTTAAAACATCGATACCTCGGCATTTTTATTACACTAAACACAATGCGATAAAAATACTACAATAACACTTGCACCCTACAATTGATATTGCACGTCAAAAGCGCGGCTGTTTTTTACGCACTTGTTTCTTTTTTGTTATTTTATTTATGATTGGTATTTTGTTGGCAGAATTTTAATGATTTGGATGCCATGTAAAGGAGAAGTGGCTTGCCGAGAGATTGGCACGGGACTGCGTGTGGAGTTTTGCGTGGATTTGGGGTGCGCGTGGGGGAGCGGGCGCTAAGTATATAGGTACTAGCTTGGGGTCATATATTTCATATTCATTTTCATTGCGATAAATTCCATCTCGTTATAAAAAAAAACATTATTTTTCATTTAGCTTAGAGACAAACAACCGAATGACGTCATGTTTTCTTATTGTTTATATTTATAGCTGTACTATTTTTAATCGCCATGACCATGATTTTTTCTTTCTTTGATTCAAAATGAAATTATACGTCACCCCAAAAACATCGCTTTGATAATATTGTCAAGGTGAAATAGGGTTTTTTTTTATCGAATAAATAGTAGAGATCCGTGGCGAAGCAGGTGCGGACATTGACTAGTGAGACGTACGATTGCCTTATCCTCTATTTAGGATAAACGACCCTTAAAATATGAGTTTTCTAAACTAACTTAAAAAAAAAGATTAAAATAATGAACAGGTCTAACAAAATATTCTACCTAATCGTTTATCTATATCTATTTTTCAGTTAATTTTTGTTTACAACGTTTATTATCGTTTAAAGTGAGTGGGCCGTGCGAAGTTTCTTTGCTGGCAGAACTGAAGTCTCATAGTATATCTGTTTGGTTTGTTTCATCGTCGTATATATTTATGTATGTATCTATTTATATATATATGTATGTTTATTATCTATATGTTTATTAGCTATAATAGTATGAGTATTTTAATTATGTGTAATTATGTTGTTTGATGCACCGCCTACAATTTCTCTGCTTTGCCCTAAGGTTGACTGGTAGAGAATGCCGCATGGCATTAAGTTCGCCTTTTGTACGTTAAGTTTTTCTTTTGTGCAATAAAGTTTAAATAAATAAATAAATAAATAAAGATAAAATACTCCTGCAAAGAATAATTTGTTCTGTTCTGTTACCGAAAGTATAAGACCATTCTGATTTTAAATTAGAATTAAAAATTATTCTTATTCAGTGTTAACCAGCCTTTATCGTAGTACAAGTACAGCCTAGCAAGTGTCGGTCCGGCCCAGGGATAGTGGCGCTACAAACAGCTTTCATATGGCAATAATGAGCATACGTACGTCATATATATTCATTATTAAACGTCAATAGCTATTTGTCAAGGATTTGTCACTAACCAAATTCAAAACATTGTTTGCCAGAATGCTGCAATATCCTTTGTTCCAAAATCCTATAAAAAAATTGACGTTCATGACTGTGGATAGTTTTGACTTAATACACAAAAAATACTTGAAATTTGCGGAATATTTAATTAACAGTGTGACATTTACTGACTTTCAACGTCAGTTACCAAAAATTTGTTGTTGCCAGTAAAACAAATTAGTACAACTAAAAATCCGCAATATGGCGTGGGTTAAATAGCCTGGGGGGCTATACCAATAACAGATTATTTGAGAAGTATTATATACTTAACACATTGAAACAGATAACGACTAGACTATTATTTTACCCCAGATGTTTTACCTTTTAAGCATATATTTTAATTCAGCTATTTCATCGGATAGATTAACAAATCAAACAAAGATGCTAAGTGTGGACGGCCATGTTGGCTCGCGCACGCGCACCCGGCCGCACATCTGCTGGTCAGCGCGGACACAATGCCCTTCGGTGTGTCACCATGATTTTTGGCGAGAACGGACATTGTCTCGTTACCCAACTGCGTCAGAAGATAACTTGATTCACAGTAAGATATTTCATCGGATAGATAAACAAATGAAACAAAAATGCTAAACGGGGACGGCCATTTTGGCTCGCGCTCGTGCCATGTTTTTTGCCATGCCGTTTCGTAATGATTTTTGGCGAGAACGGACATTTACTTGTAATCCGACTACGTCCGCGGGACGGTTGTTCTTTTCAACTTTACTGTAAGCTTACATAAAACTCTAACGCCTTAAACAGCATGATAGAGTTGTCTATATTTTTCTTCTTCAGTATTATGTTTTTATCTTGTTTGCATCTTTTTAGAACGCTTTTTTTTGCACACTAATAAAAGTTTTTGTAAATGCCGCAGTCTTCAGCGAGTAAGAAAAATTTCTTATATCGTGCCTACCATTACTCACTAAAGCATTTTTTTAGGAATATCACAAGTCGCGCGTGGTTGAATGGCATTTTGATTGTACAATTTTTGAGTATCTATATAAAAAATGAAACAACGACTATAGACAACAATGGGATCTATTGTCAAAAAGCAATTTCTTGCAAATTATCTTAAGGTACTAGAGTTAGTGCTAGAGCAATAACTAAATAGATGGTCAAAGATAAATTATGTATTAAAGACAAAAAAAAGCAGCCTACCTATTTACACACATTTACTCATTGTCCTGTTCTATGAGACGTTTTTGGTCACTCTACTCGCACACAGCATTGCACCCTGCAACTTGCCCACCCTAGTGGCAGAAAATGGACCATTTTTTGCAGTTTGCCAAAAACTAATGCCACAGGATTCGATTCGCTTTTTCGCCTAACTCGAAATTATAAAGTGTAATAAATTCAGTCCTGATTACTTAAGGTGGTTGCAGAGGAAACAAAACTAGACATTCCACGCTAGATGGCGCTGGGAAGCAAGATTTGTAGTTTTTGTGTATTATTTCGTATGTTATTTGAGTTGGAAGTAAAATTTGTGTATTGGCGAGTCCGCGTATTTGTCTTTTATTCATGTAGTATTAGTAGCACGTCATACATTGTATTATTCTCCCGTGTATTAGCAATTTGTGAAAAATCAGCAAGTACTCACACTAATAGACACTAATTGTGAGTGTGTGCGGGTGATTCATTCATTAAAGGGTCGCGTATCATCTGTCAGTTTGATAGTAAGCGCAGAATAAATAAGCAGGCATGATATTTGATTTCGATGATGAAGTAAAGATGCACCTCTAGCACAACTGTGACACGCAACTCTTTCTCGCGCGAGAAAAATTACCTATCTCTTTCTTTGCGGTACTGTAGGAGACTGACGGGCGTTGCTATGTCTCGCGACAAGAACCGTGAAGCCTAGTTGTATTAGACGGGCTGGATTGTCAAAATAAATAATACGAAGAAATTACAAATCTTTAGCAGTTCTATATTTTTAAAGTATGTGGTGAAATTAAATGAGTATTTTTGTTGGGTTTCTTTTCTGATATATTGTGATTCTGATTTGTGATGTTATTGAGTTTGTCCTAAGTGTTTCTGAATGATAGATTGGGGTATAGCAATAAGGGCCCAATTTTAGGGCACATATTTTGCTGAAAAATATTCTTCTCATTTTTGTTACTTTTTTGATTACAACTAAAGAGTAGGTACATTAAAATAAGTATCTATTATAAATTACAATTGTTTGATTAACTTGCCCGTTTAAGAACTAGAGTGGTCCTAAGCTACGTAGCCTGGGACTACTTGTACTATCATATCATCTATTCTGTGCTGGGACTTAGATATTTACGATGAAAAAAAATCACAAGTATACCTCTGTTTTTTATTTTAAGATCTTTTTGCTATACTCTGACCTGATATACAAAAACCCGACATCAAGAATAGTAGGTACTGATTAGGGTTGGGATTTTCGTGGTTCTAGATCGTGGTTCCATGGAGTTCAGTCTAAAAATATATAACTACTAGAACTACTACTAACTGAGCGCAGCACCATATAAAAATATATAACAATATATTTTATTATATATGGATTTTAGAACCACCAACCCCACTAAATAAAATAAAACAATTTTGTTACGTGTGAGTTTTATTATAATACTAATGATTGTGTGAGTTGTAGACGTCGCTTTAATTCGAAATGGTGGATTATTTTTCTTTTTTACCCCCAGATCTTCGCCATTTTCAATTTTTTCGTTAAAACTAGGTCTATTACCTAGGCTTCTTTCTGTTTAGTGGATAGTACGGCTGCCTGAAAACGAAGGGTTATATTTACATATGTGGTTTGCAGGTATACGTTGTAATATTATTTTAGGCAACACGCATGGTTTGTAGAAAATTATAAGTTTCTGCAGCTTTTCTTGGATGAAGCCTTCATCTGTACGAACTTTAATTGTCATTATTGTTGTTGATAAATCAATGAAGGAAATCATCTTGCAGTAATCCCTTTTGATGAAGGTCTAAGCTGGCCTTGAATCTGTAAAGAAATTATTTATTACGTCACAAGAATGCCAGCAATGGAAACCGCTGTATGCAGTATTACCTATTATGTGATTATCTTATAGGGTGTTAGGGTAATTAGTGTTATTACAGTTAACCTTTAAGGAGGAAACTTAGTCACTGAACCGATAATTCCAAAACAATTTGGTTTCCAACACCTATTGAAAAACATGGGTATAATATAGGTCTTGGTATCAATTCAGTCAGAGAGAAGAAACTACCTATATGAACCTACTATGAACAGCTTTGTTTTTTTTTTCATCACCCAAAGCGAGCGATTGCGTTCAGTTTTTGTGGTTGGTTACACGGTTGCCATCACGCCATGCTTGTCTTCGCCTAAAAAGAAAATAGCACGAGACACCTCTTTCACGGCAGGACGCTTCGATTTGTAATATTTACAAACACAATACTTTCCCCGCAATTTCTCACCCATGATATCGCAATATCATTTAGGGATCACTATGTCCTGAGTACACATGTTTATTATATGCACGTTTCATTATTCACACTACATAAAGTAAAAACTCACGAAACGAAAAAAATGCAAACCAAACATGATTCATTTTTATACGAATTTCCACAATTGACAGTATAGTATTGACACAATTCATTAAATTTCATTCACAAGATTTAGTGCGTTCGAAATCTATTCCACTTTATTGTTATGAGCAAATAAACACAATAGGTAGGTATCTTTAAAACCAAATGTTTCCAATTATTTGTTACATGTTTAATGAAAGCTGTAATCATTAAAAAAATAAACTGTTATGCATTCATATCGAAACATCAATTAAAACGTATTATCCTAAATCATAAGTTAAGTAGTATTATATTTCAGAACGCACTGTTTATGAATAGCTTTACGTGCGCTTACGTTTGCATGTTGTGTAAAAGCAACGCACACATACATATATGGACAATATTTCAACGGGTTTTAAAGCTTTAATAACTTTGTAATTGTATGATTTATAGCAAAACTGATTTGATTGACGAATATAAGATAGCTTAAAGATTTTTTTAAGAATGTTTAATAACCTAAAGCCATAACCGCCTAAGTGTGTAGTGATCAAACAATTTGTATGAAAGTGACATCTCTGCAACCACCTTAAGTTACGGGACGTAGATAAATAGTTTTGAAGCTACTTACTCTAATAGTCGTTATAAATTATATACGCATACTAAATTATTAACGAATTGCTTAATAGTTACAGATAATTTGATAGGTTATTTCCATTTGCACCATTAAAGACCAAAAACATCTTAAAGTAAAGTTACCCTGAGTTGTTGTTGGAGTTATAAAACATAGAGTTGACGACGCGGCTGGCGCAGTGGTTAAGTAACTGCCTACTGAGCCGGCGGTCCTGGGTTCGAATCCCGGCAAGGGCAAATATTTGTGTGATGAGCTCGAATATTTGTGCCTGGGTCATGGATGTTATTTGTATTTAAGTCATCATCCAATCCTAGCCGATTTCGGCCACGGCGACTGGACATACTAGCTAGTCAGAGCGTCGTTCGTGTGACTGACATAGCCAATTTTTGCTGCAAATGTATGGCCACAAATGCTGCAAGTCAGCACCCCTCCGACGAAATTATAATTGATGACCACAGGTGGTCGGGTCTTCAACTCGTCGCGCTTAACGTCGAGTTCTTTTCGCCTTTTTCCTTCGAAGGCTTGCACTTTTACCTGCACTGTATGCCTCCAGTTAGGTCGATCTTGGGCCCAAGTCTCCCAGCGCGAAAGTTCGATGTCACATCTTCGCATGTGTCGCTTCAGCACATCTTTATACCGCAGCAGTTGGCTGCCTTGTTTCCACTTGCCTTCCTGCAACTCTGAGTAAAAGACACGCGTAGCCACTCTTTCTTCTGACATTCGGGAGACATGGCCAGCCCATCGCAGCTGCCGCCTCATTAAATAAGCTTCAATTCCGTTGACATTAGCACGTCGCAGAACTTCCGTGTTCCGAACACGGTCGGACCAGGAAATGTTCATAATGTCACGGAGGCATTTAAGATAAAACCTATCCAATGTCGACGACGACGCGTTTGGCTCGGTTGGTAGACACCTGCCTACTGAGTCGGCGGTCCTGGGTTCGAATCCCGGCCGGGGCAAATATTTGTGCAAAATATTTGTTCTTGGGTCATGGATGTTATCTATATATGTATTTATATATAATGTATATCGTCGTCTAGTACCCATAGTACAAGCTTTGCTTAGTTTGGGACTAGGTCGATTTGTGTAAGATTGTCCCTTAATATTTATTTTTTTATTTTATTTTTTATTTTAATGTGCGAATATGTCTGCGATAGAGGCATTTTGGAGTAGTAGGGCCTCGTGCAGGGTCCGTCCGGATTGTTACTACCGTCTTGCCTGCTAACCCACCGCCAAACAGCAATGTTCGCATTGTTTTTCCGGTGTGGGGGTAAGATAGCCGGTGAAATTACTAGCATAGAGGCATTCTATCTTCGTCCTCCGGGTAGGCAAGCACTTGTGACTCCTCTGGTGTTGCAGGTGTTTATGGGCGACGGTAATCGCTTTCCATCAGGCGATACGTTTGCTCGTTTGCCCCCTATGACATTAAGAAAGAAAAAAAAAAAAAAAAAAAAAACATGTTTCCGAGGCATACAGGAGATTGGGCAGAACGATTGCCATGTATACAGAGACCTTAGTCGGGAGCTTTATGTCATGTGAGCGAAACACCTTGACGCGAAGTTTCCCGAAGGCAGCAGCAGCCGCTCCGATCCTGCTGTTTATTTCGTCGTCAAGGTGGCACTTAGCAGATACAGTGCTCCCCAGATATCTGAACCTGTCTACCTGCTTAAGCGAGTCACCATCAAGCCGTATGTCAGGTGGCGTCAATGTCTCCACCCCCATCACTTCGGTTTTCTTGACATTGATTTTAAGGCCAAACCGCTGACACGACTGATTTAGACTCGACATAAGCTGTTGTAGACTTTCTGGGGAGTCCGCCACAAAACACAGGTCATCTGCATACATTATCTCCGTAATCGTAGCTAGAGACACCTTCGTGCAAGCCTTCAGTCTAGCCAAATTGAAAACACTGCCGTCAGTGCGGAAGCGAATGCGGATCCCATCAGTCAAAACCTGTAAGGAGTCTTTGACTACAACTGCAAAAAAAATCAAAAAATAAAGGGCAAATAGAGTTGGTGCCAGAACGCATCCCTGTTTGACGCCACATGTGACACCGAAATAGTCTGATTGTTCGACCTTTACGTTGACACAGCATTGCATGTTGTCATGCAGGAGTCGCGTCAACCTTACAAATTTATCTGTGCACCCCAGCTTCGCTAGCACATGCCACAAGGCCTCGCGAAGCACGCTGTCGAACGCTTTCTCAAGGTCAACAAAACAAAGAAACAGCGGTTGACCTTGTTCTCTGCTCTTCTCTTGAAGTTGGCGAAGTGAGAAGATAGCCTCGCAGGTGCCTCGGTCAGGTCGGAAGCCAAATTGTGTTTCCGGCAAAATATTTTCAGACAGCGGCAGAAGACGGTTGAGCAATACCCGGGCAAAGACCTTTCCCGGGGAGGTCAGGAGAGAGATACCTCTATATGAGTTGCAATCCGACCGATCGCCTTTATTTTTGTACAGAGAGCAGATGCGGGATATCAGAAAATCACTAGGAACTCGTTCTTCCACCCACATCCTCTCAAACAACCTCCAGACGACGGCTTGCAACTCTTCCCCTCCGTACTTGAGCAGCTCCCCGGGCAAGTTGTCGATGCCCACCGCCTAAGATTGTATTTAAGTATGTATGTGGTATTTATCTATAAAAGTATGAGTGAGTGTAAGTTATGTTTATCGTCGTCTAGTGTCCATAACACAAGCCTACTACTAGAGCTTACTGTGGGACTAGATTGATTTGTGTGAGGTTGTCCGATATTTATATTTATATTATAGAGTTATGCAAGAAGTGAGTAAACAAGGATTTTAAAAGCGTACGCTCCCGTGATATGGAACATTATGCAGCGATGACTAAATACCTGTTTCCTATCAGCACCTCTATCATAATTGTCATTCGCGACTATTTCTCGCGCGAGATAATTACGCCGTCTCTTTCTGTGCCGTAATGTAAAAGAGTGACGGGTAGAGCTATGTCGTGCGACAAGAGTCGCGAAGCATAGTTGTGCTAGACCGGCAGGTGGCTTGTCTGTTCTTATTACCTTTATAATAAGTTACTGTCCAAAAATTTAATTTTGTAACAAGCTTTTATAGCCGCCTGTACTTTTCTTTGAACGTCCATCAATTATGCATTGATACTATTTTTAAGAGCCCAAACTCGGTAGGATTGCTTTAATCTATTACAGAGTTCCTAGCGCCACGGTCAGGCTCCATCATCAGACCAGCCCCGGTACCATTATTATTGTATTGTCATTAAAGTTTAAAGTATGCAAAATTTCAGCTCAATCGGGTGAATATGTGTCTGTTTCAAAGTTGAGTTGCAAGATTACACTCGAACAAACAAACATACATAGTTACAATATTGCAAGTTACATACATAAATTGCAAGTTAAATAAAAGCTTGTAATCAAAATCAACTCTAATATCACTTCTGTAACACTCAACATTATGTAACCTAAATCAATCCATAAAACACATAAAATAGCCATTAAAACACCGATAAGGTTCCATGAAATATTTACTTTTAATAAGCGCAGATCAAAGGTCCCTATTATTTTGCAAATAGGGGATTTTTTCCAGAAAAAACGCGCAATAAGCTGATGAATAAAAAACGAGAGTGGCAAAAAAAATGAGATCAGGCGCGTGTCAGGACACGGGTGGACGTTTGGACAATGGACATCGAAATTGGGGAAATGAGTACTTTGGACATTACTAATTTGTGGACGGTAATTTGACTGATGTATAAAAAAAACGGTTATGTGTGAATTTTCTTATTAAGTTTTCTACTTGCGGACAGACTTAGCAGGCGAGTAGGCAAGAAAGTTATCAGGATTTTATTTTTACTAATACACGAAATAAAATGAAAAAACCGCTTTTAAATGAAATTACTATTTAACTTTAATAGTCACTGCAATAACTGTAGATATTTCTGTTTAAGACAATGATTGACTGTTAGAGATGTTTATTAGGTATTAAAGCTGCCTGTCCATCACAGCGGAGCTGAGTGAAATGAACCATGGCATTCCTCAAATTCAAATTCACTTCTTTGGAGCTTCACAAAGACGTAGCCTGATTGGTGAATATTCTCCACTCTGCTTCTGTGGGCATGCGGCCTAAGTCTGCTGTTTTTAAAACATCGTTTTGTTTTTCTTTCATTGTTAGAATATGGTAAAACATTTTTACAATCAAAAACTTGTTTTGTCTGTATAGGTTTGTAACAAGTCGTATGTTCGTTTTTGTAGGTACATGTTTATGTAAATACATCTTGAAAAAAATATTAGAAATTAAACAGTGGCAATACTCTAGTGTCGTCCCCGTTTTCTTAAATTTATTAGAAAGGGACGACATTACAATATTGCCACTTTTTTATTTCTATTTTTTTTTTCAAGACTGTACTTATCGATTGATGACATCAGATGTGATCATAAAACATACTTATTGCAACCGATAGATATATTTTTTAATAGCAAATATTTATTGTTATTATTACAAGCAGAGTAATAATTTATTCATTTATTTTGGCATAAATTCAGATAGCAATTTGCGATCGACGGTTGACTGTCAATCAATCACGATAAGGGCAAATCCAAAGAACTGACCCCTCGTTGACCATCCATAAAAAATGTAAAGCTCGTGCACAATAGGGCAAAAAAACCAATATCAAAAAACGGACAAAACCCTTATTAACGGGAGGCTATTCATGACCACTCGCCCCTTGTGCCAATTTAAAAAATCTTGATATATCGCCTAATAATTAAACATAATCAGTTGAAATTTACGATCATACCAATTTTTAAGTACGCGTGTAAAAGCAAAGCAAGGTACAAAAGATCTTGCCCCCCAGTAATTATTATATCTTTTTTAGGTACTTAGAGGTGCCCGCAACTTCGTCCGCGAATAAATATTTTAATTTACCGTAAGACGGGTTAAAGTATCCTATAACCATCTTTGGATGTCCAGCTATATATCCCTGTACCAAAAATGGTTAAATTTTTCCAGCCGTTTCGGTGTGATGAAAGGACAAAGGAAGTTATGGCAAAAATGATCCTGCATCACGCTATTAAGATTTTTTGTAAGTCTTTCGCACGTGAAGACCAATTTGCCGTATCTGTTAAACCTATTCCTAAACCCTAACCTTTAAATAACATTTTCAGCAAATATTGCCAGTTAATGAATATAAAGAAACACTACTTACGTAAAATTTTGTACATGTTTAAATATTCAGTTTATATGTTCAGACGCGTTAAGATACATACCTATATGTTAACATACCTATATGTTTATAACGCGGCGACTAATTAATGTTTGTGTATTATAAGCAAACATTAATAATACCTAATACGTAGAGGTCTGAAATCACAAATTTGTAGCTAATAACTTGTAACTAAGTTTAATTTCTTAATTTTATTCAAATCTTAAAAGTAAATTTTAATTTTCTTCTAATAGTCGTAAAATTAATCTTTGCATGCACATGTAGGTTGCATGAAAAAACAATCATTTGATATCTTGGAGCTGGTCTGATGATGAACACGGAAGGTAGCCAAAGGAACTCCTAAACAGCACAAGATATCGTGTTTGGGGTCATTTGATTGGTATTGACGAGCAGTTAATTCTTGTGTAAAAAGTACAGCCAGCAATGAAAGCGTGTCCCATTTTTGTTATGCCATCTTATTAATCTAGAAAAATTTACACTGGATAAACAGAATACGAGGCGAAATCGCAGAAAATATAGTTATAGTCTGTATCAACAAAACGTGGCAAAAACTTACATGCCTTACAAACTTGGGGTGCAAATATAATTCGCCCGCGCCTGCGCAGCGAACGCGAGGGGGCGGTCGCACCCGCGGCTAACTGTCACTTTCGTCACACAATGCGTTTCAATCACCGCTGACGTATACATACGCGCCCACGATCTCTGAATATCGCCAATAAATGAAATTTGACAAAACTGACACGTTTAGTCATGATGAGTGTTTGGGTTTGAATGTTTGTCTAGCGCTTACGGCTCGAGTGGATTATTAGATGTTGATGACGCAGGATTTAGGCAATTATTTTCGAAATTGACATGATAGATAGTTAATTTTCAAATATAAATTATTCCAAATATTTGACTTTTGATGTACATAAGTATACCAACAAATAATATATTATGGTTAATGATTACTGTACCTTTATTGTCCCTTTTTCTTTTGATTCTTGGAGTAGTAATGAAATAATCATGGTACCTATGAGAATATAAAGCCCTAAAACAGCTGAAATAAGCCGTATACCTAAGGGTTGTATAAGCTATTATGCTGCCTGTGTGCTACGAGGGTTATAACGCATTTAGGTTCGGTATGTGTTTTTTTCCGTTCTCTTTAATATGGCACCATAGAGCTGGTATGATGGTATTCATAGGAGCTTTGTCATATAATAACGCAATTATACTTTGTTTGAGTTCTTTAGAATCGTGTCGATGAGTAGTTGATTGATGTTTAAAGAAAAGTACAATCAGCAATAAAAGCTTGTCACAAAAATTAGTAAGTAAGAATCATAGAATTTGGTAGAGTTTGCCTACCCCAGTGGGATACATGTGTAAGTGTATGAATGAATATACGAAAGTATGCTGTCTATATCGACTCCTAGAATTATTTTTCGTCGAATGTTTCAATTCGCCGAAAGATCATTTCGTAGAAAGGATTTTTTTTCCAAAGGTATGTATTTTAATTACGGTTGTAAGGTTTTATAAAACAAACCTCACCTAACCTGACCTAATCAATCGGATCATATTTTAAATGACAACGGAATTATGAAAAATGTGTGACAACAGAGCTCAGAGGAATAAAAAGTCTGCGAAATGAAACATTCGACGAAATAAGTTTCGAGGAAACAAAGGGCAAATATCGCAATAAAATTTATTTGGTAATACCCTTCCCTAACCACATTAAAAAAAACGGGTTACCCTCATCTGGCAGAATAATTTGGTCAGAAATACACTTCGCATAACACGTTTCGCAGAAACACTTTCGGTCGAATGGTAAGATGGCATAAAGGTATAGTTGGCATTACTACTACCTCGCATACGACACATTTTGCAGCACATTGTTTTGTAGAATATCTCTTTGGTCGACTTTGGTTTGGCATAATTTTATGTACCATAATAATCCTATAGCATACGATTACCATAGTATAATTATTTTCTACTAGCAGAAAAGTGCGTTAAGTAAACTTTACGTAGTAGAATGTAAGTACCGTTAGGTACGACGACGAGCGGTTCGAGGAGCAGTGTTAGGTATCTTGCCGCCGCGGGGCAACTGCCACTAAATTTTTAATCACAACAATTGTAATGCATAAATTAGGTCCTGATTCCACCTTAGGGCAGGTCCGACTTGGATTAGGTTAGGTACGACGACGAGCGAAGCGAGGAGGAGTGTTAGGTTGAACTGAGACCCTAACGAGCGAGCGAGCCGCGCGGCATCGGCCGGCTACCATACCACTCCATGGACAAAATGTGTAATCACAACAATTTGTAATGCATGAATTAGGTACTGATTGCACCTTAGGGTTGGTCCGACTTGGGTTAGGTTAGGTACGACGACGAGCGAAGCGAGGAGGAGTGTTAGGTTGAGCTGAGACCCTAACGAGCGAGCGAAGCGAGCGAGCCGCGCGGCATCAGCCAGCTACCATACCACTCCATGGCCAAAATGTGTAATCACAAAAATTTGTAATGCATAAATTAGGTACTGATTGCACCTTAGGGCAGGTTCGACTTGGATTAGGTTAGGTATTCCGCATATGTCCTGTACAACAAGGTAAGACAATGAAGTCTATCTTGGAATCAAATGGTATTCGGCTTGACAACTTTATGCCACCTAAAATATTATGCAAAAAAATTCTCTGCGAAAGTACTATTCGTTAAGAAGACTGTTATGCTCATCAACATTGTGCCAATATAAGATTCGGTATTATAAAAATCTGCGAAATGATTTATGCCAAAGCATACTCTGCGTAAGATGTTTCTGCCAAACGTTACTTCTGCCTAGTATCGTTATGCAAAACAAATATATGTCAAAAAAGTTTCTACAAGATAATAGTGAACCTAAAAAAACACATAATATATTGACGAGTGTTTCAAAAGATTAAGATTCTCTCAAGTAAAACTTCGTTGAACACCACATAAATTAGATATTAACGATATCAAGACATGAACCCGTAAAAATCAAATAGTTTTTAGTGTACCTACACTATTTCACTTTAATTTTTGCTCGTTAAACATCTGCACAGGTAGGTAATATGTAAAAATCTAAGTTCTTGCATTAATTAGTAAGAAAATTGGATATTTCTATATGATTGATTACCTACTACAGATTCAAATTCAACTAAAGGTAAATCATAATATTGATTTTACTCGTTTTATTCATACTTTGTTTTCAATTTCCTAGTAAATAACAAAGCTTCTATTTATAAACATCTAATTAGTTGAGTGGGTGGTAACATTCATTTGTTCATGACTTACACATATTGGCCATGTTTGTATTAAGATAGCTTCTTTTGTTTCAATATTCTGTCTAATATATCAATAGCGTTTAATACTTACACTACGCAAGCAAAGATTGATCGAAATTATCATCGCCAACAATACAACTTTTACTTTCATCGTGCTAAGGTCTCTTAAAGGGCGCGGACCCTCGGCAACCCCGGGCCCCTATTGGCCGAGCCAGAGGGAGCTGCGCGCCGCGAGGGCCGCGCGAATTCGCGCAGCCAATCAATCCGCCCTTTTTTAAATAAAGAACGCTAAATGGTAAAAAGCGTGCTCGTTTTTTATGTGCCTGTACCCCTATGTAAAGATAATGGTGCGAAATTGAAGAGGCAGTGTGCTTTGCACGTCTATGTATTAAACGTTGAAGAAGTTTGAAATTGGGATGAAAAATGGTTTGAAAATAAAAAACAAATGCATAGCGAATCTAAATGTTTTTCAAGGCAATAGAACAGTGGTCTTATACAGCCACGGATTTTGAATTGTATAAATGGTACACAGTTAAAAGGAATTATACTATGTAAATAAAAAATGTTATGACTTATGAATTACAGTTATGCATTTTCAAATATTAATAATTGTAGCAAACGAAATTATATTTGAATTTAAAATATCTACAAATATCCGTGGAACTGGAACAATTGCATTTGAAATAAAACAAATAAATTCAAATTCATTTTAGTTGTAATAATTTGGCTAGTCTGACAATTATGTAGGTACAAATTAATATATATGTTCAATCAAAAATGTAAGAGTGGAATTTTCAGATAACTTGATCTATTTTTGTCTAAGATTTTTTGACAGTGAATTAATTCTACGAGGATGCGAATAGCACATAAATTATTATATTTTTAAATATTTATTTAACGTTCGTCTCCTAAAAATTGATGAATATATTATGCTAAAAATACTCACAACTAACGATTTCCATTGCTTATATTACTCGTAAACTCATATCCTAAGGCATCCAATCATCCTGGGATTTTTTGCATGGCCAATTCCGGGTCCCGGGATCGGAAGCCCTAGAGCTGAGCCAGTGCCCCTATACGCCTCTCTCAAGCAGAACTGGGAGGCTGCCGGCGGCATTGTTGTCCGGTCGTCACCAAAGCAAGCACCATCTGAAAACAATGCAATCCGTGAGGAACACATTACACTGAACAACTGCGAGTAAACTATTTTTTTAAAAGATGACTTGAACTGTATCAGGGCTGGTTAGCCAACTACCAGTAGTGATAAAGATAACCCGCTAATGGGATTATCTCTGCGCCACAGGAGTAATTTGGGGAGGTTGACGAGGGTGCACTGACTGAGGGACTGCGTCGTGAATAGACTGAACCGAATCAGTCTGAATTAAAGTGGGAGGAGAGGGGAAGAGAGTTCTCCATTGATAATTATAAAGATCAAACGCAAAGAAAAAGCCGGCGAGTCACTCTCGCACCTGGGATTGCGTACGAACTATGAAAGCACTGCCTATTGCTCTAACGAAAAGATAACCTGTACTGAGCGACAAACTTAACTTTACCGCTGGAAAACTATTTTATGATTTAATTACAAAGGTATGTATATATTTTTTATTTTTTCTCTATATTTGAAGTATAGTATATTATTATAGTATATAGTATTTGTCAAGTATAGTATATTACTCGTCACCTTAAAAAATCAACCTATAAAAACATCGAATATTTTTATAGATTTTTATTCTAATTTGATAAGGATAACCATCCTGCAATTCCTGCAAATCACAACTTTTTTAAATTGTTTAGAACGCCCTCTATCACGGCGTATCTGAACTACGAAACCGACGCAGCCTCCTAATGTACGGAAGCATGAATCCTCGAATCACCGATACGTTACAAGCGAGCTACATGATTGGTAAAACTCACACTAGATGGCGTTACGTTGAACGCGTATGTAAATTGTAACGGCGTTTATGCTACACTACAAAAAGAAGAATGGTGGTTGTTGACTTTTGTTGTCACAACTAGTTATTCCGATTTCAATGTGTACTTCACCGTACCGGTTTTTGTAGTCAGTTAAAGTCTAAATGTAAATGTAGTATTAGTAATGATATAAGTACGTAAACAGATTTAAAAAGATCTGTACTTATTATGACTTAAGTTACCGAACTGTGACTAATTTGATAATGGTGCTGATTTTAGCTCTCATCCTATTCCATTTAATTTTATGTTGCATTTTTTCTACGCTATCAGCATTCCATAAACGTTTCGTTTTTTTTAATATTATAGCTTTAATTTTACAGATCATGAAAACTAAGAACCTTATACATATTATACTCCTCAGAAGGTTGCCATAGCTATAAGCCAATTAAACCGTCTTTTTTTTCACCTAAAACAATGTCAATATATACTTAGGGTCAGCTCACACCGAGACGCGACGCGACGCGACGATACTGGAAGAGGCCGGTGATTTCGCGCTGCGCCGCGAGACGCATCGCGGCGTAGCGAGGCGCATCGTAAAATCGTTGGCAGCACGACGCCTCGCTGCGCAGCGAGACGCCGCGCGGTGCCGCGTCCAACCGCCCCGCAGTCTGCCTATTGCAAGCGCATGAGAACGGCGGCCTCAGGCTGCGCCTCGCGGCGTCGCGCGGCGTCGCGCTGCGTCGCGAGGCGCAGCGCCGGTATCACACGCCGCGCGTACCGGCGATGCACCGCTGCGTCTCGCGAAGCCGCGCGGCGCAGCGCGGCGCCGCGCGGCGCAGCGCTGCGTGGCGCAACGTATTTTGAATTCTCACGATGAAATGTGTCCCTTTTAGGGTCAGCTCACACCGAGACGCGACGCGACGCGACGCGACGCGACGATACTGGAAGAGGCCGGTGATTTCGCGCTGCGCCGCGCGGCGCCGCGAGACGCATCGCGGCGTAGCGAGGCGCATCGTAAAATCGTTGGCAGCACGACGCCTCGCTGCGCAGCGAGACGCCGCGCGGTGCCGCGTCCAACCGCCCCGCAGTCTACCTATTGCAAGCGCATGAGAACGGCGGCCTCAGGCTGCGCCTCGCGGCGTCGCGCTGCGTCGCGCGGCGCAGCGCCGCTCTCACATGCCGCGCGCACTGGCGATGCAGCGCTGCGTCTCGCGAAGCCGCGCGGCGCAGCGCGGCGCCGCGAGGCGCAGCGCTGCGTGGCGCAACGTATTTTGAATTCTCACGATGAAATGTGTCCCTTTTAATGTAGTAAATAAAGTATAAATTTGAGTCACTCTATTGAAATGTGCGCGCAGCGTCGCGTCGCGTCGCGTCTCGGTGTGAGCTGACCCTTAATAGCGAATATACTTACTTAAATATCTCGCTAAAAAAATAATCTCCACTCAAGCAACGCAAAGGTCAATGAACTTGTCTCCACTGCCATTCCAAAATACAATTACCTGTGCACGATTTTACTTTAAACAGAGAGTTTCCTGTTTATTTATAATAGTTTACTAATAAGATTTCGAAAATTAGAACTTAGGTCCAATTTAATATCGATCCTACAAATATAATTTTAATGAATCAAAACTGATAGGGCAAACATGCCCTTTTAAACTACTATAGGTATACTGTTGCAATCTACATAATAATTTCATAATACGGACATAGATAAAATATAACCCGACTAAATACGATGAGACGCAAAACTCTAAAGGCTACTAAAGGCTAAACAACACAATAAAAACGTGCCCTTTACAGTTAGCTCCAAACCTATAACAAGCCAACTCAAATTGCTCCAGCAACTATGGTCCTGGCATAGGCCGAGGGCCGACTAACGGTGCGCCGTGTTTCGATTTCGTAGCGCATTTCTCCGCGGTCCCGTTACGCGCCCGGGAAAGTACTTTTGTTCGAGCGAGCCGTGACCGCGCGAGGGTTCACGCTATTGAGTCTACTTTGATGATTGAGAACGCTAGGAAAATTGCCTTTCGAATGTTCAGGGGATACAATTTAAAGGGCAGAGTGAACAGTGAATACCACCTATGGTTGATAGAATATCCATTTTTGCTACTTGAGTATAACCCCAGAATAAGACACTAGTACAAGTGACGTTGGCAGATTGACATTTAAAAGTACATAGAGCAAATCGCTAGAGTAGATAATATTGGAGTAATACTATTTTGGACAGATGCAATTAAAAACGTCTTTAGTCCCTTTATTTGGCGCTTCAGTTGTAGAAAAAGCTCTTTGAGATTGATTATGAAACTTGATGCTTTATTCATAGTAAAAATAATATTTTATTCATCAAATTATTAAAACATCTTACATCATTCTTTAACCATCAACACTCAGGTAAGGAAAAATAGTAGAGAATGATTTAAATGCGTTAAATAAAAGGTAAAAGTCAATAAAAACTTCGAATCTGTTAGAAGTAGGTATGTCGCAAGACGTTAATGCCTTCAACAAATTTTTCCGGGTTGTCATTTCGAAATAAAAGAATGTCGAAGAGCATGATATTTCATAAAATGTTATTCATACGGTTGTGCAAGCCGGGTCGATGACTGTATTTACCTTATACGCCAACGAAAGTTCGGGCAAACTTCGCCGGCTGACGAAAGTGACCGTGTGGGGTTTTACTCGTTTTCTGGTGATCAAAACTCGAGTCGTTTGGGCACCACAGTAGCCATGGCTTTTGTGAGTCATCCGAGTTCTATCACGGGTTATCTGTATACTAGTTAACTCAGATAAATAACATTATTACGAGATTCGATTACATGATAGCAATAATCCCAATAAGATTTGTTTTCATCATACGTAGAATCTAAAAGCATTTTGACGACGGTACGGCCTTATGTGAATTGCATAAAAAAACGAATCCACTCGAAACTTTAAGATATTAATGCCTAAAAAATAGCTCCTTTAGTAAATAAAAATATGGCACAATATTTGCAGCAAACTTCCAAATAACAGAGCGGCCTAAAATGTGGACACATCCGAAAACCCTCGAATAGTTTTTGTCAAAAAGGCTTCACGGTAGAAATATTCCACAGCGTTGCCATTCGAAGCTAGGCAACGACTATTACAGAGTGGGATGCAGG
The DNA here is from genome assembly GCA_947623375.1 of Apotomis capreana. NCBI lineage: Eukaryota > Metazoa > Arthropoda > Insecta > Lepidoptera > Tortricidae > Apotomis > Apotomis capreana. The sequence goes on along the minus strand of OX392502.1, from coordinate 7,644,065 downwards.
GCTGCCAAATGTATTCTAGCATTTACTTACAACTGAAGACTCGAGAATTACTCATGATAACACAATGCAAGTCCTCTTTATTTCAAGCCTCACAAAAAAACCGAAGATAGGTACTTACAATGCAAGAAATTACAATTAGTTAGAGGTAAACAATAGGCGCTCTTAACGCTTAAGAGCGACGTCTTCCAGACATCAGGGTAGTGGAGAACTTGAAAATTTATCATATTTTGTTCCTACTTATTCTAGATCTCATTTTAGCAGTTGTTAGTTTTAGTTATGTTTGTAGATGTTCTTTCAGAATCATCTTTATTCTTATTTAATGTCCTGTAGTTTTCAGCGAAAATAGGAGCAACTCTTTACAAATAGGTAATAATAATTATGTAATAACTAAAAATCGACAATAAATAATCAATATATTGTAATTTAACACTGTAAAATAATAAGAAATGATTCAAACACACCCATACGTATATAAAATACTAGCTGTTGCCCGCGACTTCGTCCGCGTGGAACCTTTATCTTGAAAATTTTACTTCTTTATTATTTACAGATCTACATAAGTAATGTTGAAATTGCTAAACGTGCTTTTTTTGCAATTGTTTACGAAATAGTAACGAACTCTTCGTACGCGAGTCCGAAAAAAAGGCCAAGAGCGAGGGCCTTTTTTTTCTTTTTTTTTCGGCTAAGAAAATGTTTGATCTACATACAACTTTTCAACCCCTTTTTCACCACGTTCAGGGCTGAATTTTCAAAAACGCTGAAATGAGTTTTCTTATCTTTTAATAAAATACCTTTTTACAAAGTTTCTAATTCCTTTCTTAAAATACAACTCATACCCGATAAAACCTTTCATCCTCTTTTTAACCCCCTTAGGGGTAGAAGTTTCAAAACCGCTGAAATTACTTTTCTTGTATTTTAATTATATGATTTTAAACTTTGTATAAAGTTTAAAATCCCGCGATCACGAAAAATTTTTGATCTTCATACAAATTTTCAACCCCTTTTTACCACCTTCGGGGCTGAATTTTCAGAAACGCTGAAATAATTTTTCTTGTATTTTAATAATATGCTTTTATATAAAATTTCAGGTCCAACACTCAAAAAAATTTTTGATCGTCATACATACTTTCAACCCCTTTTTAACCCTTTTATGGGGATGAATTTTCAAAAACGCTGAAATTAGTTTTCTTTTATTTTATTTTAATACCTTTTTACGAAGTTTCAAGTTCCTAGCTTAAAATTAAATTTGAACCCCAAGACAAACTTTCATCCCCCTTTTAACCCCCTTAGAGATTGAATTTTTTATAACGACCATTTTATATTATTATATATGCCTTTATAAGAAGTTTCAAAGAATTTGTAATGGATTTAAACTTTCAACCCATTTTTAATCCTTTTAGGGGATGAATTTTTGAAAACGCTGAAATCCTTTTTTCGTATTTTAATAGTATGCCTTTATACAAAGATTCAAGTCCCGCACTCAAAAAAATATTTGAACTCGATACAAAATTTCAACCCTATTTTACTACCTTAGGGGATGAATTTTCAAAAACGCTAAAATTAGTTTTCTTCTATTTTATTTTAATACATTTTTACGAAATTCAAAGTTCCTAACATAAAAAAAACTTGTACCCCAGACAACCTTTCATCCCCTTTTTAACCCCCTTAGGGGTTGAATTTTTCAAAATTGCATCTTATCTCTTGTACACTTTATAAATGCAACCTACTGTGCAAATTTCAACTCTCTAGCATTTGTAGTTTCGGCTCTGCGTTGATGAGTCAGTCAGTCAGTCAGGACACTTGCATTTATATTTATAGATAATACTTGTACCTATTAAAATGAAATGTAATTCAATTTCATGGTACGAGTATAATTGTAACAGAAGCATACTTGGTGACTTATTGCGTTGTTAGAGCCATAGGCAAGAATACTTTTACTTGAACTAATTTTAGAACCTAAACAAAAAGCAAGTACGTATAGTTTCGCCTCTGACTCATCAAATGTAAATACCACGTATCGAATTCAGACCAGGTCAAGAACTTCAAGAAGTGAGCTCGACTTATTACCATAGCCGTGAACTATATCGATCAATTTGTTTACGCATTCTATTTTCATTCATTTACCTTTTAAGGTAGAGTATTTGCAGAAATAGTATACCTATAATAGTAAGCCAGTTTACAATACCTAGGTATAGCTGCCGGCAAACTTTTAGAGCATAACCTTGACTGCGCAGTAGCCGATTTACGTACAAATGTACATGCGCAGATCCGCCATTTTTGTTGTAAAAGTTTGCCAGTAACTATATGTATATTTACAATTCAAATATGTGTTTCTCGGTCTGCCCCGGCTATGACAACCAGCTTGAGGGTAAGTAGGTACATATCTTAGCCTATCCTTTTATATAGCATAGATAAATCTATGCTTCAGTCTAGTGGTCTTTAATCAAAAATCGACATTTCGTATTGGTGAAGACTGGCAAGACCTTGCTTCAAATAGGAAGGAGTGGAAAAAATTGGGCAAGTGCGAGTCGGACTCGCGCACCGAGGGTTCCGTACAAACACTTTTTATCCTTAAGTGGTTAAGTTAAGTTTGCACCTGGTATGTATAGCGCCCCATACAAATGAGGTGCAAAGTTAACGCAACCAACCCGTTTGTTGTATGGGAGCCCCCCTTAAATATTTATTTTATTTTATTTTTAGTATTTGTTGTTATAGCGGCAATAGAAATACATCATCTGTGAAAATTTCAACTGTCTAGCTATCACCGTTCTTGAGATACAGCCTGGTGACAGACGGACGGACGGACGGACGGACGGACAGCGAAGTCTCAGTAATAGGGTCCCGTTTTTACCCTTTGGGTACGGAACCCTAAAAATGGACGATTCTTTGATAGATCTTGGACTGAAAACTGCTCAAGTTTTTGTCACTTGCGTAGTCCTATGTAAATTATCTGCCTTGCCCTACCTGCATAGAATAGCATATTATGTTCAGAATTGTAACATCTGTTGGTTTGTTTATCTTTCTATGTTTTTAGATCGATCGTGATCCTGATACGCACTTTCAAAGTCCCATTTAACGGCTTATCCCAAAGATTAGGTATATTTACTCGATACTCACGAAATTATGCTAAATATAATGCCATAGACTTGGTCTACTAAACCTGAGGTCGTTGACAGAAGACAGAAACATTCATATGGAGTAAGAACTGTAGGATACAATTTATCAAGATCAAAATATCTATGTCGCTTGATTACTCAATAAAACTGTGTATTTAAGGAACCATCTACGATGGACGCTTTTATCAGGCGATTATGCGTCTTTTATGCAACGCCACGCAACGTGGCACAGTTGTGCAATAGAAGTGCTGTGCTTTAGATAACTATACCAAACTATAGGGCCAATTTTCATGGCACTTAACAGGAACGAAGGCTCCTGGGGCCCATGAGTTCTTGGATGGTGACTCCGTTATGCTACGGAGTCACCATTTCACCATCCAGACGCAATGTGACTTGTGAGGAAAGGGTAAACTCATGGCCTGATGAATATGTAGTCCCCCACAGATTATTTAGATGAACACCTCGTGAAAGTATCTGCGGGCCTATGATGGTTGTTTTTAATCACGCGATAAATAAGTGACAAAGCATCCGTCACGTTTTGACAAAATGCGAGTGAGTGAAATATACTTTGTCACTTATTTAGCATGTGATAAACGCAACCATCATCTCCGCTGAATAATTTTGGCGCAGGACTTTGAGAAAGGTCTACTATGTCCAGCAGGGGACGTATTTCCTTCTTCTTCGTTTCGCTCTTGTCAGAGCGGTCGTGGTCTTCATGAGAGAGGGTTAGGGGCTGCTGTCGCCCGCCTAACGATGTCCCGCCATCTCGTCCGGTTCGCAGCACTTCTGGTACATTCATGCAATGGTTTGTCCAGAGCAGATTTTATCTGGTCAGTTCATCGCATGGGTGATCTAACACGTGGTCTCGTGCCCTCCACTTTCCCCTGGACAACATCGTTCAATGGAATCACTATTCCGCCTCGACACATGTCCGTGACGTATTTTAGATGATGCGATATTAAGTAAACTATGCTCTAATCAGTGCCTATTTATAAAACTCATGTAAGTGGCAACCCTGCACGGAGGCTTGCGCGGGTGACGTAACCGCGCGGTTCGATACTCTCGAAAGGCAGCGGGGTCGTCGGCCGCTAGACGCGGCCTACCGCTCAATTAGACATTCCGCACTGCCTTGTGTACTGGCTTTTATCGAAGATTTTACATGTTTATGCCACATGGCAAGTAAACACGCTTTGTTTACTTATTTACATAATATGGTGTACTTAGATTTTTAGCATTAAATATATTTCATAGACCGACGTACTTTTGCATAGTAGGAAAGTAGGTTTTTTCGCTTCTCGCCTATGAAACATGAGCATTTTCAAGTATTTTACAATACACAAATTTCGCACAAGTTTTTGTTGTGGAAGTTTACGATAGAAACACAAACAAAGTACTTACCTAGATAATATTACAAATTCCCACTGCTAAGTCGGGTGCTGATACCGATATTTTGTAGGTTTATGGTACGGTCAGCATCAAAAGTGGTTGATTTTTAGCCTAGAGAACTTTTTCATTGGTCATCGGTACACTTTTACTTTGCTTCTCGTCTAAACAGCAAGGCTACTACTACTACACCGTTTATAAAGTATAGTAAAACATGGGTTGTATCGATATTGAGATTTTACATGCCATGGTTAACTGCAGAATGAACGCGCTTTTTATACTTGTATGGATTTTTAGGATATTATACAAATCCAAGCAGAAATTATAAAAAAAATGTGACTTGCTGATTATTATTTAGTCGAGTACCTAACCTACGAATATTTATTCATAATAAAATAATACGAATTTTTATATTTGTTATTTACGTAATAAAATTGTTTTTTGGCAATTTTAATTTGGATCCTATCCTGTGATGGATTTTTTGCCGCTACTGTACCTTATAAACTAACCTTCATATTCTTTAAAAACTGATCTACTTAACGCCCCCAATCCCAGCAATTCAAAATAGCACACGCACTAAAAATAGTAGTTGCGCTATTTGTATTTAACTTTTTAACTACTTTCAGAAATAGCCAAATTGTGCCCAAAATCATGCTAATTTTACAAAATTTATTTTGGTTACTAGTAGCCCTTAGTTTAACAGTCCTCCGATTTATGTAACTAGACGCTAACATTTGGGCTACTGCTAACAAATCTTTTTTTCATACGCGCTAACCCGCCGGTAAACAAATAAATAATGGCCAAGTGCAATAATGAGAATAACGAGTCCAAGTGAGAGGCGTAGGGCCGCAGTTACACAAGGGTTACAAAACTGTGGCAATGAACGCGGGTGAACCTGAACCTTGCGGACCGCTACACGCCGGGGGCGGCAGGCGTCGTCAACCTGTCACATGCAAGTCCCTTATTCAAGAATTATCCATCACTCAAACATTATTAAAAAAAAACTATTGTCAAAGGCATATTATACAGTATAGGACTAAATTGCATGGCCTGAACCAGAAATCAAGTAACTTACTCCTTAATTCGTGTTAGATTGTGCCTGACTAGTTTAAAGGATACAGTTCTAATAAGAAAGCATATCAAATGTATATAAATTGTGATAAACTCCATTTTATTCTTAAATTTTTTCCTTATTTATTACTTAAAATACAATATTGTTATTTTAAAGACACTTTTGATATGTTTTCTTCGAGGTTTAAATTCTTAAGATAGTTACAAGTTAGGTCGGTTCATATTACTGTAATAGTTAAGTATTTTTTCTGAAAAATTACAAGCTTGAATGTCTTTCGGAGTTTCTTCTCAACAGTGGTCTCCTCTTGTGAAATGCCGGTAGACTCAGACATGTAAAAGTGCCCTTGTGGCCTAAAAGTACCCTTGTGGCCTACTTGCAGAATAATGTTCATTATTTGTAAATAAATCAATATCGGTTCAATATTTCTACACTGGAAAAAAAGATTTGTTAACAGTAACCCAAATATATTAGCTGCTAGTTACGTAAATTGGAGAACGACTGACAAACGGAGGGCTACTCTAGTACCAAAATAAGTTTTGGAAAATTTGCATTGCTTATTTTAGTTACTACTAAGCACAATTCGGTTATTTTACAACCAAATCCATTTAGCCGTGTACGAGTTAGAAATCAAGCAACATATTATTCATTTAACCTGACCTTTTTTCTTTCTATTAATTTACAATTAATTTTTTTTCTAATTTGACATATTATTATAAACTTATTAAGTATGGCAGACATCTAGAGGTAGAGGTTTTGTAACTTAAGAGGATTCTCTTTCAGACTATCTATGGGTTTCAGTTTTGAGTTGCGAAGTTGGTACTAGATGTATGCAAAACCACGCAAAACCAAAAATTATTAGATAGTATTGCAAGTGATCTATTTTTGTTTCTAATATTTTTTCAGTAACACGAGCGATGTTAATTACATCATTAACTTAGGTATATGAAGACACACTGTTCTTTGCTGTGATAGAGTAAATACTTGCCAAAGTTTTCATAATAAGTGCACAATATGACAACATAAAATTATAATGCAATTGCAAAGATTTGCAGCAGAAGGTTGGCGTCCCCTGCATATCGTGCGCGGGCGCACGCGGAAACGTCGCCGCAACCACTGCGCTGGCGGCCAGCTATGCGGAAACACGCGGAGCTTCTGGCGCGACACGTGGCATCAGTCATTCCAGAAGGGCTAGTTGCGACTTCGCTTGTCGCGCGACAAAGTATCGTTGTCATACTTCTGCTCAAGGTGCAGAAGAATTCTCTATATGTCACATCATATATAGAGAACCTATACAGGTAGCATAATGAAATGAACCAAAAGTAGGCGAGGTTTCTAGAGCGACACGTGTCATCAATCGTTCCAGCTTCTCTTTATATGTATTATTATAATATGCTAGATTTGTATGGAAAATCAGTTTTCTATGGAGACGAGTCATGATTTCAGGAAAAATCTTAATATCGTGATGCAGGATCGTCTTTTGTTTTGTATGGGCGCGCGGCGCCATGCTAGGCTGGCGCCATCTGTTTTCATAATTTCCTTTGTCCTCGCATCACGCCGAAACGGCTGGACTAATGTTAACCAATTTTGGTACATGGATAATTGGACATCCAATGATGGTTATAGAATACTTTTTAGGGTTCCGTACCCAAAGGGTAAAAACGGGACCCTATTACTGAGGCTTCGCTGTCCGTCCGTCCGTCCGTCCGTCTGTCACCAGGCTGTATCTCAAGAACGGTGATAGCTTGACAGTTGAAATTTTCACAGATAATGTATTTCTATTGCCGCTATAACAACAAATACTAAAAATAAAATAAAATAAATATTTAAGGGGGGCTCCCATACAAAAAACTTGTTATAGATTATGGTACGGAGCCCATCATGCGCGAGTCGGACTCGCACTTGCCCAATTTTTACCCGACTAATATTGTAATAGAATGCAATTCAAAACGGATGGTTGGCGGCCTCTGCATATCGAAAACGTTGCCGCAGTCATTGGACCAGCCCGTCAAACCAGCTTCTTTTCATGCTTCATACAACTTAGGAAGCCTATACGGTAATATATCTACCGACGGCGTGAAGTCAAAAAACTTCCTGGACAAGTCGGAGCATAATTACCTCTGATAGAATAGAATACTCTTTATTGCACACCTCAAGAAGAAAGAAATACAAATACAGATAACACTTATCATTGAAATAGAGGTAAACAAGAGGCGATCTTATCGCTAAAAAGCGATCTCTTCTTGTCTGATGTGTTTTAAGACCAACTAAAAAGGAAACAACGATCTGATAAAGGCAAACCGGCCGAAATCGAGTTTTAAGGACTCTGCGGACGCGTAATTTTTACTTAACGTTTTATTAATGCCTATTTCATAAACATTACTTGGCGAGGCAATGAACCAAACCTCATCATTCTACAAACGTAACAAATATTTATCTGATACTATACTTAGAAGTCCCAAACTAGACGTAACTTACTCGTACCTATATCCTGAAAACTTGGAGTAATTAACTTTACTTAAGTAAGTAAACACTTGTTTAGCACGATTTCAACTTCATCTCCCTCTCTTCCTCCAACCCTATACTAGCTTCTGTCTATCTATCAGCCACAGACATCCACTGCTGAACATAAGCCTCCCCTTTAGCTCGCCACAAAGTGCGATCCTGTCCAGACCGCATCTATCAACTCCCCACTACCCTCACGAGGTCATCCGTCCACCTAATTGCATCCCACGCTACGCTTCCCTATACCTAGTCGCCACTCTAGGACTTTTCTGCCCCAACGGCCCGGCCGTCCATTCTCCGGGCTACATAGCCTGCCCATTGCCATTTTAACCGTGCAATCCTGTGAGCTACTCGTATGTCGGTTACCTTGGTTCTTCTGCGGATATCCTCATTTTTGATACTATCACGCAGAGAAACTTCGAGCATAGCCCTTTCCATAGCACGTTACGTGACTCTTAGCCGCCTCATGAATTCCATTGTAAACGACCACGTCTCAGTTCCGTAAGTCATCACTGGCAACACGCACTGTTCGAAGACTCGTCTACTGGCTTCATTCAGTACCTAGCTATAGACCCATGCAGCATATCATAGAAAATTTCGGAGTTACACAAAAAAGAACATAAAAAAGTTCAGCGCCCATACACTTTATAAAGACCTCAGTAAAATATAAATAGATACTAATGGGGATCAAAGAACTGGCAGCCACCTCGCACAACGCATCAGCATTGCGATTCAGCGAGGAAATGCTGCCAGTGTCTTCGGGACCATGCCGGTGCACCCGAGCAAAACACAACTTATTTTAGTTACGTATAATTTGATTTATAACGTAGCTTTAGCTTTTTTTATTGTGTTGTACATATATTGTAAGTCCCTTTTGCCATAAAAAAACCAAGTATATTGGTAAGTGAAAAAAAAAATCATAAAAATCATATGCGTTAACTTGAGAACTTACTCTTTTTTAGAATCGGTTGAGATTTGGGAACCTATAATCATAATTTAAACTGAATACGAATAGTCGAATACTTTCCTCAGGAGTATCTGAATGGGCTCAAAAGGACTCTCCTCTCCTGATTAAATCTATCCAACTAGTTGCGGGACGCGTCTAGATCGTCCCGCCATCTGTCTAGGTATTTCTTCATATTCATATAATTTCATATCATGTCATAAATTCGTGATGTTTAATTTTAAATCTACAATAAAAAAAATTAACTAGTATTAAATTACACAATACATTTTAACTATAAATTAATAATAGTCTATTCGGCGAACGGTCTTATAGCGAAGAGTCTCGACAAACACCTTAAGAGACTCTCGCTAGATGGCTGGATCAAGGGTCAGATACAGAAGGCGGTACTCCTGGACACGGCGCACATCGTCAGGAGGTTCCTCTCTCTGCAGCCCTAACCACCGGTAGCCTGGGCCCTGCCCCGCTACTAGCAGCACTCTAGATTAGGTTTTTTTTGAAAGTGTTTATATTTGTAAATTATTTTTTATATAAATATTATTGTTAAAAAAACCTGCCCTAAGAAACGAGTGAATAATAATAAAGTCAAAATTAATAATAGTGTCACTTCACTTCGCATGTGAATGCGCATCAACTTTTCTACATAGTTGCAAATGGAATATACCTTAAGGCTTAAATAAACCTTGTGAAGGTATAAAAAGACACGGAAAGGAAGCTGTAACGGTCCGGGTATAAATAAGACTGCGCGGGCGCCGGGATGATCAATAAAACATGGCGGCAAAAAGCCTTCCGCATCGCGCTGTACGGGACACCGGCCATTTACTTGATATGAGCATTGCCTTTCTTTACTAAGGCACTACCGCTGGGCACTACTAGTAGATTGAAGGGGAATGTTACTTACCCATGACCCTACTGTGACCGTGCAGTGTCACGTAATGTGGTATTACCCGTAGCACTCACATTAATGTCATGGGAATGAAAAAAATCCCTTCACTGTACTAGTAGGGCCAAGCGGTAGTGTCTAAGTAAAGGAATGCATTGCAACTATATTGGTTGGTGTGCTTTCCAAAAGTTTTTTTTTTGGAATAGTGTTTTTTCAGTTGCACTTACTTAGAACCGTTTGTAGTGTCGAACGATTTAAAAATGTATTGAAAATGTTCTATTTCAAATGGTAATTTTTGTATTATAAATAATTTTATTTAGTTATTTAATCTCTATTGCACAAAAGTAAAACTGTCCGAAAACTGAAGAACGCATTCAAGTTGACATCGCGTCGGGGTCGTAGGGATTGCCATCTGGTCCGGTGGATCCGGTAATCCGGTCGAATCCAGCCGAATTGAAAATCAGTGTGGATCCGGCCGGATTGAAAATCAGTTCAGTTTGCAATCCCTACGTGGTCGTGACCGAGTGTTAAGCAAACGACATCAACGGGCGCGTGAGCCGTCGCATACGTCAGTGTTTAGTGAAAGGTCCATTATTCGGGGTTTTATAAGGACGCGTTGAAAGGTTATTGCCGTTATTGATGTAAAGTGCAAACAAATTTCATTTCTATAAATAAATAAATAAATAAATAAATAAATAAATAAATAAATATGAAGGGACAGTCTTACACAAATCGACCTAGTTCCAAATAAAGCAACGTTTGTACTATGGGTACTAGACGACGATATACCTACATAACTATATAGATAACATCCATGACCCAGGAACAAATATTAGAGTTCTCGGCTGGGATTCGAACCCAGGACCGTCGGCTCAGTAGACAGATGCACTACAAATTGCGCCAACCGCGTCGTCATTATATAGTAACCGCACAACTGCATTGTGGAATTAAAACTAGCAATCCTTTAAGAAAAGCGCGTACTCCCACTTACAAAGCCGGCAACGCATCTGTGACTCCTCTGGTGTAGCAGGTGTCTCTGGGCGACGGTAATCGCGATACCATTAGGCGATCCGTTTGCTCATTTGCCTCTTATGATATAAAAAAAACCCGAGCAATGGGACCTTTCACTAAACATTGTCACATATTGGGACTCTTGGTTTCGGTGACGGCTTTTGATTTGCTCACCAGTTGGCAACACTGGTGAGTAAGGGCCAAAACACAATTACAAGATTTACAAGACACGACATCGCATCGTCGTACGGCGCGACGTCGTGCCACAATGCGACGGCGTGTCGCGGAAATGCATAGATCCAAAAGGTAGTTAGAGAAGTTTATTTTCATGTGACAAGATACAAAATTAAAATTCGTCTTCATCATTCATCTTGTTATTGTGTTGGCTCTAAGGCCCAAATATATATATCTCGGAACTGGGTAAAGCGTTGAACAAATAAATAAATTGCTTTAGATATACAGAAACATTATCTCTCGGCTGCCTCTTTTGTGATCTTATTTTTACACTTCTGGTTTTGATAGCACTAACGTTTATTAAGCAATATCAAATGTATATTTTTAAAATGATAATGAAAATTATTCGTACAGCTGTTTAAGGCACCTTTTTCGATGTGTGTTCAGTTGTCCATTTGACATATTCGGTTCAAAAAGTATTTCATCTCGTTTCATTACTTGTGTTATCGATTTTGTCATAATCATGTTAAATTATCGTTAAAACACAGGGAGAATGGTAAAATTTGGCCTTAAAATTACAAAATGACGCACACTACAAAAATACCGAGAATTAATCATCAACATCATCCAATCATCGTCTGCGCGAGCGCAACATGGCAGATTCGCGCCAAACGTCAACAACCACGCTCGCAACCATAACAACTTAAGTGCCCACACTTCAAGCATACTTACTTCATTTTAGAACACATTCGCCGAGGTCGTTGACCGCGCACACTCGATAAAAGTAAAACTCTTGATCTTGCCATCATGTACAGTCAAGCTCACAAATTATGTACACATATTATAACCTTATATCAATGGAATAAAGTGGACATTTGTATACATATTTGTGACTGAAACTATAAAACGTGTTGGCATTATTTATACAGTTGTGGAACACTTGCATTTCGGTTATGTTTAATGTTACTAAGTTATATTCGACTGATATTGAATATTTAATTTGTTTGTTTATTCCACTTTTAATTTTCAACGTGTGTTAATATTGTCAATGGAAATTAAAATTCACGTTAATAATATTCATAGAATTAAGATATATTTTAATATTCAAGCTTGTTGTTTGAATTAACACTTAGGTGTTAGGTATACCTAACTATCTGATAATATAACACCCAGAATAATCGGATCCAACTTTAGTTCAATATCAAAAGTTGTGTGATTTTGCTGGAACAAATTATTTTCCATAGAATACTTTAACGATAATTACATAAGTTATGTATGTATATTTCGTTTACGAAATAATTACTGACTGTTAAATTTCTTCTCAACAGTTGTCTCCTCTTATGACATGCTGTTATACTTAGAGATATAAAAGTGCCCTTGTGGCCTACTGACAGAATAATAGTACATTACATACCTAGGGCGGTTAATTCTTGAAAGTCCCAAATGGTAGGTGATTGTACAAATTACCGCCCATAGTTTATCTAAAGTATTACGTCTTCCCTTGGCCAGGAAGTGAGATTTTATCCCACTTACGGCTTAGGGAGACGGAAAGTTCATTATTTTATTATTATATACTTATATACACAATAGCCAAGCCCATAGCCCATTGCTATTGTAGTGTAGGCAGTAAAGCCTAGTTTCTACAATTCTAATGATCTTAATCCACTATTCTTAATTACAACCTCGCCACAACCACAACAAAACCGAGAAGCGAATATTTTCATTTCATCAAAACTAAAGCGAGCGCAGGCACATGAAAAGTGAATCAGCGGCGGGCACGGGGTCGTTGACCTGACAAATTTTCGTTTCGTTTCGTTCGGCGTCGGCGCAGTTTTCCCCGCGACCACGTGCCGGTCAAGCTGCGGGTTAAGCTTATAGCGTATGTGACAAAAACGCGTTTAAGTATGCATAGGTACGCAATCTTCGAAGAAAAAGTCATAAACCTCTTTTTTGCCTTTCAATACCTAGTTGGTTAAAAAATATCCTATAAGCATCGGATCCTGTGAACCAAAAAATTATGAAATCGCCGCAGCCCTTTAGGTGTGATGAAAGGACAAAAGTTTTTTTTTTTCAAAATTTTGTAGGGTTAGTCTAAATTCTACACATTATATGTAAACAATTGGTGTGTACTATAAAGTGTTTACATTCATACAATTTATTCTACACGAAAACAGTTAAAAATTCATCTTTTCGGTACAAAGGTCTCAGCCAGTTAACCTTTTTCATTTGAGGCTTATTTATTTTAGTTGGTAATGAAATAAAACACAAAGGCTGCCATTATACCTACGAATCAATCGTTTAAGTAGACTGCTAGTGCCATTAAAAAGTAGCGTTCATCCGACCTCTTGTAGGTGCCGGCACCATAGCAAGGTCTCTCCGACGGTTACTTAGACTTATACACTAACGCCATATTTTGATGTATACAGGAGATTTCCCTAGAAGAGTTCTAAGCATCAGACGAAATGTAAGGTCTTTGTGGACGCTTAGTACTATAGTATACTTATTACTAATCTGAGTATAAAGTAAATAAAAAAACTAAAATACCCCCGACCGCCGACACAAGTAGCTAATCACTAAGGATCGGACGATAGAGTGCAAATGACAGAAGGAACAACACTTATTTCATAATGGAGTAGATATCAGTATAACATATATTTTATATTGTCGATAAATTTGTCGATGCCGTCGTAGATAATATTTCGACGTAATAATTTTACCATTATCAATGGTGATTAATCTCCTCTATAAATAGTGGGTGTAAACTTTTATTGGATATACATATATTTATTGTCGCCTGGTAATTATTTGTTTACAAAACATAAAGCGAGTAAACTGAATTTGTTTACTTGATCGTCCGATCCCTACTAAACACCATAAGACCTACATTCAATGAGTGATATATGCATAATGTTACTAAAACTGAACATAACTAAAAAAAATTGGGCAAGTGCGAGTCCGACTCGCGCATGAAGGGTTCCGTACCTATATATATATATATATAGGTATAACAAGTTTGTTGTATGGGAGCCCCCCTATTTATTTTATTTTATTTTTAGTATTTGTTGTTATAGCGGCAATAGAAATACATCATCTGTGAAAATTTCAACTGTCTAGCTATCACCGTTCTTGAGATACAGCCTGGTGACAGACGGACGGACTGACGGACGGACGGATGGACGGACGGACAGACAGCGAAGTCTCAGTAATAGGGTCCCGTTTTTACCCTTTGGGTACGGAACCCTAAAAATGAATTCTTAGCTTCAATATTGGCTGAGATCTTGTTACTTGTTTCAAAAGCTGCATACACATCTAAGGTGCATGCACCAAACACAGCTAAGAGCCATCTCAACGGAGACGGACAAGTATTTCGATTTAAAAAACTACACTCATATTGGTCCATCCGTTTAGCAGTTACGATGACACAGACAGACACGCAGATACACATGTTAAACTTATACCACTCCTTTTTTTCGTCGGTTAAAAACCTCATAGCAACGTGATTGTCCCGCAAATTCAGCATCCTGCTAATGTCATCTTAACCTATGATGTCAATCATTTGATTCTTATCCTCGGGCCTTTGTCTCCATCTATCAAGGAAGTCATTGTTAGGCCGCACAATAAAAACCCCGTTATGAGATCTGTCAATATATCATAAAACGATGCCAAAATAGTAATCAGAGCCGCGATTTTAATTCAGCAAATCCGGATGTTAATTGCACAACAGCCCACGCCATCTTTCATTGTGAAGGCGATAGGTACAGGAACCAAATACGGGTAATATGAGTAGCGCTTATACAATGAACTCGAATTAACCAATTTTAAAAAATAAGTTCCATATGTGACTGATTTCTTGAGTTTGTTACGTGAAACCTTCAACAACTCATAAAAACTGATCTTGCTTGAAATAACGTTTATTTCGTGTGGTTATTCATGTAAAATGTTTATCAGTAGATGAATGATACATATTGGAATCATAATTGGCGATATACAATACTTATTTCATTGTTATGGTACTAGCAATAGCTCAAGGGGGGCAACCATCATAGGCCCGTATGACATGACTTATTATTTTTATGAAAAACGCAGAATGTGTCCTGAGTTTGAAATTAGATCAAAACCGTCTTGAGTTTTATTTACATTGTAATCAAACATATAAGAAGACATCAATGATTTTTAGAACGAGCGTTCAGAATGCTCAAAAATTCGTTCGTTCAATGTAGGGGAAACCGGGGCATTACTAACAGGCACCCGGGGAAATATGAGCACTCTATCTCCTCCCCCTACCAACCCGCGAACGCCGAAGGTTAGAGCTTAGACGGGCGTCAGATGGCCCTGCGAGTCGCGACCGCGCGGTGTTTGGTGATGTTGACATTCGTGCGCGTCTCCCGAAGCCAGCGACAAATTAACGTAAGTACGAATTTTGATCTAATTTTTCTATATTTTTTGTTATCTGAATCTGAAAGATATTTGTGGTTTTCTTTAATCAACAACTTTTTAATACTTATATCTTTAGTTTGTATATGACAAACTAATTTTAATTTAAGTAAAGGTTTATAGATTTCAGGGTTAGTTAGTTAAAATTATGATGATGGGGCATTATGGGCGGGATAATATGGGCAGGGCCCATGCTGCCCCGCTAAAATTAATAAGTGCAATATGGGTATTGATGGGACCTCTGATTTGGGGATAAGTTTTAAGATAATTATAATAATCTGATGATATTTTTCTTTCAGCAGCAAACATGGTTAGATTATAAAAGGAATGCTAATCGCGGTGGTTGGGACAGTCAAAAAATGGAGTTACTGGAGTTATAAGTTCACCGTATAAAATGGAACTGGAAAAATCAAAGCCCCAAAGAAAAATTATGAAGATGTAGAGTGCCGAAATTTTGGAGATTGGTACTCTCAATCCAAAGAGGGTTGGGTATCTTGTCGCGCGTGTAAAAGCGTGACACGTGAGCGTAGGCTCATTGTTCATGTGCAGACGAAGACAACGATGATGAATCCTTATAATCTGTTCCTTTTGTGCTATATTTTAGCTTATATACTTTTTTGTTTCTTGCCCATAGTGCACCGAGTCATAATGCCCCAGGTATGACCATATTGCCCCGAGCACGGAGCAATATGAGCAATTTGCGTTTTTTGGTTTAATGTTAATGGACCACAGAAATGGTAGACTGAGCTAATTATTTTGTGTCATAATTAACGACTGTTGGTTAGTGTAATAAATTACTACTTAAGGAATTATGTATTTTACTCCATTCCCATTTTATCACGATATATCCTTAAGGGGCCCATATTGCCCCGGGTTCCCCTATGTATGTAACTATGTTTGCTCGGGTGGAATCTTGCAACTCAATTTTGAAGCAGATATCTTCAACCGATTGAGCTGAAATTTTGCAAATCTACTTAACTTTGACGACAATACAATAATATGGTACCATGGGGCTGGTCTGATGATGAAGTCGGAAGACTAGGAATTCTGTAATAGATAAAGCAATCTAACAGATTTTGGTCTTTAGAATCGTCTTAATTAACAATTAATGGATGTTCAAAGAAAGTACAAGCGGCTATAAAATCTTGTTACAAATATGAGATTTTTGACAGAAACTCATTTATTATTTTTTATGAAGAAGACTGTATTCAAAAGAGTTTTACTTTTCACAACGAAGCAAGACTGTTGACTTCTGTTTTAAAGATTCCGTTTTATTTATGATGACTCATGGCGTTTTTAGTCATAAAACGATCAACAATTCCCAATATTGGTCAATTTGAATAAATGAAATTGCCGATAATCGTCCGCTCTAAATACCTCTGGTATACCAAACTTAACATGTGAGTTAAACGAAAGGTTAACGGCATTAAGTTCGCTTTTGATACCTGCGTGTCCCTTTTGTTCAATGAAAAGATTTAATAAATACAATTTAGTGAATTCGCATCTCCTGAAAAATACAGTTACAGATCTTCATTATTTCAAACAAAATAAACAGTATTTTCAACATTGGCATCGCTTTAGCATTGTCATTACTGTCACGCTTTAGCATTGCCCAAACTTGTCATTAGAAATTATTATTTAATAAATGTAAAAGTTATTTTAAACGACTGCTAAGTAAATGTTGTTCGATTTGAACGGTAGAATGTATGTTTGAATTATTTGCACTTGTTACAGGCGCACCCTGTATAAATAGACCTTCTTTGTCACAAAATACTGCAGTAACCTTAATACTCCTGGTTTCACTATTTAAATAATCCTAATACCCAGTTCGAGTAAAAAGTGTTGTTAATTGAATTGAAATGATTCCCACCTCGCCGTTCTAGCCTTGTCAATGACCCCTATTTCATTATTTCTAACATTACATTATATACTACATTAAATTATATTCTGCAGAAGCCCTAGTATTCCTTGCATCACTATTTAAATAATCCTAATACCCAGTTCAAGTAAAAAGTGTTGTTAATTGAATTGGAATGATTCGCACCTCGCCGCTCTAGCCTTGTCAATGACCCCTATTTCGCCGATGCGTGCGGAGGCCGTCGACTCTTGCGCGCGGAACTATGACAAAATCAGAGGCTGGATTCAATGTTCTAATGAGGTTTGTCCGAGATCTTGCAACTATAAGTCTACTTTAGCGATCGGTATTCGAAGAAAACGATATGACATTTTTCTTCGTCATTACAATGAATAGATATTTTATTGTGAGTGACGTAAAATTCAAGATGAGGTCATGATGATGATGAATAATATTACTAAACTGAAAATAATAGGAGACAGCGACATAAAATTTTGCTAAATTGTCAACTTAATCCGTTCAAACATAATCTTTGAAAGATATATTTCCAATATAATGCCGTGTTAGAGCCAAGATATTTTTAAAGTGATATTGCAATGCCTCGTCGAATAATGGCCCAGATGAAGATTAATAAAATATCACCTCGCTCAATCTAAAGGGGAAAAATTACGGTTTGTTTGTGTAAGAGGGCTTTGTGTTAACCAGATCGTTGACTCATTGGGTAAGTTCGTGAGCTTATAATTATCTATTGATCTGCGTTCGAAAATCAATAGTTTTTTTTTGCATTTTAATCGGGCGTTTGGTCTATTTAACGATAGTAATTAAAATCTTAACAATCAGTTTCTTTATAGGTAATTGAACGATTGAACTAAACTTGTATTGTGCCTATTTCAGGTTTCATTGGATATGCCCTATTTTTTGCCTATAAAATACGCGACAAAAAACAGACTGTAACAAACTCATCAACGTCATAATTTCAGCCATAGGATGACCATTGGACACAGACCTCCTCATAGACTTCCACATGGGCCGGATAGAAGCGAGTCCCCGCAACTCTAACCAGGTCGTCGGACCACCTTACGGGTAGCCGTCCTACACTGCGCTTGCCGGTATGTGGTCTCCAATTGAGAACCTTTGCTTTCTTCTGGGTTCTTCGAGCCACGTGCCACTTCAGCTTGCTTACCCGGTTTGCTATGTTTATGAGCTTGGTTCTTCTACGAATCTCCTCTGAATAAACTCAAAGCATAATATTTAGTCTCACTGTTTTCCGACAAATATTTCGAAGAAAGCTACACATTCCAAAGACTCGTCAGTGACTTTTCTCAATGGAAATGTTTTTTTTTATATATTACCGGATAGAAGTGCTATTTAGGTTGGTTTATAACAAGACCAAGAGAATTACTGTTTCCGATTTTGATTTTGAATATGCCGATGAAAGAACGATATGTCGATATACCCCTCTTATATGTATCGCCGTAGTTGAGTAGAGTGATTAGATCTTTTCCCCGAAATCGTTAATTCCGAGTAGCAAACTTTCCATTCGCATTTTTCCCCACTCGAACTTCTACCCGCCACTTTTTTTTCTCATTTGCTTGCTTCCTCATTCTCAAATATGGCCAAACGACATTTATCACAATATTTCTAATTCTTAAACGATATTTTTTCTATAGCAAAAGTTTCCCAGTCGCTTCTTTTTGCAATAGTTTTATTTCTTACGAGATATTTTTCCTAAACTCAAAGATTCCATGTCATTTTTTTTCCCAATGTTTTGATTTCTTAAGCGATATTTTTCCGAAACTCAAAGTTTCCATGTAATTATTTTTCCCAAAAAATATCCCACTCTTTTTTTGCAAAATTTGTATTCCTTAAGCGATAATGTTACTATTCTAAAACTGCAACCCTTTCAGAATAACGTCAATGTATAACAAACTCACACACATTGCCGCGAGTCGACTATCGAGATACACGGCAATGTGTAGTTCTAGCCTTAGAGCATAGACAAATGGAGAGTTCGTAATGTAAACTCTTCGAACAAATTTTTTCGCTAATTTTAGCGGGGGCGAGGTAAACATGTACAGCACACCGCCAAAAGATGAATAGCTCATGGCGATGGCGACCACGTATAAGAAAGCGCAGCGTAGCGAGCGTTGTGGCGAGTCTGTGGCGAGGCCTATGTTCGGCTGTTGCTGATAGAATAGGTAGATAAATATTAGGTATTTTTTTTTTTTTTTTTTATACGTGGTAAATTCTAATTAAATTAATAACAATTTGATTTATTGTTTTCTCTTTGCTCATTCATATGTTTAAATAACTTCATAAGTGGTTTCATATAAGTACATAGGTTTTTACAAATGCCACTCTACCTTATAATATAAATTTGTTAAACATATCGGATAAAATCAAATAAAGGATGAGAATAAATAATTTCTTATCATTTATTTGATTTATCGAAAGGCAACTGCAAGAAAGGTTTCAAGTGTGTTGCTGGGTTTTTAGATCGGCATCAGCGTACGTTCTTTTCTTGAATGTTATGTTCACTGACCTCTATACTACTAGCACGTTGAACTAATTATTCCATGAACGCCTCGGGTACTAAAATTGACATTTCATACAAACGGCTGTTTGATCTGTGAATCACTAATATTAGATCCATGGACGCTAACACAGCTTGCACATAGCTATCAGCCAAAATGGCGAAAATCAACTGGTTTCATTTTGACAACGACAATATCACGTCGAGCGTAGTTGTTTTAGAAGTCAGTGGTTGTTTAAGCCCGAAACCACGGGCGGCAGTTTCATTTCAGTTTAGCTGTGCGAGAGTGATAAGAACACAATGTCACAAAATATAGACAGACAAAGAAACAAATATATGAGTTTTTGGATAACATCTTCTACAAACAGAATTTTCACTTTAAAAAATTCCACACTAAAAAGTTCTTATAAGACAATGCAGTTCATTCATCAAACTGATTTGACTCATTCTTTAGATGTGTCCCATCACTAGTTTGTTCGTATGTATGCTGCATAGTTACTTGAAAACTGTGTTTGTGTGCTTGGCATTCTTGATGTGGTGAATTTTTCTGTAGTGTGCGTTTATCGCAACAGCAAAAATTGTGTCTATTGAGCTATTCATCTTTTGGCGGTGTGCTGTACATGTTTACCTCGCCCCCGCTAAAATTAGCGAAAAAATTTGTTCGAAGAGTTTACATTACGAACTCTCCATTTGTCTATGCTCTAAGGCTAGAACTACACATTGCCGTGTATCTCGATAGTCGACTCGCGGCAATGTGTGTGAGTTTGTTATACATTGACGTTATTCTGAAAGGGTTGCAGTTTTAGAATAGTAACATTATCGCTTAAGGAAAACAAATTTTGCAAAAAAAGAGTGGGATATTTTTTGGGAAAAATAATTACATGGAAACTTTGAGTTTCGGAAAAATATCGCTTAAGAAATCAAAATATTGGGAAAAAAAATGACATGGAATCTTTGAGTTTAGGAAAAATATCTCGTAAGAAACAAAACTATTGCAAAAAGAAGCGACTGGGAAACTTTTGCTATAGAAAAAATATCGTTTAAGAATTAGAAATATTGTGATAAATGTCGTTTGGCCTTATTTGAGAATGAGGAAGCAAGCAAATGAGAAAAAAAAGTGGCGGGTAGAAGTTCGAGTGGGGAAAAATGCGAATGGAAAGTTTGCTACTCGGAATTAACGATTTCGGGGAAAAGATCTAATCACTCGTTGAGTAAAAACTAGGGTAAACCCAAGCATAACACCCAATATGAACTAGATATAGCCACGCCACAAACTTAATTTATGCCTAAAATCTGTAAACGCCGCGGCGAATCGCAAATTTTCAAATTAAATTGTCGGCCATCTTGAATCCGCCGAACGGTTCGGTGCAAGCGATGCTGATGATAAAGTCAAAGTGACGGATTGATAGAATGACAATTCGCGAGTAGGACACGGGTACCGCGGGAGGCGGTTCACGATGGTTCATCGTGACACTTACCTACGTCACGAGCAACTTTCCTACTAGCTATGTGCGTGCGCTTGAGAGCAGCGCGCCACTTTTCTTCGTTGCGCCCGCTTGCGAACACTGGAAAAAGTCGGGTGAAAGCACTATATAGGGTTCAATAGAACTTGCTTGGTTTCCCATCGGCATTTAGGATTACATGTTTCACGCCAATTTGAAATAAACTCATAATTATAATCCCTAAGAATATAACTATAGTAAAGATTATCTGGAAGAGACCGCTCTTTAGCGATAAAACCGCCTGTTGTTTACCTCTATTGAATGTTACGTGTAATCTGTACTTGTTTGTATTTGTTTCCCGTTGAGTTTTGCAATAAAGAATATCCTATTCTATAGTATTCATCGTCATCATTGACCTCTCGCTTCTATAAAATATGAATTAGTTAGCGTCCATAAAAGTGATAAGAAGTGTAAATTAAATGAGGTATTTTATGTAGCAGTAAGCACACGATGGTTCTTATAAGAACTAAATACTAGCGATACGCCCTAGCTTCGGACGGGTGCAATGCTGATAAATTATGCATGTATTATACATACAAACCTTCCTCTTTAATCACTCTATCTACTTGTATTAAAAACCACATCAAAATCCGTTGCGTAGTTTTAAAGATCTAAGCATACATAGGGAAAGACAGACAGACAGCAGGAAGCAACTTTGTTTTATACTATGTAGTGATAGTGATAAATAGGTAATTTCTTTACAACGGCATAGTCATTATTTTGTCCTATGTAATACATGCTTACATATTATGTTATGGCGTATAAGTATTCAATCATAAAGTACCATAGGAATTATATGTATCTGTTCAGCGGTGAAAAGATCCTTACAGGTTTCCCTGGCGGCCGAGATTTTTATGATTTCTGCAATTACTCGCAAATACTTGTAAAATGTAGTAGTTAAAAGAAAACTAGCTAATTCATTTGTAATGGCCAACCCGTAAGTATTTCATACATTTTATTTCATTTGACCGAAATATCACTACTACCTACTACTATTTTAGCCATTATTTACCTCAAAATTACAACTTAACGCACGTATCGCGGAATAACGCCTTAAATAATTCGGCTACTTTGCCCAAAAAGCTATATTTTGTCAACGCTAATCGAACTAAGATCAAGCTGCAAACCATTCTACCTGTCACAAAATTTCTAGTATAACCAATTATCTGTCTATTTCGATCAGGCGCTAAATTCATCGTTTCTGATGACATCTGTCTAAGATAACACCGTAAATACTTAAAAACCTTTAAATGAGAACTTGTCAATGCCAAGCCTAGGGCAGAAAAACAGTTTTTTCAGCCATTTACCTTCCAATCGGAGACGGGCGTCTCTGGAACCGCCTTCCCCTCAAGATCAAGCGAGCCCCGAACAAGTTAACTTTTAAAAAATCTTTGCGTGACCTATTCATTACCAGAATGGAGAAATCTTAGCATATCTAGCTTTTTCAGGTTGTATTTATTTATATATATTTTTTCTAATTATCTATTTTCGAACTGGCAATGGGTCTAGTCGATGCAACGGGTAACCAGAGGGCTAGCTCATACCTATGCCAAAGAATAGCCCTGGCTATTCAGCGTGGTAATGCGGCCAACCTCCTGGGCAGCCTCCCGCTCGGCACCGATCTGGAGCCCGTGTTTTATTTATAGTTAGGTTTATATACACGATGATTTTTTATCGGTGATCAGGAGCAGAAAAATATTAATATTTAGCTAAAATTAAACTTAATACGCGAGGTCCCGCGCAATTACCTCACTGTTAAATTAATTAAAAGTTAAAACATAATTAAAACTAATAACCACTAGATACATGGTCATCCTACATAAATTATTGAAGTACGATACCTACGTCAAGTGTCATCGCTTTGGCGGGAAATTTTTCGAAATTTTCTACGACTTTGTTTATGTAATGACAATGACAAGTATTACTCATAAATTGTCATTCCCATTAAATTATTAAAGAGGTTGTAAGCACACCGATACAGATTCGGTGACAAAGAATTTAAGACAAAATTGGTTTCAAAATAAAAATTATCATAGAAAAATAAAAGTTTGTTTTCATGTAATTACGACTTCAACGTGACCGCCATCAATTACTGAGTTAGAAAAGTTGGTACCTGACCACCGATTAAAAATCATCGTGTATATATTTAATATTCTTATTCTTACTTTTAATTGTGTCAAATTATTAGTATAGTTTTTATCTATTAAATTAAAACCTAGTTAAATTAGTTGCACCCATAACTTATCGGGTTGACTGGTAGAGAACGCCCAATGACAAGGCGGACTTAGCCTTTCGTACGATTTGTTTCTCAGTGCAATAAAGATTAAATAAATAAAGTCCCCTCAATCAAGCAATCTCAATGTCAATGTAGCTAGTCGTTAATGGTTGCCACGTGTCGTCATATCGCACGCGCCGCATTAATGCCACCCCCGATACGATCACCGCGCAGGCGCAACGCCTCCAACGCTTATGTAATTTTTCTTAGGTTATTGACTTGGATGCTCTCTCGTGGCCTCCATTGACGTTTGCTAGATTGTGCATCGGCGCGATTCTTGGGAAAGTCTGTATACTTGACGATGTGGTTAGGTTTTAAACTGGGGTAAAACTTGTACTAGGCTAACTTGATGATTAGTCAACAGAGGAACGATTATATTCTTAGCATTACACGGCTTTTTATGTTAGAACTTATTTTCCTCTTATCCAGTCTCACCACACTAAATATCGTATTTACGCTCTGCTACCAACGTAAATAATATAAAACCGTGTGTTTTGTATCCAAATATATTTGACAGTAGAAGATTAAAAGGAATGACAGTTCTATATAGAATTCAAATAAAACAAATACCTATACAAAAACATATTATGTTTGATTTAAAAAAAATTGATATAAAATTATGTTACACACAGAGTTGCCAATAGAATGTCATATAAATTGTATTTCTGATCTCTTTCAAGTGGAAAAGACACAACATGAAATTTAAATCCAACGATATTCGATTGTTTTATGTTTAATTCATTTTCCCGTTTTCAGGCTGCCAGTGGTTACTTTGTTAGTAGCAACCAAAAAGGTTTAGTTTATTAAAACTGTACAAACTTAAACTATAGCACTGATTGTACAATAAAATTATGCCGAGTATAATTTAAAAAAAATCATTCAGGCGGGCCGTACGCATGTTTGCCACCTCTGTGGTATAAAAAAGAAAACTCCATCTTCATATAGTTACGTAGTAAGAATCTACTAAAATCTGAGATTCTAACTAATAAGGACCCGTGGACCTACTGAGCTGAACTTTTGAGCGTTTGAATACACTGGCCGCCGAATTTATCAATTCGTAAAATCGAACAACGTAATTTTGTCAATCAATCAAAGAGAAGAAAAGAGAGTTCGCAAAAATGCGTCCAGAGAAATCAGACACAAACACTCAACAATCATCCTATATAGCCATTATATACAGCAGTAGGGAAAAAAATGGCCAGGATCAGGACAAGTGGCGTGATCTCGTTTTGGAGGCTAAGATCATGGTTGGATTACTTGGGTTAGTTTGGCAATCTTCGCTATCTGTTACACTACTTACTACTTCCTATCTGTTACACGTTACACCAGTGTTTTTCACTATTAGCAATGTTCATTTAGATACTAATTACAAAAACGGTATAAACTCACGTAAAAATTGTCAGGAACGGCCCGACATGTGTAAAAGTGCAGTGGGTCGCGAGTCGCGTAGCAGCACGGATAGCTACCCCTGATGAAGAGCTCCAAATGAGTTCGAAACATGTCGGGCCGTTCCTGACAATTTTTACGTGAGTTTATACCGTTTTTGTAATTAGTAAAGATGTCTCACGATAGTTTTAATAACATTATTGTTCATTTAGATCCTATATCTACTTGAATCTTAAAATGAAAATATTTGAATAATGATAAATATTTTGCCTCTAAAGTATGATTTATGTTTAGAGAAGTTGTAAATAAACAATGTGGCAGGGTGTTCATCTCGTCACGGCGCGCGCGGCTTTCTCGGCTGCTCGATGGACCGCTGTTCCGGACCACAGCCTCGGTTTTTAGGGTTCCGTACCCAAAGGGTAAAAAACGCGACCCTATTACTAAGACTCCGCTGTCCGTCTGTCTGTCACCAGACTCTCTCATGAACCGTGATAGTTAGACAGTTGAAATTTTCACAGATGATGTATTTCTGTTGCCGCTGTAACAACAAATACTAAAAACAGAATAAAATAAATATTTAAGGAGGCTCCCAATCCCATACAACAAACGTGATCGGTTGCGTCTAACTTTACTTACACCTCATTTGTATCTGGCGCTATACGTACGTATAGCACCAGGCGCAAACTTAACTTAACCCGGCACTTAAGATGGGATAAGTATTTGCACAGAGCCCTCGGTTCGCGAGTCAGACTCGCACTTGGCCGGTTTTTTTACAAGCGGAAGAGTTTCAACCGCACTGATTCTTGATGAGCTTTTCTAGTTAGGTGTTAGTTCCACTTGGTTTTTAAAGGTATAAGTGGATAGAATAAAACACTGGGGCAAGTGCGTTTATACAAGACGCTTGCCTCCTCTAATTGTTTTAATGGGTTATAAAATAAAGGTGCATAACCCACGTATCTGTATGTTTTTATAGCCGATCTTCGAGATACTATGTACATACGAATACATAGATTTGAATTAATCTTTGTTTGTATTTTTATAGTCATTGTAGATAAACTTTAAATGGGCGAATTAATTACCCGGAGTTAATTAGTTTACCTATAGGTATCTTTGTAATCTTCATATATTTTAGAACCATCAGATTATTAATGGTTTTATATGAATTAAAATAGATTTTTTAACGTTATAAAATTTCTCAAACTGGCTCAAACTTTTGCTTTTTTGGTATTTCGAATGCATATCTCTTGTTGCAATTCGATTGTATAGCCTTGGCCTTAACCCAGTTTATCTATATTATTATGTAAAATTTAATAAATTGATTAATATAATTTCATAAAAAGTTCTAATTAATTTTTTTTGGTTTCTGCGACTGCCACACATTTTAACAATTTAAACTTGACTCCCGTCAGCCTTTGGCAACGGTAACTGGAAAGTTGTTGAAACGTCAGCCAGGCACAAATAATGAATATACGCGATATAATCCGTTTAAATGGTTTTATTTAATTTCTAATTGGTCTTCAATTATTCATTTATTGGAAAATAAACTAATTATAAATCGACTTATTAGGTCAACTACTTATTTGAAATAGTACATTACTGCAGTCGCCGGGAAAGAAGGGCTTGCTGGGTAAGTAGGTATAGATAGTAGAATGGCCGGATAGTGATACGAAGCCGGCTAGCCCTTTTCACGGCTAGGCATATACAGTGTTTTTCGCAAACATATGTATGCAGTGAATTAAAAAAATACATAATTCAAATAAAATATAATTTAGCTGTTTAGCCTGTTCATGAACACAGACGCCATGTTTAAAAAAATACTTCCTGGCTTAGGCCTCTTCAATTTTGTATGAAATTACTTTAGCTTGAAGCTTGTTAATAACGCACGTTATGATGAAATTTCATTATAATATGTTTGAGAAAATTATATTTGGTGTTCCAAATATGAGTGCAAGATCCTGGAGGCAGTTATTTGAGCACTAAAGCCAGTTTGTCCAGGAAGCGAGTTGTGTATCCTACATAAAAAGGTCGTTGGCAGGATCTATTCTCGTTTCGGACGGCGAGTGTTCCGAATGAGTTCTTTAATTTGATCGTGTAACCACTTTTTAACATTAAACATCTACATGTTGTAAACGAATATTCTAATATTTAGCTTAAAACATTAATTGTTCAGTTTAATAGGTAGGATTACTTTGGATTCGCTACGTCTTCGACGGAAAGACTCAAATCAAATTTTAATTTAATTAATTACAATTGTATAGTACTTATGTTTTCTATATGACATACATAAACACATTTCAACAAGACGCACAGACACTTCAATTTTATATTCCACTTTAATATCCATGAATTTAACCTCGAAACTATCATATTTAATCTATAATACGTTTTCTCCCTTAAAGTAGAGAAGGTAGCATTTTGCAGCCCCAGCTGTTGCATGAAATGTAAGAACGCTAAACGGTGTCGAAAATTTTATTGTACACTGTTTACACTCACGCCAAATTGTCAGGACGGCCCGACATGATGGTGACGATGTTACTGCACCACTATACGGGTAGCAGTCCTTAATGAAGAGCTCCATAAGAGTTCGAAACATGTCGGGCCGTTCCTGACAGTTCCACGTGAGTGCAAACCGCTTAATACAATAATTAATTGTCTCGCGAAAGTTTTGATAACATTATTGGTGTCGAAAATATTGAGCTACGAATTAATTCTTATCGCTGACAATTCTTACGAGTAAACTACATTCGTTCTCAAATTATAGTCTACTACCGAACAAAATATTTCATATTTCATTTATTATTTATTTCACATATCATAACCATAAGGTCAGAAGCATGTATTTAAAAATATTTTACCTAAGTGTACAGGAATAAACCTTTGGCATCGACTCTTCAGAAAGAGATGGAAACATATACAGCTTGGATATCAAATTCTCTATCTGTTATAAAATTTATGTTTATTTGCTTTTTAAGAACTTGACTATTTGTAGCCAAAGCAGGCTAGAAAGTGTTAAGTGACTATGGTGATCCAGTAAATGACCACTTTAAGGCTTTGGTGTCTAAAGAATATATTAATATTACCCTACTCGACGTTTTTTGTGACTATATTTAATTAAAAACATTGTGAAACAGGTAATGTGGAAACTAGTTTCCGCCACATTTTGTTATTGGAACATAGATACAAATATCAAAACAAATGCGTAATTTCGCGGAAAAGACTATACTTAGTAGTTCATAAAGCTAATAAATGTTTTTAAAAATGATGACATCTTAACAAACAAACGATCTAGGTATACTAACATTTCTTCTAACCCTCAAAACTCAAAACACACCCAAAGGCCAAAACATAGACCTCCCTTATAAACTTCAACGATGTAGATATTACGGTGTACTTCCTTTTCGCCGAATTATGTTTCGCAAACGTTTCATTTCGCAAAAGTTTCATTTCGCCAAAAGCATTTTTCACTGAAACTGTAAACTATTTCAGATTGTTGTAAATATCATCCTTTAGATTAGGTTAGGTTAGGTTTGTTTTATAACAATTCGAAATAGTTTACAGTTTCCGTGAAAAATGCTTTTGGCGAAATGAAACTTTTGCGAAATGAAACGTTTGCGAAACATAATTCGGCGAAAAGGCAGAGAACCAGATATTACAACAATGACTCCTGTGGCGCAGAGATAATCCCATTAGCAGGTTATACTTCCACACAAGTTCCGACTAATGGTAGTGAGGGCTAAACAGCCCTGAAACAATTCAAGTTTAAAAACAAAGATATTACAACGTTCATCAGTTTCTGCGATTTTAATCAAGTCGTCAGTCGATTTTCTGGATAGCTAGCCCAATCTGCATGTTCTGATTCCTATTGAAGTTAGTATTTATGTAAAAAAAGCTTACTTAGTTAATAATCTGCAAACTTTATCAATATAGAAATTCAAAAGTGTTACTATTTAATATACAGGTTTATTTTTCTGGTTTTCAAATTGAACGACAGCGGCTAACAGCTAGGGATCGCCTAATTTATTCAACTCAATTATCAATAATATTTTCCTCGGTTTCCGCGACTGTCACACATTTAAATAAAACGATTTAATATTAATTGTGTTTTTCTCAGTCAACCTTTAACAACGGTATAATTATGTAAAGCTACCGAAACGTCAGGGATGTTCAAATAATTAATGTACGCGATATAATCCGTTAAAATTGTTTTATTTAAAACAATTTCAATGTTTTTCCCATCCGTCTACTTAGCAAAGTACGGTGGGGAAGACTATCACCGGGAAAAGACTGCAACACTGCAATAACTAACTAAATATTAATCTTATCCTATTAGACAATAAACTATGTTAGTCCAACCCCACCTCACCTTATAAAAGGAAAATAAAATAAAAATCAAACAACAAAATACAGTAACTATAACCTACGTCAATGACTTTCCAATCTTTTTCTTCACATCCCTCCCCCTCCCCCCCCTGCATCCCGGGACCCTTCCTCCGAGCTGGGATAACGGTACCGTTATTTTTACTTTTTTTTACGACTAGTCATGGCATGCGTTCACTTTTGACGGCCATAGATACTTTTTGTGGCTTCTAAGTATTGGACAGGAACGGACAGCTATTTAGATAGTCATTGCTTGGGATAAAAAATATTCCCAACCTCAATTTGAACCAGAAACTCAAAAAGGCGTTGCAAGACGCAATAAGTTAAAAAACGCAAATGAGTTTATTGCATCGGCCTTGCAATTTGTAAAGTCCTTCTTGGGACGCGTTTCGAATATCTTTATTAAGGTTGTTAATTGTTAGCCATAAATAAATGTATAACTAAGTGCTTTTAGCAAAAAGCTGTCCTTAAATATTGTTGCTTATTACACCGGCGGTTATCCAAAACGGGTCACTAAAAATATCTTCAATAACATACATGCAGCAATACCTACTTGAATTGTATCTGAAGATAATAAGCTTCGTTCGTGGATGACTCACAATGTTCTAACAACTAACGTTATTATAGTCAATATTTGTGCTCTGTAAAGTGCAGAAGTTATCAAATTATTTTTATGTTTATGTGTGTAGGTACCTACAAAGTTCATACAGTAATAGTTTAGCGTCTTCCATATCGTGCCTTATAGAGAGGCGTGCAGTTCTGAACTTAATATCTAAGTATATCTTAACATGTTAATTTCTCAATTTACATATTTCATCAACATTATTAACATAAATCTATCACATACATATTATAATCATCATTAAATTCCAATTATTATTATCAACAGTTTATTTTATGAACAACATTATCAATCCGATGTGTTTAGATAATTTTGAACGATGTTTGATGCTGCTATGAATACCTAAGATTATGTATTTATAATTTTTTTTATATATATTTATAATTATTAAGATTATGTATTTATAATTATTATTAATAAGTAATCGCAATATCAAATTTTGTTTTAGATTTCAAAGGTACATTCAGTGGATTGGTTTTACAAAATCTTATTTTATATTTAATGCTTTTAAAATTCAATCATTGGGATATCTCGCTTGGCCCATATCGTATTTTCTACCCGCATGGTTTTTCAGTATCAATGTAATCTTTAAACAGAATAATTATTTTATTTGTATGACTTTAGTAGGTACTTAATTCAATTTGTATGATACATTCTACAATATTTTGTTTAGTAGTCATGTAATAGTCCGTTCTTATTCTGTAAACAATCCTCGAAGCAAAGACGAATTGAAATCATCAAACAGCTTACATAATTATCAGCAAGTGTGACGTTTTCTTCGCCATTGTTTCGTTCGGCCGATTGATTTATAGTTCCAACTTCTCACAAACAATGCGTACTCGGCAGCGACTGCGGTCACAGCTTTGTGTTTTGGTCCTTTGTACGAGTAACGGGCCCTGCCCGCCGTCCTATGACGCTTTGTGACGTCACATTTGCTGCAGTTTTTAACAGAAATGCACTTTTGCCGTCACGAGGAAACCGTTACAAAATAACAGTGACTGGTGTAAACAAATTCTAAGAACGAACGGACCTGCGAAGAACAATAGCCCGAGATATATGACTGGCCGTTTTTATTTTACTGTGACGAATTTGAGGTTTAAATACAATATGATTAGAGGAACCTTTTTACTTTTTGTATACAGTTAACAGGAGCATCCTGTGGTTTCCAAGTTTTTGTTTAACTAAATGTCACTATTTTTGTTGTTATATTATCGTCCGTTCGATTTACATCTTATGGTCTGTGGATTTACAGTTATGATAATAAAACGGCTTGGTAAATTCGCGAGTGGGAAGTCATGTGACGAGCGAGTACCTAATGGAATATGTAGATCTAGTTAAGAAATAAGCACATGTTGTGCAAAAAACGGAATTGACAGAGTCGATCAGAATTTGGAGATGGCGACGTCTGTGAGCGATTCAATTAACCGAGTGTGCAAATGCTGGTTTTTTATTAACATATACTGTTATTCAGTAACAAAGGAAAGGGGTTTAATGGAGGATGGAGAAAAAAGCCCGTGATTACTTAACCCATATCCGGTATTTGGGCCACAGCGCACATGGCGGGGTAACCCTTTGGCCCCGTTATACCACATTTTGTAGAAATAACAGTTGCACTATTATCATAATAGACTAACCTTTTTTTATAACCGATAAATTGGATGAATATTCACCAGGTGATGAGTTTTTTGTAAACAAAGATGTAGTAGATAAATTCGTAAAAACGCAATCGAACCGTATTGAAGACTTTTTTTCTCTAAGAGATTTGTAACTAAGATATCAGACGGTAAACGATTATTAATCCATGATTTATAAAAGAAGACGAATTAAATTTAAGTATCTAATTTTAATTGAAGACGTAAGTGTAATTTTTTCCATCACACATCTTGTAAGTAGCATCTGCAGCGGGCAATTATTTTCACTTTTCGCCTTATCCGTCGCGCGAGAGCCGTGACGACGTGTCGCCGATTCCTGTAATCACACGCTTTCCATACCGACTGCATCTTCCCGAGGAAATGCACACGGGTTCGTTGCACTTACAAACTCATAACCCCCTTTCTAAAGCACCGATACAATTATGTGCACTTTCGCAAGCCGCTACTGTCGGTCGCCTAGATATGGCTAGGAAACTCGGCGCGTCACCTGACAGTTCTGCTGCTCAGAACTTCTGACCCTTTGCTGGAGACTTGTGAGAAATGATGCCACTCTACACTCACGCTTTTGAGCATGCTATAATGTTTATGTGTTACATCATTTGCTGTACGTATGCATTATGAGACATACAATAATATCAACCCTAAACGTCGCAAAATAAAAAAGAAACCCAGGTTCAAACCTCGGTGCCGTTAATAGTTTTATAAACAAAAAGTTGGTCTAAATATATATCTGGTGAAATTAAGGGTTAACTATATAATTCATTCTGCTGAGATAGAATAGCAATATACGTGAGTTTTGCCTCGGTGGACGTTTATAATTTCATTATTAGGGCGGAACGACAGATATCTATGACAATACATTATTAATTCCACGTAGCTCAGATACCAACGTGATTTGCAATTTTCCAAACCGCAAACATATAATTAGTAAATTAATTGGAGCCATCGAATTCGCTCACCGGCACGTTGAGTGAATTACATTGTAAAAGCGACGATGGAAATTTTCAGTCGTGACTACCGTGCGTAGCGCACGGTAATGAAAACGAGATAGGCTATCGAACTTGTTTTTTGCGCTTTAATTAAATCACAGACTTCATGTTTCTAATTGTGTCTGGCTGGTATTATCTCCAACCTATAATTTAACTCGATAAATGCTTATTATGCGGTTATTTTGTTTGAGCATCTGTCGCAATTTCCTCCCACGCTTCCTTGCGATACCGTTGCGTCGAGTCAAAGGAATTGAATTAAAACCCGTTAGTAATTAAAGATATTAAAGATAAACTTTTCTGAGATGGTATTACTCGTATCCTTTAATATATCAACGGTTGATTTAATTGTTATCACCAAATAGTCCATTGAATGAGTCCCTCCAAGGGGGGTCTAGAGTGCGTGAGTTAGTAACGTAAGATGTTTCTTCGGAAACATGTCAAGAGTCCCTAGGTAATAAACATACTAAAACCCCGGGACACTAGGAGGAGCCCCGGAGTGGGGGGAGGGGGGGAAAGGGTCCATTTTTTTATTTTTCGCTTAAATCTCAAAAACGGTACATGTTAGAGAAAAACTTTCAAGGAAAAGTTGAAAGGCCATAAAATTATCTACAAGTTGTACCTAAATATTTTTTTTCTATTCGCAGCCGTTTTCGAGCTACATCCCATGAAAGGTGAAAAATTCGAAAACTACCCTTATATAATATTTTGACAATCGATTCCTCCTAAAGGCTTCCATGGAGGAATGTGTTTTTTTTTACCAATTATAGACCTAATTAAGAGCAATCTATCAGTACTGGTCACAAGTTGCACTTTTGAGCTTTTTGGAAGAAAAAAAATAAAAAGTTCAAGTATCGTAACTACCCTAATAAAATTCAATTCCCCGTAAACGCCTCCGTGGTGGAATCTGGTATTTTTATCAATGATAGACCTAATTATGAGCAATCTATCTGTACCGGTCACAAGTTGCACTTTTGAGTTTTTTTGGAAGAAGAAATAAAAAGATCAAGTTCAGTAACTCAAACTACCCTAATATAATATTTTGACAATCGATTCCTCCTAAAGGCTTCCATGGAGGAATGTGTTTACTTTACCAATTATAGACCTAATTAAGAGCAATCTATCAGTACCGGTCACAAGTTGCACATTTGAGTTTTTTGGAAGAAAGAAATATTTTTTGATCGATTGATGTGATAAACATGGGTATGTAGTATTGGGGAAATTGTTTGAGCCAAAATCATTTTTTACTGCGTGTAACTCAGAAACGGTAGGATATAGGAAAAAAATATTTAGGTACAACTTGTAGATAATTTTATGGCCTTTCAACTTTTCCTTGAAAGTTTTTCTCTAACATGTACCATTTTTGAGATTTAAGCGAAAAATGAAAAAATGGACCCTTTCCCCCCCTCCCCCCACTCCGGGGCTCCTCCTAGTGTCCCGGGGTTTTAGTATGTTTATTACCTAGAGACTCTTGACATGTTTCCGAAGAAACATCTTACGTTACTAACTCACGCACTCTAGAACTTTTTATTCAATGGACTAAAAAGACTGGATGATTTTCTATATTTTGCGTCAAAACTTAGAAGTGTGACGTGAATCGATGTTATGGAACGCAATTTTGTGTAAATTTACATAACGCGTGCTAACAAATTCCTAATGAATTTAAATTTCGTCATTCACGTATAATCCTACTCTCTTGTAACTATACTAGGTTTTTAGCTCCACGTTCTAGGTTAGTAGTGAAATTTTCTTTTATCAGAGTTGTGAACTTGACATGAGCGATAGCAAAGATAGGAGGGGATTAGAGTGCATTGACACACTTACCTACTGCAGACTGCAGCGAAATTGCAACGGCGGCGGCGCGGTGTCGTTGGTTTCTGCGGATACCATCCCGCCAGCTAGCCTAGACCCGTCCCACCTCCCCTCGCTCCCTCGATCCTCAGAATCAATCATCGACCCAGACGAACTAGTGGGGTCTTCCGATAATGGTCGTTGTACACTGACGCCTCGGAAAAGTGGAATGACGTCCGATACTTGCCGTTTTCACTCGCCGAGACGAAGTTGGGAAAAAATGGAAAACTGCGTAGTGCTCAGGTTGGCGGCGAGGCACACTTAACTCGTCGCAAATAAAAAGCTGCTATTAGCAGGGATTAATTAAGACTTTCTCGTACTTGAAAACAATTTTCTATTAAGTCTGATAGTGGCAAATTACTTGGTAAGTTTGTACAAATCACACAACTACCTAATTGAATGTGAATACTCTACCTTCTAGTAAAAACATGCTGGTTTAGAAAAAACTATTAAGTGCCCGCGGTTTCACTTGTGTATTTTTCTATCTTTTTATGTCCAGTTATCCTCGTATTTAAATTATTTAAAATCTGTCCAGCAGATGAGAGGACAAAGTTTTTTTCAACAGATTACGTTAGTACGGCTGATGACATTCGCCTATACAAATCCTGCATCGCGCTCTTAAGATTTTCCCGGCAAAAAGGAGAGAGAAGGGTCAACCTTCTCCATAGAAAACTGTTTTTAAATACATTTTTATAATAGTATAGATATGTTTGAGAAGGATAACGCTTTGCGACTCAGCTTAAGCAATGTGATGTTTTATCTGCGCTGACGGCACTTAGAGGCGCCTTAGTTCAACTAACTGCATTTAGTGGATCGATTCACGGTAACATGGCGCCGAGACAGCAACAGCCATGTTGGCACACTAGTTGCATGACGGAGCATTTAGTATAACAATCTAACATTTTAAAGTAAATCTCTAGTTAGGTGATAGTGTAGGTATACTATAGGTTGGGTTAACGAGAAAAATAGCACGATATTTTGAGTCGCTAGTGCACTGCTGTTTTATGTGTACCCGAGAAAAACTCTGTGAACAAAGTTCAAGTTGCAAAATAAGTAATTTATTTCTGAATTATTCATGGATATGATATCATATAATTGTGACCATAGACCACCGTTAGTTTATAAACCAACTAGTGAAATATTGTAAACTGACGGAGAAGTTAAGATAGGTTAGGTAGGATAATTTTAATTTCACTACATAAATTGACGATGTTTAAAAGTTTACGGTGTGAAATATGGCTTATATATAAATTTTAAATATCGGACAACCTTACAGAAATCGATCTAACCCCACAGTAGGCTCTAGTAGGCTTGTGTTATTTGCACTAAACGACGATAAACATACTTATAATATTGATATATACATACTTTAATACAAATAACATCCATGACCCGAGCACAAATATTCCAGTTCATAACACAAATATTTGCCCTTGCCGGGATTCAAACCCAGGAGTCAGCAGGAGGCAGCTGCTTTATCATTACTGCGCCTACCATGTCGTCGAATACCTAATATTTATATTATTTTCCTCCTGCAACTAGGAAGCCGACGGCTATGGTTTTAGAAATACCTATCTCAAGTAACTTGGGAATGTAGCGAAGGCATCGTTGCTGCTGAAGAAGAAAATCCCATTTCAATTACCACTTAGTAGGTATATGGGTTTCTCATCTGTTTAAAAAGTGCAGTTTTTTACCAGCATTGCCCTGTAATAGTTAATATTAGAAGCAATTTCAACGATTGGAATGAAAACAACAAAACCCAGTTCAACATTCAGTCGTATTCATTTAAATCCATTTTGTTTCGTTTAATATAAAAGTATATTTACCTAATTAATCGTCGTATATCTGACTACTTATACTGTGCAATGCAATGCGTTTGACACCACTTTTTTTACATGAATCCTATACTTATCATAATAGGCTTATAGATTTTATAAACAAGTTTCACGCATAACCTGTGTTGCATAAAATTTAAATATAGATGCATGAATGCGACGCACTGCGCAATACACACGCCATGAAAAAAATCCAAAACAAAACCACGTGGCCGATTTCATACTCTCCGCAGTATTGATCGTTGCTAATGGGAGCACGACGTTTTATATTTTTTAATTGCACATTTTTGGTTACATACCATTGTTCTGTACGAATGATAAAATATTGTTTCCGATAATTTCCAAATTATTTAATATGATAAGAGATAGGAGAGATACAAACCCTTCAAACAGTCACTAGTGTCTGGTTAAGTTCGTTAGTTACCTTGCGTCCGTCAGAACGGAAATAGAAGCCCCACGAAGCAGGGCTTGGTAAACCTGCTCTCATTATTTAACATTATAAACAGTTTATTAATTGATACTTAGAAAAAAGCAACATATAACAGACGACCGTTACATTATATTAAATAACTTTATGTCAATTTATTGCATATTATCAAGTATATGTTAATTTTTCTGAAAATTTTGAGTGTTTTTTTATTTGAGTCTTTCATACCACGTTACAGCGTGGGACGGCGTTGGAAGTGGACAGAGACGTTTCATAGGCTATGTTACATCCTGGTAAAAAACACGGTTCTCCAAGGTATAGAGCAAAAATCGACGCTAATGAAGCCCTTTTATGGATGTATGCCAACATCCCTAACTTATCATCCTTAGGAGACTTATGTATTGTTTTGAGGTTATCGTCATCAACACTAGGAGCAAAAATTCCCTACTTTGTCTGAAAAAGTGTTGTTAAGTTTAGATATACTATGGCAGTCCCTATTGAGCTGATTTTGATATTTTTATTTTATAGTTGATGAATGCTGGCAAATATTTTGTAATCAAGAAAATTGTAATCATAAGATCAAATCAAAGCTCAAAGAAAAAATTAAATGAGTTACCTGGTGGAAGAGACCTGGAATCAAACCCGGTACCTCTGAATCGCCGGTCCAGCGCGTTAGTTTTATATGTGATTTGAAATCCGTACAGCCTAAGTGGACAGTCCACCGCCATATAAATATCGAAACATGGTCGGTCTGGTTAAATTATGTCAATCAGACATAGAACAGTTCACGGTCGCTGCAATTACTATTAGAACCATACGACTAATTAAATCATTTCATTTTTGCGAAAAGGGTATCTATCTATCGCCGCTCGCAGCCGCTCTTACCGCTGCGCGAGCGCTGCAGCGAACGCTGCACTTGCCTCGGCCGCGGGGTCAACGCCCTCGCTCACCATCGCCACAGTTTGCCATTGTTGCCGTCCGAAATTCTAACGATACCGTAGCTGACCCGGGGCCATAGATGCAAGATATCGACCTTTAAGTTTAAACGATTGTCTCTATTTGGAAGGCAAATGGACCGACTATGGCTTTGATGCTATCTGCGTTCGAAATGCTAGGCGAAGTAACAGTTTTGTAGGTTTTCGGTTCATATTCGGGTCTGTTCAACCAGTAAATACGTATTTGCATCCTTAATAGTGAGCAAGTATTGGTAAGTTTCTTAGTAACAATAGCTAATACATACATCTATATGAAATGTTTTAATGTTGTTTAATGTAGAAACACCTCATTTTTATATTGAACCATTGATAATAAGATCAATACACGAGGCTAAACTAAGATGAAGAGCCTGCCAAATAAACAAAGCAAAGATAAGGTAAGATTCGAAAGGTATTCTGGCGATCGGGTGGTGAAGTTGTTGACACGGTTAGCAGTAATAAAAAGGTGCCAGATTCGATTCCCTGTCTCCGCTAGGTTACGCTGTAGTATGTGTAGCGTCGGGATGGTAGGTGGAACGGAAACTCGGTACTAGTTTACATAGTTTATGTAAATATTACAACACTCTATTTAATTCTTTGTGTTTTGATAATAATTGTATCAACGGTTCAATAACTTATTGTTAGTGACATTTTGGATGGATTACTGTTATAGCACACCGTGGGATTTCGTAATGAGTAATCGGTTCGATTAAGTAGCCTTCATACCTTCGTTCCTTGACTTCATGACGTGCAAACAACTTTCCCGCCCTGCTTATTGTCACAAATCTATGAACCGCATCAAGAAAGCATGTGCCCGATACGCGCACTTTTTCCCCATACGGTTCCGGGTGAGAACGGTGTGAGATGCTGGATTGCTGGTGACAATGAAAGTACGTTTCTCGCTCGCGATGGTTTGGAATAAGGCCGGTGGTTCATCGGCCCCGATCCGTTACCGCCGCCCACCGCTCTCGCCGCGGCCTAGCGCAACGCAACATTTAAATAACGTCAATATTTATATTGATCTGTTTACAACATGTTTACATCAACACCTTTGTTATAAATAAGTTTTTATGCCAATATAATAAACTATACAATTCATAAAAAAGGGTTTGTGACTATCCTAAGCTCAAACATCAAACAAACAGTATCTAAACAGTCAGTCAATACGGTTCACGTAAAGATTGTATTTCATTGAATGCGTTTATTGCTTAAAATCTTGGATATGGGTATATAGCTTAAAATCTTGGATACGCCATGGCGAAGTCATGACTAAGGGATACACCATTACTTTCTAGTCTTAGAAAAACAACTACACAATGAATATTTCTTGAACTGAAACATTTATTGCAACGTCCGTCGATGGGGTCGATAAATATTTGATGCACATCCCAAGTAGCAGACAGGCTGTATAGGTACGACCATATACAGCCATTAAAACTCTATTTAGGTATTATAAGCTCTTTTAATGCCTGTATGGCATTTGGAATGGCGAATGGCGTGTTCGTGGGACGTGATTTCCACCTAACTTATACATGACTCCAAACTAGGGTTAACATAACATGGGCAAAAAAAGGGTAAAGGGAACAATGTAACGACTTGCGTAAAAACTAGCTCGCGTAAACCTGCGGGGTAACATTGGCTTTTATTTATAGTCTTATTACACTTAAGCTTGATGTTTCGTGAGCGCAAAACCTTTTTTAATTGTAGTCGGGTATAAACATGGTATAAAGTAACCATCTTGATGTTCAGCTATCCCTATCCAGCCGTCTCTTTCACAGGTGGCGTCGCGTGTCCATACAAACCCATCTGCATCGCACTGACTGTTAAGATTGTTCCTGAAATAATGACTCCTCTTCATAGAAAACTAATTTGCAACACAATTATGGAATTGTATAATAGTATAGATGTACCGTGGATGTACCCAACAGCATTGTTCTGTTTCAGTTCTGTAAAAGGTGTACGTACTATGTGCTGCAGAATCGTATGGCCTATTTATGAGTGAATTCAATTGCGCAGCCCCTAGTACGTCTTGAGCATTGCTGTCCTAAAATAAATTGTAAGTGTACTCGCAAAATATAGTGTTCTTCCATTGCTATTACTAAGCAGAATAACGATATTTCCAAAATAACGATTTCGAAACACGAAGCCATTCGCCCAATTTTAAAATAATCATTACCGAATTTTGTTTTAATTTGTCATAGCGGGTCAGTAAACTGGTATCGACCGCGAGATTACTTAATAAACATGAATCCTATTTGGTTAGCGAGCGAGTGTGCGCTGACGCACCGAAGCTGCATAGATCGCCCCGATGACGTCAATTCTCGTCACTATGAATAGAGAACATGCATGAAGCTGGTTCATATTTATTTAGTTATACCAGCTCATAAATGCTAAGTTGACTGAAACTGATTTTTGCCGTGCAAAACCTAAAATAAAGTAATTTCAATAAGAAACCGTATTCACTTACGCAGTAATTTAGGTTCCGCACGGCAGATTTCAAAAATATAACCAATTCTTTTATAAGTTTTGGTAAAACTAAATAATGATACCATCGTAGACGCAAATGTATAACAGGTATGTATATACGCAGTATTTTAAGAGCTACGTGGTAAACTTATACTTAGTATGGAAAAATATTCATTACATATGCGCTACGTTAGTGACGTCACAACTTTGCGACTTTTTCTATGGAGCGTTTTTTACGTTTAAAAGAGAGTCTACATCTGTCTACATCTCTGAGTCTGTATCTACATCTCACTTTGACTCTCTTTTCTAAAATTCCTACTGTTCGAATCACATGGATCGGTATGGAGCATATGTTTCGTATCAACATTTTACTTCATAGATACATTATATTTTTTGTTGCAAGTTCCCAGTAGGTATTAGTCAACATGAATTGAACATGTCCTATCCTTGACTTAATCATCTTCTAAGGGAATCGCGAAGGGGTATTTTCCAAAGTAAAGCGGTCATTGCTTTACTATCGCAGTTTTTCTGTACCAAGCCAAGCTTGTTTTACTCTTTGTACTTTAAGAACCAACGAACAAACTTAATAACGCAATAAAAAATTGTAA
The DNA here is from genome assembly GCA_947623375.1 of Apotomis capreana. Lineage (NCBI taxonomy): Eukaryota > Metazoa > Arthropoda > Insecta > Lepidoptera > Tortricidae > Apotomis > Apotomis capreana. The sequence goes on along the minus strand of OX392502.1, from coordinate 7,603,177 downwards.
CAACCGACTTCACAGACTACTTACAATCATAATATTCACTGTCTTCCTCCCGTGAATCCAAATATTTATTAAATTAGCAATTAACAATACAATAATACTTTATTGCATGCCAATAACAGTTTACAACAGTAAACAAAACATTTTTTTTTATAACGGTAGACAACTGTTGTCTACCGTTATAAAAAAAAAATGTTAAACAGGCGGTCTTATTGCTGGATTCCTGGGTATTTAGGGAATAGATGTGTGTGTGATATATATTGAATATTCTGGACATTAGAAATTGTTCGATAAACCGATAATACAAGCTCAAAGCTGAGTTTAGACCTATTGTTTATAACCCTATATAAATGTACTGTAACGGTTCTATATTAAACTCCTAGGTAAATAAGTCTTGATAACTACACATAATATTAAAACAATACAATCCTATTAACTAAACACACTAACCTAATTAAAAACTTAAATCTAATCGTTTACTAATTATAAACTATTTACATCTTTAATGAATCAAACCTCTTTATTCAGCACTGGCTGAATAACTACGTGCTGGCAGAAAAAGAACTCGTGGTAAAGAGACAAAAGACGATCGTGAAAAAAGGAACACGGCATGCGCTGGCATGGTAATGTTCGATCTAAAATTATTAACTTGATAAAATTAAATTGTATTTCTTGAATACATATCTAATATCTTGTAAATAAATTGCTACAGAGGTGTAAATAATAGTTTTATGTACAGTTTCCCTACTATGTCTGTACATTTGTAAATAAGTTGCTGTGTTTTCCCCAATGAGCATTTCTCAAAAAAATTGTACACAATTAAGACAGAAAATTAAAGTCAAATATAATTTTCCTATTCTGTTACCATTTTTTATTGTGATTTCCAATACATTGATATCAGATTATGTATAATTAAAAAAGTATAAGCATAACAGAACCTTAATTACCGAACATAACCGTAAGATTGATATAAAATTACTAAAATAATTGGTTACAAAATAGGAAAATTATATTGGACTTTAATTTTCTGTCTTAATTGTGTACAAACTTTTTGAGAAATGCTCCAATACAGGTGAGTGTTGTGAAAATTCATATTAAATAGTTTTAGTCTCTTGATATCGCTAGATATCCTGTCTATTAGAGCTGATGTAATTTATTTAACGTTTGAATAAAATTGAATGGTTACAATAATTGTAACAATTTCTTACTTAAATTACTTTTTCATATGTAAAAAATATAATTTGATTTCCTTTGGTCTACTTTAGATTATTAAGTGTATTTCTTTGTTTTTCTATTAATTTTCTTTGTGACTGCCACATCATTGATTACTATTAAATGCTTAGGAGATCACTCAACCAACCTACGAAACTCGCGTAGCAATCAAGGTGTCGCAGTCACATGCCTGAACTACAACTAAACATTACGGGATTTCCAGGGACCTATCCCGGGGCCAGAAAACCTATCCTAGAGCCGTGATACCTATCCCGGGGCCGGAAAACCTATCCTAGAACCGCGATACCTATCCCGGGGCATCTAATCCCGGCTTCCGATTCCTATATCCTGATGCTACCAAGACTAAGCCTGGGGCTTGCCCAGGACTACATCGAGGTCATCAGTCTGGAGCTAGTCTACCCTACCCAGACTACCAGGACGGCTAGACCTATCCTAGCCCGAACCTAGCCTGCTGCGCATGTTCGCCGCGCTCTACTGCGACTGCTGCGACGAAGACGACGTGTGCAGGGAAGTGGCTCCTAACAAGGACTTGTCTCCTCTAAAGTTTACTCAGCTCGGAATTACAAACTAAATTACCCATGACCTAGCCGGCTCTATCTATTTTTACTTTATTTTATTTTTATTAAACATTTGTACAGTTCAATCTGAATTTCATTAATTCTCTACTAAGCTAACTAACCTATCTATAACGTTTAGACCCATTATCCGTTATATAGTACCTAGACGTACAAAACAAACTGTACCTAATGTATTTATTAACTGACGAATATCTCTGTTAATTCCTGACTTAGTCTAACTTAATTCTGCAGTATTTATCTAAACTATCGACTATTGTTAACGTTTCAATAACTTCCATCACATCTATTCCTAATTCGGAGAAATTAATTTCCGTAGAAAGTAATAGGCCGGTAACGGTCCGCCTGCGTTCGCGCGGCCGCGGTGCGCGGCTGAATCACCGAACGCTGTGACATAATAAACTTAATTAACATATAATTCCGAGTTTGGGTTTGACCGAACCCCTTTCTTTTCCTTCACTCTTACTCATGTTGTTTACAATACGAGTCAGCGTTAGTCGTGAATTTAACAGGAAAATAGCGGTTACTGAAGGCATGCCGTAAACACAGATGAATTCAAACCGTATGTATGTTTAAAAAGGATCTATTTATTTTATTTTATCTTGATAATTGAAACCAAATAAGCTTGCATATTTTCTTACAATTCTATATAGTTGTTAGTTTAATGCCACTATTTCACGCCATCTTGAATGTATATTTTGTTATCATTTAAATACACATAACTTAATTCTGTAAATATATAATACCAATTTTTTTCTGCACACTTAAAGCGTTAAAATTAGATTTCTACATAGCTCAACAAACGACCATTCACCTTTAAATAGATCAATCAATAAACATTTCAATATTTTGTCCTGCGGATAGAAACCCAAGTTTACAGGCCGCTCGTTTAAAATTATTGATCTACACAATTAAAATATTTTTCATTACACGGTAAACTAGGAAAAAAACAACAATAAACAACTTAACCTAACCTACCTAACTAAATCTGATGCCCCAAGATCACGGCCCTGCGGCGGCTGGGGCAACACATGATACCGGCTACAATGCTACATTCCCCTGCTGAATAGCCATGCTAATCCAAGGAATGAGCCGGCTCTGTGGTCCGAAGAACTACGTTTATAATAATAAAGAAAACCCTATTAATATTATGTGAAATTGACCTACAAACTATGCCATGTTTATTAGTAAGAATAACCAAATCAGTACTACATATCGCATATAGTAACTCATCTTATTTCAGCTATCAAATATCAAGTGCATCTCTTTACCCGCACGCTGAGGCTGCATCCGATTGCAACAACTCTCCGGTAATGTAACCGTCGTATGCCTGTAAGAATTCTGCTGCGAGTTCGTTGAACTTTCGCGAGTGCAGATCGCAGCAGGGTGGGGGAGCCACAGTGGGTCACACCCGGCCGTCGGCACACTTACCTTGACTCGACGCGACGCAGCCGCCCGCCCGCCGCCGTCGGAACGCTCGCCGAACGCTGCGGAAAAGTAGGCGACGCTCGGATTTTTCTCGATAGTTTGTTTTGTAAGAAACGTTAACGTGGCCTTTGGTAATGAGACTAAAGTGAACTGTATTGTGTAACTTTTATGCTATTTAGTTTTAAGTTCTAGTACAAATATGTACATAATGTATGAATGCAAATTATTTATTGCTGAAGACATAAAAACAGGGATACAAACGCAAACTTATCCCTGTAAAGGATTTCCTCCACTTAACCTTGCTAACAATATTGACACACGTCCCTTCAATCCTACCCCGTGACTTCACCCGCGTTGATTTACATTGCACTTTTTGATACAAAGATTGTATTTCAGATCTCCTATTTATTAAGTACTTATTTGGTATGTATGAACTATGTGTGTATTTTACTCGCATCGAATTTATCAATCCCCTGCTCATAGACAACTATATAAAAATAAATAGGAAATGTCCAATAGGAACAAAGTTTTAAATACACGTTAGAGACACAATAAATCGATACCTTAGTTCACACTCGTGCTAATTACATTTGTTTTGCCTATGGCATTTCAACATTTTCAACCTTATAGAGTTGTAACTACACTATCATACTAATTACGACTACTTTTTAAAAATTTAGTACGATTATCAAAAATAGCTGACCATTTTATATGTTGTATGTAATGTGTATGCCTAATTATTGTATTAAGTGGTTTACACTCATGTGATATTATCAGGAACTGCTCGACATGTTTCCTATGGAGCTTTTCGCCAGGGACTGCTGCCCGTACACCGGTGCGGCAACTTTGATGTTATGATATATGCCATTTATAAAATTGTCAGCTACTTTTAATGCTGACTGTATGATTGTGTTGTGCTCTAGTGTCTCGAAATGCTCTTCCTTGACGGTATTTAAAGCCAGGACCGCTAGATTCGGCATACAGGTCCCTGAGGGCATATGATGGTCCCATTTATTGTGCGAGAGATAAATGATAACGCATCTGTCACTCTCACACTCATGCATCGGAATGTGATTGATGTTTTATCATTTATTTACCCCAAGATAAATGCGATTACCATATTTGCCATGTGTTAATTCACTATACTGTGAGCTGTTGACCTCGCGAATATTTTTTTAATGGCTGAACTACGTAATTTTATACGTTGTTAACCCCACATCTTCGCCTACTCACTTAATGGCTAAAATACATAATAATATTTGTTACTTAATAACGCTATTATGTCATCTTTTGTAGTTTATCAAAATTACAGCCGGACAGCAAAATAATACAACTTTATTAGATTAATTTTTAACCTTCCTAAGTTTGATGATATATTCGCTTTTTGTCGTCGACTAAATGCTCCCTAGGCTCCCCTATCTGGAAACGACTGTCATTGACGACACGGTTGGCACAGATTGTAAGCACCTGCCTACTAAGCCGCCGGTACCGGGTTCGAATCCCGGCCAGGGCAACTATTTGTGCTTGGATGGTTGTTCTATATATATTTAAGTATATATTTATATCTATACTAGCTCTGCCCGCGGCTCCGCCCGCGTGGAATTCGGTCTGTGTCAGTAAGCTAATACCTCACCGTTCAAACCTTCCCAGGACTACGCCAAATATTTCAAAACCAAAATCAGCTACATCTGCCCAGCCGTTCTCGAGTTTTAGCGAAACAAACGAACAACAATATTTTTTTATATACGTAGATTATTTGCACTCTTTACTCAATTTTGTTTGAACCAGTTACCCCGGACTATCTTAAATCTAAAGTCATATTTCTAACTACTCGCCCTGGGTACGCTCATTCCGCATTCTCGAACTCACTCTTCTCTCTCACCATTTTTTTGTCAAAATTCCCAATTCTAAAAATCTACCATTAGACAACCAGTCTCCCCAAGGCAAGTCCAAAAAAAGTCAAGCCTTCTGGAGTTTTTTTTTTTTTTTTTATTAAAGCAGTAACGTCTGCTAACGTAAACTAAATGTTTACAAATGAAGCGACAATTGAAAAATTTAATGATTCGGACAGGATTCGAACCTGCGTTTCCAACGGCTTTCCGGGCCAACACTGGCGTCCTCCCAATTGGACCACCGAATCAGATGTCAGAGTCATTGAATTTTTCAACCAGTTGCTTCGACATGCCTTAGGATGGCCTTCTGGAGTTCTGGATGAGTATCCACGGCAACTGGTCTTTCGCTGTCCTCTGGCTAGACCGATTTCAACTAAGGTCGTTCGTGGCAAGGGCGCCAGCACTGTCAGCGGGGTAAGCGCACGCACCATATCGAAATATCGAATGATCTGTATTTAAGTTAATTGGCAAAAGTAAAAGTGCGTTAGTATAACATATGTAGGTACAGCCCAACAGGGTGGTTTTCAGCTCACGCCATATTGCGGATTATTAGTAGTACTAATCTGCCAGCGGACTGTCCGGCCCATATGGTAAGGAATTAAGTTTAATATATATATTATCATGAAGACATAAACTTAATTTTGTTGATACCATATGGGCCAGACGGTCCGTTGGACTTATTTATGGTACTCTATGAAACGGTTAAGCCATACTTTTGAAACCAAGGTGTAGGGTTAGTAAACTCCGGGCTTAGGGGCTTGAAGCCAGTTGATGCCATACTTTTTAAACCAAGCTGGTGGGGTTAGTAAGGTCAGGGCTTAGGGGCTTGGCTTTTCCTCGGATCTGATAACTTTTGTACAGCGAAAGCGTTATGAGAATGTGAGTCTTGGTCGTCAATTTTACATGAAATGTTTTTGGTGGGATTTATTTTACTAGTAATGTCAAATTTTTAGTAACGTTGGAGGTCGGTAAATGTCGCTGATGTAACCAAAGAGGAAACATTTTTTGGATAATAAAGCCAAAACTATCCACAGTTTTTTTAGTACGATTCAGTATTTATTTCGCAAGAAGAACGAAGGATTGAGCAGCATTCCGGTAAACAATGTTTTGAAATTAGTTAATGACAAAATGCTTGACAAATCGCTACTGACGATTAATACTGCAAATATGCGTATGCTTATTATTTCCTTATGAAAGCTGTTTGTAGCGCCACTCTGCGCTGGACCGACACTTGTTCCGCTATCCTTTTAGATATTTCGATATTAATATTATTAAAAGTATCGTGAGACATCTTTAATAATCATAAAAACGGTTTAAACTGACGTAAAAAATTGTCAGGAACGGCCCGACATGTTTCGAACTCATTTGGATCTCTTCACCAGGGGGAGCTTAGCTATCCGCTTTAAATGAGTTCGAAACATGTCGGGCCGTTCATGACAATTTTTTACGTGAGTTTAAACCGTTTTTATAATTATTTCAATATTGTACTCGTAGTCGCGCTGGTCCCACTTGCGCATTTATCCCAACTCGACCTTACCATCTCGACCTTATTTTTCGTACACAGGGCTATCGTATCCACGGATTGTTTTAACCTAACAACCGAAAAACAGAAAAGAACGTTATGATTATTTTCTTCCACGCTGAAAAGTTGCTAAAAATAAATAAAATGTTCAAACTTGTAACCAATGTCTACAACAGCCCACTCCATGCGGGCGCTATCGTTATCTAAAAGTCGATTCCTTACTCGTGCCTACAAAGTTACCGTCATTAAGAGGTTTCGTTTCCTCCTTCAAAACTCCAATCTTTAAAAAAATTGTTACTAAATGTAAAGATCCATATTATATGCATATATCGAAAACGTGACTGCATTGCACAGTTTTGATGTAGGTATTTTTGGACTATGTACTCTCCAATGGCACCAACTGATGAGAATCAAAACAATTCTCCTAATATCAGTCGTATGAGTCTCGAGACTTCTCTCTTCCAAGTGGGACATTAGTATAACAAGGCGGACTTAGCTGGGTTCTAAAAGATGTTTATTTAATTACCTCGACATTTCGGATGTGATGTGTGTGTCATAGTGTAAGTTCAAATCAATATATTCCAAGTGGCACGTCATAACGTATCACAGAGTTTCAATAAAACCAGCAATGAGCTATAAGGAAGAGGCTTTGAATACGCAGAGCTGCAATTCGTATGCAAAGCAAACTACAACGTTGTCATTCACTGACATAGGGAGTCCGATTTGAAAAACAAAGTACCTACTTATATACATCTACAGTTTTACACGTTTAAAAGGAATGATTAATTAGTTTAGATTTTTTTATTTCATAATATAATATGTCAATATGAATTACGCTAAGTCAATTTATATTCACTTATACGTACTATGATCGTCATTCGTCACATACATTAATACAAATAGAAAAACAGCGAAATTGATTAAAATATAGATAATTATTATAATAATACATGTCAAGATTTAAACAAATTGAGATAAAAATGTCGAAGAATCTTAAAAATAAGGTAACACTGTAAAAATGACATTGAAAATTACAAAGTCAAAAAAGGCAAAATTTGGTATAATATCAAAAGTGTATTTCAAGTATTGTCTATATAATGTAGGGACAAAATTAGAGTATAAATAACAACAATGTCAATTACAATATAAAATCATTTACTGAGTATAATGGATTATCCAATAAAAAGATTCTCAATTGCCGTTAAAAACTGTCGTCAGATGTTGCATATAAATGGAATTTTAACATATTATGTTGTTACCATATAATGTATAAAGAAATATTAAGGGACAATCTTACACAAATCGACACAAAATATACCAATATTATATAAAAAGGGCTGAAATTTTACGCGAAATAGCCATCAGTATTCACTATGCAATCCATCCTTCTAAATACCCACGCTCGACTGTCCATACGGAACAGTTTGGTGTTTGGCTTGCATAAAATAAACTACATGTTTAAAAACCCGGTTACTGCAAGTTTGCACCTCGTTTATATGCGACGTCATAATCGCAAGCTGTAAAGTTAAGAGTAACCGCGTAGTAGTTATTGAAAGAAGAGCAGCCGTCCAGTGTTCCGGTGACCCAATCCATTAAATACCTAAATCAATAAAAAGATCAATCAGGGGAATAAATAAAATATCGGCCAATTGCGAGTGGGACTCGCGCACGAAGGGTTCCGTACCAATATCTGTAAGTTTGTTGTATGGGAGCCCCCTCCTTAAATATTTATTTTATTTTATTTTTAGTATTTATTGTTATAGCGGCAATAGAAATACCTACATCATCTGTGAAAATTTCAATTGTCTTAGCTATCACCGTTCTTGAGATACACCCTGGTGACAGACGGACGGACGGACGGACGGACAACGAAGTCTCAGTAATAGGGTCCCGTTTTTACCCTTTGGGTACGGAACCCTAAAAATTTAATATTTTGAAATAAGCTATTTATAAGAGGTACAATTTTATTTAATTAATTTTATTTTTTAGGGTTCCGTACCCAAAGGGTAAAAACGGGACCCTATTATTTAATACATACGAGTATAGGTAATAGATACTTAAACGGGATCGAAAAATGTATGGGTCTTAAATGTGGGCTTTCGAGGATATATCACTGCTCCTTTTCCCAGACTATTTATCAGTTTAAGTTAAGTTTGCACCTAGTAAACTATGGCGTCGGATACAAATGAGGTCCAAACTTAATGTAACCGGCTTATTAAATCGAAGTTTCGTTCGCGTCTGTTTCCTCCTCCAAAACTTAACCAATATACGAAATTTTAGGAACTGAATAAAAATGAAATCTTCTGTATTGGACTGTTTCGATTTTTTCGTAAATTATTATAGAATTTGTGTACTAGGCGGCCGTGTGCGGCGGAATTTTGGCCAAAAACAGACGCCTAGTATACAAATTCCATAATAAGAAGCGCAAACAGACGAGAATGAAGCCGCTAATATTCTTAAGCTAAATAACTCCATGAACATTTTCTGAAAGCTTACATAAACCAGGAATAATAACTAAAAGAACAAAAAATAAACAGAATAATTCTACTATTATTGAACTTTGAATAATGCTCTTTAATATTAAGGTCAACCGGGGTAATTGCGTCCATCGAGGCAAATGCGTCTTTTGGTGATATAATAGAAGCGGAACATTTTAAGACCATACCCTTCTTGCCTAAAGTTTGGCACAACAAAATGAATTAAAAAAATTGCGTTGGAAGTAGTGTTCCAAAGGACTCGAGCCCTTTAGCTCTTTTATTTAAGGCTGGCCTATATTTGGACGCCTAAGAGGGCTAAAAGCCTAAAAAGCTCTTTAGCCCCCAAGCCACCGGCCTAGACTCTCAGAGCTCGTAACCTTATTAAAAGGCTATAAGTTTAAAGGGCTAAAACTGCCTAAAAGACCTTGTAAAAATAATGAGACTTAAAACTATTTTGGCCTCCGAACTTCAACAGGCTTGGAGGCTAAAATATTTTTGAGCTTATTAAAAAGATTTAATAAACTCGGCGCTCTTTTAGTGGGGTGTTTTAAATAAAACAAAAGACGTGAGTATGTTTTCGGTCATTCTCCAGATTTGTGTTTTAATTCTAATTAACGCGTCGCTTTTTTTCTACTTACTTTTCAACCATTTTTATCTCAAATATAGTAACATATCGATCATTGAAACTAAAATGTGGATAGGGCACTTTATAATTATTAAAGGTTCATTACTTAGAAGCAAATTAAAATTTATATGACGCGTGAATTAGAAAAACGACGTGTTAATTAGAATATTTGACTTATGTATGACGCGTGAATTAGAAAAGTGACGCGTTAATTATACAAATTCAGTTATATTTTTTAAATAAAAATAAAAACGTTTTGTATAATAATATATGACTGATATGGTGACAGTTATATGATATAAGCTATGTTTTAAATAATATAAAAGTAGCTAAGTACTCAAGAAACAAGCACACCGGCCGTTAGAGTTACTAGGTACATTAGGTATGTAAGTATGTATGTAAATTGAATTATTATGATAAGTTATAATAAATAAAACACCATAGTTCGGACTAAGGTAGTCTAAGTGTTGGCGGAGAAGTTCCTATCATTCCGTACATTATTAAGCTGCGACATTGCGCCCTTGGCCATCCTAGCGCGAATTCTGCGAACTTCCGTCTTACATGAACCATTATTGCTAATGTTAGAACCCAGGTCTCTCTCCGTGATTTCGAAGTTAAGTCTTCCACTGAGTTCTACCTTGCATGTACGATCAATAATCATGAGGTTGGTCTTGGATCTGTTGATTGAAAAGCCAAATTCTTCACTGAAGCGCGCCATCCTGTTCAATAAACTGCCAATCTTGCTTACGCTAGCTGCTAGGAGGGTGGTGTCATCGGCGTATCGCAAGACTTTACGTCCACGAACAGTAATGCTACCATCCCAGCCGTTTTCCTTATGATGTATTCGCCGTATATATTGAACAGTATAGGTGAAATAATGCAACCTTGTCGGACACCCTTTTGGAAACTGAAGGCATTGTATGACGTCTTATCTATTCTCACTGTTGCTTGGCTGTTGTAGAAAAGTGACTGTAGTGTAGTTGCAGTGAGGAGGCGAGGAACACCCAAATCGGTCTAAATATCCCATAGACAGTCCCAGTCGACGCAGTCAAAACCCTTGCAATAGTCGGTAAAGGTATATTGAACTCGTAGTACTTCTGTACAATTTGCCTCACGTTCAGTATTTTCTCGCTCGTGCCTTTTCCCTTCACAAAACCCGCTTGTTTTTGCGCGATCTGCCAGTCTAGATAGTGATGAAGTCTGTTGTTTATCACGTGGAGCAAAACTGAGTCAGAGCAAGTGTACGGTAGTTGTCGCATTTTTTCGTTGAACCTTTTTTGTGTAACGGGATGATGATGAATTGGGTCCAGACTTTTGGCCATCTGCCGTTTTGCCATAAGTGGTGGCAGATCTTGTGCAAGATATGGATTCTTTTATCACCTAGAGCTTTGAAAACCTCGGAAGTAATGTCGTCTGGTCCTGGAGCTGTTTTAATTTTAAGGCGATCGATTACAGCTATTATCTTGATTTGAAGATGTTGGGCTTCAGGTTCAGAAGTCCCCAGTGCCGGTGGAGGTGCAGGGTCTTTTATACAGCTGCTCATAGTGGCCACGCCAGCGTTCTGCAATTTTGTCAAACTCATGCAGCGGTTGCTCATCGTGATCTTCAATGACCAAGAACTTGGGTTTGAACTTTCGACTCAGCAGGCGAACTTTCTTGAACAGATCTGAGGTTTGTAATTTATGTGGATGCGACTCGACTTCTTGGCATATGCTCGTTCTTGTCTCTGCGGAAATCCCTTTGAATTGCTTTACATAGTTTCGAGTATTCCCTTTTCACCTTGGAGTCTTGAAGGGCATTAATTTTAATTTCTTTCCGGCGCTGAATTAGGTTCCACGTATCCTCAGTGATCCATGTGAACCTTCTACAATCCCTTCCTCTCTTAGATACGATATCCTCAAAATCTTCATTTATTACCTGGACTCAGCATCACCTGCGGTGATCTAAATTCATGAGCGTCGCTTCCTTCAGATTCTGGAAATGGGATCGCTCTATTGAATTCTAAGTTCTGTGTTTAGGTCGCGCGTTACGGCAAACGGCTTTGAGACGAATGGAGAACGAGGCAATCAGTAACCGCATTCAGCTCAAGGGACGGTTTTCACTTCATTTTTTGACAGATGACTTCCAGCGCTTTTCTACTAGTATTTAGTCTATCTGATTCCTAAAACGACGCAGGTTCCAGGAGACTTCCAAGTGTAGAGTCATCTTATGTGATGGTGAAAGAGAGCGTTAAAGTAATAGTCAGACACGGAACACAGAACTCTGCAATCCTCTGACCTCGTTCGTTCCTAGAGTCTAGACCATATTTTCCAATGGTGTCTTGGATTTCATGGACTATTTCTGAGCTTCCTGTTTTAGCATTCCAGTCTCCCAATACCATTACGATTTGCCGGCTTGGTATGCTGTCTAGAGTTTCCTCTAGTTGATATCCTCTTCCGTGGACTATGTTGTAAACTTGCATGATGTTGAGAAGACATAAATTGGTGTTCAGCTTCATTGTTATTATTCTATCAGACACAGGGTTATATCCAAGTACGAAATTGTTCATGCCTGATGGTGCTAATATACTGCTTAATATATGCTTGAGAAATACAGCTTGCTACCTGATGAGGTTTTAAAATGACCCCAGGAAGATGTGACTATATATTATAGGTACTATTACTATTATATATACAAATCTTCTAGAAAAAAAAAAACAAACTGATGATTAAAACCGCATGGATGGTTAAATTCTAATTAACGCGTTTATTTTCGATGCGTGAATTAGACTTGTGAATTAGGGATTCTTGAAAAATAAAAAATAACTTTTTATAGGTACATGTAATAATCTACAGAATCTAGTATCTATTAAATAATGCGGCCTTTAATGTACACTAAAATTCTCAGCGCAATAGAGTTACTGGTTGATTTTTAAAACGCGAACGTGTTAATTAGAAATTTCGTGAGCCAAAACGCGTGAATTAGATACTTACAGTCATAGTCCGCGACCCGTACACAGCTGACACAACCATCCCACACGGGGCTCTGGGCACGACTGACCGCTTCACCGAAATGCGTTAGTGAGATCCGTACCTACTTTCAGAGGACTTGTGTGATCAAAACCGAACGCGACGCGTGATTTATTATACGGTTCGAGACAAAGTTACTATAATTGATATCTTTGTGATATATTACTTGTATTGACTAGGTTTTTTTTGTGCAATTAAAACATGTATTCTTTTGTTTAAGAAACTTGCTTACATTGTTTTTTCGTCATGTATATCATCAGGAGAAATTGGTATGTAAGTAATTTGGGTAGTGGGACGCGACGTGTCAATTAGGAGAACAGTGCTAAAAGTTTTTTTTTCTACCCGAAAAGTTTTAAATATGTTCTTGAAAATTCATGTACAGCTCAAAACGAATATCTGCTACGATCAAAAAATATAAGATACAATTAAATCATTAATTTTATATTTTTAAAGAGTGAAGACAAGCAAAAATGTACGTCTGGAGAATGACCGTTTTCTCAACAATTATATAATTTTTGTATTTGGAACAGGCAAGAAAGTGCCATAACATACGTTTTTCATAAGCGGGAGCCTGTTTTTTTTTAAGTTTAATAATTTCTGTAATAGGCAAAAGGCAACTGATTTTGACGAAAATGTTACGTAGCATTCACATTAATTTTTACCTTACTAGCTCGGACAACTTTCCTTTCGGGTAAAAACGCATTTGGATCGATTGCAAAACAATTGTACATAGTTAAAAGCTTGGTTAAATGGCTTGGTTGGGTATATGCTTGGTTAGTTATATGATAGGCCAAGAAGTGTTTATTCAAGAGTTACTAAGTTATTACTTGAATGTTTTAAATGCATTTTTAAAGAGAAGCCTAGATAAGTAATTGTTATTATAAAAGTGTATAAATACGTTTTATTGCGTTTTGTAAATTTCAATTTTAATAATTATTTTCTGTATGTTTTGTTTTTTCCGCTCATTGATACAATATTCAAACGCAATATTTTACATTATCTGTGAATAGTCTACAGTAGCTACCTCTGATTGGTCGGCGGTTTGACATGCCAACATGACGGCAGAAATAAATAAAAAATGTACTAAGTGATGTGATAGTGACTCGTTTTGAATTTATTTATGGTGAATTTAATCGCATCGTTTATTTCTGTAAAATTAAATTAATTGACTCTGTAATTTATGCCATCAAATCAAATAAAAAAATCTCCAATGAGGATTCCGCTCGAAAGTATTATCATCAATGCGGCAAACAGCAACTGTCAATTTAAAAAAAAAAGCGAAGTCATAACTGGTTTTTTTGAAAATGAATATTTAACAAAGAAGGTAACTCGAGAATACTAATAGGTACCTACATAATAAGATTATGTAATTTTTAGGGTTCCGTTCCCAAAGGGTAAAAACGGGACCCTATTACTGAGACTTCGCTGTCCGTCCGTCCGTCCGTGCGTCCGTCTGTCACCAGGCTGTATCTCAAGAACGGTGATAGCGAGTGCCATCCGCTTGACACGCGCGTCTGTGAACTATTTTTTTTATGCTATAATTGAGCAACGAGCTTCACTTCTGGCCCATTATTTTTTAGGTTACGGTATTTAAAATATTTTCTGTGACAAATTTGTAATATACTAATATAACAATGACATAAAAATAAAAATATTGTAGTTATTATTAATTTATATTTCCATTCTTCCCGTTTCATTCTCCACAATAAATCAATCAACTATAAAGGAGCGCCAGTACCACGATATATTTTCGTTCATAAGCCATATAGTTGACAACCCTAGAGCGACCGCCGACCACCGGTATGAAAAGTGAAGTATACATGTGGTTGATTTCTGTACCTATCTGTTTTGTGGTATAAGTTAACGTACACAAGTTGGTAGTCTTAGCGTAGTCTAGGTCTAAAAAATGGCTACAGCCTTTAAAAAGGCCTAAAGCCCCTTAAAAGGCTAAAATAAAAATAAAAACCCATAGGCTTTTTAAGACTAAGGCCTTATTATAATCACTAGCTCTTCGAAACTCATTTCATCAAGCCAGCTCTAAAAAGAGCTCGTGAGGCTTCAAATTCGGGCTAAAAGGGCTCGAGTCTTTTGGAACACTAGTTGGAAGTTTATAGAGTGTTTCGTTTTCATGATATCATCAAAAGACGCATTTGCCTCGATGGACGCAATTACCCCGGTTGACCTTATAGAATTATTGTTTTTATTACTTTAATTGATTTTTTTTAATTCGCGCAATAGCCAATAGCAGGCTACAGACATGATTATAAATGAGAAATAATAAATCCGGCCGCAATTTTATTTTTTGGCCACTTGGTCGAACTTCTCTTTTAATAACTAAGCATCGGGAATATGAGATAGCCTCTAATAAACTAATTCATCTTTTTTACAACGCCAACTAAAAATGTTAAAGAAAGCATCAAGTCATAATCAACAATTATTATTACTTGTCCTCCTGATTTATACATTGCCATCTAATTTACTAACTCAGCCACGAAATTTGTAACTCATCATCATTTTTCGTTTTACAGCTTCAATACAAGCTCCTCAAAAATTATATATTCGAGCTTCAATAGACAGCATCATATATTATAACTTAACATCTAAAATAATACTTCATATTCTTTTATCATGAAAATAGCCACTGTAGGAACGATTTGGCGCGAGTGCGCGCCATGACAGCCACGGCCATTTGCACCAATCAGAGAGCGCCATTCGATTCTTGTACCGAACGACCCGCCATGTTTGTTTATTGTCATTCGTTCGTTCATATTGCGATAGGTGCATGTGTAATTAATTAAAGTTTTCGAAAACTAATTATCCTCGCACTGCACACTAAGGTCCGACTCGGCCGGGTTAGGTTAGGTTAGTTTTTTTTTTATATTCAGTGAAACAGTTTTGCAAATACCTTTAAATAGTATATTGAATTCGCATTATTTAGTGTGCATAATTAGTGTGCAAGTCAGTATTTTTGGTGAAACTTTCAAATATTTGATCGAAAAAAGGGAATATATACAGATATCGATTTAAATACATGCCCCTTTTATCTCGAAAAATAAATAGTGTCCCCGTGTGATGAGCGGGTAACACCGCGCGGCGCCGCTAGTACCTACTTCAAAAAAAAAAAAAAACAAAAAAAAAACAAACAAACAAACAACGGTACGTAACCCACAACAATCTAGTTCTAAGGCAGGTCCGACTTGGCTTAGGTTAGGTACGACGACGAGCGAAGCGAGGAGGAGTGTTAGGTTGAACTGCGACCTGCACTGTATTGCAAGGAAAGAGGCCGAAAATATTAATCGCGTGACGAAAAGTTACGTGCCATAATAAAATTGCGCTACACTTGCCGTTCCATGATTAATCACCAAATCAGGACCCGCGAAAGAGAATCACAGGAACTTTATCATATTCATAATATCCTCACGACAAGATGCCAAGACGCATACAACGCGTTGGTAAGCAAATCTTTGTCCGGTCATCATACCAAAATGGCTGGGCAGATTATAACCAATATTGGTACAGTGATATCTGAACGTCCAAAGATGGTAAAAGGATACTTGTCACCCGACTCATCCTCCTAGCCTTTGTCCCATTTTTTGAGAATGAATTCTCAATCGGGGTCGGCTACCTAAATCCCAAGATGTGGCGTAAGCACTAGTTTTTACGCAAGCGACTGCCATCAGACCTTCCAACCCAGAGGGGAAACTAGGCCTTATTGGGCTTAGGTGGTTTCCTCACGATGTTTTCCTTCACCGAAAAGCGAGTGGTAAATATCAAATGACATTCCGTACATAAGTTCCGAAAAACTCATTGGTACGGGCCGGGTTCGAACCCGCGACCTCCGGATTGAAAGTCGCATGCCCTAACCACTAGGCTACCACCGCTTATTTGTCACCCGACTACGGTAAACAAAATAGTTTTACGCGAATGAAGTTACACCTTCTAGTTATAAATAATTCAACATTCAAATTGTTTCTATTTCCGTCAGGATGCTACACCAAACGATACAAAAAACTAGAAAATGGCGGCTAATGAACTCCGTGACTCCTATAAGTTGCAATCAGTATTCTTTAGTGACATGATATCTGAATTATAGTCACTAATGAACTGTTCTAGAGCATTTACCCTTCTTCTCGAACAAAGGGTAATTTACGACGCACCCACGCACCCATCGACGTGGGCTAAGCTATTATCTAATAAATATTATAACCAGTCATTTTTAAACAACTTGTATAACCTTAGTCATGAATCTTGTAACATTTTGTCTCTGTTTAACACAATCAGTCCGTCGCACGTTAGACAGGGATGTAGCTATTCAACAGAACGTTTTAACATCTTTTACACACACTAAAAAGTTCTAAAATATCAGCGTCGTTCAAATTTGCTAATAGCAGGCATTGACTTTGTGGCTTGGATGAGTTCAACGTTCTTCCACCTCGCCTAGGCTAGATGGTCTCACGATCGCACACAATAGCTTTTTTGTGCTACCTTACTTTTGGCTATGACATCACCCTGCCAACTTGACGCTACTAGGTTTATTCGAGCCAAGTAGCCATATTTTTTTAATATTACCCGGTCATCAAGGTACCTACATGATGTAATAGCCAAACGCCTAGTACGATAAAAAAAAATCTCGCACTCTATAATTTAGGCGGCACTTCTACAAACTCGGTTTGCATCATTTCTGAGTGTTGATGATATACGAGTAGTGTTGACTTTATCATTTTTTCTGTTGTATAATATTAAACTCAAAAACGCCACGCAAAAACGCTAAGCTACATTAAACTTCGTTCATTGAAGTTAGAAAAAAGCATTCGTCAACGTAGCTTCAGCAAAATGTGAGAAAAACGAAGTTTCTAACGCATGGAAATTCAAATAAGTGGCATTGAATAATTTTATTTTTAGCTTAAGCCCGTATAAAGTGTATTCAGTGTTTGATGCAGAATAGACGAGAAATAGCTTCTTCGCAGGCAAATTTTCCACTAGAAACCGTATTACTTACCGAAATGACGGATCATACTTTGAAATTCATGCAGCATCTGCATGTTGCATCACCGTATAAGACTTAATATTGATCATATACAGGACTCTGGCGATTTATACAGTGATATAAGGGAAACTGTCATGCATTGAACAGTTCCTAGAACCACTGAATTATTCACATTAACTGCAGACAAATACGCTTTCTAAATGCAAGGCCCAGTGGTCAGCACCCATCGCTGCGTATGGCTACTGGCTAGAGATTTTTCCATTCAAAGAGAAATGTTATCTTTTTATGTCACTTTACAAAAAAAGTTTCTTTGTATCCTTTGTTGTACTGCATTTGTAGATGCGTTTACCGAGACTACTGTTACATTATTCACGCTTTTCTATTTCATCTTATTTGTCTATCACACTAATATTATAAAGATGAAAGTTTGTGAGTGTGTTTATGTGTGTGTTTGTTACTTCTTCATGCTCAAATGACGGGACCAATTTTGATGAATATTGGTCTGAAGGTAGCTGACACCCTGGATTAACACATAGGCTACTTTTTATCCCGAAAAATGTAGTATTCGTTATAACGTTTCGGCGTAGCTAGTTTAAAATATATTTTCGGATTTCTGAATTTATTCCCATAATTTCAAAACAATTGATTTAGTGTCATAATACTATTAAACTAGATACTTTACCAACCATCAAACAGACTCACTATTTGGTTTGTTATAAATAGTTCATGGAGATATCAGATATTCATGTTTATTAAATTATACAGTGCTGGGCCTTAGCGATGTAAGAAAGTGTACGATAACTCACTTGCAATTCAGACACATTCAATCATAAATCCATACGCTTTACTTGCTCTTCCATCACCATAAAATAGTCAACAATAACATTATAGTTTGTAAGTTTTTGATAGTTCATCATCTGCTAAACAATTATAATAATTTCGCCAAGCACTCTTGGTTTTATTGGTTGATCATGATCACACCCCTCGAATTGTCAACACTGACAGCCTTAATCAACTCTTTATAACTAACCAAGGCTGGCTCCAATCTATATTAATATTTTCCGTCTTTTTGGGACACGAATATAATTTAACCCTACATTATAGGAAAAGGGAATATTCGATTTTTTTTCATGACATCATTGACTAATAGATTCTTCTTCTACATCGTTTTTTTCATTACTGGTCGTGTCCGTCCTCAATAACACTAATAAAATAACGTTATTGACGGTGATAGTAAGTCCGTTTAGTTTTCTATTTTACCTACCAGCGGGTAGGTTAGGTTAGGTTAGCCCTTTTCCCAGTGACTTTCCCTTTAGTAGATTATGATCAAAGTAGCTGCGCCGCGCGGCGTTACCCACGGGCACTCTACATTTTCTTCGGGATAAAAAGTAGCCCATGTATTCATCTAGGGTGTCTAATCTAGGTAGCTACCTTGATATCAAAATTTATCAATATTGGTCCAGCCGTTTGAGCGTGACGAAGTAACAAACATACACATAAACAAAATCACAAACTTTCGCCTTTATTTTATTAGTGTGATGAAAAGAAACATTAGAAATGTCACAATCAAAGTTAGGCATATGTACAGTCAACATCAAAAGTAGCTTTCAATTTTAGTGAGTGAGGCGGGGTAAGGGAAACATATTGGAGAAATGGAAAACATTGAAATATGTTATATATAGCTTTACTAAACATAAAACGATCAGATACATTCACCGACCCATACAATACAATTACTTTATTGCACAGCAATAAAAACCTACTGTGTTTTATTTGGAGTGTTTGCTTGACCCCACCTGACCTTATGCAGTTTGACCTACGACAGAAGTAAAATTGTCAGCTACTTTTGATGCTGCCGTACTGAACGTTGAATCGCCCAGTAGAAGATGCAGCGCGGCCACGCTTAAAAGGCCTTATTCCTTTTAAAAAAAAAGTTTTTCATTTTATGACTAATATATTGATAATTTCAACCAACTTTTTTATGTGAATAATACTTTTCCCCGAGTTCTAGGTTTATTTCATGCTTTCATTGCGTGCAGTCAAAAATAAGTTGAAAAAACTAATATTTCAGCGTGAATCATTGTCAATTTCGAGTAGTTTTTGAAATAAAAATTATCAATGAAAAATTCAAGCAGTAGGTTTCAAATATACGTATATACCAATATATCCCAATAGCCCTGTTCTAATAGGTAGTAATATCAATAATATGTTAAGAAACATGTTTGATCATAGAGAAAAATGTCTAAAAGAGTCAGCATTTTAAAAGGAATAAGGCCTAAAATCACAGACGTATACATATTATTATAAGGCCAATGGCGCGCGCGGAATGTTTCAGCGCACCGGCCTATAATACAGTAAAAATACCGACGCGTCGTCTACTAAACTAAATAAACGTCGTATCGTTTTTGCAGCCTTTGACTGCGCAACTAGGCATTTTAGTGATATTTATAACAACAAGTAGCACACGAACAGACCGCCGACGGACGCGGTTGGTATTAGGTACTGCATTAGGGCCGGTGCGCTGAAGGGTGAATGAATAGGTACGAGTAGTATTCATCATTTGTAAAGCGTTTTTTTCCTCATTCCCATTTTTGCAAATATTGTTAAAATGATTGCTGAAAGTCGATTTTTATGTACCCCGAAGCCACTCCCGAGTGCAATCCTAGTTAGGTCATAATTAAAACCATTGATTGGCTCTTCCGTTGTGGTAATAATCGTGAAAAAGGAATGACGCTAGAACCGCGCGGTTAGAACGCTAGTTGATTTACCCTGGAACATTCCGCGCGCCCGTTGGCCCTGTCCTTACAAAATGTACGTCTATGCTTAAAATATAGTAAATTTTTATCTTGACAACCTAACGTTAAAGTAACTTAACGTACTGTACTGTAGATATAATGCATAATATTTTTCCATCGTTTTTTTTGGGTAAATTCGTTTTTATATTTCCATCTCAATGTTTTATCCGAAGTCGTAAACATGCTTTCTCTAGCATGCTAAAACAAACATACGACATAAAACGACAAAAATATTTGTGCATTATATCTGTGCATTAAAGTTAGTAGGTATATCTTTAAGTCCTAATCGAGACCATGAAAATCAAAATCACGTCACGTCCGAAAATCAAAGGTAGGTAATTAAACGCGATTAACTCCCATTATGTTATTATAATCTGTAAAGTTCTTTTCAAAAACGTTTAATTCACTGGCGAAATAATAGGTATTTAAATTGACAAAATATCAACATGATACATATGTATAACATGAACACCATAACCATAACATACACCATCATCGTCATGTTTCTCACGTGATAAACAAATTATAGATCATCCGTCTCCTTCACACACGTGGTCAGATATTTTCGCGCCTTTTCCATATTAGCAATACAACCACGTGTCTCACAAACGGCCCTGAGCATTGGCTATTTTTTTCAGACACAGCGTTTTCGCTACGCAGGCGCATGCCATCGTTAATTAAACATCTAAACTAACTATTAAAGTATTAATCAAATAACCGAGTATTAAGTAATAACTAATGGTAGTTTGATTTTTGCTCAGCTTAATCTCTGTACACGCAGCATAAATCAGTGTTGCCAGCTCTACAATTCACTAATGGCTAAAATTGCATACACTAATTGGACCTGTTTGTGCTTAAAATAAACATATTGAACCAAAATGCGTGCTAACCTTAAAAACTGTTTTAGTTAGCGAAAACGAAGGTATATTTATGTTTTGTTTCAGGGATGATTTCCTAACGGTTTCTTTAAAACATTGATAGGAAGACCCTTTCCTTAACTATGAATAATACGGGTCTGTTACATACAGACTAATCTTAAGAAACATAAACAAGCAAAGCAGCTGACATTCAGACTATATTTGTGCTACAAAAAAGAGCCATTCGTTCTATATATAACCTAAATTCTCGTGACTCCTTAAGAGACATTTTCAAAGATATAAACATCTTAACTGTAGCGTCCCAATATATTTATGAGAATATTATGTATGTTATTAGAAACCTAGATTCATTTACAAAAAATTCCGATGTCCACAGTTTTAACACTAGAAATAAAAATAAAATTGCTATTAGAAAGTTTCGTGCTCGTAAAGTAAGTAAATCATTTTTAGGCCAATGTATTCATTTTTATAACAAGTTACCTGATCATGTTTTAAAATTAGCCTTTCCATCTCTCAAAAATTATTTAAAAAAATCTCTAATGTCAAAAGCATATTATACAGTAGAGGACTATCTGACAGACAAAAATGCATGGCCTGAACCAGAAACCGCGTAGCTGACTCCTTCTTAGATTGTACCTAACTAGTTTAAGGGACACAGTTCTAATAAGAAAGCATATCAAACGTACATAAATTGTGATAAACCGTCAGGCTTTCTTGTAGTTTCTATTTTATTCTTACACTTTTCCTCACTTATGTCTTAAAATACACTTTTAATATGTTTTCTTGTAGAACTACGTATAGTTAAGTTCATATCATTGTAATAGTTAAGTACTTATGCTTTCTGAAAAAATGACTGACTGTTGAGTTTCTTTCGGCGTTTCTTCTCAACAGTGGTCTCCTCTTGTGAAATGCCGGTAGACTCAGACATGTAAAAGTGCCCTTGTGGCCTACTTGCAGAATAAAGTTCATTATTTCATTATTTCATAAACTAATCTTAAGAACATACAACATATTATTTCGACAATGATGATACTACTTGCGCGTTATCTGTAAACCTATATTTAAAGAGAGTGCTAATTAAGTACATAAATATTTTTTAATATGTTTTTATGACATTAGAATTAAAAAATGTGCTATGTTTTAAAAATTGTGCTTAGTATTATTATTCGATCACTCCTGAATGAAAATTTCTGATGCTAAAACGGTTGAAATGACGTTAAACTGGCCTTCCAACGCGCTTAATTGGCAACACCAGACCGGTGGGTGCGCAAAAACTCTCGGTATAATTTCGGAGGAAGAAGGCTTCGGCCCTCGGGCGGTTACATAAGTTCATCTAGTCTCAAGGTCGAGGACGTTGATCCCAAATCGCTGATCGTGTCCTGTGGAGGGGAGGCTGACCAGTTTGGATGTTCACTCCTTTTTTGTCTAACATATACATAGGTACTTACGCATTAGATTAGACGCAATAGATTTTGGAATAGCTGAAAAGAATTAGATTTCTACTCTGCATCAATTCTAGTACTCTGTTTGGCCCTATGATTGATTGTTTAAGAATGTCATTCGGCATGAGGTACGCCATTTGTACTGACTTTTTGTTATGTGCAATAAAGTTTAAAAAACAAATAAGAGGATTTTGAAAAGGGCCAGAGGCCTACTTCGATTGGCAAGCATTGCTTAGTTTGAAGTTGAAGCTAGATCGAGTTATGTAAGATTGGTGTCCACTTCTTTTATAGAAAAACACTTTACCGAATGCTTCTGTTCACAGAATATTCATTTCATAGACAACATTTTCCTTTTTTCAGATATTTTGAAAATGTCAACCTATAGACTAGGTTAGGTACGACGACGAGCGAAGCGAGGAGGAGTGTTAGGTTGAACTGCGACCATTTTGGAATTGGTATGTTATGCCAAACGATACATTTGCCAAAAAAAATTGGGAAAATAGAACACGACCATGTAATTATTTGCTAAACAATCATTTGCCAAAACAGAGGTTTGCAAATTGTAAAATTGCGATAAGTTGTTTTGACAATTGAGTTTTTGCCAAATAAAAATTTGGGAAACAAAGTTTGCGATGTGATACTTTGGGAAACGTTTTTTGCCAAACATTAGTAATCCATCCTAATTATTTGTAGCAATTTGTTTGCATTTTATACCAACAACCAGCGCGTCCTTAATTCCTTATGTTAAGCCGCACAAAGGGAATTTTTCCTGTTCATCGTCATCGCCATTAGGGTGATATGTCTGTGATATAGTATGAATATGGCCAATACATTCGATTTTTTTACATTCTAGCCGCATTCATTCGCTATTGCCAGCAGATATGTAGTGGCACAGCTAATGGTAATATTTCGGACAGATGAAAAATGACGAATGCTGTCTTGTGCACGAAATGATTATCTAATAATTGTTTTTTAACAAAAAATAACCAACATCAATGAAGCGTCTTGATGTTTTCCATCAACAACCGTTCGAGATACAAAAAAAAACCTAAATTACGGTAATTGTGCCTATATTTTTAAAGAGTTCTCTGGAATTTCCCAGGATCTCGTCATCGAAAAGTTTTCTGTAATTTATAATATGTACTTTGATGGAAAAATTGTGTTTTTCTCAGTGAACCTTTGACAACGGTAACTGGAAACGTCAGGGTGGTTCAAATAATTATTATACGCGATATAGTCAATTTAAATTGTTTCATATAAATGTGTGACAGTCGCGGAAACCGAAGAGAATATTAAATACTTGCTTTGATTTGAAACATTCTAGAAAACATTTGTCGATGAAATAGAATTACACTAATATCATGATATGAGTGTAGATACATCTGTACAATAACTGTATAGCCGATATCATGGACTCCAGGAAGGAATCTAAGCATCACACATACCAGGCACGCCTTCAGACATTCTTGCATAATCCCAGGGATCGGATCGAATAGCTGCCAATATAATATAGCGCTAAATATAGACATCATGACACCCACACCCACGGACTATCGAAATATTACCCACCATCGAATAACATATATATATACCAATATATAAGCAATATATGAATAACTAGACGAGTAACAAAACTTTTATTTACTGTATTGAGTAAAAAGTATCCTATCGGAGATGCCACGACTGCACGACTAGCGGCGCGGCGAGCGGTTGAGCGAGAGATCCGAGTGAGTGAGACACACATACCTCTGCCGCTGTCGCGCAAAGTCGTGGTAGCTCCGTATCCATCTTTGGATGTCCAGCTATCCCTATACTAAATTTGGTGAAAATCCATCCAGCCGTTTCGGCGTGATGAGAGGGCAGACAACATTTTAAATTCCAAATGAAAAAAGCATTCACTACAGACTTATTAACCCATATATTGATGGTATTAGAAAAATAAGTTAAATGATTATTTTAGTGCACCATTAATAATTAAATGTAATCATAATCAAACTCGCAAAAGTTAGAAACTAACCTAATCCGAATTGAGTGTGACAAAAGTCAGATACCTCTGTATTAAGTCCACAGCGAAGACGTACCAAAAAACATTTGTATTCCAACAAGGTGTTAGCTTAAGTCGTAATTCGTTATTAATTAAGAAGATTAGGACCAGCGGCCTTGGCTATTCATCTCAGCCGAAGCTAATCCATCTAAGCCAGAAACGCGCCGAACGCGCTCATCTTTTTTTATCTGATCTGAATCCCATCACTCAAACAATAGGATCCATAGTTAATTTATGGAGAAAAAAGAAAGAGGTAGCTACCGAAGCCGTAAATCAAGTCACTCGCTCCATTTACAAGCATAGCATAATTTCATTACAAATTGTACACCCAGGGGTGGTCACTTTCTTTAAAATCGGGACAAAGTATGATAATGGGACTACCCCTTTCTTTTATAGTTCGGCTACTGCACAATAAAACTTTTTCTGAAGGTTGTAAATGGTCTTTGGATGTTTAATTCATGCGGGGCGCACAAAAATGCGGGCACTTGTAAATTTTTCATAATAGAGTTTGAATGGAGGTTTATAGTCTTGATGCTTTAATATGAAATCTGGATTTCATGAAAACCTTTGAGGATTTAATTCGTAATGACCACCGTAAACAATTACGTTTTCTGTATAATTTTTAGCCACCGCGAGCTCTTCAGTTTCATTTAATCTACATATTTATCAGTATTGTCCGACTATATCCATATTGGTGGGTATAGTTTTTATTGACACTAAAATCGATCATTATAGTTCCTTGAAAACAAATCATACCTCTAAAATAAATACATACATAGTATACCCACAGTCCCCTCATACGTATACCCTCATCTAAGCACTCCAAGAAAACCTCCAAACAGCATGCTTGGAAAGCTGTTTCCTCTTTGAGAAACGCTGGTACTCTCAGACTTGTAAGTTCCCGTGCGATATACTTACGAAATAAAACACATTCATTTATTTTTTAAATTACAGTTCATAATTGCCTTAGTTTTGGGTGTTTACTTGCATCAAACGCCCTTTGGTTCTCGTTTGTGTAACAGTAAAGCGACTGTTTCTTTTATTCCTGAACAATCACACATACTTTTGTCACAGGAAACGTAATAGTTTCTGTCATTGTGTTTTTTCGCTGCAATGTGTGTTTGGGTGGATAGA
Organism: Apotomis capreana; assembly: GCA_947623375.1. Taxonomy (NCBI): domain Eukaryota; kingdom Metazoa; phylum Arthropoda; class Insecta; order Lepidoptera; family Tortricidae; genus Apotomis; species Apotomis capreana. The sequence goes on along the minus strand of OX392502.1, from coordinate 7,577,140 downwards.
GGACCGTTAGATTTTTTACTTATGGACACCATAATGGGCACCCTTTTGAAGGGAAAAAACAAGGCTCGGCAGGTAGAGCAAATCTCTTGATCGAGGACTGCGATTATGGTCGCGATTGATCATGGTATAATGTTTTCTATTTTTTGTCCAGACCCACATTTCTGTGATGCCTTTATGCAAGCATAACTGTAAAGGCCCTTTCAACAGCTCAAGGAGGAAGGTGTTTGTAGCAGATTTTATCGGTTTATACTTGATCAATGTGATACATAGTATTGATACTGACGGATGTTATAAATACAAATAATGCTGTAAATAGTGTAAATTGTAGTAAAATCATTATCTAAAATAAATTTTATGAAAGAGCTATAGTAATATCAAACATGTACGATTTTCGATATATCTTAGTAGTTCACAATTACCGACTTGCTCCTACTGGTTTTTTTTTTCTTGTTCTTGTCGAAATTCCTATTTACAATTTTATTCAAAGTTTTCTGGAGGCGACTGGATTAAGTCAGATAGACACAATGCTTCTGTTAAAAAAAGTATTTGTTTGATAGTATTATAGTTATTTCAACATTTAGATAAGTTAATAATTTTACTACAATTTACAACACGACACAGAAGAAGAAACTATTTTGTGGAGGCGACTGGATTAAGTCAGATAGACACAATGCTTCTGTTAAAAAAAGTATTTGTTTGATAGTATTATAGTTATTTCAACATTTAGATAAGTTAATAATTTTACTACAATTTACAACACGACACAGAAGAAGAAACTATTTTGTACGATTATGCCATCATAATCAGTTGTTATAGGCGGACACAGCTTTCCGCATGATCTGCCGCCATCTCTCACTGTTGGCACTGTCAGGCGCAATCAAATACGCAGTTTCCTACTGTTGCTTTTATTTGGCCAGTCCAAAGTATTGGTGACCTGCTGCACGATCCAGTTCCTCCACTTTTCCCTGTACGACCAGCAGTGCCATGGAGTTGTCATTCCGCCTAAAGACTAGACCAAACTGCAGTACCACCGGTAGATGCAGCATGATGCCGAGTTTCTGGAGTAGGTATGGAAACTTTGGAGAAACTATAAAATATTCAAACTTGTATAAAAAAAATTACAAACTCAATACAGCTTGTATATCAAAAGTAGATATCAGTGTGACAATTTTAGTCAATACAGAATCCTTCCATTTCAGACTAATATGGACATAACAATACAAATATACAAACTACAAATACAAAATATACAAACTGGTATTATAACATTTACAAACTCAATACAGCTTGTATAGCAAAAGTAGATATCAGTGTGACGATAGTCAATACAGAATCCTTCCATTTCAGACTACTAGAGTTTTTGGTAGCCCAACCCCCAATAATCACATTATAAAAAGGATAATAATAAAGGCTCCGAAAAATAAATGAACCTCCAGCGATCTATGGGCGATTGTAATACTAACTATGCTGCGTTAAAATAAATTACCGAAAAATAAATACAAAATATACCGAAAAAGAAAAGATTTTGTTACACATAATAATTCAAGGTTAAAATAACTATACTTCTACCTGAAAAACTAAACTTCAAAAAAAAATACTAAACTTCCGAAAAAAATACTTAACTTCCGAAATAAATACTAAGTTTCCGAAAACCATGTTCTGCTTAAAAAACCGCGTTCTCAACAGATTGTAACAACCAGCTTAATTTCTATTATTGGTTATTAAATATCTTTTTTTACTCACAATTGTAATGAAAATAACTTGTATCTATAAGCGCGCGCGCTTCGCGCGACTGTCGGTTTTCTTCGGTTGCGTTCGGGTGCAGTGGCTGATACCCGCGCACGTTCGCTTGCTTGATACTGTCATACCCACCAACGGTGTGTTTTTGTCAATGTTGATTTGAAAGAAACAAAGTTTGTAACTTTAGTCTGCTTGCGCTAATTAAATGTAAATGTACGTGTTGCTGTCAGTGCTATCGACATTACGTTTACACAATACATAGTTAATACGATAAAAGGACTCGTCATTATACCTTGTTGTGAAATATGGACGAAGTGCCAGTGTACCGTTCGGACTCAGATGAAGATGAGGTAACTGGCCCACCAGCTAAGAAACGTCGAAATAAAAGCTGGGAGATGATAAAACGGTTCAGTAATGTACAGGAAGCCGAGGAATTTGTTAAAAATGAAAATACTTGGTCACGGAATTTTACGCGGGACACTGAGGAAGGCCAGAAGCGTTACTACCGTTGTAATAAGGTAAAAGCCAAGGGTCCACAGTGCGACTGTGAACTATATTTGTTGTTTATTAACGATGGTAATGATATATTTGTTTTTCGAACGACTTCTGAGCATAACCATGATCAGATTGGTGCTCGCAATAACTATGGCATTTCAGAAACAGTTAAAAACGAAATAAATAAGCTATACGATTTACGCCTAAAACCAAAAGCCATTTTAGAGGCTCTGAGCAAAATTTCAGGTCTTAATATGCCTACAAAAAGACAACTTAATAACTACTTATATGATAGAAGGCGTGAAATATTCGGAAAAGCTTCAATTTCCTTGGGAGAACTTGAAAAGTGGATTTGCGATCGTACAAGTATTCCAGAGGATGAAAATGAAGTATTTGTGATCAGCTATTGGGTTCTTGAAGCGGATGAACCAAGTTTTCGTTTTGTTTTGTCAACAAAAAAACTGCTAAGCATTGTTTGTTCCACTGACATATTGCACGTAGATGCCACTTATAAACTTATATGGCAAGGGTTTCCCGTTTTAGTTCTTGGAACTACTGATAGAAACCGTAAGTTTCGTCCGCTTTGTCTTGGAGTGTCTACGAATGAACGGCAAGAAGATTTTCAGATGTTTTTTTGTTGCCTTAAAGAAAAAGTCCTGTCTTTATTTGACCATGTGATGCAACCCAAGGTGTTAGTTTGTGACGCATAAAAATTGCACATCTCTCTGAGAGCGAAAAAACTTCATATTTTTTTACTATTTTGTGCTTTTTTGTTAGGTTTTATACATCTTTTCTGTACATATTACAAAATAAATGGGCTTTCAAACCTGTTTTTTTAAGGTATAGGCATGTACAAACTTTCTAGCCCTAATATGTACTATTAATGTAGAGCTAACTGGAAAGACGCCTGTTTTTCCTAACGAGTTTCATCCTCAAGTTTATTTAATTAATATTGTGAACATTTAATGATCTCAGGGAAAAACTTAGGTTGCGAAATGAATCAATTCTTGAATTAAACAGTTTGGGAAATATAATTTTCCCTTTTACACATCCAAACGAAATACACATCGCTTAAATGGCTAAATTTTAATGACAATTAAATTAGACCCCAACAGGGAGAGAGACAGCAGGTATACGGACCAATATAAAAAATAATAATTAAGTAGGTATATGTCGTGCTGTATTTACTGCAGCTTGTTATATTACTATAACAAGTTCAAATACTATATTTATTTAAACTTACACGATTTTCACACATTATTATAACAAAACGGGAGTTCATCGCGTCCAAAAAGTATTTATTAATTACCTCGTCGTCTCAAAGGGACTTGAGTACCTTCGCGATGAAGTCCCACTTTGTTACAATAATGTTCAGATACTTTAGGTAAAGACCTATTATACAATACAGAGACGAAAGCGGGGCATGTAGGAGCAAAATATAATCACATACCTAATATACGCCCTAAACAGTTTCACTCTAACCTCTTCGTTGTCTTTTCAGCCGAAAGACCTCCACTTCTGGACAATGGCGTATTCCGAAGATCCACGGGGGTTGGTGACACTTCCAAGATGGTTGCTCCATCTTGTTGGAAGCATACCCAAGCAGCACATTAGTGAATTTTGCAGCTTATCTTATAGCTTTAAGTTCTAAATGAGTGGTTTAACAGTGTTTGATACAACTTATAGCTTTAAACACCACTCAAAACTGTATATGAGTTCATCCTATCACTTGTAGTTGCATAGGAACGTTTTTTGTTTCTACTTTATTACTTATGGTGGGATAAAGTCGATTTTGCTACTTAAAGTTGCATGCAGGTTCAAATTGTCACTTAATAAGAAGCAATAGTGCTATATAAGGCCTTAAAATCACTTTTACATATAAGTGGGAACATACCCTTATTTGGAACTAAAAGTTCCAAATGACTAGTACAATAGCGAATTATATCACCAATAGTGGCTAAAGGGATAATTTTACGGCTCTTTTGGAACCAAAAAATATTGCAACTTTAAGGCCTAAGAAGTACCTTATTGCCACTCCAACGCATAAATAGGTGTCAGTAGGAGGTTCTTGGAACCAAAAGCAGTTATTTTCACTTATTTCGAACCACTAACGAACTAAAAGTTCTATTATTGTTCCTATTTGCGCCTTGTCAAAATATATTTAATAGTCTTGCTTGTTTAATAGTCTACAAAAGAGCAAATAATTACTATTGGTAATATCATTCACTGCTTTGCCACTCGCAAGATACAAATAAGTGATTATTAGACTTGATAGTTCCAAATAAGGAACAAATAAGTGAAAATAAACACTGTATGATCTTTTTTAGGGTTCCGTAGTCAACTAGGAACCCTTATAGTTTCGCCATGTCCGTCTGTCTGTCTGTCCGTCCGCGGCTTAGCTCCGTGATCATAAGTGCTAGAAAGCTGAAGTTTGGTATGTGTATGTATCACGCCGACATAACGGTAAAATAAAAACTAAAAAAATAACTTTTTTTCGGGTACCTCCCATACACCTAAAGTGGGGGTGATTTTTTTTTTCGTTCTAACACTAGCGTGTGGGGTGTCGTTGAATAGGTCTTTTAAAAACAATAGGGGCCTTCAAAGATCATTTTTTGATAAAGTCAGCAGTTTTGTAAATATTCGCTCGGTAAATCCAAAAAATAGTGTCCCCCCCCTCTAACTTCTCAACCACGGGTCAAAAAATTATGGAAAAATTCATGAAAATAAGGCCCTATTAGTACTTTCAATGAAAACTATATTGAATAAAATCGGTCGAGCCGTTTTTGAGTTATCGCAAAAATTCATAATTTTCTTTTAAATGACGTAAGTGCCCCGCGGTGTTCTTATACTTCGAACGTTACACATATTAGTTAAGTGCCATACTGCATTAAAACATTTCGCTCAATCTGGTGCGTATAATCGATAACTTCTAGAAGGTAATAAGTAATTACAGTTACTTTGGCGTTTACGACCTTTTATAGAGCTTGAAATCTTTCTCGTAATTTAAATTCGATTTTATTGTCTATTGTGAAGGATGGCCAACTACGGAACCCTACACTGAGCGTGGCCCGACATGCTCTTGGACGGTTTTTGTTTCGCCATGTTTACAAATGGAAGCCTATGAAAATTGATTATTTTAACCAGAATTTTATCACACTGACGCATAATCACAGACTTTTGATAGTTGTGACGATGTTACTTTAACATTGTACGTAACCTACAATCATTTGGTCAGGTTTTTAACAGTTTTATTTCTTATCAGTATCTATTCCTTATTTAATTTAGCACTCTCTTTTTTAATATTCCTGATCAAATGAAGGGCGCGTCGAAATTTACAAAGAAAACATAGTATAGTTTCACAGTAAAAAAAAATTCGCAAGAATTTCGTGCTTATTTCGATGCTTGTATAACGTAAAGTTTTAATCACTCATCAAACAGACATATAAATCCAAAATGAATATGGCAGATCACGTATTACTTCAATTTGACAGTTGCCTCGCCACTCAAAGATAATTTTGGCGACTCATTTATCACTCATTGACCGAACTGAAATGTTTTCATTCGTTCACTGCGCATAACTTTTACCCTTAGTTCTAATTGCCACTTAAGGTTATTGTGAGATCTCTTATGGACGCATAACTTTCACCCATAGTTCTAATTTCCACTTAAGGTTATTGTGAGATCTCTTATGGATTCTATTTAGCACCAAAAATAGGCTGCAATTTTTCTCCTTTTGGTTCTATACTGGTGGCATAAGGGTTCTTGCCACCTATATAGCACTTAGTCATGGTGGTAAATTTCACTTAAGCATCTAATTTGATATGATATACGAGCTATTTAGACCCAATTGTGCTACTTGGGTAGTCACGCTGCGTTTCAAGAACTTGCCTGGTCCAGCTACCTTTGGTTCTACGAGACATTCAATAGAGTTGTGCAACGTATATTGTAGTTTGGTGAATACGGTCAGGTTTAATAGATAAGTAGGTAAATATTAAGAAACGATTAAACGTATAAAAAGATTCCCACATCTAGAAAGAACCCTCGATCGGTCACCTTTCAGACAAAAAATTTACACTTTCAGGACAGTACGTCAACATACGTAAATTAGGACCCTCGTTATACGGCACCATGGCTGTGCCACGTGTGTGTGTGTGTGTGTGATAAATAAATAAATAAAAAGAAGCCCTTATTTCTAGCATCATCACATGACAACTTATTAAATTCATTATTAATTTAATGGCAATTCTATAATAAAGATATATTTTTATGATAAACATGCATTAGTAAATGAAAATAATTGAACTAGTTGCTAGTTGCCTATTTATAGGCAAAGGCCTCCTGCATTTTTTTCCAAGCCTTGCGATCTTTAGTCGTCCTCGTCCAGTCCAAGTCGACGTCCAAGTTACGATGTCGTGGGCAGGGCGGGTTGTCCACGTCTGTGGATGGTGATTTCGCAAAACTGGCACTCCGTCTACAGCCGAAAATGTTTCATATTCATATGCATATCTATTTATTTATAATATTTTCAATATTAGACGTCAATACATATAAAGGCAATTGTTGGTTGGGACTTGTTTTGTATGAGTTATATTTGTGCCGCAGCATGTTCTTTTCAAAATGGTTCTGGGTCCGTGATCGTGTTAACTTGACATTGTGACATCCGTATAGAAACTACGATCCCACAGAGCGTCTTAAAGACTCACTGAAACTGGTATTACACCATAACAAATGGTTTTTCGTATTACAGCGATTGCACTGTGCTATGTGGCATACTTGTCGTAGAGCCGATGGTCGATGGGGCAGACGAGTTCTAGAGTGGAGACCACGAACGACACGCCCTGTAGGACGGCCTCCCGCCAGGTGGACCGACGACCTGAAAAGAGTGGTGGAAAGCAGTTGGATGCGGAAAGCGGAGAACCGGATAAGGTGGCGCGAACTGGGGAAGGCCTATGTCCAGCAGTGGACGACTCCGGGCTGATGATGATGATGACTGTGCTATAGCATAGCTCACAGGATTGCATGGCTGCAGAGGCAATGAGCAGGCAAGTATGGCAATGTAGCCCGGAGAACAATGGCCGTTGGGTAACTAAAGTCCTGGAGTGATGACCTTGTATAAGAAAGCGCAACATAGGACTTCTCCTGACTAGGTGGATGGATGACCACGTGAGCGAAACGGTAGTCGATGGACGCGGTCTGCACAGGATCACATATTGTGGCAAACTATAGGAGATACCCATGTTAAGCAGTGGTCGGCTGTGCTGATAGATCGATAGACAATATTTATATTTTAATTCACACACCCAAACCCGTTATCAACTGTGCTCCTACAACCAAACCCGGTTAGAAGACTCAAGCGAGCTGACATGCTGCCTTAATAAGGAGAGATAGAGCAGTAGCTCTACCTCGCCAAATCTCGACCACTTCCAACCCACCTGATTATAGTCTAGACGACTGATCGCAGGTTATCAAAGAGGAAAAGAAAAAAAAAAATATATATATTTTAATTTGTTTTCGGTGTACTTCGAGAATAGGTTCATGCTTTGTACCTTGTTTCGCTTTAATAGATTTTCACTTTATTAACCCTTGAGTGCAACACGGGAATTATAAATAACATACTTAAATTGTATTAATTGGGTGCTAAATATCAATAGCAACGAAAATTTACTCCGGGTGCTTATACCAGGATACGTAAGTATATGATTACCTACAATGACTGACACTTTATCATTTATCTACTTATAAAACCTATTTTCTTTTTATTTGTATTTTTGCTACAACAATTAATCCGTATTAAATCAACCGGTCTATTATTCACTACATCTGTATTTTGTTGTAGGATATTTCTATCATAGCTTTGTGCATAGCTTTTGTGTCTCAATAGCTTTCATCGAAATTAGGATATAAAATGTACTGAGATGACAGATGTCACAAGCACAAAGCTATATGGATTAGACTATAGTGCTGTCTATCGATTGTTTGTTATGTAATGTATTATTTTGATTGGTTAAAACAGACAGAATATGAGCCAAATTGACTACTTTTTATCCCGCCAAAAGGACAGTTCATGTACCTTTACCACGCGGACAGGCACACAGGTCAAAAATCCTCATATGCGCGCGCGCATTATGGTAAAATTTTCAGAAGTTTTTTTTCACCTTTCCTAAAAATAAATAGGAAAATTAATATATGATATCACCTAGGCACACATGTGTGCGTGTACGTATTTTCGAAAAAACTCCAAAAAAATAGCGCCATACTGAAAATTTTGAAAAAAAAACTGAAAATTGATATTTAATTGTTCTGTTTGTCCCAGGTTTCGGCTAGGCAATTCCTAGCACCATGTCGGAGCAGGACGGGCTGTCCAGCGTCCCGCTCCCCCGTTCATTCACCCGATCGCGGAAGAGGCAGGTAGCGCGCGCGCACATGGCCAGTCGGCAGTCGCAGGAAGCCTCCGACCATGAACACGGAGTTTTATCAGTACCCCGGCACGCTCGGCCCGTCACGCCGCGCCGGCGACATGACACTATAGACTGCTAGAAACATAGATCTCAAGAAAAGACTTATATTTTTATAATTAATTTTAAGTGACGTTCTGTGTGTGGATATTTTTAAGTGATTGTGAAACGCCGGGATTTTTCCGATTTGGATTTTTCGGCGAGCCGTTTGGATTTTTGGCGGTATTGGTTAGTACACTTTTTTAAACAAGACCTTAAAGGCGCGCGCGATTGTATTAATCAGTCAAAAGACATCAACGCGCATCTTAGACGCAGGGTCTGCTCTGATTGCTTGTTTTTAAACTTGTTTACCTTTCTTTCTTAATGATATTAATGATAACCTTAGTCGTTCATAATTATAACAAACACTCAGAGCTCTCCTCTTCGTTTACAAAAACCATAAACACCTATTAATAGCATTGAGGTATATTAATAGATACGATTTTCCGATAATTTCCCAATTTACCTAATCATATTTTTGGTTTATGTAAATAAAATTGTATCTCTAATTTCCACCATCTCGCTCCGGTTTGTAAGTATACAAGACACAAGGATATAAAGCGGATCACTGGATATATTCTGGATCTAGTTCTCCACAGAGCGAACTAGGTAAGTATATCATGTCAACAAAGACGAACATTTTGATCACTGTCAACATTGGAGTATTCAATGCTGAGACTATCTTATCTGATATACTTACTTGACCAGGATCCAATAGGCTACGTCGATTTACAGGTTTATCTACAATAAAGGTACTTTTGACCACTTAGTTTAGTACCTATAGAAAACATCGGTAGCTTTCGCGATACGTGGCAAAGCCAATGATGCTGAAAGCCCGCCCAATAAATAAATATCAGACAACCTCACATAGATCAATCTAGTCCCAAATTAAGCTCATCAAGAAGGCTTATGTTATGGATACTAGACGACGATATGCAAACGTATATAGATAAATATATACTTAAATACATAGAACAACCATGACCCAAGCTCAAATATTCGAGTACATCACACAAATATTTGCCCTGGCCGGGATTCGAACCTGGGAATAGGTATAGGGTATAATTCTAGGGATTTTCAGCTGCTTCCTTCGACTTACCGCCAATCGCATATCATTGCCGATTCTATAATAAGTGCAGATAATCTCAGCGGTCAGTTTTTTTCCTAAACTAGACAGTCCAAATTACCATAATATCAGTCGATCTATCACACACACACTCATACGCTATTGTTGTTTGGTCGCGATGTGCAAAAACAGAGCCTTGAACCTGCGCCCGCGCTCAAGGTGAGCGCCGAGCTTACGCAACGCTGCAAAAAGGTATTATGTAAAAAGTTCCATGTAATCAAAGGACGATCGCACGGGGCGATTCGCGCCAACTCCATAACGTGCAGCTAGACCGGTGAATCTTTAGTTCTGTGCTTTAATGACTATTGTTATATATATAATCGTAATACTTTAATGCGTAATGATTTAAAGTAATTTTTCTTTGTCGTCGACTGTCCGTACTTGTAAAGGAGATGATATCAATTTAGGGCATTAGACGTTTTGACTACGGTTTTTTCAGTTGACGCATGAAAGTTTAAATATGAAAATTATTTTTCAACTGATACTTATTGCGACAAAATTGATCTATTTACTACAACTAAAACTCACATGAAGCTGAGTTTTCACTGATAGAGAACGTACTAATTAAATACCTATTAAAACGATAACGACATTCATAATACTATGTATTTGTGTTATGCATTACACGAACATTTAAATACTTACATAAAAACGATACTTACACAGTAAATGTACCATAGCTGGCCCGAGGAAAAAAACCGGTTATCCACGTACAAGTTAATGTCCAAATTGCATTAGATTAGTGCTCGCACATGTCGCGTAATGACATACTTTAAGATCTAATAACGTGCACGCATAAGCACTCTAAGTATCGTTCTAAGTGACAAGTACTAAGTTCACGTAGGTTTCGCGTAGCGTTTGAATTTCAGCTACAAAATGCATTATATCACAAACCTAGCTAGATTTTAAAATCATCACCCTGCAACTTTTATTTTCACGAAGAAATTTCCATAAGCAGCAAGAAAAAGCTTTCAAATTAAGAGATGAAAGTAAACAATATTCTGAAGTCATAATTGGAGCTCTGCGCACTCTTACTGCGTACCTATCTAGCCCAAAGTAGCGCAGCATAATTATTAATTAACGTATAACATTACAAACACATTAAAATTCAACTCTCAGCGGCGCTCAACCTGTTTTATTGCGTCTGAAATAATGGAGTAGAATGTGCGATTTAACTTTATGTACGCTTATTTACTCAAATGCGCATTACAGATAAAGCCAAGTTAACCACATAATGTGGAACAGCGCAAGCAAAAGTGAACCCAATGTAAATGGTAAGCGATGGAAATTAGCATGACCGCACCGCCCGCGGTTTCGGCAATGACACTGACAACGACCGATGATATAACAGCAGGCCGTCAAACCCGTGAAAACTCGGTCGTCGACCCGTGCGCGCGCGCAGCGAAGCCGCTTTCGCTTGTGCGATTCTCAAACTTACACCACGCGGCGCAGAGTCGATTATCAACATTACGGCACGCTTTTAAATTTTAAACAGTTTACATCTCGGTCGGAAATTCGTGACGCAAGTACTTTAGCAGTCTCTCGAGTCTTTCTTTTGATAAAATAATGCGAAACCTAATTGCATACTTAATGAGCTTCTTTGAAAGGCGGTGACAATACGTGCGGCGGTTCGTCAACGTGACGGGGCAAGGTGGCCGAGGCGTTTTGACTTGAGACATCCATCAAAATAAGATGTGAAAGAACCCATTTGAGGTTTCTTCGCTGATGTCATTTACCGAGTTGGAACCGTGTTGTTTCGTATATTAATTCATTTGTCTGTCCGCCTGTCACAAAGCTATCATTTCTATGGGAAACCGTAGGTTGCGACTACAGTTAAGTGTTGGTTACCATAATTGATGGTCGGCGCTTTATGACAAACCCGTAATTGACTTGAACAATTGATGGGTTCAAAATATTAACGACACAATTACACAATCACAAATTTGTAACCAGTGTATCAAATTATGTTTTAAACATTATGTAAATAAACGATAAAAATAGAAGGAACGTAATATGATAAAAGTAAAGGAGGTTACAACACTTTTCAATATTTACCGACGGTATCTCGACGCATTATCCAGAGCGCCCCAAAAATGGGGCCACATAATTAGAACAACATACAATCCTAAGCCAAGGTCATGCCTCAAATCAAAGCTTTCTTCACACGGTCGGGAAGGTCCTTGATAGGTAGAAAGTAAATGCTCGGTCATCGGGCACGCGTGTGGAAAGGGGGGAGAGGGGGTACAGGGGCGGGGGTAGAACCTGTTCCCACAACGGTACACTGGTGTCATGGCTCGAGCGCACACGCACCTATTATGTAATAATCTTTTTCTTGCTCGGATTACTTGTCGCGACGTAATTCTATTCTCGGATAAGGCTGTGGATGTTGAGGCTTTGGGTGAATGGGAGCAATAGCTACGACTTGATTGAAGCTTAGGGGAGGCGAGCCTTAAGCGAAGGTTTACAGTATCATGAAATTGTGCCATAGGTACGTGTTTTTGGGCATAGTTCTAGTTGAAATCATACCAAAGTTATATCAGTAAAGAGACTTTATTTTTCATTCCCAGTCTACGCTAATGACAACAATAAATATTAAGGGACAATCATACACAAATCGACCTAGTCCCAAACTAAGCAAAGCTTGTACTATGGGTACTAGACGACGATATACATAACATATAAATACATATATAGATAACATCCATGACCCAAGAACAAATATTTGCACAAATATTTGCCCCGGCCGGGATTCGAACCCGGGACCGCCGACTCAGTAGGCAGGTGTCTACAAACCGAGCCAAACGCGTCGTCAAATATTAGATAATTCATATCTTATGTATTTAGCGTTCATGTGCATGGTGATATAGATGGATATTTAGACTTTAATAACTTAAGTAGAACACAAGATAGTACTATTATTATATCACTAGTGTCATTCTTGGGAAAAGATCATTCACTTTCATGTTAGAAAAAAGCCACTGACATTGCTACACATACGGTACGCTAATATTTCTTATAAAAATATAGGTACTGCCATTTTAATGTGCTACAAACCGAAGTCCTATTCAATGACCTCATGAGTCCCCGATGCCACTAGCATGCCAATGAAAGTAAAGTCACAGGAAACACATGATACATATTTCGATGACTTGGAAGTGTACCGTGCCACATACGTATTGTAATATTATGACCAGTAAGTATGCCGGTAGCCTTCCGGCCGTACCGTATAATATGACTGACAGTTCGAATAGAACCGTTCATTCATTGTTTGTCACCCTCGTGCTCAAACGCACATTTTATTCAAATTGTCACGACATGACAACAACCGTAAACAACAGCGTAGGCAGCTCACTAGAAAAACAATCATTACAACATTACGTATAATTTTTTATACAATATCCATAGTTCCCTGGTTCAGATCCGGCACGAAGGACCAATGCGCTCCAGCGCGGTGCTTAATTTGTGTTTCCAGGGTGCTGTAGCCAGGGAAGATGTTGAAATTAAAAAATATTTAAGTCTTGATAATCACAACGATGCATGGCATATATTCGTGGTGACTCACGGAAAAAGGAAAAAGAATATTGTTACATCAACAAATGAAATACACTTATATTGATACTTATTTTGCTATTGTATGTACCTATACTTATTTTGCTATTGTACGTACACAACATATAGTTTAGTTAAACATCATACTTATTATCATCTCCTCTTGTTAGTTGTGACAGTATTTATCATTATATCAGTCTCCGTGAACACCTTATAGAACGAAATAGTTATATGCTTTATTTAGAAAATTAAGCGCTAGAGCAAAACTGTTGCTACACAAATATAGAAATGCCATTCTAACTTTACGCGTGATCCAAGTTCATACCTCTTAAAGGAATTATAGGCAATACACTACGAACACATCTGAATGCCACAGTACTCTATGAAATCAGACAATATTTTTAACCGCCTTCAGATAAAGGAGGAGGTTTTATTTTATGTTCGACTACTTTTTTTTTCATGTCTATATAAGGTTTTCATGGAATACTAATTAGAATAATGTGAGAGAAATGATATCGAGGGAACTAAAGGTTAACTGGGAGAGATCCTTAATAGGGATAAGTTCTGTTAGTATGGACAGTAAATTAGGTATACATACATCGAAGGCTCTGTTATTTCATCTTACATAACACACGGAAGCCGAGCCGACCCATCGCGTCCCGCTGCGCTCTGATCTCACCCTCTTGTATTTTTTTTTCCCTTATCCACAACCTAACGGTACTACAAGATACCGTATGAGAAGCTATTAGGGCAGCATACGTAATATTAAACCATGGGTGAATTTACCTGTTCGGAAAAAAATGTACAGGTTGTGTAGTCGCATGTGAAAATAGTTGTTTGATTCGGGACAGCGAGTTTCAATTATATTTTGTTACCTATTTATCATTGTAATGCCAAACTATTATGGGATTTTTGACATTACTATCTGAGAGTAGGCGTTATTCTTTTAATAAAAGTTTGGTCGATTCCTGCCTTAATCGTTTTTTTTTTCAAAGATTTCATTGTAAACTTAGTTATACGTAGTAAATATCGGCCTAAAAGCAACATATAAGCGGATTAATTTATATTGCTTTAAATATTATTGTCTAAAGTCTAGGCTTACTGGTTCCAAGAAAGTGTCATAATTTTATTACGCCTTCGCTAAATCTGGTTTAGTACTGTTTGTTATTCAGGATATAGTTGTAAACTAAAGTGAGGCTTAGCAAATTTATATTCTGCGGCTTTTCGTGACACAAAACAAATGCGGGGATTAAAATTAAGCCCCAAAAATTAATAACAAACAAGCGATTTGACCACATTTCCACTTTGTTGATAGTCGCATTCATCGTAACGGTACACTTCACAAAGGCCCGTTCTCGTCTTTGATATATCGTCTTTCTATTTGGTTTCAAAAGACACAAACAATATACGGCCATCGTGGTATCTTACTACCTTTCTCTTTAGGACAAACGGTGTTTTCGTCTACCTGCGTTTTAACCAAACACTCGCCGGGTCCTTTTGATTTTTTATAAGCCGGTAACCGTGGGTAATCAGCTTTTTACAGCCTCAGTAATTATTGCTCTCAAAATGATCTATGTAATAAATTTTATGCCCTAACTGATGTCATTATAATTCTCGTAATTTGCAGTCTTTTTGGTAATTTAAACAAAAAAGTGAGAATTTAGTTTTTAGGCGTGATCAGCCGTTAATAACTAACAAAACAAGAAATCATTCTTCAAATGTATAACGTTAAGTCAATAATTAATCTAAAATCGTTATGTATTCAGTAATATAATCCAAGTGTAATATTGCCAGAGCAAGCAAAGCTAACAAAGAAAAGTAAACCATCACCATCGATGTGGTTTGGTCGATCGATGAAAGTAAAGGCCGGTACAGACGGGTCCCGTTACCCGCGCGGTCCTCGCCTCACGGAATACTAAGCACTGACACACTACGCGGCTTTTGACCCTAGCACATTCTAGACTGGTACAGCGTATGCACTAGCTTGCCTAACTTTGATGCGTGGAAAACCAGAAAATAGCGGTGGAATGCGAGCGACGTTTTATTTTATGGGTCTGCGTCGATATTTGATTTTTATTTCGCTATGCTACGGAACGAATACGGTTACAATTATCATGTATTGTGCTATGATAATAGTAACTCTGGTTTAAGAATAGGTTACCAGCGTTATAAGAATTATCGTAACTTTACCATCATAGGTTGAATTTCTAATAGTCAAGACATTTAACTAACATTTATGTACATCATTTGATTTACATATAGACGTCGTATGGGAATTGATTTATAAGTTTTGAAATAGGTGAAGTAATTTTACACGAAGTAAAACAAATAATACCTAATAAAAACATTAAAAAACTGGAGTGCGGTCTATTTATAAGTCTAAACCAATGTTCGAAAATAAAAACTGTAAGAAACATTTGGGTAAACACTAAAACAATTTTTACTAAAAAAAGGAGACCGTTGTTGGTGTTTTTTCAAAAATATTCTGAGCGTTCATTTTTTGCATTTTTTGTCATCACCTTATTGTTTGTAACTCAGTTCTTAGAAGTTTTCGATTCGCTAAAGCAATTTGTGCAAATGGGCCCTTTATTAACCCACCCGGTCATAAACTCGAAGGTCGCAAACCCTACAACGCATTGTTACTTCATAGTCACCGTCATTTATATTTGGCAATTACCTGCATTACCGCCGACAAAGAAAATTGCACATTTTGCGTCAAAAGCGAAAACGTGCTTTGTGGAATATCCGACAAAAGATAGAAAGGGACGAGATTAGAAAATTTCGCCAGCTCTGACGGGGTAGCTGGCTAGTTTGTTGGGATATGGATATACCAGAGGACAACGACCCTACGCAAAATTCGCTGCATTGGGCTAGGTCTAGTACATGCGCGTATGAACACGGAAGCGCCGAAGAGGGAGGGCGCTATGCGCCAGCTTCCGGCAAGAGAGGGAAAAAGGCATGAATGAGTATTGAAGCCTGCCCCAAGAAGGGGGAAATCGAGTTTGCACTGCGGAGCGCCGCTTCACAGATATGGGTATAGACAGGCCCTACGTCGAGCATTACACTAAATGCAATCAATAATCGTTCCGGCGAAAAACAGATGGATTACACCGACAACTCATATTCAAAGCAGATAGATAAGTAAATCGAATGCTACTGTAATAACCTTAAATTTTAGACTCATTCCAAACGCGAACTTTTCTCTCTAGGAAGTTATTCGCGATATTTCCAGCGCCGTCTTTTCTTAGCCTTTGAAACCGCGTCATATAACTTATGCATGGCTACGAAGCGATATGGCTCATGGTTTGGTGACAGCAACTATCAAAGTGTCTTTTGGCATGCTATGCAGCCACTTGAGACCTAAGCTTGGAATTACCGACACGGTACGATCCATATAAAGTTATACTCTATATGAGATGACTTGTGGATTCTGTTATTCAGATGCATGACGTCATCATTATAGCGTATACTATTAATCATATTGCAAAATTTTGTTACACTGCTAGTTTAACACAATCTCATACTGAAATGAATGATGAAAATTCCTTATATACCGATCTCAATAGTGAGAAAAATCATTAAGTAGGTAAGAATATAATCTTACGTCTTAGTCTATAAAACTATTCAACCCGACCTGAGTCCAATACTTGCACCGTTCTTAATAATCAGAAAAATCATATAACCCGCCCTAGCGCCATAGCATAGAAAACTTTTCAGCTTAAAAGCCTAAAGGAAATAGTTTAAGATGTCAACGACCTATGATCAATACTTGCACCGATTCGGACATGGTTTTAACAGGCAGTAATATAATATAAGCCTCCTTTACCCCCTAGTGCGGAAAAGTTTTCAGCTTAAAAGCCTAAAGGAAATTGTTTAGAATGTCAACGACCTGTGCCCAATACTCGCAGTACAACGCATCGCCCGCACACGGCCACGCGATTTATTCGCTCGGCGGCGGAGTGCGCGGGACGGGGCCCGGCCGTTCACCCCGGAAGATTCAGTGTTTTGATACCGCGCAAGCCTTCGACGATGGAAAACTGCGTTTTCTTTAATGCGCTACAACTTTTCATGCTCTGATTGCCCGTCCAATGCCAATCAACGTTGATTAGTATTACCGTTCATTATATAACACGCATATTTAGTCTACAAACATGCGTTTCCAATATTACAAGCATGTTTTTCAAAGTGTAACTAAACAAGAAAGTAATTAATAAAATACCTAATACTATTTAATGTGATTACTATTTACGTCTCATTTACATTGCAATGCATTAGGCTGTCGCATGAATCGATAGAGGCTGTACAGCAGGCGGCCCAGACGTTAGGGCAGGTCGCTCCCTAAACCTTCCATGTCCTACGGCAAGAAAAATATCGTCATAGCTATATAATAGTCAGACTCATTGATAAATCGGCCAGGGGTCGCCGACACGGGGCGGTTAATTTGTATTAAACAACGTGCTTACTGAGGCTTCGAACACGTGCCTTGTTTTATTTTTAAATGTCATGTTTGGTTCAGTTAGGTAATATAAATTTTCCTCGCACATAATTTTTCTTTAGTAGTATAAGTTTAGATTCATTAACCATAGTTACTTACAGAACATCAGGCGCCCAGAATCTGAAACAAAACAAGCGGTTTTTATTAAAAATATCACTTGAAGAATAAATACATTTGTCTTTGTTGCTGAAAAATATTTCCTTAATGAATATACACTAACAATAAAGCGTTTGACTCTGAATGCAACGGTCCAACAAAGGAGGTACATATCGAATCGTTCAGTTTTCAGTTGTTGACAGATTACAGGCTGTAAATAGTGAAATCAATATTGGATAATGGAAGGTGGTGGGCGCGGCGCGGCGGCGGTGGAGCCCGCAACACCCTTACCACTTACATAACTTGTTTTTAGCACAACCTATGATCACTTTGGCTGCCAGATTGGATGGAGTCCTATCGAAGTACTTACGAATTCATGAAGTCCTAGTACCTTCGGAAATATTCCATATATATGACTTTTTTAGAAGCTATTGATAATAGTGGCAAAAACAATATAGCGATTGCTTGTTTTAAATAGAACCTATGATCACGTTGACTACCGAATTGGATAAACCTATCGAAGTACTTACGAATTCATAACGTCCAAATACCCTGAGAAGTTATCAATATAACTTTTTAAGTATGATGAATTGATGATGGTTGCGTTTACCACGTGATAGATAATGGCATGTATTTAACGCGGCGACAAATTAATCTGATTTAGGGATTTATAAAAATTAAAGGGGGTAGCAAAAATAATAAGTTAGCGACTAATTGCGGAGACTAGTATAAAGTAAAAAGTAGCAGCTAAGTAACCAATTTTCGGCTTTGTTTCAATATAAACTAGCATCGAGTTTGGCGACTGAATTAACTAATTAAGCGGAAACATGACAGCGGATAAAAACTTGAAAATGGCCTACTCTAATTGTTCAATGGAGATTGCATATAAAATAAATCAAGGTCATAAAAAAATAAAAGGAGCGCTTTTTAGGGATATAAAAAAAAACAACCTAACCTAACCCAGCCGAGTCGGATCTTCTGCTAATATTAGTCGCCAAGTCATTATTTATAGTACCTCGCCTATGATTTCAGTAATCTTGTTTATTATTTCTGCTACCTTAAAGTAGCTGCCATTATTTGAATTCTAAAATATCCTTAGTTTAAAGCTCATTTAATATAAATGATTGCCAAAGTATTTAATCGCTGACAAGTTATTATTTTAGTTGCAAATAGTTTGCTGCTCTTTAATTTTTCTGTCACCGCGAAAATAATAAGCCATAGATAAATCTCGTCGATTTCTGCCAAGTGTATGAGTGCGAAAGTGACGGATGCTTTATTATTTTTTGTATCACGCGATAAACGTGCCTATCATAGACCTTCTCTTCAATGCGGACCGATTAATTATTCGATAGTTTCTTTACTAGAACTAGTAGCTCTGTGAGCTGTAATCATTTATTGAAATGACTGAAATAGGACTATCTTTATGGTTTCAACCCTAAAATTTCAGCCATTTTGAAAATTTGCCTTAAACTGAATTGAAAAAAGCATTCTACATATATAGTTATCGAACCTGCTCTCAACACTTCACGAGAATCGTTTGAAAAACCTGTAGGCGAGATCAGCCGGAGATACCAACACCCGGAAATCGGGACATATGAAAGAATTTAATGCCAAGCTGAAACGGAGAAGCTACGCTCGCTTGGTTGACGAATGGTTTTCCTATTGCTCCAGGGTTGCATCCCTCGACAACCCAGGGTAGGGGCTCCCGGTGTCGACGACCCGCGATAGTGAAAGCGTGTTCCGGGAGGCTCCGGCTTTCGCTGGCGTTCTCACGCCACTCGCACGTTGTTTTCAACTAGTTTTAATTAGTGCTTTTTATCGGCTATGCGGACTGATCCGATATACAAATGGGCTGTGATGTTGCAGCGTTTAATACAGCAACAATGCTGATTTAGTTCGATATGGAAATGGGTTCGGCCAGTTGAAATTCAATCTGAATTGTAATTTATGACTGTATGGGAAAATGTATCGCGCATTATCTTAGTGGATAGAGCCATGCTAACGGAGTTAATGCAAAAACGTAACTTATATAAAATGTGTAGGCAGTAATGAATAGCTGTTATCTATATTACTCGTATGTATGATTTACTAACGGTTAAATACATGTATGAATAAAAATAATAAATCTTTATCGTTCACTAAATTATAACTTTTGTGGTTTAAAAATTGCTAATTTGTTTTAAAATTAATGTTTTTCAAAATAGAGTATAGTCTAATTAAAATAGAAAGTAGCATCGAGTGCGATGATCGTCAATAAGGCCTCGACTCGGATCGGGAGCACGGTCGCGGCCGCGCCGCGGTACGGAAGTAATGAACTTGAATGCAGTTCGCGCCGCCGCGTCCGTCCCGCTCCGTCTCCTAGCTGAAACCTAGGCGAGAACGTGACGCACTCACTGCATTTGCTGTCAAATTCGTCCGCATTCTCCATCACAGGCCGCTTTCGTCGTCGATGCGTTTATCGGAACGAGACGCGAATATGTGTGTCGATTGCATTCTCGTCGTAAAAGTGCATCTAGGTCGGTCGGCGGCGGCGGGTTAGTGCCACTCGGAGCGGGTAGACGTAGGGCAGGTCGGAGCTGGCCTCCGCGTTGCATAATCCGCACGGCGCTCCGGCGCTCCGCACGCCGGCTTCCCCGCGGCTGCCCGCCGCCGCCGCCGCCGCTGGCTGCCATGAGAGCGGCGCGCCGGCACCGTCCTCTGGTACCGCTGCTAGCCCTCCGCATACTCCTCGAGCGCCTCAAGTCGCTCGACACTCTCGCACAACGCTAATGCTCCATAAACCAGATTCGCCAACCAAAAATAGAAGTTAGCACTCATTAAGGAATGACATTGTAAGTTTCATTTACCTAAAAACGTTTTGATAGTTTAAGCAAGCGATAGCTTTTCTATACTTACATTTTAATTAAACTAAAAGTGGAGTGTAATATTTGCAAAAAATAATACGAGTGTTAAAACATACCTATCCCTATCCAAAGGCGCAAATTAGTGCCATATGTGCCAGAAACAGTAAACTCGACATTTCGGTAAGTTAGCGAATTTTCGGTAGTTTATATTCTCATCATGCGATCAAAACTGCCCTGTAACAATGAACTATTACAGCTACATCATTTAGTTTGCGGAATAACTTGGAATTACATGACTGCAATGGTTGAAATTTTGAATGCCTTTTAGATAAACTACAGATTTTTCTGTAGCGTAAAAAAAATGAAAATGCCGTTTCCTGACATGTACGGGTATTTTTTTGACTTGGCGGGAGTACTGCTGCTAACATTAAACAAAATACAAGATTTAAAAAAAACATCTATTCGCCATTAAAAGGGTAGATTTAATGCTCTAACAATCGTCCTGCATTGTAAGAATCCATTTTTTCCGTCACAACCGCAAAATATTATAAAAAATATAAAGTAACTTCCATATATAATTAGGGAATAAACCCTTCATCAGTATTATTTTACGTTTAAAAGTGAAATAAAAGTCCGATTAAAAATTATTTTCTTTTTTATAAAGCAGAAAACAGGATTACTCAAAAGAGTGGAATTCAAACTGTATCACGCCGGTACTTATTACTATTTGAGCTACGAGTATACGCTTTTGCTTTACGTTTTCAAGGTGATACACTCAGTTATCTTCTCATAATGCAGATAAGTGCATTTACTCTTACCTAACTGATATCAGTGATATCATCATACATTTCCGCATTAGTAATCTTTGTCTAACACTCGTTCATCAATGCTTGCGTGCTCTTATACATTCATTTATTATTAGACTGCAAGGTTAACTGTTCCCGACTCTGGCATAGCGCATGCAATAAATATGGATGCGTTTGAGACATTTTCATAGCTAAAATTCACGTATATATGATCAGTGCAGAGCGCAGTAATGCCTCAAGAAGTGGCCACAACGACAATGTTACGAAATTATCTGACTACTTTACCGATTTTACTATAGCCACTAACCAAAGCATCGATTTTTTTTACCAGTTGGTCTAGCCCAGAATGCCGTGGGACGTTGGTTCAAATCCCTCTTAAAGCATTTTTCGCTCCTATATAAATATTAATTTACGCTAACAGATTTTACTGCTTCAATAAAAAATTATCACTGATTAGTTTTTTAATAAACTACACAGACTCATAAACTAGAGTAGAATAAATTCTTCAAGCACATCCAATCTTTTGTTATACATCATAAAAAGTCCTAATATGCGTCAAAGAGTGGCATAAGCTAATTTTAATCCAAATAAGAAAAATAAGTTTACGAATCGGTCGAAGCTACGAAGAAAACTAAACTTAGTTTGACATGAAGAGCTATACAAGCATTTAATACAGTTATTAAAACTGAAAGACGGAATTAACTTTAGGATAGCACCCGATAGTGCAGTGCTCCGAGTGCTCGTCACTTCTCGGACCTTTTCCCGACGACCGGTCGCATCTTACGTTACATATATAAAGAAGTTTTCAAGGCCATACATCGAGAAAATGCATAATCAGCTAAGAGCCGTTTTCAATAAGCACATGGCCTTGTGGTTATTGAAAACGACTTGGCGCGGTTTTCAGGAAAATGGCGACGTTCTTTAATTTACTGCGGTATTCCGTGGCTTAGCTGGTAACTTTCATGGATAATTTTAAAGTAAAAATGCGACAGCTTAGAACTGGCGCCCATTTCACGAAACAAATTACAAGAAGTCCTTTTTCAACTTCTTGTGTTTGGAAGAGAGTTTCGCTTGTAGACTTTCCCGTTTAAAGGTTAGGGTACCAAATAATTAGTATTTACGCATTTGTAGTTTAATACTTTTAACAATATTACTCAAGTTGTGAGATGTTTTGGCATGTGAAAAACCTACTCGTATACCTACAAGAATAAGAAGAAATATACCAACTATATCGACATTTATATACGATCAGCTAGCGACTATAATTTAGATTTTTACTGAAATCAAGTTAACATTATTTTAATATTGACGACGCGGTTGGCTCAGTTTGTAAGCACTTGCCTACTGAGCCGGCGGTCCTGGGTTCAAATCCCGGCCAGGGCAAATATTTGTGTGATGAACTCGAATATTTGTGCTTGGGTGATGGATGTTATCTATATCTGTACATATTTATTATGTATATCGTCGTCTAGTACCCATAATACAAGCTTTGCTTAGTTTGGGACTAGGTCGATTTGTGTAAGATTGTCCCTTAATATTTATTTTTTAATATATTTCTAGTACTACCTAAATCCATAAGTTCAAATCAAATGTGTACAATCATACATACATAAGTAAAATAATTATGATTAAAATGAAAACTCAAATCGAATAAGGTTGCAATTAAATATAACACATATAATCATATCAGTATTCAAACAATCGATAACACATTGTTCCTTATACATTCAGTATGAAGAAGCCTTATGCGCGCGCATGACGATGCGCTAAGGGCAAGTTCAAGAGCGGGCGGCAAGGTTGCGCGCGCGCTTCCTACTCGTCCAAACGCGCCGGCGCGTCGCCGATACGATGCGCCGTTGACAGGCACGATAAAATTGTCTATGAAAGTTATGACTTTCGTAATGTCACGCAAGTGTGACTTGTTATTATTGTTAGTTAATAATTATGGCTTGTTATTATAGTCACTTAATAATATACATTTGATAAATAAACAGCGGTATCTATATATTGTGCGAATAACGAGATTATCTATTATTTTACTGATCGACGACTTCCTGTTCTATGTTTATATAAGTATAGTGATCTATACAGATAAGAATTCGAATCATAGACAGATAGAGACAATCATATCGCAAAAAGACAAGTATCGAAATAAAATAAAAAACTGCACTGAATTAGAACTCGTTCCACAGTAAAATTTAGTGATCATTTATAACTAATGTAATGCCAGTAGACTTTATTGCCTTGAGATAAGGATCCCAAGAATTACCTAAACAAATATTTTATAATAATACACATTTATTTTTAACCAACCATCCTTCATATCAAATTCGTACCTGATTTTCTTTTCTTTAAACTTACACGATTTTCACATATTATAATTTTTCAGTCCCTTCGAGACCATGAACCAATCACATTCGAAACGCCTAGGTTAAATAAATAAAGACATTTTGTACGCGAAAGTCTCTTTTTGTATAATAATGCTAGTCAGCATGGTTCGGACTTTGGGTCCCTATTTTATTTATTTTTTATTTAAATAAATGGTATATTGTTTCTGTTGTAATGGATAACAATAAATCAACATGCAGTTGAGCATTGATTAATATTGCCGGTTGGTAGATGACAATTATCCATCTAGAGTATTTAAACATTATAATTTTAAGATTAGGTATAGGATCCAATGATAGGATCCAAATGAAAATTGTCAAAAATAACAGTTAACGAATATAAAAATATGTATTTTTGTGTAGTTCTAATTATTATTATACTTGAAACATCTAAATAATACAGTCAAATAATAAAAAAAGTTTTGTTTTTTTTTTTTTTAATTACATAGGTACAGTTTCGACTAAGCTGTTTTAAATGACTATTTGGATAGAACAATAAATAAACGTTTTAGATATTTGCTAAAACTGAAATGATAGTATTTATTTTGCTTCAAAACATAGTGCACAAGTGCTGGCATCTCATACAAAATACACAGATATGATTGCTTTTTGCCGCTACCGGTATACACATAAGTAATGAATAAAATTCAATATTCCGTCTTTGTATAAAACGTACTAGCCATTCCGCGTTAATTTATTCTGTTTTATTTGTACCACAAAGTATTAAAAAAGGAATGCTACAGTAGGTACGGAATAAAACCGCAAGTGAAGATCTTTAATCGATAATTTCATTGCATTCGATAAGTACCTTGTCAAGGGTGTTTGTCGCGTGTGACATTGCGCAGAGTGGTGGCGGTCGCTTGCGTTATGCAACCGGTCACGTGTGGAAAAACACAAACATGCCCTTACGCAACTGCACCGAATATGGTGCGGTTATTGTGTTTCACGTGGCTATGGTGTTTGAGGACTTTAGAGAAGAATCCTTAAGGCTCCTTATCCGTTCCAAAATGCTGATTGTTTTAGACATTTTGCGCTATGATCAAATATATTAACTACGGCCACTCATTAAATAAGTGTCGTGATAAAAATCTGATAATTATTTTCACTGTTGTTCATATTTTGCTTTCTTTAGATTCAGAAAAAATCTTAATATGTGTCAATTTATGTAAGCGATTTTGTTTTTTTTTTAATTGGACATGATGTTATTAAGGTAAAAAGTAAGGTACCTTGCTATAATCGTCACATGTTTTGAACCTAAAGATAATTTAACGTTCTGTATTTGAAATATGATATACTTAGGTACGCCTCGTTACTGAAACCCGACAGTAACTAATAATGACGAAAATATCCATACGGGAAAGCAAAAGCAAACACTTAAACTCACTTTCAGATCAACTCGTTACCCAGCTACTATGATAGTGACGTCATCGTCAGGAAATAGACTTAGAAGTAGACTTGTTTAATTATAGTTTGATTTTGGCACGCCGAGTGATTGGCATGGTCCATACACCGCTGTGAAAATGTGCAATGTTCTTTTCACTCATGACGTAACGGTTTTAATTGCATAATTAATGCCAAACGCTGTTGCGGACAGTCCATAATACATTATGCTTATGTAGTTATGTGTTTAAAGCCAGTATACAAAAGTTCGAACTAGAGATAGTCTTAGAAGAACAGATTTGCGAAGGATGAAGCCGGTTTTTGGTTTTATGTCCGCGTTTCTACGAACCAATCATAGAGATGTTTTGCTTGTGATATTGGCTTTGTGACATATGCGTATTGCGTACACGGATGAAACTGAGCCCGTGACAGGCCATGGCTCACTAAAACTAGCTTCACTTCCGCGCTGACTAGGTTCCTAGGTGTATTTATTCAAAGGAGATAGTGAAATGTGTTCTCAGGAACCGTGGCGTTAATAAAAATTACATTAATTTTGGTTCTCCTCTCATAATGTTATTATAGTCGATCCTGCGAGTTATGTACAAGATTGTAAAAAAGATCAATGCAGTTTTTATTAAATTAGTTTAATTAATTAAATGTGAATATATTTAAAATATTGGACAATCTCACACAAATAGATCTAGTCCCAAAATAAGCTCAAGAAGGCCTAAGCTAGTTTATGGTTTCTATTCTATTACTTTTGTTGTTGGTCTGCAAAAAGGAATTGACTGGCATCTCCCTACTGGCCCATATGGATAGAATTTTGGTGCACTATTGATTTGCGCCTACTGTCGGCCTCCAAGTGTTAAATCATTTATGCACCGAAAACCCCGGAATATGATTATACAGAGAGTGATCAATCCAAATGGGTCAGCAGGGAGAAGTTAGAAACTATAAGAGATAGGGAAATCTGTTGTTCTTAGGAACTATGGCGTCGATTTTAGATTTAACAAAAACTGCATTATTATTTTTTTTATAAATCTCATACATAACCGGGAATTGAACCTGCTTAAAATTCTGCAAGTAATCGCATGTCGTATTGTAACATTCTTTACTGCGGTTTTGGCTGATAAAAATAAGTCTATCTAAATATACTCTGAAGTAAAAAAACTCTTCACCACTCTATATGCGACATCTATATTGCAAAAGACATCTATCAATGAATTTGTACAACAAAACCGGCTTAACGTGAAAAAAATTATCAATAAAAACAAAATTACTTTTATAATAGACAAAAACTAAACATACTAAATAATAATAAATGATGTAACAATATAAAAGCTCAACATAATTTAATACCTAATTTCATTCACCTATATTCAGAGGTGTTTTGGAGTTTTTAAGGTGTTAAGTCAGCAACAAACACACAACAAATGAGCAAGTAAGAATCCATAATTTTAACGCCCGATTCATACATAATGTTTACAGTGCTCGCTTGCGCAACGCTCTGAATGTCAAACGGGCAGGTTTCGAAAACCAAATTTTCGGCCGCCGTGCGTCTTCCGGCGATTGTGCAATGAATTGTTGAACTTGAAGAGTTTACACGTGGACGGCCACGTTGATACTCGGAGAAAAGTTCCCTGTAGGCTTGCATCACACCTTTTTAAAGCTTTTGTTACTCAAACATTTACAATCGATGCTCTTATATAACATCATAAAAATATTTCTTCATTTATTTATTTGCTCAAATACGTAGTCATCATTAAAATTTAATTTGAATTTTGTAGCACAAGTATTCTAATAATATTGATGTTTGTTCATAATTTGAAAATTATTGAAATTATTTTAGTCATATGGATGTTATTTCATTCGTTTTTAAATTATGACCGCATCAGTTCCAATGGTTTTGAGGTATTGTACAGGTATATTGAATAGGTTGATGATTTTTCTAAAATTTGATATATTAGGTAAATAGCTACGATTTCCTTCTATTCTGAAACAAAGTTATGATCTTGGCAAATGTTCAAAGTACCGTTATTTATTGTAAACCTTGGGACGCGTTTATTTTAATATAGGAAGCAAAACACATGAAACCATAAATTCAATTTCTTTAAGCTAAAACAAACTAAATGTACATTTTCTTTCTTTTTCAGATACATGCTAAATCCACGGTTCAAGACAACTATGAACATACTGATTTGAAAAAAATATAATAATAGTTCAAAATGAGACTGGTAAGTAACCTTTCAACTTTAGACCGTATACTTAGAGTTGACCTTTTGCACAAATTTGGAGATTGAATTTGCGAAAATAGATATAGGCAAAGAGAGGAAGTGTCAATGCGCAGTGGAATATGCGCACTTATCGCGAAACTGGGTCAGTAGTGGCACCTCCCCTTTATCGAGCGGCAGCTGCGAGCGCCGCGAAGCTAAAACAAACCCTTTCTGGACGGAAATAAAATTCAAATCGGCCCGCTTAAGCCTCAGTATGCATGCGGGTGTGAAGTAGAAAATGCATTTCGCGGAGATGCTGTTAGCATATAGGTATTTTTGGCGTTTATTGAACGCTCATCGGCGGTTTAAGTTACTAAATTTATCTATTAACGTGTCGTTCACAAATCGCTCTTTTGAATCTTGTTTCACGCCCGTATTATCGGCTAAAACTAGCTTAGAAGGATTTCGTTTAAATTGTTTCTAATTTCAATTGTTTTGTCAACAGTCAATTTAAATTGTTTCCTCTAATTTGAATTGTTTTGTCAACAGTCAACAAGTGAAGAGGTAGCGAGTACGACGCTGGTGGGTCGCACGAGCAGCCCGGCCGCCGCCGCCGCTGTGTCCAGCGCGAGCGCATATGACGTCACGCGCATGCGTGAGGAAGAGTTCGAGAGGCTCACAGTGTACATAGTGATAGATGTGCCCTGTGAGCGTGGCATGCCCAACAGAGCCGAGAAGACTCTACCGCGTAGCCTGGCGCTGAGACCTTCGGCGGTCCTATCTACTCCTAACACACCGGTACATCCATTATTACTCAAATTATTTATTTAATTCACACTTGATACTTTATGTGATACTGACAATAGCTTAGATAAAGGTACTTCTAACGCAAAAGGTTACAAACCCTTTAATACCAGGTTATGTGATGAGAAATCATTAGTTCACTTATTTTTTAATTGTACATTTTGCAATGCGTTGATAAGTAGAATTAAGACAGCTGTCTTAATTCTACTTGCTGATGAATTCTACTTTACTGGCAGACGGGACTACTAGTAGTACTAGTAGTCTCGTCTGCCACCTTAGAGAATTACCGAGTATCTCTTAATTAATTACATATCGGTCTAACAATCTCTTATCACATTCATAATGACTAACTTTTACCCATGTTACAGACTGAAGGTGTATGGAGCATAGGGGTAATACCACGCGGTACGCGCTTCGGACCTTTTGAAGGCACCCGCACACCGAACAAACCCAATGACAAAGTCTCCTGGAGATATTATTGGAGGGTAAGTCAAAAATCACATATACATATCAATCTTCCACTTTGCTTAAGACATCCATGGGTTCCACCCTTGTAAATAAACTGGACCAGTCTTCACTCAAAGCGGTAGCATCTTCTGTGTCTGTATGACAAGGCACAACTAACAATATAGGACATTTAAAGCTTCTGTACAATTTGCACTAGATACTCTTCTTTAACTAACCGATTCATCTCTTTGGGCCAGGTACAAGAAACGGTCAGACATCATACTTATGGAAATATAAAGGTGAGATCGGGCTTAATTTTTCACTCTTGGTGATGGTATCTCTTATAATTGGCATGTTATGGTGGTGATAAAATTAAATAAGGTGTATCGTTACTGAAAACGTTATTCAAACAAATAATGTTAATTATTATTATTATTATCGTATGGCTTTATTTTATTTTCGAGTCTGTTTACAAATTAACATCCAAGTTCTTCGCCCATTGGGCTGCGTAATAATGTTAATTATGTGTCTGTAAAGCCAAATTACATTTTATGCTCAATGATGGCCTAAAAAGGTCGTGATAAAATAACACAGTTAAATATGCATGAAAAATCATCACTAGTCGCGCCTGCATACCATATCAATTCATTATTACAGCCAATAGAACATCGTTATCTCCGTATCCAATTATGAATTGAATGACATGGCGTCTCGTCCTTGACTTTACTACATCACCTACTAGTGCATGCTATCAGTTACACGCGCATTGTAAAATCTTGCGCGAGTCACGTGCCTAGCATAACGTGTGCTCGTCTTCGATGACCTTAGTTTATTAAGTCTACTGCAACATTTAACGCCCTGTTAATAACTAGAAATATCATTAATAACGAAGTGTTATTTATTTACAGATATTCAAGGACAGTGATTACTATTACCTTGATGGATCGGACACGAGTGTAGCGAACTGGATGCGTTACGTTGCCTCGGCTTACTCCTTGTCCGTGATGAACCTCGTCGCCTGCCAGCACCAGGAACACATATACTTCTACACCATAAGGTATTGCACTGACACATGATCACAAATCTAAAACAATTGCCGTTACATTAACATCTTTAGCTTAGTCGTTATATTATGTATATGTTTGTTAATTGGTCTAACGTTACGTTTATTTTCAGGGACATCATGCCAAACGAAGAACTGATGGTGTGGTACTGCAAGGACTTTGCAACGAGGCTAGGCTACGACATTGATCCCGAACGAGCAACTTACTCCATCTGTAAGTTACTATACAATAGTATACTTACTAAATTAAACAATATATATTTTTCATCTCGAACGAAGGTCTAACGAAACTCTTTTATTTTCAGGCAAAGAGGAAACCATAAAAAAGGCCTACGGTTTGCCGCCGGCCCCGGTTCATCCAGAAATTGCGTTCAATCACATGAAGTATGTTCTTGGTCTAACAAATACCAAAGAACTTTTAGAGACTGAAATCCCGAGTAGACGTAGGAAGCGAGAACTGAGTGATAAATCGTTTCACGACAGCCCGCCCTTGTTATGCCGGGAGGACCCCAGAAATGTCGCCAAAAACGACAGGACCTTCATCAGGACAGATGTTTCTCCAACCATCATTCATTCAAAAACAGAAAGCCCTGGTGTAAGTGACCATACTCCTTTATCACCTAGCGGCTTAATGCAACCACCATCACCCGTGAAAGTGCACCACAGAGACAATCCGACTTTAATAATTCACCAACACAAAGAAAGCACATCACATGTGGTTATTCATCAAATGGAAAATCCAAGAAATCACGCTAATAGATCACCTGCTCAAAATCATCATTTGAGGGATATGCGAGGGCCTTCACCAATGGCTCAGCACCTACAAGAAAAATTGGGTAACCGATCACCGAGCCTCTCTCACTGCGGACCCCACTATGACCATCAACTGACTCCTGCCGATGGCTCGGTCCGATCCGATGAAGGCTACCACAGCAATGGTTATCATGATGAATTTACACCTCCGGAAGATTCTAGTGATTCCGACGTCGAAAATTATGTTTTAGACTGCTCCAATAAAACTAATGAACCCAAAGAAACTGTTATAGTCCAGAAACCAGATCAGGATATGCATCGCAATGAATACAGAAAAGTGAAAATTAAAATGCCTAGAGCGTACCAATACCAAAATCACAAGGACATGGATTGTGAAAGTGAGAAGGAACTGGTAATTGCGGAAGAAGCAGGAGATGCGTCGCCACAAAATCTCTCTCCGCCACGACGCGATCCAGCCACATCAACGGTCATTGTCCTAGAATCGTCTCAGAACACTGTAGTTCCATTGAACAAACCATATTATGAAGACGAATCAACTTCACCCTCTCCACAACCCGCTTTCATGCGGTGCTCGCCATCGGATACACGTATCTTAGAGACAATTTTGACCACAGGCAATAGGATTGATACGAATAATAACGATCCGAACCGTCGCCAACCTAACGCGACACCCCCACCATCCTCACCGACTGAAATGGCTTATTCATACAAGAAAAGTCAAAGGTACGGAAACGCCTGTAGTCCCGATTCCAGTTCTAATTTAACTCCGCTGCCATCTTTATTGCCACTGCCACAACAACTGCCGACACCCAACGCTATGTCCGTGTATTCATCGTCACCACCGCACACCATTCCGCATACGACGGAGATCCGTGAAATCAGAGAAATAAGGGAAATTCGAGAAACGAGATATGAAAGCCATTATCCTAACTATTCATACAACATTTATTCACCACCGAATTCCACAATAATCACTCAACTTGGGTCACCTCCTAGCACATACTCACCGACTGTTACTTCGACACATCAATATGAAAGATCTCAAAATGGGCACATTAATCATCACTATCCATCCACAACGAGCGTTATCACCCTCAAGAATTGCTCGCAATTAAGTTTGATTCAAAATTCGAGCGGGAGTCCACAACTTGTCCCACCGCACGGTAGCATGAGCCCCGACGACTCGTGCAGCCTCATGATGGCTCCGCTAAGCCCGAACTCACAGTCGTCGCGCGGCTACAGAAGCCTACCTTACCCTTTGAAAAAGAAGGACGGAAAAATGCACTATGAATGCAATGTTTGTTGTAAAACATTCGGCCAGCTTTCAAACTTGAAAGTCCACCTGAGGACACATTCGGGAGAGCGGCCATTCAAGTGCAATGTCTGCAGTAAATCATTTACGCAGCTCGCGCAT
The DNA here is from genome assembly GCA_947623375.1 of Apotomis capreana. Taxonomy (NCBI): domain Eukaryota; kingdom Metazoa; phylum Arthropoda; class Insecta; order Lepidoptera; family Tortricidae; genus Apotomis; species Apotomis capreana. The sequence goes on along the minus strand of OX392502.1, from coordinate 7,545,014 downwards.
CTCCAGAAGCACTATCTCGTGCACACGGGAGAAAAGCCACATCAGTGTGATATTTGCCAAAAACGATTTTCCTCTACATCAAACTTAAAGACTCATCTGCGCCTGCACTCAGGTCAAAAGCCGTACGCCTGCGATCTGTGCATGCAGAAATTTACACAATTCGTACATTTAAAACTTCACAAGCGGTTGCACACAAACGACAGACCGTACGTGTGCCAAGGATGCGACAAAAAGTACATCAGCGCATCGGGGCTTCGAACTCACTGGAAAACTACTAGCTGTAAGCCGAATAACATCGAAGAAGTCCTGTCCATCACGAACGCTGCTAACACTGAATGTAAGTTTAACTTTTTTAATGCACTTAACTTCCACTTTTTTTTTCACTTTCATTTATAATTTACTTCGCAATATTATTGAAATTTCCCGTGAGAGAGCGCGTTCGCGAGCACCGCCGCGAGAGCGACTGCAGCGCGCTGCACTTTCTCCTCGCGGGTGAACCGTAACTTTCACTTGCGCTCTCACTGAACGCGGCCGATTTTCATTTTCGCGTGCACTTTGCAGGTCCCATCGACAAAGACTGCCACGAGAGGGAGGGGCTCGAGGCCTACGAGGTGCACTCGGCCGGGCAGGGAGGGCTGGGCGCCGGTGGGGCGCGCGCGAGCGAGGCGCTGCTGGGCGCGCACACGACGACGCCGCACCTGGCGCCGCACGCGCTGCCGCAGTACCGCGAGCACGAGCACTACGCGACCGGCGGCGAGCCCCGCCCCAGCGTCATCGAGTCCAGCCAGCCCCTCATCATCGAGTGCACCTGAGGCCCCGGCCACGCCGCGCGCGCGCCGCCGCGCCCGAGCCCGCCGCAACATGTGATCCACTCAAGTATTCGTGTAAACTAAGGAACGATCGCGTGACGAGCGCACCCTCTCGTCTTCTCCAGTGGCTATGAGATTACGTTTCGAACGTTAAGGTGTAAATATAATTCGTTAGTAGTGTAAGATCGAAGCGAGGTTGATGAGTACTAAGTACTTAGAAGAAGTTTCCCCGTCGGGAACGTGTATTATATTATGCTAAGCATTTTAATATTATTAGATCTAAGGTAATCAGCAGCCTTTGATTATAGACAGTAATGCTCAATTTTATACATAATAATGGTAGAATTCTATTGTAAATAGAAATTTTCGTGACATCGACTTTATTTTATTTAAATATATTTCTATGCAATATGCACACGTTTTAGCATTATTTGGTGTCGTTGTAAAAGTGGTATTAATATTTGCGGTTTTTTTTAATCTTCCTTTATTTGGAACTCGGCTCTATATTTCTCGAAATGAATTTAAAAGTACACGCGCGGTTGTCGCTGAATGAACTGTTGTTTTCGAGCGGCCGCGCTACGGGGGCCGCAGTGTTGCGGCAAACATTCATTTAATGTCACCAAAGAACGTCTCTGATGAAAGTGATAAAGTCACAAAGCTCATATTGATGCCACTTAATTTCTGTAAAGTTTCAAGAAAATTTACAGTACCATCGCCGTTAAGGTTACAAAGCCAATTTATTGAATCGCATCGAGTGTCTGATCATCAACTAATTAGTGCTAGGTGCCTAAAGCGCTCATAATGTTTAAGTTATCCTAAAGAGATGTTCGTATAGTATTTTAAATCGTTGTTCCTAATGAATATTCGGAGATTGAGCGCCGCGAGCGCTGACTTAATTCTAATGTTATTAAGACTAGAATCGACGAAATGTGTACATTGTCCCTACGCTAGAACAAATGGTGCTTCACATCGTAGAGTGTCACCGGCGCGCGCGCCGCCGCCGGGACGCTACAGTATCTATCGTAACATTAATTCACCGAGTCTACTAGTTACTATTTTGTATTAAATTCCAATTATGATTCTCCTGTTCGAAAAGGCTGAAACAAAGTAATATAATATAACGTTTGGCGATTGTCTAAATATTGGTTAAGTGCCGCACGTCGCTATTAGACGTCGATATGTAAGTAAGCTTATTACGTGATGTAATACCAAACGATAGCTTTTTGTATATTTCTATGATTCATACTGATAAGGTTTTTACATGCAATCGACTTGAATTATCTGTACATTTTATACTTACATGTAGTTCTAAAGTTTTATAACAAATACCGAATACTCACCCTAATAATGTAGAGGCAGGGCCGGCACCATTATGTATCGACGTTATCTACTCGTGCCCTTATTTACTATGATATCGTTACTATTTTTTCATGGTCGTTATTATTCATTACAAATTTTAATGTTTTACGTATGTATAATTGATATACGGTAACAGTTTACCTATTATACCTAGTACAGGATGCTGTACGCTGGAAAACACTGAGTGAAATCGATTAGGTTCTATGCCTTCTTTTTTATAGAGGGTGCGTGTATCTCCTTGGAAAATAATGAAAAATTATAATTGATATAGGTGCATAAGTAGGTATGTAGTTTTATTCATACCGTCAAATGAGATTCTTAAAAATCTATGCTTCCGATTTCTTCCCAGCATTGAAACTGAACATAAGAAATTGCACTTCATAAGCGATAGCATCAAATAAACATAATAAATATTGGAACACTGTACTGTTTGAAGTCTTCTCGCCATTCCTTATATTATACCGTGAATTGTTTTGTTTTTTATTAAGTACTTTAAATATTTAATTCCTGTTTTCAACAAATACTGTTTTTGCCACAACTGGATAATGAAAGTTGTCTTAGTTTGTTAAGAAGAACTGAGAAGCGCCGATTTTGTTTAATATTGTTTACTTTCTCATTGTAAATACTTTCCCAAAAAGGGTAAGATAATTCGTGAAATGTTCGCGATAAGATATCAATCATACGCCGTCATAAAACTGTATCAGTCTTGTATAAACGATAATAACACTTATAAATAAAATAGATCTTCATAAATAATATTTTTAAGTACTTAAGGTACTGTAAATTTAACATTATATCGAGCATGTATCCATACACCTAAGTTCTTAGATAAAATAACTATGAGATTATCAACATGATGTGAAAATTACTTTGCAAAGAAACCGGAACTATCAATTGTTTCAGTATTCTCGTATACCTTCTGTACCCTTACCATGAGTTTACAGTGACAGTACTCGCTAACGACTTCGTAAACGATTTGTATGTATAATTGTACTTCTACAAAGTAATCGCTAGGTGGCGCTGTGTTAATTATTCTTCGTGCAAATCCTTTACGCTGGCGCTAGCTAGTACGACCACGTCAACTAATGGTAAAAGTAATAGCGCTACGCTGTAGTTACTCCGTTTTCTTTGCAAGAATTTAAACAATTTAAGGGTTAGCACAATTGCGAGTATATTTTACTGGCTATTGAGTAAAAAATACTTGAAAATACTTTTGTAGTGATAATCGTAGTATTTATCTAAGAGCATCGGTGAGGAGAACCATTCATGTACACTGTTTATCTAATTGACCCCTGTGGGTTCCGCAGCTATTGTAAAGGCCTGTAATTTTGTACACCTTGATCGGTAATTATTTTACAACACCAAATCCTGATAAAATAATAATAAAGCAGGAAGAAAATTTAAAGTGTGGTTTTATTACCATCTTCGCATCTGATTCCTATAATGGTTGACTGGTAAAGAATGCCCAATGGCATTAAATACAAAAGATTTGTTTTTTATTTGTGGAGTATAGATTAAATAAATAATATGTCAGTGAGAGAAATTCACAACACCATGCAACTGTCATAAGTGAGCAGCAAAATATAATTATACTTAATCGAAACTTGTACCCAAAATCATCCATGTTTCCAAGTCTGCCTGTCCACTGGGGCGAAGCGGACTGGAGCTGCGTAAAATGAACAAATCCCATTCGTCAGATTTAAGGATATTTACAATGCCACGCTAAGGCATGTAGAAGCAACTGGTTGCAGAACTCAATGGCTCTCGCATCAGGATCGATGATCCAATAGGTAGGACGCGGGCGTTGGCCCGGAAAGCCGTTGGAGACGCAGCTTCGAACCCTGCCTGAACTTTAATTTTCAACTTGCCGCTTCATTTTAAACATTTGGTTTACGTTAGCAGACGTTACTGCTTTAATAAAAATAATTAAGGATACTTCTTGAGCACTTCACAAAGACTCAGGCTGATTGATTTGTCCGTTCGCTTCAGTGCAGGCAGCCTAACTATTGGCCCCTTGCCTCATCGAGACGCCATGCACAGCGTCGTCGCCAGTTACTGTATTGAAACTAATTTTATTGAAGTATATATGGAAGCTAACTCACTTGGCAACGCTTGACTACGCTGCCACGGCGTCCCACTGGCGTCTTAACTCAAGCTCAATTAATTTATTTCGCACGCTCTCGCGAGATGCACGTTCTCTTTAGGGTGCCATGGCATGGAGGTGCACCTCACCGCGACTATTCTCCTGTAATGTAATTTAAAAATATATGGAAATTGCATTAAATTTTTTGTTACATTGCAAGCGAATATTCACGGTGAGTCCAAAATTTTAAACGTCGTATAGTGGCATACATTTCGCTGATATTACAATTGGATTTTCCAAATTACGAAGTCATTTCTTATCATCCATGATTCCATGACAAGAGACTAAGCATACTAGTATGCTTAATGTAGAGAACTATTTTTAAATATTTATACACAGTGTGCTTACAGTCATGGCTTATCTTACTATAAGTCTCGTTATAATTCCTCCGATACTCATAGACATTCATAACCATGTATGGTAGGCTGTGGCCCATTTTCTCCTTGTCAATGCGATACCTAAAAAGCATAACGCAGTAAGAGAGAGAGAGTGAGAGAAACAAAATACTGTACCGCAAATTTTAGAAAAACTTGGGGCTTTGATAGATTTAAAATGGTTATAAAAACGCAAATATTCATAGTGCGATTGAGCAAATGAAATAAAAGGTTAGGTCATTGTTGAAGATTCATTGCCACAGATAGTAAAAAAAAGGATATGGCGTGAAAACACTTTTCCAAAGTAGGCCCTGCATTTTAAAGTAACCCCGTTTTACGGTATATAAGTGCTATGTTACATGTATATGAATATGTACGTACGAACTTACAGTGTCAGGCTTCTCAGGTAAGGAGTCACTTGCATGTTTATGCCTCTGACTCGTTTCAGGTACGGAATGATGCATAGGTAGGTCCCGCAAGCCTGGATAGTTATCCATTTTCCATGGTCCATTTTTGCTACTTGAATATTTGATGAGATATTAAAGTAGCAAAAATAGACTATTCAGTTGAGATGTACTCATAGAAGTAGGAATTAAGGATAAGGCGTTGTTGTAATGTTTTGAGAAAAACTTATTTGACTGGGTAGATTTTGTGACGTAAAACATTATCAATAAAATAAAACGATCAACATAACAAAGTTAAATATATTTCTTTATCTAAATAATAACCAGTAACATCGTTTCTTTATTTTATCATATCTACTCAATACTTATAACTCCTTTCGAATATGCTTCAATGCGTTTCATTCAAATCTTTTGTGACCAGTCCAATTAAAATGTCCATAAATAATAACAGGTAACTTATCATTTCATCAGCATTGTGATACGCGATATTATGCTTCTTTAGATCCTGTTATAAAACTACATAAAATCACACAAGCTGGCCTCGAATGAAAGTTCTCATGTAGGGTATTACGTTTTCTTGAACGTCTTTACGATCAAGCTTTTTTTTTATTTGCAAGAAAATTTTCTTCCGTCATGACAGTGGACTAAGAAGCTGTTGACTTGCTAACATTAACATGACATTTTAAAAACAGATTTATGGCTCTTACATGGTGTTGAATAACGAAGACACGTCGGTTTTATGTTCACCGCGCAATCCTCAGTAACAGTCGGCTCAGGAGTAGTGCATCTCTTGAGATGTCTCGTCATGTTAGAATACTGCTTGAAGGCCAAGCGGCACCGCGCGGGAAGGAGTACGGATTGATACCGGTATTCTGATGGATCATATTAAAAGACTACGTAAAGGCGAATCGGTGCTATACGCAGCAGCAGTACGGCTAGGGAGCAGTGCAATGGGTCCTCGTATTAGAAAACTGTAGGCCAAACGCCATCGCAAAGGAGTACGGCTTGATCCCAGTATTCAATTTAATTTCATTGTGACTTAGTTCTTCATGTATATCAGACATTTAATTGAGTAGTATTGTCTACTGTAACAGCTGGTAGCTCGGGAGCTGTGCATCTCTTGAGATGGGTCCTCATATTAGAAGACTGCGTAAAGGTCAATCGGCACTATGCGCAGGGGTACGGTTTGATCCCAATATTTACTTTCATTTCATTGTGACTTGATGAATTAATCAGAAATGAGGAGCATCATAGACGAACCAAGGTCATCGACATAGCAAACTGGGTAAGCAAGCTGAAGTGGCAATGGGTGGGGCACGTAGCTCGAAGGACCGATGGCCGTTGGGGCAGAAAGGTTCCCGAGTGGAGATCACGTACCGGCAAGCGCAGTGTAGGACGACCACCCGCAAGGTGGTCGGACGACCTGGTTAGAGTTGCGGGGACTCGCTGGATGCGGGTCGCTGCTATCCGGCCCATGCGGATTTCTATTGAGGAGGCCTGTGTCCAGCAGTGGACGTCCTATGGCTGAAATGATGATGATGATGATGACTTAATGTACATCAGACATTTTCATTGAGTAGTATTGTCTGCTGTAACAGCTGTAGGCTCGGGAGCTGTGCATCTCTTGAGGTGGGTCCTCATATTAGAAGACTGTGTGAAGGCTAATCTGCATCGCGGGCAGGAGTACGGTTTAGCCCCGGTGTGGAAGTTGACGTGGGATTTCAGATGATGCTTCTTTGTAAACGATTTAGGGCACATCGGACATTTGAAAGGCTTCACACCTGTAAAACAGAATACGTATTATGAGCATATTGATACTTTAAGAGCCCATATTTATATGTATAGTTCTACGGTAGACATTATTTTAAGAACTCTTCATGTCAGCGTTAACACTGTAACGTTAACCTGTTGGGGCATTCCATCAAAATTTCGGGCACGTGACGCCACTCTATACTTTAGGTACTCTATATTTTGACAAGGTTGGATGTTAGATATTTTTGCTAAATATATCAATATTTATATTATATTTTGTATTGATACTGTAATCACTGTAGTCTAGGATGTTTCTGAAGCATATAAGGGGAGACCGACGGGTTTTGAAACAGAGGGTTTTAAAGCAAGGATGCACACTGAGGGCTCTGTGGGCGCGTCTAAACAGCGTTGTTGTCGGCTCGCTAACGGACTTAGATACCTACCGAGAAAAGTACGTTATTTCCACTCACCTCTGTTTCAAAGCCTCTGTAATTATTCCCTACGTTACATTTATACGAGTACGTACCTGTGTGAAGCCGCAGATGCAGTGTCATATTAGAGCGATCTGCGAAGCGCTTCTCACAGTGCGGACAAGCGTACGGCCGTTCACCAGAATGTGTGCGTTGATGTTGCTTCAAAAGCATTTTGCGTGAAAATGCTTTGCCGCACGTTGGGCACACATGAGGTTTGAGACCTGAGAAAAAAAATAGTTTCTTAAGTGTGTGAAAAATAACGAGTTTGCCCATTCCCGGAATTCATTTGAAAAGGTCATAATTAAAACACAAGATAATAAAGGGTACACATTATGATTCGATACGACATTTTTCAACACACTTGCGAGGAAAAAATACCCCAATTGTTAAAATGATAAGATTGATAAGCAATGGTTTCACATGGCATTTGTTCAGTTACAGATTATATAATACAGTCTATGTCATGGTATTATTAATAATAACGTAATATTCCGAGAACGACTGGGCATTTTTGCTCGTTTTCCAAAAGATGAAATTTTCATATGCTATTACATATTTTTCTTTAGATGGCAATGGTAAACTTTACTCATTTTTATATGTAAGTAAAAACTCTTTGTTGAAATTATTAGGCAAAAACTTAAGTAAAGACACTAGTGCGATTTAGAAAAGTCAAAATCACGCGTGTTTTATAGTATACTTTCCGACCATAAAACGGTTTAATAAGGGCCACTTTACGAGCAAGTGTGTTGAAAATAAATAAAAGAAACTTTTACTTTCGTCTTTTGTTTACTAGTTAAATCAATATGTGTAATGTAATCAGTCAAGTGGAATCAGTGAAATTCCTTGGGGTTTGTATAGACTCTAGCCTTAACTGGAAGGATGAACTGCTGGCGATAAGAAATTCTTTGAGTTCTGCCTGCTATGCCCTTCGAAGTTTTAGAGATGAGGCGAAACTGACCCAGATGAAGATCGTATACTATGCATTAGTAGAATCGAGATTACGGTACAGCATATCCTTGTGGGGAAACAGTTACAAGTATAATGTTCACACTGCTTTCGTAGCTCAAAAAAGGGCTATCAGAACGATAGCTAGAGTACCCCAAACGACTTCATGCAAAAGCCTCTTCACAGAATTTGCAATTTTAACCGTTCCGAGCTTGTACATACTAGTAGTACTTACAGATTTAATTAAGCATATTGGAGATATAGAAACGGCTGAAGAAAGACAAAAGCGTATGACTACTAGACGTAAAGATCTGCCTCAGTTGATAAAAATAAAACTCAAAGTAGTCAAGCACGCGGCAGGTTATCAGGGAGTATTTATTTTTAATAAGTTACCAGTAGAACTCAAGAAAATCACAAGTGTTAACGCATTCAAAAACAAGCTCAAAGCATTTCTGTTGGAAAAGTGTTTCTACTCCGTTGAGGAATTCTGTCAGAATTCAAACTGTCAGGTGGAAAACTAAAATGTATATACTTGTGCTTTAAAATACATCATAACATTGCTGTTTTTTATTTGTAGTAAATTATTATTATTATTATTTTTAAATATATTATTGTTATTTTTATATTATTGAGCACTGTGGACATGTATTTTTAATTTGGAATTGTAACTTTATAATTTAGGTAATTTTGAAACGTTTTTAATATCTTTGCTTTAATTTTGATAATGATTTTGTTTGACATGTTTATAATATTGACTTCTTGCAATGTACTTACCTACACGTAATTTAGTTATGGTCTTTTTATTGTTTAATTTTTATGTATTATTTCAAACACAATTGATATTGTTCTATGAAATAAATAAATGAAAATGAAAAAAAATGAAATGTAATAACTGCTTACACCAAGTTACAGATAGAGGCAGCCTAATAATTGCATTCCAGAATAAAATTATAGAAGAACGACCCGAGTCTGTTTGAATCTCGTGTAAAATCGGGCCATGATAGCTATATGAAATGAACTAAACCTAGTTATATTAGAGCATTGAACGTTAAGCTAGGTGAGGTGAAAGCGAAACTAGTTCGAGTGTGGCGGCAGACGGGGGGTACGCGGTGGGGAAAAGTGCAGTGTTCGAGGAAAAACTAGCGACTGTGGTATTGGCAGGGAGTATGTATAAGATAAGTATATTGAATATTCAAAGTCATTGCGGCACGTTCGTCAATAATGCCTATGCATAGGGTTAATTAACATAGAGACGTAATTAGTTTGCATCTTTTTACCGATAACCAATCAACGCGTTCTTATGGAAACTTGAACAATGGGACCTTTTACTAAACATTAGTACATTTTTCGATTTTATCGTTCGATTGATAATGGTACAGTTATCCTTTACTGTAACTTTCTGAAACGAGTACCTTTTTGACCCTTTATTATCATGGAGACAAGAGAAAAAAAAGGCCCGGGTTTCAATTTCGTTGACCGAATATTATATAAAGTACGATGGATAAGTTAATAACATCTTAAGACATTGAAATATAGCCAAATCACATACATATATAAATATATTGCTTGCGTTACATTCCTACTCTAGCGATATTACTGAAATCATTTTTAATTTTGCAATTTAATTTTGCATTGTCAAAATAATTAATTAATTCGTAAGCCTAGCTTCAGATATAGAAATGATTAGAGAAATCAGAGAATAGATTCGCAGACATTTAAAAAGGTTATCTTATCTTATGATGATATAATAAAAACATTATCAAAAGAAAAAGACGAAGGCATTGCCGGCTATATACCCCAGTAGTTATATAAACTGAACTGGAAGGCACACATAGAAAAAGTTTGTAAGAAACTTGGTCGCTTTGTCTTCGCGCTCAAAAGATTAAGAGACACTGTTTCCGTTGATGCAGCACTAACAGCATATCATGGATATGTTGCATCTGTTCTTAATTATGGGCTGTTGCAATGGGGAAATGCAGTAGAGATCGATAGAGTTTTCAGGATCCAGAAGAAGTGTGTTAGGGTCATATGTAATGCATGGTGGAACGACAGCTGCGTTCCATTATTCAAAAAATTGAAAATACTTCCTTTAGCATGCTTATATTTAAGAGAAATATGTACTTTCGTAAAATTACATCCCACATATTTCAAAACACGTGGCGAACTTATAAACAGGGAGACTAGAGCAAACATTATGAACCTTTTGTATCATCCGCGGTGTCATAAAAGTGTGTACAGAAGAAACGCTCTTAATATGTGTATAATAATTTATAACCGACTCCCCGAAAACCTGAAAGTGCTCGAGGGAAACATTTTTAAACGTAACCTTACAACCTGGCTTTTAGACCGGTGTTTTTACAGCGTAAAGGCATACCTCGAGCACAACTAGCTTTAAATTTATTTTCTTATTTTTTGATTATTATTAATTTACACGCCTTGACATTTTGTTATTATTATTATTTTTCTTCTACTTTTTTTTCTGTAATTAATTTTCTTTTGACATTTATGTTGTTTATTGGTTTGTAATTATTTTGTTAGATGTCAAGCATTATTGATGATTATTTTAATTTTAAGTTAGCGCGCGCAAACATTTTGCACGCCTGCATGCAGGCTGAGTACACAGAACTATAAACCTATATATATAAACACCTTTGTATACTGTACTGAAGCAAATAAAACATTTTGATTTTTGATTTTGATTTAAAAAAAACCGGCCAAGTGCGAGTCGGACTCACGCACTGAGGGTTCCGTACAAACACTTTCCATCCCTAAGTGGTTAAGTTAAGTTTGCACCTGGTATGTATAGCGCCCCATATAAATTAGGTGCAAAGTTAGGTATTAAAAAAAACTACTTACTAGATCTCGTTCAAAACAATTTTCGTTGGTAGTTTTTATAGTAATGTACATCATATGTTTTTTTTTAGATTTTTCATTTTCTTATTTTAGAAGTTAGAGGGGGGGGGGGGACCAACTTTTTTCCTGGAAGCGTCTGTCACGCAAACTATTCGGTTTAGAAAAAAAATATTTTGGAAACCTCGATATCATTTTTGAAGACCTATTAATAGATACCCCACACGTATGTGTTTGATGAAAAAAAAAATTTTGAGTTTCAGTTCTAAGTATGGGGAGCCCCCAATATTTATTATTATTTATTTATTTTTGCATCAAAATCTTAATGCGGTTCACAGAATACATCTACCTACCAAGTCTCAACAGTATAGCTCTTATAGTTTCGGAAAAAAATGGCTGTGACATACGGACAGACAGACGGACAGACAGACAGACATACAGACAGACATGACGAATCTATAAGGGTTCCGTTTTTTGCCATTTGGCTACGGAACCCTAAAAACTGAATTTCTTCTTTGCAACATTTAGAAAAAAGTTCTCTGCAATCCATTGCAAAGCAGATTTTCTAAACATCAGCGGTTGAATAGGAATGAAATTGAATGTAAAGGATTTATAACAGAGCTCGGATAGCTATAAAATAGATTTCAACAAACCGTTCGCTTTGAAAATCTGATTCAAAGACTTAGGAAAGAACATTTCGTGTATAGTCTGGGAGCTGATCGTCAGTAACCGATCTAATACTAACATAAAACCGCCTTGTCAAAGTAACTTAGTTCCAGAATTGTTAAACATAGCATTTGGTCTACTAGGTCCAGTTTACGAACTTTGATTTGGTTCCAAGCTAGGTACATATGCGTCAATAGTTTTGAAATATTATATCTAAAGTGCTAATTATTGGATTCAAGCATTCCAACCCCCTATGGGTAATATTACAAATACAAAAAATCTAGAAAACTGTTAAACGAAGCTTGCCGTTTCTCTTCTTGTCTTATTGTAGGGGTCCTAATGGATACACTTCGACCTGTCCTGTGATTCTAGATCACATAGGGGAAGGGAAAGTTATTTTCATTAGCATCTGAGTCTGGTACTTGCCTGTGTGAATCCGTACATGCATGTTGTATGCAACTCGTTGATTGAAAGACTTCGGGCATTGCGAACATTTGTATTCTTTGCGGTTCCTGAAAACAAAAGAATAACATCTTTAAACGATGAAATGGCAATTGCAAAACAAGCCAGCATATCAATTGCAAATAACTGAAAAATAATTTCTGGGACGAAGACAATAAATATTCTGTTTCTAGCAATGTGCAAGTTAGAGAACATTTTCAAACGAAACAAAATTATCTTCATGTGGCTGCTCAAATGCTCAGGTACCCCCGGTCGTTAAAGGTCTTCCCACTCACATAGAGGATGCCGCGAACTCCCTGGTGCCGCGGTGAACAGACATATGGTACTTGAAGTTATTAGTTACCTATGTATCTTCATATGACTGCTCAGGTACCCCCGGTCGTTGAAGCTCTTCCCACAAACAGAACAGGAGGCCGCGAACTCCCTGGTGCCGCGGTGAACAGACATATGGTACTTGAAGTTATTAGTTACCTATGTATCTTCATATGACTGCTCAGGTACCCCCGGTCGTTAAAGCTCTTCCCACAAACAGAACAGGAGGCCGCGAACTCTTTGGTGCCGCGGTGAACAGACATATGGTATTTGAAGTTTCGCAGCTGAGAAAATGTCTTGCCACATTCGATGCAGGCGTACCGGCCTCGACTCGACAGTTCAGTGCTGGGCTGAGAATTCGAAAAATTTGACAGTTAAAAACATTTAAACCATTAAATAATTAAAATGAAAGTGACTGGTGTATACCAGACTGACTTTTGCCATATACCAGACTGACCAGATTGACTGTATAGTCAATAGAGGTATAATTATTAGGCCTTACGTAATTTGTAAAAATATACCTATATAGCTGTTTAAATTTATCAATGCGCTATGCCATGCCAACATTATATACGAGTAGAATCTTCATCTGAAGATGATGCCTGACATTAAGTTCGCCTTTGATATGATATTTTCTTTTGTGAAAATAAAATAAAATAAATGTCAGCTGGAAAAGAGCTAAATATTTAAGAATTATTATTTATTCAATTGTATGCATAGAGATACGAAGATAAATAATTTATCTTAAAGAATCTCGAAATAAAAATGTGCGTAATTTGCCGAACATAATTATGTTAGTTTTCGTCGAAAACATTTCCAACATTAGTACACCTAAATACTTTAGGCTTGGGTTTAAATGCCTACCAAATATGATTAAACGCCTACCAAATATATTGATAAATTACTACCAATAAATTCTTAATGCTCACCAAAACGGATGAATGCTCACCAAATAGTGTACCCCAAACTATTCTATAAATAAAGCAAATAATTCTTTTTCTTATACATCCTATAAAACTAAATGCTCACCAAAATGGCTTTTTCTCAAACATCCAATGAAATGTCTTTACGTTCCTTAAAATAGGCTCGGAAGTATCGTTTTTTGGGCGCAACAACTCGAGAAGACTGTAAAGGGATTTCATACTGCTTTTCAGGCCTAGGCCTGCAAAGTAACTTTTTTTTGGTTTCAACAACAAGGTCATTCACACAGCTGGCTGGTTTGACAAAAAGCAGGTTTTGTTTTTAAAGATTGGTTAATGTTATTAAAACTATCGTGAGACATCTTTACTAATTATAAAAACGGTATAAACTCACGTAAAAATTGTCAGGAACGGCCCGACATGTTTCGAACTCATTTGGAGCTCTTCATCAGGGGTAGCTATCCGTGCTGCTACGCGACTCGCGACCCACTGCACTTTTAATCGCTCTTCTTGCCGCCCTCTGCGCACGCGCAGATAGCGCGGCGCGGGGAGGGCAGGGCTCTTGCGCTGTCACCACTGGACTGTCTGTCACTGCATTTTCACTATTACCCACTGATACCACGCACACTTGACTTATTGTATCAACGACATTGTCTGAACGCGAGATGTTTTTTAACGCCGGAATCACAGGTTTCCATGCTGGAGGTAGAGCCCAACCACCGTCTCGGTCGGTGTTGTCGAGGCCGGTGCGTCCCATTTCGTACGTTTCGACAAGGCACGGTTGTTGGTTCGTGAGAAACGCTGTGTACAATGGAAGATACGTGAAGCCATCGAAATTGGACGGCGCCCGAATTTCAACCGAGACGGTGGTTGGGCTCTACCTCCAGCATGGAAACCTGTGATTCCGGCGTTAAAAAACATCTCGCGTTCAGACAATGTCGTTGATACAATAAGTCAAGTGTGCGTGGTATCAGTGGGTAATAGTGAAAATGCAGTGACAGACAGTCCAGTGGTGACAGCGCAAGAGCCCTGCCCTCCCCGCGCCGCGCTATCTGCGCGTGCGCAGAGGGCGGCAAGAAGAGCGATTAAAAGTGCAGTGGGTCGCGAGTCGCGTAGCAGCACGGATAGCTACCCCTGATGAAGAGCTCCAAATGAGTTCGAAACATGTCGGGCCGTTCCTGACAATTTTTACGTGAGTTTATACCGTTTTTATAATTAGTAAAGATTGGTTGTTACACTTGTGGAAAAAAAAATTCAAGATGGCGACTTTTTTTTTTCAAAATTTCAAATTGGTGCTAGGCGGCTAAAACTCGGTATCGGGGGGCTCTCGGAGCTCAAAAATATGAATCTGAAATCTTGTCCGAAAATTCGGTCAAATTCGGAAAATATCGAAAAAAAAACGATTTTTTTTTCAAAATTTCAAATTGGTGCTAGGTGGCTAAAACTCGGTATCGGGGGCTCTCGGGGCTCAAAAATATGAATCTGAAATCTTGTCCGAAAATTCGGTCAAATTCGGAAAATATCGAAAAAAAACGATTCAAAATTTCTAAATTCGTGCTAGGCGGCTAAAACTCGGTATCGGGGGGCTCTCGGGGCTCAAAAATATGAATCTGAAATCTTGTCCGAAAATTCGGTCAAATTCGGAAAATATCGAAAAAAAAAACGATTTTTTTTTCAAAATTTCAAATTGGTGCTAGGCGGCTAAAACTCGGTATCGGGGGGCTCTCGGGGCTCAAAAATATGAATCTGAAATCTTGTCCGAAAATTCGGTCAAATTCGGAAAATATCGAAAAAAAAAAACGATTTGTATGGAGAAAATTTCAAATTGATATAGCAAATTGATATATGTACCTCCTATCGCTCTTGGCGGTCACGTGCTAAAAATTGTGAATAGTTTTAAGTATCTTGGCCATATCATAGCTGATGACCTTTGTGATGATCAGGATATCGAAAGAGAGCGAAGGGCGTTATCGGTGAGGAGTAATATGCTTGCCCGCAGGTTTGCAAGATGCACAAAGGATGTCAAAATTGTGCTATTTAAGGCATATAGCCAATCATTTTACTCCGGCGGCCTGTGGGTTAAGTATACCAAACGAGCCTATAACGCCCTTCGCGTACAATACAACAACGCCTTCAGAATGTTGTTAGGGCTACCTAAATGGTGTAGTGCATCTGGCATGTTCGCTGAGGCTCGTACGGACAGCTTTCAAGCTGTCATGCGTAAAAAAATTGTCTCCATCATGGAACGTGTCAGAGGTAGCCAGAACAGCATTTTGAAGGTGATAGCTGACAGATTTGGTTGTCCCATATTAATGCACTGGGTAGGGCAGGTAAAATCATTATGTAGATACATTAAATAATTAATACTGTCAGTGTATATTAATTTTTCAATTGCCACATAAATAATGTCACTTGCGAAAAGTACTTAATCAAATTAAATTTAAAACTTGAACTTGACAATTATGATTCGTTATTATTATTAAATTATTATTAAATTTCCTGTTAAATGTAATTCTGCCATATTATTATATTAATTATTTATTATTGTATTAATTCATGTTAATTTTGCGTTATATTTAATAGATTGTGAACTGTGATTATTATACTGCTAACATAGATTAAGTACCATTGTTACTAACAATTGTATGGGTCTATGACCTGAAATAAATGATTATTATTATTATTATTATAGCATAGCTAATAATGACTACCGCACATTATGGAGCGTTTCTTAGGGATATAAAAAAAAACTAACCTAACCTAACCCGGCCGAGTCGGATCTGCTCTGAAAGGTTATCAGGATTAGATGGTTACCTAGCTGAAACACTAATTTATGAAAACAATATTTGGTGAGCAAAACATCCATTTTGGTGAGCAAAACATCCATTTTGGTGAGCAAAACATCCATTTTGGGAAGCAAAAAGATATTTTTTGGGGAGCACTGTTTAGAGTGAATTTATATTAAATGGAGGCAATTCAATTTATTTGGTACTTAGTTTTGGGGGTATAAAAGCCATTTTGGTGAGCATTTAAATTGTACCCAATACTTTATGCAGCAAATATTTCTCTCGCCAACGCGGACACTTTATTGCTATTCGCTTAGTGATAGGCGTCTCACATTTTATAGTTTTCTTACATTTGCGCCAGTAAACTGTTAGTAATACTGGTAGTAGGTCTATTTTCCTACCGTTTAATTTGGTCGGTTGGTAATTTGGTGGTACGCATGGTCTACGCGCTCTAAATGTGAATTGTGAGGAATACATTTAAAATTTCCGTAAAGGTAGATAGCCCACTGTAGGTAGGCTTGTCAATATGTATAATCATAATATATGTATAATATGCCGCGGTATATTTGTCGAACTTAATTTTTACCTAGTTCAAATTAAAGAAATAAATACTCTTAATTACCTGAATATTTGGATGTTCCTGATCGTCTCCCGGAGATGAAGAAAAATCACTACTATTGTGGACATCAGCGACGTTTTCCAGACGTTCATCCTTCACTACTGAAGGTGTCGTTTGGACGTTGTTATTGTCATCATTAAGATACTGAAAGACAATATATACGTGTATTTATGAAATTATGCTCACAGAAGAAGGTCAGTCGAGGCACGACGCACGAGATTAAACGCACCTACCATACACATATCGAAATGGACAACAGATGTTATAATACTAACGCCATATAAAATAATGTGTGATGCTGATGTTATATAACTTAGTTGAATGGTTGTAAAAGTAGGCGTAAGTAACATCAATATTTTTCAATATTTTTACGGTACTTATTTTAGCGCGCATGTCTCGGACTGCCCTTACCTATAAATAAACTAAACTTCAAATAATAACTCAGAACAACTAGCTTAATAAAGAGAAATGCATCCAATAAAAGAAAATAAAAAACTCACGCTGTTTGAATTGTGTCCTTTTCTCCGGAATGGACGGAAGCTGTTCGGTAATCGCGGGCACCACGGGCTGTCCATAGCTTTATTCAGAATCGCTACTTTGTTTTGACAAACATCTCGTATCGTCACTTTACTGGATCTTTCGGTTTTTGGGTTCGTAGAATTTTCCAAGCCTCGATACCATAGTTTATCTATAACCGTTTGACTACTGGCAATTGAATAAGGTATAGCATTTGTCTTTTGAAATTTGCTATCTAAGTAAGGCAATGGTTGCCCGTCGTTGATGGGCTGAATTTTACTAATTGTAAGTGGCACCGTGTATGCTTGTGCCCTCCAAACATCATCAGATAGTTTTCTGCGTAAGTCTGCTAAGATCCCATTATCGTGGTAAGGTTTATGTATATTACTTGCTATTTTTAAATTATAAGCATGACTAGATGTATCAGGGTTATCGTATGGCAAATACACGTTGTCAGGGTTCCCGTTTGCATTTGCATTCGTCAAGAGCAGAGATGTCGGTGCGCGATAGCATCCGTTTGGTATTGCTGGCACGCCCGCCGCCAGACCGTTAGTGTTACTGTTTCGAGGATATGTCTCCATAAATGAATCACGTAGAAAATAGTCTCTTTGGCGGTCTCCATACGCCGATCGCAGATTTCCCAAAACGGGCTTAAACTGTTCATTCCAATGCCTCGCTTGCATATCTCTATAATCCGTAGCATCTTTTGTGTCACGTTGTGTATGCTGAAACAGTTTTCTTAAAGTTACAAGCGACGTGTTGTCATCGTTCTCTGATCGTAAGACGAATATACGTTCTTCGACTTTGTTTACATTAGAATCGATGTTAATGTTGAGTGATAATTGCTTCAAGTATTGACGATCGATGAAAATCTGCAGGGCCTTTACGATATCTAGAAATTTCTCGAGGTTTTGTCTCGGAATCGCAACTTCCCCGTTATAAATATAATAAAGGACAGCCGATAAGGCCTCTATGTCGAAGTCGGGCAAGACAATTAACGTCGGCGTCTCCTCTATAGGACATGAAAGCAGAATCCGCTGAAAGAAAATAGACGCTAATTAGTTTTAATGAACACCACTGAAGAAAGTAGCGGTACGTATTATATTATAAAGCGCTTTGTAGCCTATAGGGTCTATTCAGACGGATCGTATTGAAATTGTGTTTAAACCTTTTATCACCTGGGCTAAATGCCGTATTCACATTTATATTCAAAATGTACAAGGTAACAGCTACAAATATAAATAGCTCATTCTGTAAGTACGCTTACAAGTACATTTTTACAAGTCTGAATCTGAATTTACTAACATTTCACAGGAGAAGACCGCTATTAAGAAGAAAGCCGAAAGAAACTCAACAGTAAGTTACCACAAAAGATAAACGTATTCATTGAGCTGTTTCTATAATTTGGTTTAGTATGAACAATCCGATGGCGTGTCATTTTACTGTGACCAACACATCTGGACAAAATCTGGGTTAATAACGACAATCGAGACATAGTCAGATCCGTATGGACTCCTACCCTAAGGTAAGAGCTGACGCTGGCGAGCACGGCGCGGTGCGCCCCGAAGGTGCGGCCGCCGCACAGCAGCAGCGCGTCGCACCACTCCTCGCGGGACAGCCACTCGCACATCTGCAGAAAAACAATGACATATTAAAATACGTACAAAACGGGGCTCACGTCGTAGAAGTCGAATATCGCTCGACATGTTTCGAATCTGTACGCAATTCATCATCAGGAACTACGCTCAGTCGCGGCGGCGGCGGCCTATCGGACACTGCGATATTCGACATCTACGACGTGAGTAAACCCGTTTAGTATGTATTTTAATGGGAAGTTTTCTATGAAGAAGGGAATTCAATATTTATATGTATTACCCGCAACACATCAGCAACGCGTCAGTGATAATACCATTTATAAATAATCCTTACCATTTATAAATAACTCCGAGATTTATCAATACATGTGTTTGTCTTTTTATCTCCCTCTGTTGTTTTCACGCAAAATAGGCACGTTGGATGTCGACTTGCGGAAAATGCCCAGCGCAACTAACTAACTAACTCCCTCTGTTGAATTGTATAGTATTCGTGTATCGTGTAATGTAAGTATATGTAGTGCGCTATATTATTTTTTCTGGAAAAATAGCATTGACTTGATCTGTTTATTTTTTGCACATTTATGTTTTATGTATACCTACTTATGCGTTGTTTAATTGTCAAGTTAGTGTTTCATTTTTGGGACCCCTCTGAACACCCTATATACAACGAAAGACGCTTAGCAAATGAGAGCTCGACCTTATTCGGACACCTTGATAGTGTCAGAATAGGCAACTGAATCCCCCGCAACAAAAAAGCTTTGTTCCAATTCCAACCGCGAATCCCAGGACACTTCTCATGATTTCATTTCGTCAGTGCAGGCTTCCTCCATAACCTCTTTAGCATGGACCCGACAACACTCGTCCATTCGCTTGAATGAGTCGGTATCCTCAAGATTTTCACCTCTCCGTAAGACCATTTTATCACATACGTTAGATTAGATAGAACTCATTAAACCAGGCAAATCTTGAAAGCTTGCACTTTCAAATCCTCCCCCATAGCCACTAGCCCACTCAACTGCGTTACTCATATTACCCGTTATAGTTTGTAATTAAACTCAAAACAGTCACGTACGGGCGTTTTGTAAAAATCACGATATTATTACCGGCATTACCGCTATAATAACAATTCAAGTGCCGCCTAATAAGCTAATGGTGGCCGTTGGTAATTTCCGCGTATTTTGTAAAGAGAAGTTCAGCGAGACACCTACCAAAGGTACTCCAGTCAACGAGGAATATACGTTGACTCGTCGATACTACTGCTGCATGCAATATAGTCCCCTCAAATTTAGGTACAATGTAGAATCTACCTTTGACAATTTTAAAGTCTTTGAACATTGTCGAGGTTACTGTTCTATTTTTATACATTTGGGAGAGACAATACATATTTTTCAGAGCCATAATAAGGTTATTGAAGTGGATCACAGTAAATCTTTATTTCATAATTTTATCTTTGTCATTTGTATCAATATTTACTTTTCACTTCTCATGCTCTAAAAGTTCGACTTTATGCTGTACGTAGGCGACATAAAGTCGCTTTTTATGCTCTAGAGCATAAAGTAAAATCGTCGTCGAAGACCAAGGCGATCGGTCCAACAGCCACACGAACAACATAAAACTTTATAGAATAAGCTCTTTATTTTTTTTCGTTTCGTTAGTATTCTAAGACCAAGGCAAAAATACCAACAGCCAAAGTACACAATAAAACTTCTTGAAATAAATTTGTAATCCCTATTTACTATCATTTATTACTATTTAAATTTATTTCAATTTTAGTAAATCAATACTATATTTAAACTACAAAAATAATTCATCGTAAATATTAAAAACTAAATGTTTTTAATTAAATTTGTTTTTAAGTATAATATTTACATGACGTAGTTTAATTTTCTCGCAATCGAAGTGAAAAGTAGAGTGTACAACTCGTCCATAAAACGCATTTTACACTCGACTTTATATTCATCCTCGCTCGCAAGCTCGCTCGGATGGATAAACGTCTCGTGTAAAATGGTGCGTTTTATGCACTTGTTGTACAATCTACTATTATGTTATTTTAGAAAATAAGATTGATTGTCCTTGGATTACCCGTAGCAGTCTAGGTCATACTCGTGGAAAAATAATTATCAAATATTAATTATTAATGTTCATGGCTATAACGTCAATTAACTAGGGACATCCTTCCGATACCAAATTTATCAATAACTTAATAATGAGAAAATTAAAAAACAAAGTAACAGAAAATAAAAACTTAACACTACTAACTACTAAGTACAAAAAAGCTAAAATTAACTAAACTAAAACAAATTCAAAAAACTGCTCCCCTTTGACATGGTACCGAAAATGCTGGCAGCATTTCCTCGCTGAACAGCTATGCTGATACGCTGTGCGAGGAAGCTGCCAGCTCTCCGGTCCCCAGTGGTCTCTTGAAGCCTTTTAGAGAGCTCCTTGTGAAGTTTTTGGGCGCTGGGACCCCATGGACCTAGGGTCTCTACCCCAAAAGGTACAAAATTGTATTCGGGGCCGAGACCCCTATATTTGGTGCTCTTTAGTTTTTCGGCCGCCTCAGCAGCCGCTCCCGCTCTACCCGATGTTCCGTGAAGGTGGGACAGCGCCAGTGTGTCCACACAGGTGGCATCCCATACAAGCACACGTCCCAGCCTCCACGGAACCAGGGACATCCCGTCCGGTCTCTTGCCATCGTCCCTCGCGATGCCCGTTGGCTCCAGAAGCGCCGGCACGTTGACGGTGGCAAGAGAGCGGCGGATAATGTCGTTCAGAGTGGCATGTCTCGAGAAGCGGCCTGCACTTTTCTGGCAAGAGAGGCCATGGTGACCCAGTGTATCGACCGCGCTGCCGCAAGAGCATCTGTGAGGCGCACAGATAGGCACCCCGAGTCGCAGGCAGGTGGATATGCGGAGTGTGTCGGGCTCTAGAAACGTACCAGTGTTGGCAGAGGGGAAAGCGTGCAGCCAGTGACCCGCTTCTTTCGTGCCCGCTGCCAAAATTCTGGCACGTTCAGAGCCCGTACTTCGACTTAGGAGGGAGTCATATGTTAATTTTGATAGGATGTCGTCCCAGGTCCTTTGCGATTTCAAATTTTCTGGGAAGTCCTCTCCCGGGCAGGCAATGGACCAAGCTCTTTTGGCCTCCGATAAGCCCGCAGTCTCATAGTTTAAGGCAGAGAATGCCTTCAGAATTTTGCCTATGAGAACTGCCGAGCTGTGGGCAGAGGACAGAAAAGCTGGTGCGGATATGGAGGAAATTTTGCGGATCCCTATCCCAGCAAAGCGAATGGGAAGAGATGCTTGGGTCCAGGATTCTTCGCTGAGCTGAATATTTAAAATAGATTCCAGGTTGGCTTTGATTAAGTCATCTAGTTGGGTTAGTAAAATTTGGAATTTAGTGAAAGGGCAGCAGCGAAGTACATACGTGAATTTTGGGACAAAATGTTGAGAAATGCACCACTTACATTCCTCTGTCTAGTGTTCGTAGTAACTCACATATTCAACTAGTACCACCGCAGTGATTTTTGTCATACTCTGTGGTAAAATAAAATAGAACAGAAAATTGTGCTTATATACTCTTACCTTTCCTAGACAGAATTCAACTCTGAAACCCACATTTTCCATTCTCGATACAGACAGTAATTTTTTTCTTAAATCTGGAACATAATATACATTTTTAATAGTACATTTGTTTTCTTTTCTGCCCACTCTAAATATTACCTCTATATTACCAATGCCTACCGCTTGCAAACAAACATCATTTTTGGCGGCAGCAATTTTTCTGGGTGTTTTTAACTCAACATAATCTACAAAATGTTCCTTTGTATTTATTAAATGATCTGAACAGCCTGAATCTACACAAAAGTCTATAACCGAATGTTCACTCACTTGATTTGATGGTCCGTTAATAAATGCACTCGACTCATACTCGTTCTCCTCCGCATAGTTGGTACTCCCATGTCCTCGTCCTTGGCTCCATCGACCTCCTTGGGCTGCATAAAATCCATGTCCTGTATTATTAAATCGTCGTCCTTGTCCTGATTGGTATTGTTGTCCCCGTGCCATGTTAAAATCTTGTCCTGTGTTGAAACTTCGACCTCTATTGAAACCTTGTCCTCTGTTGAAACTTTGTCCTCTGTAGAAACTTTGCCCTCTGTTGAAACTCTGTCGGCATTCAAATTTCTTATGGCCTGCCTTGCCACATTAGAAACAGTTGAATGCATTCGTTGTGTAGTTATCATTCCTTTCATAAATTTTTTTCTTCTTTTCCTCCTCTGCCAACAATCTATCCATTACTGTGTTAACCTCTAAATTTCCCATAGTTTCCAGTGCTGTTATTATTGATTCGTAGCTTTTTGGCATTGACAATAGAATGTAATTTACTTTTTCCTCCTCCGATAAAACTGTTCCTGCTTCTGTCAATTGTGTACATATCTCTTGAATTTTTACGAAATGTTCTTTCAAAGGTGTTTTTTCATGATACTTAATTTCACTGAGTTGTCGTCTTAAAAAAAGTTTACTTCTGGTCCCTTTTTCTTTAAAACTGTCCTCTAAATTCTTAAACATCAAATATGCGGAATCTTTTCTCACGTACTCTAAATGACTGTCAGCTATGGCGGATATTAATATGGATTGTGCTCTCGCCTCCGTCTTTGTGTTGTCTTTATCATTTTTCTTATGAAAATCTTCCGATTGAATTGCCTCCGAACAACCATATTCTTTGAGCACACTTTTGATTCGAAACGCCCAATTGTTAAATCCTTCTCCTTCGAATTGTGGTATATTAAATCTTCCAGAGTCTTTATTCACCGCCATTTTTTTTTCAACTTTTCTTTTCATACAAATACAACTCACGTGATTTTGAGGTTATTTCGCAGCAAAAACTTCTTCTGGGCCCATAACTCTTGAAATATATATTTGGGACGAGGACTTTGTTTATAAATATACAACAGATGCACTTTTTATCTTTTATTTTACTAAACCTTAATATATTTAGAATTTTAATACGGAGACCCAACCTTTGGTAGCAGAGCGTGGTTGTCATGCACCATACAGTACCATATAATCCACAAATGAATGGAGTGGCAGAAAGAATGAACAGGACATTAATGGATAAGGCCAGGACAATACTAATAGATTCAGGAATGGAAAAGAAATTTTGGGGAGAAGCCGTTCCATTTGCCACATATGTAACTAACCGAAGTCCAGTTACAGGAAGAGATAAAACACCAAGTGAACTATGGGAAGGAAGAAAGCCGGATGTATCAAATTTGAGAGTTTTTGGATGTATAGCGTACAACCATATATTATACCAAAAGAATTAAGACGGAAGTTAGATGACAAAGGGAAGAAAATGATAATGATAGGATACAACATAGGAGGATACAAACTTTTTGATGTAGAAAAACAGAAAGCAGTTACAGCGAGAAATGTGATCTTTGATGAGCAATCTACAAGAAAGGAAAAGACAGCATATATACCAGATTATGACACTTCTGACGAGACGGATCAGGAACAGAAAAATGATAACTTGAAAATGGAATTAACAGAAAAGGATAACACTGAAAAAGAAATAATAATAGAAGAATTAAAAGACCAGACAGAAGAAGAGACATGCAATGAAAAAGAAAGAGAAAGCAGTGAAAGAGGAAGAGAGAAAAGAAAGATAAATAAGCCAAAATGGCAAGAAGATTATGTGATGAATCTTGAAGAGGATGATGAAGCTCTATTTTCACTTCTAAGTAGTAACTATGAAGATGTACCACTTTTATATGATGACATTAAAGAGAGAGAAGACAGAAGAGATTGGGAGAAGGCAGTAGATGAAGAGCTGAAAGTATTAAAAGAAAGTGAGACTTTTGAGATAGTGCCGGAGCCAGATAAAAAAAAGGTATTAGATGGAAAATGGGTTTTTACAAGGAAAGAAATGGAAAGTGGAAGTTTATGTAAGGCAAGACTAGTAGTACGAGGTTTTCAACAGGAAGAGAAATTTGAAGATGTGTACTCACCTGTTTTAAGATTGCAAACGCTTAGGACGCTGTTATCAGTAGCCGCAAGGAAGGATTATCATATAAATCAAATGGATGTCAAGGGAGCATTTCTGTATGGAAAAATAGATGAGGAGGTATATCTCAAACCTCCAGAAGGGATGACAATACAAGAAGGCTATGTGTTAAAGTTAAAGAAATCCTTATATGGACTGAAGAAATCACCGAAGTACTGGTACGAAAAATTCAATGATACGATCAAGTCATATGGCTTTAAACGCTCTGATAATGATTATTGTCTATTCAGTAAGGGGAATATATATCTACTATTATATGTTGATGATCTCTTAATTTTAAGTTCAAATTTAAAGGAAATAGAGTCAGTTAAAGATTTTTTGAAAACCAAATTCCGTATGAAAGACATGGGTACAAATGATTTGATGTATTTAGGTATTTCAATACAGAAAACGTCAGAAGGCATCTCAATTAATCAGTCGAAATACTTACAAAATGTTTTAAATAAGTTCAACATGCAAGATTGTAATGGTTGTGATAGACCTATGGATAGTAATTTTAAATTTGATGAAAACTTACCTGTTGACATGTCTTTTGAATATCAGTGTAGGTCACTGATAGGCTCACTTATGAACGCAACTGTAGGATCTAGACCTGACTTAGCTGCCTCTGTATTTAAGTCGATTCCAGTCTAAGCCTAATATAGAATTATGGAGGGCGTTGAAACGATTGTTAAGATATGTGAAGAACACTGTAAACTTCTCATTATTATATACTAAGGATGTCTCTAGTAAGCCTTTGTTGGGATATGCAGATGCAGACTATGCTCGGACAGATGATAGAAAGTCTACATCTGGATATTTATTTAAAGTCTTTAACAACACTGTTGTGTGGAGGTCTAAGAAACAAAATACAATTGCCTTAAGCACCACTGAAGCTGAATATGTAGCATTATGTGAGAGTATAATGGAGGCTTGCTGGATGTTAAAACTTTTATTAGATTTAAATATTGAAATGGATAGTGTAACTATTTTTGAAGACAACCAGAGCACAATTAAATCAATTAAAAATTCAGACCAAAAGAGACTAAAGCATAAAGATATTAAATATAATTATATGTATAAAGCAAAAGGTGGAGGAAAATATTGTCAGTGTAAACTATATTAGTACAAAAGAGCAATTAGCAGATATTTTCACAAAGCCTTTGAGTAAAAATGTTTTTGTCAATATTGTACAACAGTTAGGTCTTACGAAGAGGAATGTATGTGCTGAGGAAGAGTGTTGAGAAATGCACCACTTACATTCCTCTGTCTAGTGTTCGTAGTAACTCACATATTCAACTAGTACCACCGCAGTGATTTTTGTCATACTCTGTGGTAAAATAAAATAGAATAGAAAAGGTTGGGTCTCCGTATTAAAATTCTAAATATATTAAGGTTTAGTAAAATAAAAGATAAAAAGTGCATCAGTTGTATATTTATAAACAAAGTCCTCGTCCCAAATATATATTCCAAGACAAAAAGGCAGAATTTAAGTATAGTAATTGCGAAATGAGGACTCATTTCGAGTAGGCGATTTTCGTATTTTTTGAATTTCGAAACACATTCTGAAATAAAGCTCGGAAAAGAATCTTCGAAAATAGGGGCGCCTAGGAGGCTGAGGGAATATCTGTCTACTATTTTTATGTTCGGTGTTAGAAGATCAAATTTGGATTTCACTTGAAGTAGGTATATTTAAGTTTGGGTTTTGTACAAAAAGTTCACACTTGCTAAAGTTAAGCTCACGGAGTATATGGAGATGGCATTCAGCGCAGTTTGTTCTAGCACCGCTGTAGCCGACTTTTACACGCACACAATTATATTCGTTTAAAAATAAGGTTTTACAACAAACAGAAGTGAGTTGACATTGGCTGAGCTAATGTGTGCGTATTACGTGGTCATACACTACTACGATCAATGTATCGAGAATTTTAGTCCTTATATGCATATCAGACAATGTCTTTATTTTTATTATAACTTAAATAGAAATAAAATAAAAGGCAAATGAGACTTTATGATTCAGTACGACAAAGCCTCGAATTGACAAGAAATTGATTTCGACTTCCGTCAATTCAGTAGTGTCACTTTTGATATTAACGCTGGCTAAATATCGCAAGATTTTATGTTACAATTTTAAAACATTTAAAATTGAACCCTATCCTTGTAACACGGGGTCTAATTTTAACGACCCAGAAAATGTAATGTAAGCTCTGCCAGCGGTATGCATCTAATGATTCTAAAGTTTAAAGGCGTGATCAAATCAAAATAGTCGATATCGATCAAATAATAATATGTATAGGCTTATAATATGTATAATGCATTTTGAAAATATTTATTTTGTATGGTCGTAAACGTCGTAAATTAAATTATCAGACCTTTTAATTTCTGGCGACGAAATCAAATGGAAGCGTCCATCTCAATCTTCCTATCGTTCAGAATGTTTACTTTACATGTAGTGATATATGAATAATAAAAACATCACCTTACAACATTTGGAACAGGTAGTAGGTAAATTATAAACGGAGTAGATTTATTTATTTCATCATTGAAAATGTAAACAAAATAATTAAGGGACAATCGTACACAACTCGACCTGGCCTTATACTAACCAATAGTAGACGACGATATAAACAATATATATAGATAACATCCATGACCCAGGAACAAATATTCGAGTTCATCACACAAATATTTGCCCTTGCCGAGATTCGAACCCAGGACCGCCGGCTCAGTAGGCACCGAGGGTTCCGTACAAACTTTCACTTATCCCATCTTAATTGGCCTGGTTGAGTTAAGTTTGTATCTGAAATGTATGGCGCCGCATACAAACGAGGTGCAAATACTTATCAAAATAATGTAATAATTAATGTAATTTAATCTGCAAATTCTGAGTTTTAGTAATTATTTTTGACATAAGTAACAAATTGAAATATGTAACAATTAAGTATTTGAATATTGTTTTATTTTGTTTGCATGCCTATTTGTTAAAACATAAGCAACACTGTATATACCTGTATCACCTAATTTATTACTATGTTCTTGCAATAAACGAATTTGAATTTGAATCAAACTTAACGCAACCAAGTTCTCCAAATATGATTTACCTATTTATTTATTTAATTAATCTTTATTGCACAAAAGAAAACGTATCGTACAAAAGGTGGACTTGATGTTTGAAAAGGACTATATTTTTTAAGATTTTTATTAGTATTTGTAGTAAGTATGTGGCGATTTCAGATTTTTATAAGTATTTGTAGTACTTGCCAAATTTCATAGTTCTAGGTCATCGGGAAGTACTCTATCACTTTGCTTCCCTTGAGTGACGAAATGTGCGTTTTTGGCGACATAAACGGCTGTACCTTTTTTTCACGATAACGTAGAAGCTTGATTTTCTTTTCACAGCTATAAGGGACCCT
The DNA here is from genome assembly GCA_947623375.1 of Apotomis capreana. Classification (NCBI taxonomy): domain Eukaryota; kingdom Metazoa; phylum Arthropoda; class Insecta; order Lepidoptera; family Tortricidae; genus Apotomis; species Apotomis capreana. The sequence continues at coordinate 7,516,571 of OX392502.1, read as the reverse complement.
AGACCTGAGTATATATACATATAGTGTTAATTTCAACTCGATACCTCCACGCGTTCTCGAGATAAAGGGTCTTGACAGACAGACAGACAGACGGACGGACGGAAAACAAAGTGATCCCATAAGATTTCCGTTTTTTCCGATAGAGGTATGGAACCCTAAAAAACAAGGTGATAAAGTGTAAATTATATAATTAAAATGGACAAGTTAGTATGAAACACGAGCGGCTCACATTAAAACCTCCATACAGAATATCGACAATTTATGGTTTAGACTCATTGGCGTATCTAACATTATTTTTCAGGGGGGGCCTGAGGGGGGTCTAGGGGGGCCTGGCCATGGCCTATGAGATGAAGTCATAAATTTCTATGCATTACCCAAACTCCTGGGGTGGGCACTAGGCCACCCCCCTATATACGCCAATGTTTAGACTTGTTCCCCCGCACTAAATTGTCAGACGGACGTATACATTGCGTGCTCCTAAAGATGTTGCGTGAATAGTTGCCATGTCAAGCTAGTAATGTATAATTGTCATAATGCACTGCAATATTTTACGAAATATTACAAAATACCGAATTTTATTACTTTCCAGTGAAATTAAACGGTATCAAGTATCTTTTTGAGTATGCAGATCTCGCCTGTGACGATTATAATGCCACAATTCGGCATATTTCTAATTTTTTAGCTCATAATTACTCAAGCACGTTCGTACGGTAACTAAGTGACTGTTGACATCACGTTGACATATCTTTGGGTATTTGGGCCTAAGCTCGGTTACGCGTGCCCCGCCCAATACCCAGTCTATAGTATTCTTATGGTCTGTGGTTAAGCTCTAAACCAATTAATAACTTAATACTTATTCCGAAATTACATTTCATAGTAGCTATTAAGTTCACCGAATAAATAGAAATTAACTAAAATATGCTGATATCTACTCATCAATGTTTACTTATATACTTTTTAGGAATGTTTAAATTCAAATAAAATTCAACTTTAACAACCTTATATTTTTTTAATATTCAATCTATTTCTATGCGGAGTAAACTGAAACCAAGAGTGCCTTGCAACAAATACCAATTAGGTAAATTTTATGACATGTAACGAAGAGGTTGCACTACACCATTTTTCATTCAATCAATTATGAACCTTATGTCGGTAACAAGAATGTATTTTATTTTATCTTGTGTTTATTCATAATATACCTACGTTATCTCATAGTCATAACATAACATAACTACTGTCATAAGAAAGCACAACTTATCGATAAAATAATATCGTGTGGCTCTCCCTAGCAAAATTTTATTCGTGCCACCAACACTTCTATGTCTGATAATTATTTACTAGATTTTTCGAGTAAATTCAAGGACGGGACAGGCTTAAACCACATCCTTCGTTGATTGGACTAGCAGGTCCGAACTCGGACTCAGGCAAACAGTCTGTGGCACACTTTTAATTCCTCGATAGTGCAAATAGAAGCTGTAACAGAGCAAGTACTCGATGGACATATGACCAGGTCAACGTTTTCAAACTAGCACCCGTGAAAGTGTAAATAGATGCGGGAAATTAGACGACACTCGGTTTACCGATTTGTCACCTGTTTGTCTGTTTGCGCAGAACAAGTTTCATTTCTGTGGGAATGTAAAAAGTAGCGTAAACAAATGAAGGTTGTTTGTTTTACTGAAAAGTTTCTACGTGTATCAGCGGAATTAGTCAATGGTGAAAATTTGTGTCGAATTTATTTTATAGAATGACAAAACAAAATACAATCGATTTTTCTTATAAGTAAATAAAATTATTTGCAATAGTTCACTAGTGCTTCCTAAAACATTATACCTATTTAGTCTGTCAGTTACATTACAAAAAAATATATATTTTGTCAATTAAACAATAAGTATAATGGTATAATTATTATTATTAACATCTCATGTTATTGATGCATGCAGAATTGCAGATCAAACTGTAGGTAGGTGTAGGTAGCGTAGGTACCTGCCTAACCTACTATTGGTTTTTAAAAGCATGTTTTAAAAGTATCTGGTTCATATGAAACAATCAATTCTTCTAGGATTTATTTATAGATATCTAAAAATACTTTCACAATTATTTTTACTTCCGCACATCAAACATACAAACAATAGAAAGTAAAGGCCGATTCAAAGTAACTACATTATCGATTATTTACACCGTCTTAATTTCCAAGAAAAATCATACATTGGACGTAAAACCAGCATCCGAGCGTGAAGCGTACGATATCCGAGGGTAATATTTAAATTAGTAACAGATACCTATTACACACTCTCCACAAAAATCTAATTTCTGCAAGACTACTCCCAAGTTCATATGTCATCTCACTCCCTCAAAAACTGTTTGGCAGGAGAGCAAGAGAGATAGTCTGGTATGATTTTTAAATTTCGAACTTCATCGTAGGCCCGTTGCTTCTGGTAACTATAAATTCAATCAAGAACAACTTTATGTAATTGAAAATAAGGTTGAAAAACAAATGATAAGAGTCAATACGAGAGGCGATTCTGAGTGAAGTCGCTTTTTAAACGTTAACCGTTTAAAAATTGGTTAAGTAATTAATTCATTGTTATTTTCCTTCGATATATAATAACCATCAGTCTTTAATTGTAAAGTAAAAGTTAGTGATGATAAAGGACAGGGTCCTAATTCAACGATGCAGTGTGATATCGCTATTGCCCAAATAGCAAAATCACGGTCACTTAATGGACAACCTATACAGGGTGGCCGAAAAAAGGTGAGGAGCTTTCGAGGGTTATTTAAGTTGATTTTCAACCGACTTTAAAAAGAGGTGTTTTCCAATTTGGTTGTATTTTTTAATACCCGTTCAAAATTTTCTCATGTCATATTCTCTGATATTCTAGCAGTTATAAAAAAAATCAATACTGCTCCGGTGTCGTAGAGCCTTAGACCAACCTTCACTGTTATTGTTGTTTATTGTAATAAACGTTACGAACGTAGCGGGAGTATGGGATTTAATTTAAGTCAATCTTTAATTCATGGTGCCAACCAGTTAAGTTAATGAATTTTAATTTTATTAAAACTTTCGTGAGACATATTTTATTATTGTATTAAGCGCCGTTCCTGACAATTTCACGTGAGTGTAAACCGCTTAATACAATAATAATGAATTTTACATTTTTGATCGCTACTTTTGGGACGTTTATTATAATAAACCGCCATAATGGAGAAAATGAAGCTCTTGGCTCTACTATAATTCTTTTATTTTCGATTTTAAGAGTCGCGTGTCATTCATTGTGCGATTTCAAGAAATACAAACTTTGGAAACTTAAAACAATAAAATATTCTAAAATTAAGTTACTTTAAACTAAGTGACTATGATCTGTAGACCTCTGTATTTTTTTTTTACATTTTCAACCCCATGTCTTCGCCATTATGAAAAAATTCGAAAAACTGAAGCGATGAAAAACCTACTCACAAAATTTAATGACAATCGCTTTATAAATGTGGCCTGTAGGCGAGAACAGCTGTAAATCCGAACATTCAAACATCTGGACATACGATTTTTTTTTTGCGAAATGAAACAGAAACGCTTGGCTTGCTGGGTCAATAAAGTTGTTACAATATTTATCTCTTGTATGAATGGTATTCTAACTCGAAAACGGAATAAACGTGGGTGAATAAATCGTTGAAAATTCTACTGTAAAAAATAACGAGGTAGACACTGGAGCAGTCGTAATTTCATCTTATTATTAGGGTGAAAATATAAGAATATGAAGTGGGATTTTTTTAAAGGAGTTCAAAATAGACTTAAATGACCCCCGAAACTCGTATTTTGCCCAGCACGAATAACAAAAACACATACAGGTATTTTTGTTATTCGTGCCGGATTTGTTGACATTGACATGCTAGCATATTAGAGGAAATATGGCGAAATAGTTATATTGAAATTAGAGATATGGCTCGCGTCTGTAATTTAAAAGCTAGAAAGTTTCAACGGTGTAAAAAAGGATACGATAGCAGTTTTATTATGTGAATACTGGTACTCACGGTCCAAATCCCTTGTTTCAGCGCCACATAACAAAAAAAAACCACTTAAAAAATATACGTTCCAAATTTAAACTCAACTCAAGTAAAGCTCACACTGTTTTGTAAACTCCCGCGCTCGACGTTGCTCTACCGACGTCTGGACGTCGCATGCGCAATGAATTGTGCGTTACCATTGCTGCCTTCACTACGAATTAATGGCACCTGTTTGAGAGCAAACAACTCTTTTTAGCACCTTTTTGTTGGACATACATTAACATGAAAAACTAGTACCTATCGTGTCGGTAGGGTCCAAAACTCGTACGACGACGACGAGTAAGTGCAGTTGGAGAGACAGTTACTTGACTATTCAATTTGTAAATTTTATTGTTTGTGGTAAGGCCAATTGGAACGACTTGAGATCTGTCTCCAGTCAAAGATGATCACTGACGATAACACAGTTAGAAGACGGACGGGCGGTCTCGTAAGAGACCAATAGTAAGAGCCGTATTAGAATCTACTATTAAGTAGTTTACTAAATATGCTTTAATTTATCCGGTCCTGTTAGTAATATATTGACTTGTATTAAACAGTTATCTTCAAATAGTTTATAACACGTACCAAGAAGTTTGGCAATTCCTTCATCTGCCGAACTATTAAAGTATGGAACTCCTTGCCGGCTCATGTGTTTCCTCCTTCTTATAACTTGGGACCCTTCAAACGAAGCGTGAAGAAGCATCTCTCGGGCCAGCATGGCAGTGTCAACTAACTTGGCACCGTTGGTTTCTCGTCAGTTGCCATTGCGACTTGGGCTCCCCTTTTTGCTTACCATCAGGCGAAGTGGAGCCACTATGTTGTGCCGTTATAAAAAAAAAAAACATTCAGAGTACCTACCAAACAAAATTACGTAATAGTGTCCCGGTTAATAATTCGCCACCGGAGTAGATAGCAGTGGTGTGGTATGGCATCCCGTCTCCCACCGACTTGCCTATTTTATAAAATGTTGCCTAAAGTTTTTGGAAAACAGTAAGCTAAATCAGTAAATAAGTTACAGACTTACATACATAATAGTGACTGTACAGGTGCACAGATACTTAGTGTAGCTGGGTTAGTACGTAGGTACAATCGCGTTTCAAAATGTAAGTGTATATTTCGGGATATGTATTTATATGTTTGGCCAGCAAAGTCTGTACAATATTGATTGATTTAAACTTAAATGATTTTCACACATTATTATAACGAAACGGGGTTTCCCTTCGAGACCATGAATGAACGTAACATCACGTTCAAAACGTCGACATAATTAAATAAACACTTCTTGAACCCGGTTAAGTCTCGTTTTGTTATAATATAATAAACTACGGTACCCACGCTAACTATCCAAGTCTTATTTTATTTCATCATTTTTCCTTTGACTTTTTGTTTATTCTACTTGCACGTAGGCACAATCACAAGATAATAATATTAAGCGTGTAAAGATAGATAATATCTAACCCGGTAGGTAATTCAAGCCGAGCGGTTTAATTATTACGAGGTATAAGTAACTTTTCAACTGAGCAGAACGCTATTAGTGTACACATTAGAGACTCCATTAGTTGCTTTAAGTATAACCGCAGTGGTAGGAATTTTTACTGTGGGAAATGGTAAGTATCCTTAAAATGTATATATTATATCAACCTAATATATGAGCGTTCTGGGTGAATACTCGTACATGCGCTATATTACCTACCTATACCTACCATGTCACTTTTTTAAATCTACTCTACGCTACATCTACAGCAAGACTGCGTGGTTTGCAGTCACAATCACTCATTATATTTATTTATTATTATCGTAAGAAATGTTTAAGCATTTATCATTCGTCACGGGACTAGGTACCTATATCAGTTTACCGTGCAACCTAAGAATATTACAAATAGCTTTTATCATAGCTGACCTGTGATAGCTAGAGCCTATCCATAGGACCGTAACAACTGATATTTTAATAGGTGACAGCTATGATAAAATAGTATTTTATGCAACAGTTGTATAAGAAGGGCCAAAAAACGCGAGAGTCATGAGTTACGATGTGAGCGTAGCGAACATCGTAAGAAAGATGCCACGAGCGTTTTTAGGGTTTCGTAGCCAAATGGCAAAAAACGGAACCCTTATAGATTCGTCATGTCTGTCTGTCCGTCTGTCTGTCCGTCTGTCCGTCCGTATGTCACAGCCATTTTTTTCCGAAACTATAAGAGCTAACGTAGTGGCACCAATGATCGACATTTTAAGGAGATAGTGAGCTTCTTTATAAAATTAAAAGTCATTTAGTCACCTTTAAACCAAAAGTAACGATTGAGTATGGTAAGGTATATTCTTGAGATAAGAATAGGATGTATTATTTTTATTTACTATACGCGGACTAGTAAAAAAACGCAAAAAAGGAAAAAGTGGATAAATCTCCAATCATCGACAACGAATATCCAGTAATCAACACCCAGTCATCGACAGTTACCAGTTACCGACACCCTGTTATCGACTATTACCTATATAATGTGTATCTGCCAAATCACCACCCTCTTGCGAACCCTCAAAGCGACGTCGTGTCGTGGAAATGCATAAATCCAAAATGAACTTTATGTTCGTGTGAATCTCACGACGTCGCATCGTGGCACGATGTCGCGTCGTACGATGATGCGATGTCGTGTCTTGTAATTGTGTCTTGGCCCTTAGTGGGCCATTAAAATAAAATTAACTGTTTAATAAGTATTCATTTATTGTCCACAGTACAATGTCCATATTTTTCTTTCTAAAGTGTATTATTAATCATACAAATACAGTCATACACACTTTTGTAACTATAATAAAAAGGTCAATATAAGTAACAAACAATAATGGTCAAAAAGTTTAAATTGCAAAAATCAACAATATTTACTGTAAAGTTATTCTTACTTAACTAATTATTAAATATTTTTATTTATCAAATCACTCTTTCAGTTCGTAATCAAATATCTATTTGGAAACAATGTTTCCTAACCAATTTCGTAATAATTATGAATTATTATAACTATATAACAATCAGTCATACCTAGTAGTAACTAGGTAACTCAGCCCTTAACTTCAACCCTTGTACTAATATAATTTCTGCAGTCTATCTTAACTTGTAGTAAATTCAATCAAAAACATAACAGACAACGTAAATGAGATCTTTTCTCAATTTCTAAGTAGCTTTGCACATATACCTAAGAGATCTTTTTGTAGTAAATATTATTTAGTTAGTTTTTTTATTAATTAAACGAGATCCTTTTAGAAAGATTAACTACCTAAGTACCTATTATATGAGATCTGTTTTAAAAGCTATACATATTTGGCAAATATTTATCCATTTCTGGAATTCTATAAAACCCTCTCTTGTTTAAACATATCGGTTCCTTTATCACTTCCATTATTTCTTTGAGCTTATAGAAAATTTTATCGGGCGGGTTAGGCCATTTAAATGAATTTCCAGTAGTCAATGCCATTGTACTTATTTCATACTCGTTCTTTCTCAAGCTTTCTATCTTACCAGGAAAGTACTCCCCTTCATACTTAATTATTACGAAATTTCCAATCGAAAACTTCCTGTTTTTATTTGGTTTAGTTGCTTTTGAAGATGCAATTTTACTTAAGGGCAAATTCTCTAAATCCGAGTCTACAGAATCACAGTCTATTTGATTCTTTGTTTTTGTTCTTTTTTCTCTTTCTGGTTCTTTCTCTTCGTCATCATCTAAATTATAACTAATATCACTTTCAGCGTATGAAATCTCCACATCTGACTCTTCTGAAGTCGAATCGTCTTGAACAGTTTTCTTAGTTTTCTTAATCTTGCTTTTATTGTTCTTTTCATTGATTAACTGTTCTTTTAATTTCTTTTTTTCTATTCTCTGTCTAGCTCTTTCGTCTTTTTCTTGCTGTTTTTTATTTTTCTCAGTTTCCTTTTTCTCGTGATATTCTTTCCAAGCTTTACTTGTTACTGTTGATGGAATTTTCTCTCGTTTCATTCTCTTCTTATTACTATCCATCAAATTTTCCGGCCAAAACAAACTCCTCTTAAAAGGAGATGGAACAATCACTCCCAAAACTTTTTCCAAAGACTTTTGGGGTGTTGCGGACTGCGGTTCCATAGTACTAATGATAGGTTGTTGAGATATGTTATTTCCTATTAATTCAGGGAAACTGGATGAAGATGAAGGATTCGGTGGTGAAAGTGCTTGATCGATTAACGTATTAACTGTGGAGTTATTATCAGGTTGTTGACTTTGAGGATATCCTGTTACTTCAGCTGAACCGATGGGTGAAGTAAGTTCCGGTATTAAAACAGGTTGGTTAGTAACAGTATCAATCTTAGAGATATTGTTAGGTTGTTGCATTAGAGGATCTTTAGATAAATCGGTTGGTAAAGAACGTTCTGGCGGTGGAAGAGGTTGGGTAACAGCATCATGCCTGACGTTATAGTTTAGTTGTAGAGGAAGATATTCTACTATTACTTTAGGCAAATTGGCTGACGATATGGACTCAGATGGAAATGTTTCATATTCAGTGGTGACTGTTTTTGCTACATGCAAACTGTGAGTCACGCCAATGTTATCATCTACTGACTTCTTTGAGTTACGTGCTGATAAATCAGTTTCTATTAAGTCATTGGAATTGCCATCTTTTGGTGGATTTTCCGTCTGCATGCTGTTGAAGTGCATTTCTTGAGTTTCTGTAGGCACAGCGTCACCAGCATCTGATGGTATAACCATTGCTTCATCCGTTACAACAACATCGTTCATTTGAGCAGTGTTTACATCATTTGACGGATACCTCGCCTGTTCCAATGTGGCTGACGTTGTAGGAGTATCCACCAAACTTGAATGACACAACGCGTCTTCGGATTTGTTTTTGGCCCAAATCAAATATAAAGCCTCGTCTTCATCAGGGATTTCTCTTTCTAGTGTGTTTCTATTTTCAAAGTATAATTTATTGAATTGCTGTAACTTTTCGGCTGAGAACACGTTTACGATTTCACGTTCTAAATACTTCATAAATTCTTTCTGCATTGGATTGGTTTTAGTTGTGGTTTCTATTTCGGTTTTAGATATTTTAGACATGTCGATGTAATCAGGACCAAATGGAAAAAGGCCCCCCGCTCGGAATCCGTTTTGGACACAATCTTTTGTTACATTTGTGAGAGCTTTTTGCAACACTGGGGCAAAGTTCTCTTTTCGAAGAACTTTGCCAAGGTTCTCCATTTTCCATTGCGTCACGGCTTTTTTCCAATAAGCTTTGAGTGGTCTGAATACTGACAAGTCCATCGGTTGTAGAATATGCGTAGAATTTGGGTACAAAGCAACGACTACAATACCATTTTCGGAGCAAAAATTTGATAAATGAAGCGTCAGGTGTGATTTGTGGCCATCCACAAAGAACAAGACCGGTTTTTCAATATTATTTTGCTCTAACCAAGGATTGAAGACATTAGTCATATATTCATAGAACGTGCTGCTACACATCCACCCACTCTCCGATTTACCTATTGCCCATTCATCGGGAACACTCACAGCGATAGTTGAAGGAATTCGTTCGTAACTAAATATGATCATTGGAGGGGCTAGGTCTCCAGCTGCATTTCCAGTTATTAGGACAGTAAGATTGTCCTTTTCATCACCGCAGCTGCTGTATGGGTGTTTATCTCCTTTTTTGGCGAGTACACGGCCAGGTTTAGGTGACAAGAAGAAAGCGGTCTCGTCTGCGTTGAATATTCTGTGTGGGTCGTTTAAAATAGTTTTGAAGTTATTTTCATCCAAATAACTTTCGATCTCAGTAAACCAAGTCCTGATTTTATTTTCAGACACATTATCTCGAGCTCTTGACAAGTTGTCTGGCACTCTTTGTGTCAAGTTTGGATGTCTCTTCATGAACGACTGAAACCACTTCTTGCTGGGCCTATTGTTTGTGAAAGGATTTGGTCTGTTTTGATCAATTATTATTTTTTGCACACTGTCTAGTAGCGAATCTTTTGTCAGTGGAATATGTCTTTCAGATAACGCTAATATCCACTTTTCCAAAATGTCTTCTTCCCCTTTAGTTAAAACTGTGCTCGGCCCCATAGCGCAACCCATTGTTGTTTTTCCCGAAATTTTATCATGGAGCGTAATCCTAGGTACTCCGAATAATTTCGCAGCAACTGCAATCTTTTCGCCATTTTTCACAGCTTCTACGGCTTTTTCTAACTGGTCGGGAGTATAATTTTTTTTCGGAGCCATCTGTAAGAACCAATCATCGACACATATTATTCCCCAATTATCGTCACTTGTCGATTACTGGTAGCTCGACTTTGATTAGTTTACTTCAAATATCTACCAAATACGCAAAGTAAGAAGACCTATATTCGCTTGTCAAATGAAAAATGTTTCAAAAAATTATTATCGACACGTGTCGATTATTGGAAAAGTCAATTTGTGAAAACCAGTGATCGACACCAACATTTTACTAATATCAAAATAACCTTTAACTTTCATTATAACAGAAATCGATCCTATAGTTCTTATAATAACCCGTGAAAAACATAAAATTCAAATAAGTTACAATACATTCGTAAAATTAACCAAAAAAAATACTCACTTCCTTAAGGATTTCACTAAGAAATGTTGTTATTTTCACCGGTACTCCAGCCGCAATCAGTTGTCACACCGCCATTTCAAAACAAAATGGCAGATTTCACTCAAATGTCAATGCGAGTCAGTCAAAAGTGTGCTATCTATGGTACAGTGTTGCCATATTAAGTAATCGGTTTCCTACTCTTATTTTATTGAATTAAAAAATAAAGTGTCGGTAATTGGTCCTTGTCGGTCATTGGTGCCACTACGTTATACTGTTGAAACTTGGTAGGTAGATGTATTCTGTGAACCGCATTAAGATTTTGATGCAAAAATAAAAAAATAATAATAAATATTGGGGGCTCCCCATACTTAGAACTGAAACTCAAAATTTTTTTTTTTCATCCAACACATACGTGTGCGGTATCTATCTATGGATAGGTCTTCAAAAATGATATCGAGGTTTCTAAAATATTTTTTTTCTAACCGAATAGTTTGCGTGACAGACGCTTCCAAAGTGGAAAAAAGTTGGTCCCCCCCTCCTCTAACTTCTAAAATAAGAAAATGAAAAATCTAAAAAAAACATATGATGTACATTACTTACTATAAAAACTACCAACGAAAATTGTTTTGAACGAGATCTAGTAAGTAGTTTTTTTTTTTATACCTAACTTTGCACCTAATTTCTCATCATCATCATCATCATCATCAGCCTGTTTCAGTCCACTGCTGGACATAGATAGGCCTCTCCCATGGCACGCCACTGAGCTCGATTTTCAGCTCTCGTCCTCCAGTTACTACCCGCTGTCCTACGAATGTCGTCGCTCCACCTTGTTACAGGGCGCCCTACACTACGTTTACCGATTCGTGGCCTCCACTCCAGAACTCGTTTGCCCCAGTGGTCATCGGACCTAATTTATATGGGGCGCTATACATACCAGGTGCAAACTTAACTTAACCACTTAGGGATGGAAAGTGTTTGTACGGAACCCTCGGTGCGCGAGTCCGACTCGCACTTGGCCTTGGACTTAGTGTGTATTGAGCCTTTAAACGTATTATATATTATATGATCATTATACTATAATGATATTATGCCATTTGAAATTATAATAAACGTTATTACTTATATTATTCCTTTATTATACCACTTGATCGTTATATTGACCAATATTATATCATAAGTTGATTATGGCAACCGTTAAGCACAGATGAGGAATATGAGTAATCTTAAAAAAATAAAATATGAGTAACATTCCTTGCAGGATAATACCTATTTGTTCCCAGTTACAGCACATTATTAGTCAAAAACCGGCCAAGTACCTACACAGAGAGTTGTTTTTGTTTCAGGTTTCTGGTATGTTCAGATAGAATAGGTAGGTAAGATTCCGATATACCTACTCGGAAATTAAAACGATTTTGATGGTGTGCCGCAGCGCATGTGAATACCTATTTCTAGTAGGTACCTAATGATAATTAAATTTGACTAATAAATTTAAATAAATCGATCGTATTTTCATTTATCTTGACTTTGTATAAAATCGTTTCTAAGCGGTGTCAACCCTAGCCTCGTTTTGCCGGCACGTGCGGCCAACGACCCGCGCGTTCAAGGTCGCTCCATTGTTAAATTGAGTAGGCATGAAAAGCAGTAGGTATTTGCCTTTTTATTCAGACATGGGTATCTGTTCGAAGAACTATTATATTAATCTGTGGTATAGTTTCCAGATTTTTGTAAGTATTTGTTTTGTAGTATGAGACGATATTACTTGCCAAATTTCATAGTTCTAGGTCATCGGGAAGTACCCTATCATTTTGATTCCCTTGAGTGTCGAAATATACTTTTTTTGCGACATAACGGCCGTATCTTTTTTCATGTTAACGTAGAAGTTTGATTTTTCACAGCTTCAAAGGACCGTAGACCTGAGTATATAGTGTTCATTTCAACTCGATACCTCCACGCGTTCTCGAGATAAAGTGTTTTGACAGACAGACAGACAGACGGTCAACAAAGTGATCCCATAAGGGTTCAGTTTTTTCCGATTGAGGTACGGAACCCTAAACAGTAAGAAGGGTTGTAACACCAAATAATAAGTAACTTAAGGTTAACATCTCTATTCAGGAATGTATCTATATACATATGCGTATCAGTTATTTGCAATGTACACTAAAAAAATACTGAGTAGGTAACATAAAATCTGTCTTTATTATATTTCAAGTAGGCTCATCAAAGATATTACAGTAAGCATCACAATCATCATCTTGCACATAGGATGTGAAGTAGTTGCCATCTGACACATTGTAGTCATACTTCTCACAAATACAGTAATGAGTACTTTTTCCACAGCCCCTACACTTGCCTCGGTGCTTCAATATTACCTCCTCCTCAAACTCACAAGTCACAAACTCATCTAAATTACAAGAGTAAATCAAATTATCTGGAATATTCAATTTTTCATACAAATATTCATCAACTGCTTCAAAAGTATTAAGTAGATTGAATATTGGTTTCTGTGCTTTAGTCAATATTTTCTCAAGCATGAAAACTAAATGATGATGGTAGCATTGGAATGTAATTTTATCTCTATTTTGATCTTTCAGATCCATCCACATTCGGACACAGTCTAGCGGGGTGCGAGTGGCACCACTGAATAGAGCAGGATTTGATAATATTCCACTGGCAGCCATGACTCCATTGCACTGGACCTCGTCAAACAACTCATCAGCATCTTCTAAAGTCTTTATGCCCCCATTAGCAATAACAGGTATGTTAATGGAAGAACAAACCTCTCTTAAAGCAGGTTTATCGATTGCATCTCCAGATTTCTGAGTGGGAGTCCGTCCGTGAACAGTCAAGAAATCTACTCCACATTTTTCCAATTGCTGGCACATGTCTATTGTCTTTTTCAAATCTTTCAATATTCTTATCTTGACTGACATACTGAAATTTTCAGGCAATCTATTTTTTACTCCTCTTACAATACTGTGAACTATATCGGGCTTGGATAGTAATGCACAGCCATATCCATCTTTCATAGCCCAGCGTTGTGGGCACCCACAGTTGAGATCAACGCCATCTGTATATGGGAACAATAAGGTGGAAGCATCCACGAAATCATTTGCGTTATTGGCAGCAAATTGAGCAATAACTGGTGTATCGCTGATAGTTGTGGAAAATTCACTGGAGCGCGCCTTCTCGTTTTGACAGAACGAATCCGCCAATATCATTGGCGTGAATGATAAATCCACCCCATAACTGAAAAAATATAATGTACTCAGAATACATGTTTAATAAGTATATACAACAATTGGTTAGAATAATGCAGTTGATAACATTGAAGAAATGGTTGATAACGTGATCTTGCGTTATATTACATTACTTACTTTTTAACTAAAGTTCTGAACTGAACTTTGCTGTATCGCACCATAGGGGCGCATACTTTAAGGTAGGTATTCGATAGGCTAGCTTCACTGAATAAATTAGATATATTGGTTTTAGGTTTCATATTGTCTTCATATCAGTAACAGTAACACATAAACATAACATAACCTAAAAAGCAAAGTAAAGTAAGTACATAGTGCGATCAAATATTGCCCTAGAACAGGCTGGTTAGCTAGAACTAGAACAGACATTACACAACAGCTTTTGAAATCAAACTAAGCTGGTACTTTTTACTAAAATGAAAATTAAAAACGATATTTCACTAAGTTTTAACTAAGATGATAACACGGTACGGAAATATATCTCGAATTCTTGAGGTACCTATCTGAACACGCATGGCACTTAAGGCATTAGTAAACAATCAATATCGTGCAGCAAGAAATTTGTACCGTGTCTAGCGTGTGGCCCAACTATTAATATAAACCACACAATTATATAGAAAGGCTAGAAAAACAGAAGATGCCATATTGATTATATTTCATACAATTAAATGCAAAGAATATTTAGTAATTGGTCACACGCCTCCATTGCATTTTGACCGTCTAAGTTATCTCTCACAAAACTGTCAAAAAAAGCATGTCTTTAACTGTCAAGTGTCAATCGTCCTTGATGATTGATCATTCCTTGATTCTTAATTAAGGTTTATACGGTCTCAACTTTCAGTTTCTCCTAGCAATGAAATAAATAATAATGACTGGCTTACATTATTTTTAAGTGGAAAGGTTGAATTACTATTATAACATGGAGAAGGAAGAGCGGCTCCAACGAATAAAAGTTATGTAAATAATTTATACCAAGGTTATCAAAGAAACAAATTAACCCTTAAGTTTATTTATTTGTTTACTAGTCACATATAATTATTATAGTTCAGAATTCAGTAACCTAAACGCTTGCATGCTGTTATACAGACGCAAAACAATTAAAACACGTCTACATCTAAAACGACAAAGATCCTGGAAAATACACCATCATACTTACATCTAAGAAATACCTTATATATAATTCTTATTACAGCTGGTGCTTTTCTAGCGACTGTCGCTGGAGTTGCTGCGCTGGTAGGATTCGGTAAAACTTTAGCAGCTGCAAAAAAATCTGATCCAAAATATTTTAGTAAAGGTAGTGTGCACAAATCCATATCTGACAAATTGTTCTATGGGCGATATATTACACATGGCTAATGATACTACTGGTTTACTTTACAGGAGTACATGGGAGTGTAGAATTAGCTGATGCCGGAGCCATTTTAGCTCTAAGAGCCCTCGGCTGGGGCACAGTTTATGCAGTTGCTGGCACCTCTTGTATATGCTATGGAATTTGGAAACTTTCAGGAGCTAAAGATGTAAGACCACTTTTATTTTTTAACCTTTCGACCGCTCAGCACTGCAACGGAAAACTGTGTCGCTTACGCCATGCTGCCAGCAGATAGTATGATATTGTATAGCAGCAAATGACGTTGTGGCGTCTGGGGCACAGCTTTTCGTCGATGTGATTTGCCATCTTTGGCGCTCAAAAGCTTAGACTTCACACAGATACAATTACCTTCCCCTATCCCATTATATGAATAAATAATAACGATCATACCTACTGACTCCCTCCTGATTTATGAAACTTGGCAATACAGAGACCTGCCATGATAAGGTAAAAGGTGACCTTATTGTATGAAGGTCCATCCAAAAAGGTTGGTTTTTACCTTAGCACAGCAGATGTGTTGACCAAGTATTACCCTCTGCTGGGGTGTAGGGCTCGAATCAAACTCCTCCATTTGCAGCGGTCTTGGGCAGTCTGTTCTAACTCCTCCCACGTCATGCAAGGTTATAATTGCTAGTCTAAACAATTATATTCTACATAGACATTAATTTTATAACAGACTTACAGCATAACTTCATTAAGCAATGCAAAGTCAATAGCTAAGACAATTAATGATGATTACACACATGTTTTTTCAAGTTACAGTTTTAATATTTTTTTGTGAATTTGTTACAGCTTAAGGATTTCAGAATAAAGATGGGAAACATGCTGCCTGTTGTACCAAAGAACAACCCACCGCAATCTAGAACCGAGTTCAGTGGTCTCAATGACTTGATGTCATATTTAGCGGACGACTATGGAAAGAAAAAATAAGTTTCAATGTTATTTTGATGTAGATATATATTTATATAATTATAATTAATTAGGAGGTTATATCTTGTTTTATAATGAACTCCTTCTTGTAAGCGGGACCCTCACCGCAGTTCGCTTTGCAGGTGTACACCACAAGGACTCCCCAGTCTACACTGTTGTAGTCAAGTCCAACATTGATGAAGTTTAGAAGCTGTGGCATAATCTGAAAATAAATAAACATTAGTTATATTTTACATATTTATGAGACATGTCACATACACATTGGACCAGTAATCCGGAGGTACTGGGTTTGATTAACTAGCTCTTCTACCAGGTTAAGCATTTATACTAAACTTTGTATCAATGGTTCAATAGAAAATGGTTCACTTATTATATTTTTCCAAGGATACATTTTATGGAGCCTTAAAATAAATAAAATAAATTGATAATAAATAAATAAATTGGGAGGACGCCCGTGTTGGCCCGGAAAGCCGTTGGAAACGCAGGTTCGAATCCTGTCCGAATCATTAAATTTTTCAATTTTCGCTTCATTTGTAAACATTTAGTTTACGTTAGCAGATGTTACTGCTTTAATAAAAATAAGTAATTCGGGTGTAGCACATCGTTACTATCGATTCTCAACAAATTTGAGACGATGGTGCCGACGATAAAGTCTAAATCTTTACGGTAGATGGCGCTACGATGCCACCCTAAGGCATGTCGAAGCAACTGGTTGAAAAATTCAATGGCTCTGACATCTGATTCGGTGGTCCAATTGGGAGGACGCCCGTGTTGGCCCGGAAAGCCGTTGGAAACGCAGGTTCGAATCCTGTCCGAATCATTAAATTTTTCAATTTTCGCTTCATTTGTAAACATTAAAATAAATAACTGCAAATTTGGACAAATATTTTTTTCCATAATTAACAAAATAATTAGCTCTCACCTGGAATTCAAATTGTCTCTCTCCATTGCAATACTGACAGTTTTCAACATCTGTTACAATGGCATTCTCTGCTTTCCCAGTAATCCACAGTGGGGTGCCACCCCTTTCATAGCGAAGGACTTGATCAGGATGCCTGGATATTCTCTTGTTGAACTTGTTAAAGACCTTGTCATCAGGTACTGTGCGGCCTGCGTATTCCTCCAATTCACTGTCACTCACATTCGACAGAGTACCAGCTCTTTTTTCTCGCATCATTTCCTGTAATTTTTTCATCTCTTGATTTTCGTCTACTTTCTTAGGGGTTTCATCATCTTCCTCTTCTATTACGAGCTCCCATTCTTTGTATACTATAGACTCTCCTGCCTCAGTTATAATAAAGTAATTATCTGGAGCTTCATCTGTCTGTAATAGTAGTAAAAAAATATAAGTGATTGATAGGTCTAAAATTCACAATCAGATAGAAAAAGTAGCTGCGCACAATAAGATCTTTTTTTTTTACAGGTATGTAGGTAATTTTGAGCACTTGATGTGCTATATGTATCAATACAACAGAACATAATAATTTTTGATTACCTGCAGACTGGGGCAAAGTTGTTTATGTCCTTTATTCCAGTCAAGTACTTGGTGTTTGCGACTGCAATAGTATGTTTTTTTGCATTTGGAGCAATGAGAGGGTGCTCTAAGTCCACATAGTTCACAGAGCCTTGGCCATTTATCCATGGGAAATTTCTAAAAAATAAAAACGAAAGTTAATAACTTAGCAAATCACAACACAAAGCAACAATACCACAATAATTTCAAACTCACTTCCTCTTGCTCCTTGTATGGTACAAAGGAGTAGAACTTATTTTGTCTTGGTAATTGGCACCTGAGTGCTACTAAGTTTTCGGTGGAATTGTGCTCGCAACAAGAACCATTTTTACAAATAAATACAAAAATAGTCCGGTGGAAACCATCTTCTATTTCATCGAAAGGAGCATACACCTGTAATTAATTGAATTGTTTATATACAAAAAAGTATTTTACTATGTGGACTATATATACTATTACTATTTATATGCTTTTATATCATTTATTTATTGCACCTTGGTAAATACAAAGTTGTTTGTTATAATTAAGTAAAACGTGTGCTGCTCTGTGGTGGCGCAACCATAATGAAAATCAATTCATTATATGGTGAAATGATGTACGAGTACTATCTATGAGTTCTCTGTGGTGCCGCTGCAGAGTATGCTCCCCAGCGGTGCCACAGGTACAGCCAAAAACATGATACGTACATGGTGTATGTTCAATGCACATTATTTCACCATATAATTAATAGATTTTCATTATGGTGGTGTGGCTACAGAGCAGCACACAGTAAAACATCTTAAATACATACAACAGGACCTTATTATAAAATACATAATTAGACTGTTTGTCTTATTTATTTATTTATTTAAACTTTATTGCACAAAACAAAAGTCAATACAAATGGCGGACTTAATGCCAAATGGCATTCTCTACCAGTCAACCATAGGGCCAAACAGAGATACTAGAAGTGGGTGCAAATCAGAAATCTGATGGTACAGAGAGGATCTAGAGTACAAGTAAATACAAAATATTATATTACTGTTTATACAAAAATACATATACCTACATTTACACACTATAATATAATAAATATACAGATATATACATAATATAATATATATATAAATATATACGAAAGTCTACAACATGGGATGATGGATGAACTATTCGAGCTCTTGTTCCAGCAGATGCTTACGCAGCATACACTTGAAAGCTACCTTGCTTGGGGCTTGTCTGATAGAGAGAGGGAGTGAATTCCAGAGACGGCATGCCTGAACGGCGAAAGAATTAGACATAAAACCAGTATGGTGCGAAGGAATGGAAAGTTTGAGTTCATGTCTTATGTATTACGGGTTTGCTTACTATAGTTTTATAATTTAAGGTTAGGTGCGATAAATGTGGCTTTTTGTAACTTTTTTTATACAGTATCAGTACCCTATCACAACACTGACATTGTTCCCATCAGTAACATTTCGCCAGATAGATTATTCTCCCCTGAAACCCTTAATATTTACAGGGTTTTCTAAACATTGTTCGAAAGAACCCATTAGGTTAAGTTTGTTTTATAATAATTCTGCAATATGAAAAGTTTTGGAAAAAAGGGTTTCGGAATAACGAAATTTGGATAACCGTTACACATGGGAAACAAATCTTCGGAGTATTCGGACTTCCGATAGGTAACTTACAGTATCCACTTACTTGACATATCAACACAAGTGGTTCCTCGCATTTCTTGCAAGTGAGCTCTTTCGGATGAGGGATGTTTTCAAGATCCAACCAAGCAGGTTTCCCACCGATTTTACTCGGGAAAAATCTAGGATGTAGAAGCCAGCTGCTTTTTTCCTCTAGTAATCCTATGTCTACCTTGCGTGAAGACGACGTTGAAGCCTCAGCCATTTTATGAGCGAAGGTGCTGTTAGTTTTACTAACACTTTATTGTACTATGAGAATTAAATCACTGTAAGTTCTAAAGTTAGATTTTTTCCCTTTTCCACTATTCGCAATCAATTTATTTCTCATTCAACATGTGTGCACTGTGCAGCCAATTTGACAATTGACTGGAATTGAATTGACATTTGATTTGACATTGACAGTAGACTGGATTCAATTTTATTGCGCCTCCACACTACTCGCGAAGTTGACTGAAGTTGGACCATAGTTGGACGAATAATAAAAATATCGGACAACCTCACACAAATCGATCTAGTCCCAAATTAAGCTCAAGAAGGCTTGTGGATACTAGACGACGATATACGTACTTATATAGATAAATATATACTTAAATACATAGAACAACCATGACCCAAGCACAAATATTCGAGTTCATCACACAAATATTTGCCCTGGCCGGGATTCGAACCCGGCCAGGGCAAATATTTGTGTGACGATAGTGTGAGTAAAGAGTATCTAGACACGCGGCAGCGTGTCCAGCCAAGTTCACCCCAAGAACTAGCGAGCAGCAGCCGTGTGTTATATTACACGAACCATTTGGAGCCACTTTTGACCCCTCAATAACTCCAAATCTATTAAACATAAAAACTAGAAATTTGGCTTATGTATTTAGATCCTTTAGAACAACTAGAACCCCAAATTTCATAAATATAGGTGAAATAGGTATTGAGATATTAAAGTCCAAAAAACGGTATTTTTAGCACTGACTGACTGACTGACTAGTAATCAAAAACCTAACCCACTTCCAGGTGACCAAGAAAGGTGAAATTTGGCATTCAGCTTGGTAATTGTGTGTGTAGACATAAAAAAATCGAAAACAGTGATTTTTTTACTTTTTTAATTATTATTATTATTTATGCTTCTTGCCTCAGAACTCCGTCATTCATTAACCGATTTGGAAAATTCTTTCTTTGTTTTAAAGATGTATTAGCATAGCTCACACTCTTTCTCTCTCTCTCACTCACACACACACACACACACACAAGAATCTAACACGTACCTACTAACCGATTTGGAACATTCTTTGTTTGTTTAAAAGATGTACTAGAATAGCACACACACAAGTAATTAACAATTAATTATTAAATAATTTACACATCATAATAATTTCTGTACAAAAGTAATGATAATGATATCCCATCAAAAACATAAATGTTAAATTAGAGCCAAGTTCTCGCATGCAACGTTGTCGACTTCGCCGACAAAAGAATTGAGATCTATATGGGCGCCAAGTTCTTTGCCCTAAATTTTTTAGATACAAGCACATGCGACATACTCAATGCATTTATTTTACTTGGGGTGTAATTCAATATCCAGATTTGACTTGGCTAGTTTTCACAAACTGACTTAATTTTATCTAAGTAACATAGTATTATTATCAAGCTAACAGTATAAGTAACAGGACGTACACTAACTTGCGTACATACCTTTACGAAAATAAGTTAATGATTAGACAAATGTAATATAAATTTTTATGTAAAAACTAGCCAAGTCCAGTCTTGATATTGAATTACTCCCCATGTAAAATAAATGCATTGAGTAGGTATGTCGCATGTCCTTGTATCTAAAAATTTTAGGGCAAAGAACTTGGCGCCCATATAGATCTCAATTCTTTTGTCAGCTAAGTCGACAACGTTGCATGCGAGAACTTGGCTCTAATTTAACATTTATGTTTTTGATGGGATATTATATAGTGGCACACACTACTCGCGAAGTTGACCGAATTTGGGCGAATACGTCTGTACTTCACCACTTCACTTCGGCACTTCGTCTTACACCGGCCAACTTTACCCGACGGCCGACTTCTGATTTTTGTCGATTTTTTCGCCCGAGTCAAAGAACCCGAAGTTGCCCGAAGTGCGCACATGAAGTGCCGCTTCATTCACTACTCGGCTGACTTCGGATCGCATTGGTCACAATTTTTTATTAAAATTATAAATTAGCTTCAGCATGCTTTATCATACCAAACGTGACAGTACATGTTAAAGGTATAGCAAAAAAGCGTGACATAGGGGGGGAGGGGTTCAAAAAGTCGACATTTTGCGTGACGTAATATGTGGACGACCCCTTAGGTAAAACTTGTACGAACTTATGACACGTCCCCTATCCAGTAGTCTGGTAAAAAATATTCTATAACTATCTCCAGATGTCCAGCTATATCTGTACCAAGGTTGGTTAAAGTCAAGAGCGGACAAAGAAATTTTGTGTAAAATAAATTCCGGCGATTTTCCTCACAGGAATTGACATTTGGGGATCAGGATCCTTCCTAACAAAACCATTTTATAAAACACAATCAAAGCTATTTTATGAATCTAGGCCAGATTAATTTTAATTCAACGCCACATCCATTCGCGGCGTTGGAAAAAAAAAGTAGGTACCTCAGAAATCAAAATAAAACTACATAGTAACTTAACCTCCAGGTTTATATTTTGTGGAAACTAATATAATTACACAAGTTAATTTTAAATCTTTACATTATAAAATACAGTAAATTTAATACATGTTAATTATTAACTAATATTTACAGAGTCCATGTAACAACTGTACACTTTATTAAATTAATAATAATTTAATAGATATGGTATATGGACAGGCAACAACTAACATTCATTCCGCTTGAATTTCTTACTGGATTCGTTGATAGCATCGTCGAGTTTGTTAATCCGACGCGACTTCAGGAACGAATTACTGTCAGCCTCACTCACGGTCTGTCTAAAGTGCACACTGGATACGTTTTGATTATTTACACCATGTTTTTTATCACCCATACTTTTATTATTCTTATTAACTAATAACGTATTTGAAATTTGAATGTCTTTAACTAATTCACTAGTGTGGAGCTTAATGGGTATCAGAATTTGATTTTCATTGTCACCCTTTTTGATAAACCCTGGTTTTATTTGCAGTCTATTTTCGGCGTCACCACCTGATATTCTGATAGTCTTTCGGAGTAGTGCATCTGCTGCGTCTGTGAAATTCTGTTTCAGCAGAATGTCGCCGGTCGACATCTGCTTGACGAAAGTGAGGGTAGCTCCTCCTCCCACTTCGGAATCCTTCCCATCTGTCTTAATCATTTTAGTTTTGCTTGAATTCGGCTTATCCACGTCTGATTCATCTTGGTGTTCTTCAGTTTCGAGTAATTTACCTGAAAAAAAAAACCATTAAGTATAGGCTTCCTAAATCTTTATTTTGCGGCTCACATAGGGATGAATCTGCATTTGGAGAGATAATTCATCCCACGAAAACTAAAAACATTTTATTGTGCAGAAATAAATATTTCCCATTTTCATTGGGTTACAATGATCTAAAATACCTCATATGATGTTGTTTGATTCCGGTTTAAACCGCTTTTTCTTAATCATCTCATAGTTAACTATACTTCATCTACGGAGACGAGTTAATATACTGTCCTCTTAGTTGCACTTTTGTATGCAAATGAAAGGGACAAATGAAGGCCGTTCGGCGTAAACATTTGCACCTCGATGTCGGAATAGGCTTACATGCCGTCGTTAAGAATATTTATATTTTTGTTAGTGCATTCTGTTGCCAAATAAAAGGCTTAATGTTCACAATTTTTATACGTATAAACTATGTGAGAGGTTATGTAAAGAGAATTAAATTGGTTTAAGTATTTTATTTATTTTTCAATGGATTGATAAAAAAGCCAGGTAAACGTTGACAATAGCTAATTTCAAAGAAGGATATCGCGTCCACACCGTACGAGAGACAGATGTTGACTGAACTTTGATCGCCATGTAAACCTCTCCGACGCGTATTTGTTACCCTTATCGCTGACCAATCGCATGCTTGCTCACTTTTCTAGTACTAACTCGTTTCCCTGGATGAGGTATAGGTAAACGAATCGATCAAGATGAGTAAATAATCTATATTTATATTGATGACCAAATCGTTAATGGAAACTACAGTAAGTCTTTTGTCGAAAAAATATCAACAAACACAAGAAGTTAGGGTATTAAATAAATATAACAAAAATAAAAATGGTGTCATAATTTAGAAAACGTACCGTTTAACGTTGGGAATACAATATCAGGCAAGGTTAAATGCGAGTCTGGGTTATATCGGTTCATAAGGGCCTTCAGCAACAACGATATTTCTTCCCGTTTCCGCGTAACTACAATTTCGTCAAACCAATTCGCCAACTGTTTAATAGGCATTGCATAGTCTTTCACAGGATCCTGAAAATGATGCATATTTTAATGAATCATAGCAATTTTGAAAAAATAAAAAATGTGACACTATGGTGAAATAATTTACATGTGTAAAGTTTATATCAATTTACATTTACTTTTGATCTAATTTTATTTATTGTAGGGAGGAAGAAATGATATCGAGATGAGATTAGGTAGAATGTAAATGTAATAAAATGAAGAATAATAAACCATTGATACAAAAATCAAAGCTCAAAGAAAATTTTAAATGAGTTGCCTGGTGGTAGAAACCGAGAATCCAACCCGGTATCTCTGGATTGCCGGTCCAATTGTGGTGTTAAAATAATGACATTACATGTTTCATACATTTATGATGATTGATGAATAATATTATGTATGTTCATACCTTGAAGAACTGTTCCACATATTGCAATAAATACAGCCCACAATCCGTAAAATTATTCTGTTGTGGGATTTTGGGACAGCTTCCTTTAATATTATCCTTGTTAAAGACTTTTGCTGGCGAAATCTGTAACACAAAGGATACTATTTGAATATCCTTAGTAAATGTATATGTCACTGTAAAATTGTGATAACCATCAGTTTATAAAATTTATCTAGAGAGATTATAAACTCACCTGACCTATCCGCAGTTTCTAATCTCACTACATAGTTAGTTAATAAACAAATGGTGGTCACAATTATATGGTGTCATATATATTTTAAAGTAAAAGGGTTTTTTAAGGGAATAATATTTGTAATGAACTAATGACTATTTTACCTTTGCTTGATATTCACAAGTGAGATAGTCACGCAAAGTCGCTACAACCCTAGATCTGGACGCCCCGGCAAGCGAGTCGAAAATGAGAATACAAGGCCTGAAAAAAAAAGTTATAAGTATTAGATAATGTCCAATAATATTAACAAAAGAAATTAAGAACTGTTTTTTTTTATTCATAATCCTTTATCTCAAAAACGACTAATGTAGAAATGTATTAAGATGTTTTCATAACATGAACAAACAGCACTTGCAATGATTAGACTCTTATGAATCTTATAATACCTTTCAATCAATTTCTTTAATCTAATCTCATTTTGATCGAATGTGCTGTTTCATACTTATTGATTCATTTGTATATGGTCTGGCGTTTATAGTCTATTAGACAGCCAGTACTATTTTAGTAAGGTTTATGAAATTTGTTTAATTATGTTTGTATTTTAATTTCAACACTGCCAATATTATCTATCACTTCCTAGCTTCCTACCCTACTCAATACCCGAGAGATGAGTGACTAATACCACGCGGCATGGAAGAGGATGGGCTGCAATAGATATAATAATAATAATAATAAACCATTTATTTCGGATAAGATCCATAGTTGTTAGTTACAAACTTATATGCTAGTAGATATAGAGATAGTAGATATAGATATAGATATAACCAGCACTTACTGTTTGATGGGTTCCGTTTTGGAGACCGGCGGAGGCTCAACCTTTCTTTCCGCTGCGGCCGCGGCGGCTGCGGCGGCGGCCTCTGCCTCCTCTTCATCGGAATCGCACTGCATGTCCAGGTCACTTTCCTGCGAAGAAAATTAATTATCCCTTCGTGTGGCAAATTCCCGCTCCGGGAGACAAGGTCGCTAGTTCAAGCCTCGTTATGGTAAAATAGAGCAAAAGATTCTGGATCGAAAAAAAATGGAAAAAGATGGTCAAAGAATTTGTTTAACTGGTAATTAAATTAGCATCCTTTTCCGATGTTACCATGAACGAGAAGCGACGATGGTTCTATACGGGTAGGTATAAAAAATTACGATGCTATTAAAACATACAAGATATTCAGGGAAATTCTTTATCCTTAACCACACGATATGATATCTTTAGCACCATAAAATCTTCTTGTATCCTTCTTCTATGTTTGTGCCTGAAACTGCTATAATACACTAATCAACAAAACCAAGGCAGACAAGTCCAAAAAGTCCAAGAGAAAAACGTTTATCAGTTGTTTCGTTATGGGTTACTTTACTACCCATGTCCCAAAATTGTCTAGGTCATCTAAGGAGTAGCAGTCTTGGCAAACCTACCTCTGCCTCAGCCTCATCTCGCTCGCTGAGATTGTCCGAGTCACAATTTAATGTAAGCTGTTCCTGCTTCGTCAGCGGCGTTATTGTGGTGTTCCCGATTTGCATGGACGACCTTCGTTCTGAAACACGTTTGCTTTTATTTAAATCTTCTTTAAATAATACTAGGCTGAGTAACAGTCAAATTCAATCAGTTGTAGTAATTGATCAGCTTTTTTTAACTCTCTCTAAATTTTGTTAAGTCCTTTGTTTAAAAACTTAAATATTTTCAGTTACACCACCACCACGACGGACAGTAAGAGCACATTAAGTATAAAACAAATACATACCTCTTTTTTTAATTTCCTGTGGTGTTACAGTTCGGTTATCAATCATACTCCGGCATCCCTCAAGGCTCGGGTGACAAATTATAGCAACAAACCAATGACAGTTTTCATTAATAGGAACTACTATGAAGTCTTTGTCAAATATATTGACGTTTTTCGTCCACGTCTTGACTCTCGCGTGTCTCTTCTGTGCTGGAGTCAGACTGTTGTCCCACTCAAGGGGATTCGAACTCTTGTTCACTTTACTTGGTTTAGTGGTTAGTCTTTTGTAGAAGAAAGTACTAAATATATGAGTCTTTTCTCTCTGACTGTGTGTAAGAACATCATGAACTAAGTATTTTAAATAAAAATCTATTATAACATCATTCAAGAATTGATCTTGAGCTAGGCACATGTAGTCTTCTGTATTTATAGGTATTCCACCTTTTCCGGGTGGGTAAATTAATATCTGTCTTATTTCCGTAGGACCAGAGCTGAAAAAAGATTGAGCTCATTATGTACCCGAATAATATTAAATATAATGGACACTAAAACTAACTAATTATTGTCTTTGCAATTTATTCATTTTATATATGTCATAGTATTACTGCCCATAATGGGTGTAAATTAGAAGCGTGTCAACCACTACCGTTACGATATCCTTCTAAATTTCCGAATGATACTGAGATAGCAGTTGAAACACTTCTGATTTTCACCCCAATATGATCTAAACAATCAATATAAAAATAGGAAAAATTATCATTTTATTATCCAATATATTCAGGTTCAATGAGCTATCCAACTTAATATAGTTTATAAGAAAAAGCGAGAATTAAATTTGCGATATTGAGCGATCTAAATGGGCCCTGTACTGCTAAGAATTACTTCGACTTACCTTTTAACCCCACTTGTACTGGAAGCACTTGCTGACCTGGTGGTCATCTTTGTGACGCTGTTGGTTTCTGTTGTACATGTTCTGACCAAAATCTCGTTAGCCTCTCGAGGGTTGAGCTCGTCCATCGTTTTACCGAACAATGTCTTAAATGCCATCCTAGCCTCATCTGATATACATTCTGGCAACAGAGTTATTCTTTTGTGTGGATCAACTTTTGACATTGGGTTATAGTAAGGACCTGTAAAGAAATTTAATATGTGTTACCTAGTTTTAGTAATATGTGTTACATATTGCACATTATTTTATTTTTTTGCTTTCAGTACTGTTTCCAGCTGAATAAAAGAAAGACAAAACTAAGCTACTAGCCCGCAGGTAGCACAACAACTCCGAGCAGTGAATGCATGGATGCAGCACCTAATGTCAATCAGTTCAAGAACCAACTTGCCAAGCAAAACACTGAGCAACAACCTTAAGAATTAAGATACAGATCACTGGATATAGGCATTATCAGTTGTTAAACTGCCTGCTGGATAATAAATAATAATACATTAGGAAAGTCAATTTTTTTTTATCAAACTTGGATTAAGATAAACATTATAGAGATTGAATACACGTACCTGCTTCATCCGTCATGTCTAGAACTTTTCTTATATAGAACCCACATTTGTTCATAGTGTACAAAAAAATAACAGGTACGCCTTTGGAGAAATGTGCTAATATTCTTACAACTTCCTTCAGCTGTATTTGAAGTGCCACGTCGCGCGTTTCATCTTTGAGTGAGGGAGCTACTATTTTTATTCCTTTTGATGAAATCGTGACCTATGAACAGACACAACATTTTGAAGTCATAACTGGTATTAAGGGCTTGACACATTAAATATTATTCTAATCAAGTGTATTACGTAATGTTGTCTATCTATCAGTTTGTAAAACAGAACTTTTTAAAGTGATATTCATCTTTCAAATCAGTATACAGTTACACTTAACCTGGTGACTTTGACCTAGCCCTTTTAGCCAGTTTTGGACTACACAATTATATAATATTATCAATATTCCTACTCCCTACTAACATTATAAATGTGAACGTTTGTGAAGATGTTTGGATATATGGTATTAATTACTCTTGTGACTCTGTAATGCATTAAACATCAAATGGATTTAATTTAACTTGTTACATAGAAAGATCAAGTCATACTTAATTTCCATTTAATAATTAATTCATAAAATAATATTTTACATGTCAAACAATTTATTATAGTTGTTAATTCTTAAACTACTTTTAGGTTAGATATACATTAATGCTTGAAATTTACCAAAACTACAAGGGCAAGTCATCAGGAAATATCATCCTGTGTTTGAAAAGAAAACATCAACGTTTTACATTTTAATGTGAATAGATTAAAATGTAGTGAAACCCAATTCAGGAAACCATGGTTGAAGGCGCGGGAAAATACTAGGAGTAATACAATTGCTTTTATTTAACCCTTCGTCTGTGTTGGTATAGGATCCTGACCACATATTAAGGCCGTCTTTTTGCATTTTTTTACGGACATATTTTTTTACTCATTGCAGCACAAATGAGGTTTGAACGCAAGATTTTTTTTAATCTCACAGACGAAGGGTTTAATAAGTAAGCGGTGCCCACAACTTTGTCTGTATATTTTTTTTCTTTACCGTAAACAGGTAAAAAGTATCCAGTAACCATATTTGGATGTCCAGATATCCCTGCACAGAAACTGGTTAGTAATGACCCTTCTCCGTAGAAAACTAATTTTCAATACATATCTTAAATTTTACAGTAGTATACAAAAGGAGAACTTCTACAAGTAAATCCAGGTCATGAAACGGAAAATTGCCCAAAAATTGGTTTACCTTTTCTTTTGGTGTGTATTTGTATGACCCGATTCTGATGGTACGACATGTGAGTGATGCAACCAGGTCTTGCATAGAGCTATGGCTCATTTCATCTCTACTGGCATCTGAAGAAAAAAATTGGTATAATAAGCATTTCATCATTCTAATTCTCTCAAAATGTTACATAAATATAATTATAAGACATTAGCAATAACCATGGTACCTTTTTTTTTGTTATTTTGGTCATAAATTACTTTTGATGACATACATAGGGAGGGAGCTAGTTCCAACAACCATAACCTTAAATTAAAAATGATAACCTTTTAGTATAAGAATGATTAGAGGATGAGATGAACTAAATTCCTTTTTAACATATTCGTGGACAGCAAGAGACGTCCTGTTGTCCAAAGGAAACAAAAAATTATGTGAATGCTCTAGCATCCATGTCCACAAACATGTTAAAAGAATGGCTAGAAACCACCCAAACTAGGGAAAATTAGAAGAGGCTGGTCCCGGCCTGTCTAGCACAACTATGATATGTGACTTTTGTCGGGCGACATGGGGCTACCTATCACTCTCTCACATTACTGGAGTCACAAAAATATGGACAATTTGAAAATGACGATGAGATGAGGACAATTACTAAAGGACTAAATTGGAATATCGACAGAGTTAAACTGAACATAACAATACTGTGCAACACAAAGCTTAGCATAATGTAGGTGGAAGCAACAAGAAAATCGTATTTGTCCTGAAATGTTCAAGTTTTACATCAAATGTATGCCAGTAACTAGCAAACTACCTCTAATTTGCATTTTTTACTGTATCAACATACAGAAACGGTATGCTTAATACATAATTAGCTTCTTCAGTATTTATGCTAACATGTTAGTGTTAATAAGACTATATCAAAAGCTGTACTTTTTGTCATGAACCCACAGAAAGACATAGACGCCGACAGGGAGTTGGGGGTTTATACTAATTATATGTATATGTAAGATTCTGGAGGTTAATGAAAGACATCTAAATCACATCACACAAAAATAAATCACCATTTTGTTTGATAATACATACAAGTAGATTCGATTCTGAAAATACCGCTAGATCATTTACGATACCGAAATATCACTATTATTTACAGCGTACGCCGAATGGATCTGAAAACTTCAGTAACGATTTTTGGAATGGTATTTGTCGTGTGGCTAACCTACTTTAATTCACACGACTTATTGATTCAGTACTTGAAGAAAGTTTTGGAGGATTAAACTAAAGTATAATACGTATTTACGCACAAAATAATATTGCGACAATGTGAGCACATTTGACTATATAAATGTATAACACTTGCGGCGTACGCGTAACTATGTAAAAGCGCGCATTTTCCACACCATATAACTATGTCAAGAAACAATGTGGTATACCTCTACTAAACCCAGTCTTTTTACGTGAAAGCATTTTGACTCTCAACCACGTTGAAATATATATTTATGCCAAATATTCATGACATGCTCGCGAAATAACTGTGTCGCGGATCGGTGAGGGTGACTGACTTTGACGTTTCTAGCGCAAGCCTTGTAGTGACGCTCAATGCATGTCGACATGTTTTTAAGCTGGCAACACCAATATGACATAGTGTTGGACATGCAATCGGAACTCGAATAAAAACCGGTATAACATGGATTCGATGTTCCTTTTTAGGGTTCCGTACCCAAAGGGTAAAAACGGGACCCTATTACTGAGACTTCGCTGTCCGTCCGTCCGTCCGTCCATCCGTCGATGATGAATTTCTATTGCCGCTATAACAACAAATACTAAAAATGAAATAAAATAAATATTTAAGGGGGGCTCCCATACAACAAACTTGTTATACCTATATATACATATATATAGGTACGGAACCCTTCATGCGCGAGTCGGACTCGCACTTGCCCAATTTTTTTAAAACATGTTGAAAAAAGTTTTTTATTGGAAAAGACTAAATTTGATTATAATGATAATCCTTTTGGGTTGTTTGTACGTGCTACATAAAATGACCGGGTGATTTTTTGGAATTTATACAGGGTTTCCATGTCGGCCGGACTAACGCTCTTCGCATCCAGATGCTTCCCAAGACTCACTAGACCGTCGGCTGACCTTGGTTCAATATTAATATGAAGATAGATATTCAAAACTTGCACATAAATTCGTCATTATTAGCTAAACGTTGAACATAACTATGATAGGTATAATAAAAAATAAATAAATAAAATACCTAGTGTACTTTGGTGAATCAACTTTTAAGTGCATCTAACTAAGCGGAATCGTTAAAAAGTATTCGTCTAGTCTAGTACAGTCAGCATAAAAAAGGAAAATTGTAATTCTAGGAAAATTCCTTCCGGTGCATTTTATGAAACTCGAATTGTAAACGTTGCATTTAAATGACAGTTCAAGACGATATAACTGAGACATCGCTTATTTGGCGATATCAAAGTACTCTATAATTAGCTCCCTGTTTATCGCAATATTTCACAACAACGAACGGTCAAATCAAATTTCAAAAACAATTTGTTAGTATGAAGTTATGTGAGGATACTGGCTCGTAACGTCATAAAAATCAGGTTCATTGGGTTCCGTGTATTTTAGAACGTGCGTTTAGTGGTTTCAATAGTACATCATTACTATAATCAAATATGTACGTATTACAGAGATATGGAGCTAAAAACGTAGAATCAATCATAATTCATCCATTAGAAAAAACCAAAGGCTCGTTGAATCAGGCAAGGTTTAGAACTCATTGAGCCACTCGTACCAATTAAATATCACTTAGCTTTTTGAATTCCCAACTTTGCCTTTATATTATAAGACGTGTATTTTGGAACTAAGGCGTTTTGGGATCTTGTTATTGTAAGAAATAAAATTGTCCCTTTCTGGTAAAGGTTGATTCGGGAGACCGCACATGTAACTACTTTTTCTTTAAAACATATTTTTTAAAAGAAGGTCCACAATTTATAAATAATTACGTACGTTCCTAAAACAACATGAATAGACTTACCATCCATATGATCCATGCCTAAACCGCTGTCGGGTGTGCCACTTTCAATTTCACTCATAGAGGGTTCCTTCAAAAGTATGGAATGTTCATGCTGAAATGGATAATGTAATTAGTAAAATATATTACACATAAAAAAATACATACACATGGTTGTATATGTTTCTATAGTTCAATGTATTTCTTTTTACCATATCTTGTTTTTGTGTTTGCAATAAATACCTAATGATGTTAAAACTAGGGTTTGCCCTTTTTTTGTATTATAGACAAACGTTAGACCGTTTCATTTCATATTTTTATTAAAATACTTAAACGGGTTTACTCACGTGGTAGAAGTCGAATAACGCTCGACATGTTTCTAATCGGTACGCGATTCATCATCAGGAGAGACGACCAGTCGCGGCGGCGGCCAACCGAACACTGCGGGCATGCGCCCTGTCCGCGCGGCTGCTCGACGCGGGTGTCACCGGCGGCGGCGCAAAACTACCCTCATCATCACGCACAATGCCAATTGTCGGGTTGCACACAACACTCACTACGTCATTTGCTAAGGTCTCGTCCACACTAACCACCGATGTAGTATCCAAAACCGTCCTCCAACTAGGGGGCACTGACCATCCACAATCTCGGTTAAAATTCGGATGACGACTAATTTCGATAGCCTCCCGTACTTTCCGCGGAATGGAAAACTTTTCTCTCGCCAGCACAGTTACCTTATCGAACCGAATATAGTGAGACGTATCCGAATTCAGTGAATGTTCCGTCACTGCAGAAACCCGGGTATCCTGATTTTTCATACTACGTATGTGTTCAGTCACTCTTGTGGAAACATGTCGAGCGTTATTCGACTTCTACGACGTGAGTAAACCCGTTTAAGTATTTTAATATGTCTGAGACTCACGATAGTTTTCCATATTTTTATTGTTAAATATTTCGGATTGTTATAAAACCATCTTAACCTAACTTAATTTATAGGATGATAAAAAAATGACGACTTCAGGGGTTTATTTTTGAGAATTCGATAAAATGAATCATTCAATGAAATATTTGTCTATAAAAGTAGGGGAGCCCCAAAAATGTACTCATGGTGTTTTATTTATTTGTTTTTAACCATAGGATTACCTGGTTGCTGAGAAGAGAACTATTGGAGTCCTCCTCATCAGAGCTCAGAGTAAGTATGACAGGTTCCGGGTCTGGTTGTTTCCCTCGTGGCTTTCTTACTCTTGGCGGCTTTTTGTCTTGAACGGGCTGGATAGAAAATAAAATACATATAAATAGCACTCATTATTTCAGGTTTCTTCAAATTTTTAGGCAACCAAGAAATAAAAAATGGGAATATTTCTTACCGTTTTACTATTTAAATTCTTCACTGTTGTCTTCAATAAGTTTAATTTTATACCTTCGCTACAACTAAAACAAAAATATTGTTAGTATATAAAATCATAAGTTCAAATTGCCCAAACAATTTTCTCCAAAGTAATAAGAGTGTGACATGACATGTACTTACTTTTGTTTTTCTATAATTAATTTTTCGGGGTCCTTTTTCTTTTGTTCTACTTTCTTACTTGCTATTGGTACACTTTTAGGTTCTTCAGTAAATACTCGTTTACATCTGTAAAGGTATAAAGCGAATCAGTGACAAAACGTGATACTGTGAATATAAGGTGCACGGGCATCTCTCTTGTGGCGCTAATAATTACGTTATGTATTCGGTTCGGTGGTATATAACATATTTACGACAGGCAGGATTAGATTTACAATTGCAAATTAGGATAACACATTCACGGTAATAAATAGAACATTTAAAGCCAGTAGTTCACCAAATTGGTGTGACAAAAACGAACAATCTTATTTCTTTTATTTCCCCATTACATGATCAGCTACTGGTGCAATATCGTGGCGAATGTGTGTATACATATACCTATAGTGTCGACCACACTACAGACGCACTTCGCGATTACGTCACGCAGTAATAATTACATATATTTATAGAAGCGGTACCTTTCACACCGGCTGAAGTCGAATCCCGTGTAGCCACAGGACTTGCATAAAGCCAGCATGCCGTCCACGTAGCGCGGAGGAGGCGTGTGCGCGGGAGATTCCGGACTGTGACTCGCTGCAAATAAAACTGCTTTAGAAAAATACTCATCCGATCTTGCTGCCTTGAACCCATCGTTTAAGGAAACAAGGAATTCTCCAGGCAACGATAAACGAGGCTATGTTATGGACCTATTTCACTAAGTTTTGTTAATGATTAAAGGCCAATATGACTCTCAAATAGGGTTGCCATCTCTAAAACCTGGCTACCAGGACAAGAAACATTAAACCCCCGGATTTTGGACCTCAGAACCCGGACGGGCGGACTTATCCATATTATTTTTGTACTCACTGATTAAAACTAAAAATCTACGTTCATACAAGGAAGGAAGGTCTTTCATCATCTTAAAATCTTGGTCGGCTGAAGACGGATTGGTAGATTCATGAAGATAAAAGTCGCCGTCCACAAACGTGGTCCCGTATTACAAGCGACCTAATTTACGCCTCTCGAGTCTTTACTGTGAAAATGTTAAACCCGGACTACAAATAAAACCCCGCCCGGACGCTCACCGGACGTTCTCTAAACTAGGACAAATCCGGACGGATGGCAACCAAATGTACAATTTGTAAAAAAATATATCCATGGTGTGTTTTGCCTATCTACAAAGTTTGTTGTGACAATAGCGTATTACTTACAATTATCGGGACATACAGCCTTTTCAGGGGTAGACATTTCGCTGCTTTGAGGTTGTAAGGAGACGTTAGGTGAGCTTCGACTGCTTATATCACCTACTAGCATCTGTGGAAGAACAAACTATGTCAAGTGCGTATTTCGTGTTGGAAAAAAATGTGAACCGTCTTCAGAAGTCTCTCGGTTCTTTAGACGATGAACCACAGCCGAGAAAACGGGAAAAATATAATTAAAAACAGCTTTCTTTACACGCTCTGAGTAACTAAAACAAAAATCAATAGTATTCGTCATGCACCTAATACTTAGAATTTTATGTCCTCCAATATGATTCCAATAATGATATTTAACAAGGTCCTATGACTTTATGAAGAAAACGTTCAATGTGCTCTTTAGTTATAGAAAAAATAACGTTCACGTTTCCCTTCGTCACAAATAGTTGTTGAAAGAAGTTATCTGCATGAAGAAAAGAGGGTGTAATAGTAAATTAATTTGGTAGCACCTGGCCTATTCCATGTAAGTGTAACAGATATCACAACACAACCGACCACTAGTCTTACCGGGTGGTTTTCCAGCATATCTTCAATTCTCGTTGTAGAACCAACAGACACGAAATAATCTATTTCGCTACTTGTGTTCTGCATACATTGTATGTGAGTATCTTCGGAAAATGGAACATTCACCTGAAAAAAAAAATGTAATATGAATGCTGATCCTAATTAGCACCACTGCGGCTTTGCGCGGCAGAATTCGCCTCGTGTGATACGGTCAGCATCAAAAGTAGTTGACAATTTCACTACTGGTATATCGTCGGGGATAGTGCAATACCGCGTAAATAACAGTTGTCAATAAAGTTCTCATTTCAATAAAATGCTTAGCATTTGTTTGAATATAAATTCGTATCTACACTTGTTACTTACGCGGTATTCCACTATCTCCGACGATATGTCAAATTGCATACTAAAATTGACAACCACTTTTGATGCAGACTGTACATCTCCCGAAAACTAGTGCAGTGAATATCATAGCAACTCTCAATACAGTCCCCATTTTCAAGATTTATTGCCTCAATTCACTTTTATTTTTATGCTCTTGAGAGTAAAAAATGGCATATTATACAAGGTGATCAATCCAAATGGGTCACTACTGAGAAAACGAAAACTATAAGAGATAGGGAAATCTGTTCTTAGCAACCATGGCGTCGGTTTTAGATTTAATAGAAACTGCATTCAATTTTTTTTATAAATCATACACATAACCGGGAATTGAACCTGGTTAAAATTCTGTAAATAATCGCATGTCGTATTGTACATTCTTTACAGCAGTTTTAATCGGGTTATGTATGACATTTATACAAAAAAAAGCAGTTTTTATTAAATCTAAAATCGACCCCATGGTTCCTAAGAACAGATTTCCCTCTCTTATAGTTTTTGACTTCTCCTTATTTTGGATTGATCACCCGGTACAGCGATTTTTTCTTCCTAGGTGTCATTTGCCGCTTCTTATACATTTGTCTGATACCAAGTGGTTGTGATATATGTAACATAAAGGATTGAGTATTTTTACGTACCTGTTCTAATACTTCTTGTAGCGTACAACTTTCCTTTGGCAGTGTAAATGTAATTAGTCTTTGTTCACCGTTTTGGAGGAAGATCAACATCTTGGCTGACTGAGGTTCTGATGATTGTTCAGACGGTCCACTTGGAGGTTCATTGTTGTCTGTGGCACAAATGTTAATAATATTGGTTTATTGCAGATGTAAATTGTCAAATTGTAAATGTGGATTATACTTATTTGGAGACTTGAACGTGAAATCATAATTGCCTTTATTTGGTTCGTTTGTTCCTATTGTTATAAATAATAAATACAATATTAGTATTATGTGAAGAGACATAAACGCCCCAACCTTACACTTAAAATTTAATACAAAATAAAATGATCTAAGCTAGACTGATGTAAAGTCACGACGTCCAATCCCAAGTTCAAAATTGGAAGTTCGTAAAGTTCAGGAAGATTTGTCGTGTCGACATTATAGACGTCATAATAAAAATGTATTTATGTTTTTCTTTTGTCATCTGGTTTTGGAGTTTAAAATGGTCAGCAAATATGTGTATTGCAACACATATGTATTCGTATAGATATAAAGATATGGTGACGACATAGAGGGCATTTTGGAGGTTACAGAATACTTGACACTGACTGTATCATCTATTTCATTTAACGGGGCTTTAAAGTGTACAATATACACCTATATTATAGAAGTAGCGTTCAAAGTCTTACCATGCTGAGGCACTTGTTGTGATTGCATTGGAGGGACGCGCTGCACGGGCCGTTGTTGTTCTTTACTCCGCACCAGTGTTTGTCGTCCATTATCCCTGTCGAAAGATAAGAAAGAAAAAAGGTAAGATAAGGCCAAGGAAGACTTCCAAAAGTCACACTGTCTTAAGTTCGAATTATAGCAATTCGGAATGATTCTTCATAGGTTTAATACGGTCACAATAATACTATAAGGTAAGGTGGTTAACGCTATCACCGGGAGAAGTCTGGCACAATCCAATAACTTACTAACTGACCCATT
Organism: Apotomis capreana; assembly: GCA_947623375.1. Taxonomy (NCBI): domain Eukaryota; kingdom Metazoa; phylum Arthropoda; class Insecta; order Lepidoptera; family Tortricidae; genus Apotomis; species Apotomis capreana. The sequence continues at coordinate 7,479,339 of OX392502.1, read as the reverse complement.
AGACAATAAACTATTATTAGTATTACCTTACAAGCAACTGATGATGAAGTTTCGATACGTATGTCGAAACAGAATTATCATTATATCAATGTCCCTCTTTAGAAAATGTTATAAGCTCAGGAAACATTCCAAATGAGTAAAATGAGAAGTTAAGTCTTAAAACTTATACACAATTTTGAATCCTATTAGACAGACAAGTTCCAAAATGTAGACGTAATATGACGACACGATTGGCGCAGTGGTTAAGCAACTGCCTACTGAGCCGACGGTCCTGGGTTCGAATCCCGGCTAGGGCAAATATTTGTGTGATGAACTCGAATATTTGTGCCTGGGTCATGGATCTTAGTTGTATTTATTACAAGCTTTTATTTAGCTTGCATGGTATGTTTAAAGTATGTTTGTTCGGGTGAAATCTTGCAACTCAATTTTGAAGCAGATATCGTCGGCCGATTGAGCTGAAACTTTGCATACTTACTTAACTTTGATGACAATACAATAATATGGTACCATGGGGCTGATCTGATGATGGAGCCGGAAGGTGGCCATAGGAATTCTATATTAGAGAAAGCAATCCTACCGAGCTTGGGCTCTTTAGAATCGTCTCAGTCAGCATTTGATGAATATCCAAAGAAAAGTACAGTCGGCTATAAAAGCTTGCCACTAAAATGTAATTTTTGACAGAAACTTATTTATATAAGTATGTTTATCGTCATCTAGTGTCCATAACACAAGCCTACTAGAGCTTACTGTGGGACTAGATTGATTTGTGTGAGGTTGTCCGATATTTATTTAATATTAAACGAGACTAGAGAAAATGCAAATGTTGTATTACCTAGGTTGTTGTAGCTGAGGCTGCTGGCCGGGCGGCAGCCGCATCGGCTGATGGATCCTCTTGTACTCCGCCAGAGTAATCCTCTGGCCGCTGGACAGCGTCAGCACCTGCCGCTCATCCTCCAGGTCCGTCTCCATCAACACCTGGTTCAGCTGCGGCTGATGCTCGTACGTTTGTGACATTTGCTGATAAGGTAACTGAGTGAAGTTCATTTGAGGATGCGCTACGGTTTGCGGTCGTATTGACGGTTGGAACTGTTGGGGAACGTTCATAGCTGGCTCGTTGACGGTGTGCTTTGTTAAAATAGCTGCTGTTATGCTCTCTTCGAGATCGTCCATGTCGTTTGCGTTGTTGGGTTGCACGATGACTTTTTTGGCCTGTTGTTGGGTCTGTTGTGGGTGCGGGGAGGATCGTTGCGGGATTACAGTGAGCGCGTTTTGTTGAGGCACGGGTCCGTTCTGGTTGGCTTGCACGTTGTGTTGCATTAGGGGTTGGTTGCCTTGCGTCACGATCGTTCCTTGTTGGGTAATGATTCGCGTCGCCGCCGCCTGGTTTTGTTGGTTGAGTAGGATCTGTTGCTGTAAAAAAAAAATGAATCAGCAATGTCCAACTTATGACTGGAAACCTAAGCTATTCAGTACCAGTATCAAATTAATATAATCAGCGAGTTCGATATACTAGCATGCTTTTAGTTAGCTCCCATTTCACTCATAACACAATTTTTGATTTAAAGGTGCGATCACACCGCCGCTTAAAATACGGAGTCGGTACGGAATCGCAGTGACGCATCGTATCCGTACCGTTTTTATCGCATGCCCTCCACACCGCCGCTTAAAATACGGAGTACACGTGCAAATTTTAGTAGTAGTGCAGAACATTCCAGTTTTACCCCAAAATCAAGCAGGTTTACTATCCGGTATCCGGCCGGATAGCACGTTGCTATCCGGTATCCGGCCGGATAGCACGTTGCTATCCGGTATCCGGCCGGATATTAAAATAAGGGCCGGATAGGCCGGATACCAGATAGTAACCGAATATTCGGTGCATCTCAAATTTTTAGGCAAGCAGGCTTGCCCTTCATCAACATTTATCGCCACCGCGTGATATCGTGTTGAAATGCTATTAAATTGGCATTTGTGTAGAATAGAAAGAAAATATAGTTACTTGTTGGGTAGCCAGCTTGAGTTGGTTGAACTGTTGTTGATGCACCTGCTGGTTGATGACCTGCTGTCCGATCTGGTTGACATGGGGCGGCATTTGGTGTTGCTGAAGTTGTTGTTGCTGTTGCTAAAAACGAAACTTAAAGGTATAATATACATTTACAGTCATACATTTATTTGTATTATTAAAAAATAACGAATGAATGGGCATCGAAACTGTTTACAAAGACAGGGTAATGGAGCGAGCTAACTTTGGAGTTTCTCTTAGCTATCGATTATTAAGAATGAGGGGTATCTACATGACAATCATAGTTATCGACATAGGAGAGTTGCAAGACTCAAATGGCTGAAGACGGGGTATGTGGTTGGTCAAACCAATGGATGAAAGATCCATTTTGGAAAGGTGCCAATAAGGTTGACTGTCGATCTTGTAAGGGGTATCTGGATGCGGGTAGAAAAGACCAGCTTTCATGGTAATAAGGAGGGATCACACGGCTACCTAATAGTACATTACTGCAGACGCCGGGAAATAAGGGCTTGCCGGCTGAGTAGGTATAGACGGCCGACCGTAAGGAGGCCGGATATTGATACGAAACCGGCAAGCCCTTTTCACGGCTAAGGCATGTATAGTGCTTTTCTCAAACATATGCAATGAAATAAAAAAAATCACCCCTCAAAAAAACATAATTCAGCTGTTCAGCCAGTTCATGAACACAGACGCCATGTTTAAAAAAAGTATTTTTAATTTTCCCTCCAATCCCTCTATATTTTTTTTCTTTAATAAGTCCACGTGTGTAGTGTGCGAATATTAGGGCCATTATACACAACCTGATAATAAGAATCTTAGTTTCTATAATAAGTAAAATAAAGGCAGAGGATTTTTAATATTGTCTATGGTCTCTGGTGACTTACGTACAGTGCGACACAAAAGAGTAGAAAACGGATGAAAAAGGAACTACAATTTTTCATACAAAATTGTTACCATGTTCAAGCACTTTACGTCAAAAATGTGACAGTTGCGAAGGAAGTGGCGCCCTCATTTATTTTCTACTCTTTTGTGTCGCACTGTATAGACGGTATTTTCAGTTCGTGTGTACTAGGCATTAACACGGATATTGTTGGTCCGATGGCTGAATGGGTAGCTACTAGAAAAAAAAAAAAACAGCTGTTCATACTGTTTACATTAAAATTAAAAACAAATTACTTCCCGGCTTAGGCCTTCAATTTTGTATGAAATTCCTTTACAGTTCTCTCGAATTGTTCCGCCCGAAATTTGACACTTCGAAGCCTGTTCTAACGCACGTTACGACGATATTTCATTGCATGTTTGAGAAAAATACTTTGACTGTGCGTTGACGTAGGACACGTTACAGAATACACGCAGCGTCAATACCCTTTTCTCAAACATGCAATGAAATATTGTCTTTGCGTTCCTTATAATAGGCTCGGAAGTATCGGTTTTTGGGCGCAACAACTCGAGAGGACTGTAAAGGGATTTCATACTGCTTTTCAGGCCTAGGCCTGCAAAGTAACTTTTTTTGGTTTCAACAACAAGGTCATTCACACAGCTGGCTGGTTTGACAAAAAGCAGGTATTGTTTTTAAAGGTTGGTTGTTAGAAACTTGTGGAAAAAAAAACTCAAGAGGCGGCTAAAACTCGGTATCCGGGGGTTTTTGGGGCTCCTGAGTCAGAATCTGAAATCGGATTTTTAAATTCGGTCAAATTCGGTATCGGGGGGCTCTCGGGGCTCAAAAATATGAATCTGAAATCTTGTCCGAAAATTCGGTCAAATTCGGAAAATATCGAAAAAAAAAAAAGATTTGTATGGAGAAAATGTCAAATTGGTCCTAGGAGGCTGAAATTCGGTATCCGGGGTTTTTTGGGGCTCCTGAGTCTGAATCTGAAATCGGATTTTTAAAATTCGGTCAAATTCGGATTCGGGGGCTCTCGGGGCTCAAAAATATGAATTTGAAATCTTGTCCGAAAATTCGGTCAAATTCGGAAAATGTCGAAATAAACGATTTGTATGGAGAAAATTTCAAATTGGTCCTAGGAGGCTGAAATTCGGTATCCGGGGGTTTTTGGGGCTCCTGAGTCAGAATCGGTAATCGGATTTTTTAAATTCGGTCAAATTCGGTATCGGGGGGCTCTCGGGGCTCAAAAATATGAATCTGAAATCTTGTCCGAAAATTCGGTCAAATTCGGAAAATGTCGAAAAAAAAAACGATTTGTATGGAGAAAATTTCAAATTGGTCCTAGGAGGCTGAAATGCGGTATCCGGGGGTTTTTGGGGCTCCTGAGTCAGAATCTGAAATCGGATTTTTAAAATTCGGTCAAATTCGGAAAATATCGGACAAACAATATTAAGTGTTATTCTTTGAAGTATATTTTTTTATTTCATTGTATGTTTGAGAAAAGCACTATACATGCCTCGTCGTGAAAACGGATTCCCGGCCTCGTATCACTATCCGGCCTCGCTCGCACGCTCGCTCGGCCGTATATACCTACTTGGCCGGAAATCCTCATTTTCCCGGCCTCTGATGTAATGTACTATTGCACGGAGGATGACATAATCCGTCAAAGACCGTGTTGTGGCTTAGAGTAAGTGTACCTGGTGTTGCGGAGTCCTGGGTCGGGGCGGGCGGTGCTGCTGGTGCTGCTGGTGCTGCGGGTTGAGCACGCGCGGGGAGGCGGCGCGCGGCGTGCTCACGCGCGGCGTGCTCACGCGCGGCGTGCTCACGCGCAGCGCGCCGCCCGCGCCCGCCGCACCGGTGCCCAGCGACAGCCCGGGACCCTGATAAAAACACCCGTTGTTTAACCCCTCTTATTAAACGCGTATCCGTGTGGGACATTTCAACTTTACGTTAAAATGTCAGGAATTAAGATGTATTCGAGTGAGCACTTGCTTAAGTATTACATAGGTATACTATATGATATTTACATGGCGATATATCATCCTTTACGCAGCGCCTGGTTCAACTTCAAGGAGCGCATTGGCGCGGTCGGTCGGTCCCCTGCCACAGTACCTGCGGGTGCTGCGGGTTGAGCAGCCTGGCGGGCACGAGCCGCTTGTCGCAGTCGGTCGGTCCCCTACCACAGTACCTGCGGGTGCTGCGGGTTGAGCAGCCTGGCGGGCACGAGCCGCTTGTCGCAGTCGGTCGGTCCCCTGACACAGTACCTGCGGGTGCTGCGGGTTGAGCAGCCTGGCGGGCACGAGCCGCTTGTCGCAGTCGGTCGGTCCCCTGACACAGTACCTGCGGGTGCTGCGGGTTGAGCAGCCTGGCGGGCACGAGCCGCTTGTCGCAGTCGGTCGGTCCCCTACCACAGTACCTGCTGGTGCTGCGGGTTGAGCAGCCTGGCGGGCACGAGCCGCTTGTCGCAGTCGGCCGGTCCCCTGACACAGTACCTGCGGGTGCTGCGGGTTGAGCAGCCTGGCGGGCACGAGCCGCTTGTCGCAGTCGGTCGGTCCCCTACCACAGTACCTGCTGGTGCTGCGGGTTGAGCAGCCTGGCGGGCACGAGCCGCTTGGCGCAGTCGGTCGGTCCCCTACCACAGTACCTGCGGGTGCTGCGGGTTGAGCGGCCTGGCGGGCACGAGCCGCTTGTCGCAGTCGGTCGGTCCCCTACCACAGTACCTGCGGGTGCTGCGGGTTGAGCAGCCTGGCGGGCACGAGCCGCTTGGCGCGGTCGGTCGGTCCCCTGACACAGTACCTGCGGGTGCTGCGGGTTGAGCAGCCTGGCGGGCACGAGCCGCTTGTCGCAGTCGGCCGGTCCCCTGACACAGTACCTGCGGGTGCTGCGGGTTGAGCAGCCTGGCGGGCACGAGCCGCTTGGCGCGGTCGGTCGGTCCCCTGACACAGTACCTGCGGGTGCTGCGGGTTGAGCAGCCTGGCGGGCACGAGCCGCTTGGCGCGGTCGGTCGGTCCCCTGACACAGTACCTGCGGGTGCTGCGGGTTGAGCAGCCTGGCGGGCACGAGCCGCTTGGCGCGGTCGGTCGGTCCCCTGACACAGTACCTGCGGGTGCTGCGGGTTGAGCAGCCTGGCGGGCACGAGCCGCTTGGCGCGGTCGGTCGGTCCCCTGACACAGTACCTGCGGGTGCTGCGGGTTGAGCAGCCTGGCGGGCACGAGCCGCTTGGCGCGGTCGGTCGGTCCCCTGACACAGTACCTGCGGGTGCTGCGGGTTGAGCAGCCTGGCGGGCACGAGCCGCTTGGCGCGGTCGGTCGGTCCCCTGACACAGTACCTGCGGGTGCTGCGGGTTGAGCAGCCTGGCGGGCACGAGCCGCTTGGCGCGGTCGGTCGGTCCCCTGACACAGTACCTGCGGGTGCTGCGGGTTGAGCAGCCTGGCGGGCACGAGCCGCTTGGCGCGGTCGGTCGGTCCCCTGACACAGTACCTGCGGGTGCTGCGGGTTGAGCAGCCTGGCGGGCACGAGCCGCTTGGCGCGGTCGGTCGGTCCCCTGACACAGTACCTGCGGGTGCTGCGGGTTGAGCAGCCTGGCGGGCACGAGCCGCTTGGCGCGGTCGGTCGGTCCCCTGACACAGTACCTGCGGGTGCTGCGGGTTGAGCAGCCTGGCGGGCACGAGCCGCTTGGCGCGGTCGGTCGGTCCCCTGACACAGTACCTGCGGGTGCTGCGGGTTGAGCAGCCTGGCGGGCACGAGCCGCTTGGCGCGGTCGGTCGGTCCCCTGACACAGTACCTGCGGGTGCTGCGGGTTGAGCAGCCTGGCGGGCACGAGCCGCTTGGCGCGGTCGGTCGGTCCCCTGACACAGTACCTGCGGGTGCTGCGGGTTGAGCAGCCTGGCGGGCACGAGCCGCTTGGCGCGGTCGGTCGGTCCCCTGACACAGTACCTGCGGGTGCTGCGGGTTGAGCAGCCTGGCGGGCACGAGCCGCTTGGCGCGGTCGGTCGGTCCCCTGACACAGTACCTGCGGGTGCTGCGGGTTGAGCAGCCTGGCGGGCACGAGCCGCTTGGCGCGGTCGGTCGGTCCCCTGACACAGTACCTGCGGGTGCTGCGGGTTGAGCAGCCTGGCGGGCACGAGCCGCTTGGCGCGGTCGGTCGGTCCCCTGACACAGTACCTGCGGGTGCTGCGGGTTGAGCAGCCTGGCGGGCACGAGCCGCTTGGCGCGGTCGGTCGGTCCCCTGACACAGTACCTGCGGGTGCTGCGGGTTGAGCAGCCTGGCGGGCACGAGCCGCTTGGCGCGGTCGGTCGGTCCCCTGACACAGTACCTGCGGGTGCTGCGGGTTGAGCAGCCTGGCGGGCACGAGCCGCTTGGCGCGGTCGGTCGGTCCCCTGACACAGTACCTGCGGGTGCTGCGGGTTGAGCAGCCTGGCGGGCACGAGCCGCTTGGCGCGGTCGGTCGGTCCCCTGACACAGTACCTGCGGGTGCTGCGGGTTGAGCAGCCTGGCGGGCACGAGCCGCTTGGCGCGGTCGGTCGGTCCCCTGACACAGTACCTGCGGGTGCTGCGGGTTGAGCAGCCTGGCGGGCACGAGCCGCTTGGCGCGGTCGGTCGGTCCCCTGACACAGTACCTGCGGGTGCTGCGGGTTGAGCAGCCTGGCGGGCACGAGCCGCTTGGCGCGGTCGGTCGGTCCCCTGACACAGTACCTGCGGGTGCTGCGGGTTGAGCAGCCTGGCGGGCACGAGCGGCGGGCCGGGCATGGGCGCGCGCACGGCGGGCCGCCGCGGCCGCACCGTCCGCACCGGCGTGCGCACCAGCGTCACCGAGCCCGGGCTGCTCAGCGCCTGGTTCAGCAGTTTTGGAGGCGCTTGTCGGGTCGGTGTGCCCTGGAAAATAACATTAGTTATTCCCATTCACGGCAAGTGGGGGTGAGATAGCCGGTGAAATTACTAGCATAGAGGCATTCTATCTTCGTCCTCCGGGTAGGCAAGCACTTGTGACTCCTCTGGTGTTGCAGGTGTTTATGGGCGACGGTAATCGCTTTCCATCAGGCGATACGTTTGCTCGTTTGCCCCCTATGAGATAAAAAAAAAAAAAAAAAAAAGTCTACAGTTCTATCAGGTGTCGCAATGATGCCGGAGAATTTTGACGCAATTGCGCTGCCCTCAACTTGCAGTCTCTTTCACATGGTCTTTAATACGAGTTGTTATAGTACATTACATACCTAGGGAGGTGAATTCGTGAATGTCCCAAATCCCAGGTGTTAGTGGCCCGAACCGAAGCTTTATGCCCGCTACGCGGAGAGAAAATCTAATTTTCCTGGTCAAGGCAAGACATAAAACTTTAGACAAACCACGGGCGGTAATTCGTAAAGCCACAGATTGCATATCGATGCACACCTGCGACCTGAAACGTTCACGAATTCATCGCCCTAGGTATGTAATGTATTATATCATAAACATATCATACGCACGTGATAAAGCTGACGGTACTGTATCTGCCGGGATGTACTGTTGCTGGTGTTGTTTACAATTGTTGTTGCTGTTGCATGTGGATGTTGTGCTGATATTGACACTAATGAACTTCAGTTATATTTGTATGCATCAACTCACAGCTTGGTTAATATACTGCATGACGACTTGCTGGTGCTGTATCTGCTGCGCAGGGATGTGCTGCTGGTGTTGCTGTTGCTGCTGCTGTTGCAGATGTTGCAACTGTTGTTGTTGCTGTTGCAACTGTTGCATGTGGATGTTGTGCTGATGTTGTTGTTGCAATTGCTGCATCAGCTGCGACTGTTGCGTCGTCGCCCGGGGCAGTTGTTGGGGTTGTTGCTGCTACAAATAAATAATTGATAATTATGTGAGTTATTACTAGTCTCGTATAGTGCATGATCGTAATAAACACCAAAACACGCTCAAGTTTTCGCCTAGGGCATAGATTTATTCAAATGCAAAAATATATGGACACGGAATTTATCCGTTACATGCTTTATCAACTTACGTAATAATAAATAAATAATGCATGCAACTTAAAATCATCTAGACCTTTTTAGTTTTTTTTTTTGTATTGAGTAACAGAGAACTGCTATCAAGGATTTGACTCCAAAATTATTTCGTGCACACTATACTCATAATGGTTTCCAAGCTTTTAGGTGTTCTGTGTATTTTGTACTAGATTTTCTTATTTGTACTCGACGTACGTACGACGACGTAGTTCTTTAGTAATTCTACTTGTTTATTTATTGATTTTGGAGTTTGGTAACCGCCCACCAAATGGATGCAGATCATTTCATAAAGAGCATGCCATACCGATACAGATGTGGCTTACGGGTTGACAAAGGAGCGACTTTGTTCGTATGTAGGTGTTCGGAGCTGGCGACTGCGGCCGCTGCGGCGATCGTATCACCGTCGACGCCAGGCGGATCCCAGATGGCTGCTGTTGGATCCCATGGTGCAAGCGGATCCCGGTTAACTGCTGCTGGATCCCCGACGGTTGCTGCTGGATCCCCGCTTGCTGCTGTTGGATGCTGGCCGATTGTTGGATTCCAGTTGGCTGCTGTTGTATCCCGGGTTGTTGAAGGATCCCCGCCGGTTGCTGTGGGATCCCGGTCGGCTGCAGGATCCCCGCCGACGGGACACTTACCGCCGGCTGCGGGTGCTGCGGCGGCGGGGGTGGGGGCTGCGGTGGCGGCTGTTGCGCCGGGTGTATCACCGTTGGTTGCGACAGCACGTGAGCCGGCGTCACCAGCTGCAAATATAACCGTACTTAGACATTTAAACGCTAAGTACGTCATTCGCACGGACACTTGACTACTTTTCTATAAGCCTCTCTCTTCACTGCAGCGGATCTATGTAAAATATAGACTAAATCACATTCTTCAGATTTGAATGCATTTTTTTTACAAAGTCGCAGCCTGATTAGTTCATTTTCTCCGCTCCGCTTTAGTGTACCGTAAAATGGGGTTACTTTAGGAAAATTTGGAGCAACTTTGATAGATTTAAGATAGTTTAGTTATAAAAACGAAAATATTCATAGTTAGATTGAGCAAATGAAGTAACAGGTTAGTTAATTTTTAAAGGTAGGTATTCCATAGCCACAGATGGTCAAAAAAATAAGGACATGGCGTAAAAACACTTTTCCAAAGTAGCCCCTACATTTTAAAGTACCCCATTTTACGGTACAGGCAGCTTTAGTGTAGGACAGTCGAAGCAAACCGTTCAGCGGGACGGGCAAGTGGTGAAAAACTTGAACACCTCAGGACGCTTACATCTATTAGGCTACTTGACCCATTTTTGAAACGGTTGATAATTATCTTCCTAGCACAAAAATATATTGTATTTTTTATTGAGCTAGAAATGCTACATTTTATCAATTGAGAAAAGAAATTTCATGAACAGACAAAAACACCGTCCGCCATTTTTGTCTTTAGCTTATCTGTGGCGTGACGTATGCGATACCGTAAATAAAGACCAGTAATCTATGATGCGAATGACGTTTTTAGTCTAAGTTATTTTTACTGGATTGATTATGTCACCATCAAAGGTGAAAATGGCGGACAGCGTTTTAAGCATTTCAAATTTCAATTTGTTCAACTATCTTCTTCTTTTATGAACTGCAATATATATACGATGATTTTTAATCGGTGATCAGGTTCCAACTTTTCTAACTCAGTAAATGATGGCAGTCACGTTGAAGTCGAAATTACATGCAAACAAACTTTTATTTTTCTTTGATAATTTTTATTTAAAATATCAATTTTGTCTTAAATTCCTTGTCACCCTACTAATCTGTATCTGTAAGCTTACAACCTTTTTAATAATTTAATTGCAATGACAATTTACGAGTTATAACTTGTCATTGTCATTGTCATTACCTATACAAAGTCGTTAAAATTTCCCGCCAAAGCGATGACACTTGACGTAGGTATCGTACTTTTAATAAATTTATGTAGGATGACCGTGTATCTAGTGGTTGTTAGGTTTAATTATGTTTCAACTTTTAATTAAATAAACAGTGAGATAATTGCATGAGACCTCGCCTATTAGGTTTAATTTTAGCTGGATATTAATATTTTTCAACTCCTGATCACCGATTAAAAATCATCGTGTATATATCTAGGTTTCCCATGTCAAATAAACATTACCTAGTTTAATATAATTTTCTCAAACATGCAATGAAATATCGTCGTAACGTGCGTTAAAACAGGCTTCGAAGTGTCAAGTTTCGGGCGGAACAATTCGAGAGAACTGTAAAGGAATTTCATACAAAATTGAAGGCCTAGGCCGGGAAGTAATTTGTTTTTAATTTTAATATAAACATGGCGTCTGTGTTTATGAACAGCTGATATATTTTTTTTTTCTAGTGCCTACCCATTCAGCCTTCGGACCAACAATATCCGCGTTAATGCCTCGTACACACGAACTGATATTAAGAATACAAATCTGTTAATCTGTATGATTCAATGTGTTGATGAATAAATTTAAAATACTGTCTATACGTAAGTCAACAGAGACCATAGGCAATATTAAAAATCCTCTGCCTTTATTTTATTTATTATAGAAATTAAGATTCTTATTCTCAAGTTGTGTATAATGGCCCTAATATTCGAACACTACACACGTACTTATTAAAAAAAAAAATATATAGAGGGATTGGAGGGAAAATTAAAATTACTTTTTTTTAAATATGGCGTCTGTTCATGAACAGGCTGAACAGCTGAATTATGTATTTTTGAGTGGTGTATTTTTTATTTCATTACATATGTTTGAGAAAAGCACTATACATGCCTTAGCCGTGAAAAGGGCTTGCCGACTTCGTATCACTAGACGGCCTCCCTTACGGTCGGCCGTCTATACCTACTCAGCCGGCAAGCCCTTATTTCCCGGCGTCTGCAGTAATGTACTATTATCTTGAGTCAACTAGCCTTGCATTAATTTAACAAGAACGCCGAACGCCCCGCCCTCTACAGGCTCAACTCGAGCGTCCATCAAGTTCAAGACCTAAGGTTCATGTATCCCAGGATCACTGAAAGTCGTGTGAACGAGGCTTAATACCCATGTCAACCTTTTTACTAAGCCGGGTACCCATATACGAGTCAAAATTGCATTTTTTTAAGGAATTTGATGCCATACTGGAAATTCATAATTCCAAACACGGATAACGTATGATAAAATAGATAATTAGTAAAAACTTAAGAAGTTATTGTCGTGTCATACTGGGGATTAAATAACTTCATTGCTAATCGGCTAAAAGTATCTAAATTTTAAGATTTGTAATGAAAAAATAAATGAAAACTACCTATGTATAAGTATATCTTCTAAATCTAATCTATACATAATAATAAACCTGAAGAGGGTCGAAAGTCTGTACATGGAAGATATAAAAAAAAAGTTGGCGGGGGATACTTAGAACTAATAACAGAACACTTTCCAACAGTTTTTATAATTTTTGTTTGTTTGTCTGTTTATCTGCTTGTCTGTTTATTTGACCGCGCATCACGTGAAAACGGCTGAACAGATTTTGATGAAAACTTCATTAATGTATCGAGAAAATCCCCGGCCAAATTATAGGATAAAAAAAATACCATTAAAGGGGGGTAGCCACTACAGTCGACTGAGTTAAGTTTGCACCTGAATCTTATGGCGCTACTTAGGAATTAGGTGCAAACTTTTTTCAAACATGTGCTACGACTATTGAGTACCCTGATAAACGAACAGATAACAGGATTTTGACAAATTAATTCTAAGTTCAGAAGAGGGGGTACGAATATCAACAAATTTAATTGAATAATCGAAATGATCGTGGTGTCGAAATGTCCACGAAAATGAAGCGGTTGAAAAGCTCCAATGACCCTATAAGATTATGGTTTGTACAGAACGAGGAACAAGCCATAAGTATTCAAATGGGTGTAGGGCAAATCCAAAAAAAGGTCATCCAACTTGGACGCGATAGACCAGTCACAAATAAATTGATGCTTTAACCAATGTTTGTTGAAGTTTGTTGCACCAGAATATGGTTGGTTACATGATATTTGTGCCAATTTAATAGAAAAACGGAAGGACTAAGGAGTGTGGTTAATATTTTTGAAAAATTAAGTGGCAAACTGAACAGGAGCATGGTAAAAAAAACCGGTCAAGTGCGAGTCGGACTCGCGCACCGAGGGTTCCGTACAAACACTTTCGATCCTTAAGTGGTTAAGTTAAGTTTGCACCTGGTATGTATAGCGCTCCATACAACTGAGGTGCAAAGTTAACGCAACCAATCCCGTTTGTTGTATGGGAGCCCCCCTTAAATATTTATTTTACTTTATTTTTAGTATTTGTTGTTATAGCGGCAATAGAAACCCACCAAAACATTTCATGTAAAATTGGCTGCCAAGACGCACATGCTCATAACGCTTTCGCTCTAAAAAGTTATCAGATCGCAGGAAATGCCAAGCCCCTAAGCCCTGACTTTACTAACCCTACACCTTGGTTTCAAAAGTATGGCTTGGCTGTTTCATAGGTTACCGTAAATATAAACCGTAATGGGCCAGACGGTCCGTTGGACTTATTTACGGTACTATGAAACGGCCAAGCCATACTTTTGAAACAAAGGTGTAGGGTTAGTAAAATCAGGGCTTAGGGGCTTGGCATTTCCTGCGATCTGATAACTTTTTAGAGCGAAAGCGTTATGAGCATGTGCGTCTTGGCAGCCAATTTTACATGAAATGTTTTGGTGGGATCTGATTTCTTTTTGTAAGGTGCCCTAGTTTTTTTATTTTTTTTGGGCTAACGCTAACTAAACGCTACATTTCTTGAGCATCAGTCTTCAGAGCTTTGCCAATTTTTCTTGTTGATATCATTTCCTCTTACGCATTCATCTTACGCTTAAATCTGCTTAAGATGGATATAAAAATAATTGATTCAACAATCAAAAATATTAAATTCCGCGTGTTAATTGCGCTGCATTTATTATTGCATTTTGGTAGGTCTATAAAAAAATATTTAAAATACAAAGTCAAAGTGTAGATACAGAAGTACTAGAAGTTAATTGTGTATTTAAGAAATACTTACGTTTAGCCCCATATATAATATACACTTTTATCCCCTATTATGGGAACTCCATACAAACCTCCATCCCCTTATTTAAAGGGTGGGGGGTGATTTTCTAAAAATCCTAGAATGTTATGTGTTTTATTTATAACAGGGAGTCCCTTTATCAATTTTCAGACCTCTAGTATCAAAATTTGCAGAAGTCTCATACAAACTTCCATCCCCTAGTTTAAGGGGTTGGGGGGTAAAAGTTCCAAGTTTTAGAATTATTTGGTTGTTTGTGTACTAATACTAGCTTACATATCAAATTTCAGCTTTCTAAGTCATCGGGAAGTACCCCAGAGGTTTTGATACGTCAGTGTATAAGTGAGTGGCAAAATCGGCGTATTTTAGGTACCAATTAAACCTAAAGTATAAAAGCTAGATCAATGAAATTTAGTACATTTCATATGTTCCCTAACTGCATCTTAACCTGTGAATTTGGGCGCTCTGGTGTTTACTGGGACGAAACTATGAGGGTTTGAAAATGAGACGAAACGGTTCGAGAAAAGGTAGGTAGTGCCCCGCCTCTTTTTTGTTCGTCTTGGCGGGGGCACTACCGTGCCCCCAGATACATCATCTGTGAAAATTTCAACTGTCTAGCTATCACCGTTCTTGAGATACAGCCTGGTGACAGACAGACGGACGGACGGACAGCGAAGTCTCAGTAATAGGGTCCCGTTTTTACCCTTTGGGTACGGAACCCTAAAAAAGTGTGAGTTACCAAGCGACTTCCTTTAACAATTTTCTAGATTTTTTATTTTATTTAACTGTATCAGAATATTCAAACTTACCTACTGCTCTACGAAAATATTTATACACAAGACACCATAAAGCAAAGCTTCATAAACTCGTATTTTTCATTCAACTTATTCAAACGAAGTTCGTAACAAAACGGGCCTTTACCGCATAATGACACGATTTAATAAATTCTACGTTCATAATACCCGATCCCCACCGGCTTTCCTATTTTAGGACGACCGAACAGCAGTATCTCTTGCTACTGAGTAAGCGAAATCTACCTCGGCTTGCCCTGAGTTTTTGTTTGACGTTAACGGTCGTCGCAAACGCGTAGACGCAATTGCCAGACCACGGTCGAAACGTAGAGGTAGTTAATAAATCATACACCCGATTAAGTTCCGTTTTCTTGACATATTTTAATCAATATAAAATGAATTTTATATCTTCTTATCAATCGTGTATATGTATGTATAAATCACTATAATATCGTTTAACGAAAAGACAATTCTTCTTACGTAATTCGATTGTAAAAAATACGAGTTTATCCCAATTGAATGCAGTAAAATACTACAAGTATTCATATTTAGATCATTAACAAAACAAGATCAGATTACGTATTCTATCACATGACGACACTTATAGCGGCACTTGTTATGGGTACATATAACAATTAAAAAAAAAAAATTACTAGCCAAAAGTAATCAAATTAAAATTACAAAAAACTTTGTTCCGTTAATAATTTTATGATAAAGCATTCGACGATGTTAGTATTATACCAAGTATGTGCAATGAATACAATCATTTACATTAACATTTAAAATAGCAAAATTTGAGAGACCATTTTGGTAGATTAATTCCACATAATGTGATAATAATTAGAAGTAATAATCAGTCACAAATCTGTTTTTGTATTTTTGTAAGTATTTATAAATTTCCGATTCCTTGCGTCAAATAAATGACTTGGGATTGGGAGGTTAGCAATCATATACAAACATTTCTTCAATATCTGATTGTAACTGATCAATACAGTATGCATGGTAACTTTTAAGATTAACAGGTGTTTGTTATTTCAAGCCCTTGCAACCAATTTAAGAATACGAACATAAAGAAGCGTGCTTGCCAACTGTATTATTTTTGTTTCAAAAATCTTGAAACATGACAAGTTTTTAATTTAAATCAAGACCACTATACACAAGAGGTTCATGCCAAGCTGAATCTAAAGTTGCATTTAGACAGTCTACTAGGAGTATAAGTTCTACTATAGGACCTTAATATGTATTAAGAAATGGACAATTATCTGAACAACATACATGTTGTGGATGTTGTGGAGAGGATTGTTGCATCATAGATGCATCAATGATTTGCTGGGCCTGTTGCAAGACAACCTGAGCATCCACTGGTAAATCGGATGTGTAGTAAACCTACAAATAAATTGTATATAAACAACTTATATAAACATACTTAACTTATAAATATAAACTTAGATGTAGACTTGAGATTATCTATACATTTCATAATAGGTATAAAGATGGACATTTGACATACTTTATATTGAAATTAGATCCATAAAGGTTGCGTTTCAACCTGAGATATGCAAAAATGAGGTAAGGGAGGTGGTTTTTTAAGACCCACATAATACCAGCTGCACTGAGCCGCATTAGGTAATTGAAGTGATTCTATTGGTTAACAAACACATCCCTTGTTATACATCTCACGGTGATAACGCAGCATAAATAACTTGAATAAATTAAATTTTGACAATGATATTGGCATGTTACTAGTTAGTGATGCATCAAAAATATATAGGAGTTGTGCAAGTTGAATATAACTATATGGAACAGATTTTATCACCTATATTATAGTATAGTTCGGTCACTTTCCAGTTTCCATTGTCCAAGGGTGACAATCTTTGACAATGGTAACTGAAAAGTGGTCCAAACATCAGGGAGGCTCAAATCACTCATATAGGCATCATCATGAAAAGCCCTCATTATATTCAGCTTGCACAGATACCGCAGGTTGTTTAAGAAGCATTGAGGAATCACCAATCCAGTCAACACACCAAATATCAACACTAATTTTAAGAAAAATACAGAATTTGCTTTGTCCATTTACAAATGTTTTTATTTATGCCCAGATTATTTTTCAAAGTTTCACAATCTTAAAATTTTAAATAAAATAAATTTTCAATCTCACTTTTCAATGCTAAAGATTAAGCAGTAAATAATCAAAAGGAGCAATGTGTTGTGCTCAATGCTCACGTCTGATCTCAAGCATGTAAATAATTGGACATGGACAATGCATTGCATACACATCAGTCACACTTTTAAGTGAGAGTAGAAAACAAGTAATTAGTAAATCTTGTTGCAGTCAAGTCCAAAAAAGGCACACCCCATGGACTGCCTATCCATTTTCATTATTTTACAGTGTACAAGTATAATCAAATACTTCAAATAGATTGCATGAATTTGCTAGTGATTTTTATATTAAACTCAAAATTAGAAGCACTAACATTCATGCATGTTACATCTCTATCTATGCACATTATGGCTTCTTGTATCTGAACAATTGGATGTGCCTTCATGGACTGAAGTATACACTAATATCAGTGTCAAATCTTGTTTAATGCTCTTGTTTAAGACGTGTTATTGGCTACACTTACTTGGTGTCTGTGCAACGCCTGCTGCTGTTGTTGCTGCTGCTGCTGTTGTTGCTGTTGTTGTTGCTGCTGCTGTTGTTGTTGCTGCTGTTGTTGGAAGTCCGTGGGAGGGGGCGGAGGAGGTGGCTCATGGCGTATGATGTACTGCTGCTGGTATTGTAGGCCCCCATCTCCGACAACTAATTGCGGTTGGACTCCTTCGCTCACTATGATATCATTAGCCTGATCGGCTGGCTGGACCACCACCTTTGCAGATAAAATATTATGTAACACTAACCTGTTACAATGGCAATATTCATTTTTAAAATGCAAAACATAGAACACTGTAATAGGCAAGTCTTATCTTATCTTATTAGAAAGGGATCCTTGCGGATACACTTCGACCCAATGGGATCTTTTGTGTAGTTACCCCTATCACGCCTACTCAAAGGATTGTTCCACCACCTTTATATATCGGATGATGGAACCAGTTGGTAGTGCCTGGAATTCCTTCGGTTCTGGGTAACCAATACCGAATACCTTCATTCTAAGTCTGGCGAGGGCATGACATCCACACAGTATGTGCTTCATTGTCTAGTACAATCAGCTTCAAAATAGTAATAGGCAAGTACAATCAGCTTCAAAAGTAGCTGACAATTTCACTAGGTATGAAATTTGACATAAGCCACCTACATACCTACTATAATTGATACTAGGGTATCAATATAGTATACTATAACTAGATACTAGGGTATAAATATAGTAGGTATTGTAAGGTGGCGTACCAGCAGGAGGTGGTGTTTACCTCTATTTGTAATTTCTTACATTGTAACTCTCCTCTTTGTTTTGTAAGGTGTGCAGTAAAGAGTACTTGTATTGTATTGTAAGGAGGATAAATAACATTTTATATAGTACCAATGCAACCTATGTACCAGCATCATATTCATGAATAATTACTTAAATAGTAATACAAAATTTTGGTGTTAAGAAATGTGCTAAAACTGGAAAGAATAAAAGATTGTAATATGGTTTAGCAATTGGAACTAATATGCCAGTTGATGACAAAAACTATGCTCTAATAAATGGCTACATAAAGGTACTGTACCTGTTGTTGTGAATACTGCTGATCATCTTGATTAACCAAGCAAATGTTAGGGCAGTATCTTTGAAGATCTTCAAGAGTTAGTGTCGCGCGGCCTTGTCCAACTATCTGATAATATTGAGCCATTGCAAAAGCCTTAGCCTGGAAAAAAATATGTAAAATTATTTTTACACTTATTAATTCATTCTTAGCTTATTCACCTTTGAAAATAATGGTTTCATTACCCTCCTCAAGCCTCGAAGTAAATATTCGTAAATTTTCCTATACAATTTGTTTACATCAATCAAAACTTTGGTAGATTAATTACGTGAACCACTTTAGTTACCATTTTTATGTTAATGTATAAAAACCTATGCTGAATTCAACTAAACTCACAACAAACTCATTTAAAAATGACAGACATTCATACAACCTACCTGAACAGTGCATACACAACCCAGAACCAATGACTTCGTAAACCGTAAGAAGACTCAACTATGGCGACGACACATCGACCGTTTTACAATCAAAAGATACACCGCACTTTTTATGTTTCGTTGTTATATTTTGCTATTCTAACAATAAGAAGTACATTTTTGAATATAATATCAAAGGATATAGCTAAATGGCTTCGATTCCTTTGATACAACCTAAATTATGTCCTGAAAGATCATTGCATGAAAACTAAAGATAGAAACGTTTGTCTCACCAATATTTACGTTGGACATTTTAAATGCCGTATTAATCCATTAAAATACTAACTATTTAACACGAAATTGTAATTTTTTAACTCAAACGCCAAATCCAGAAGCAATTTACATTATGGCGTGTGTGTCACTTTTTTTTTATAATTGTATGTTTTTTAATTTGGTGTTGCTCAGAAGCGATCGCATTCATCTCAAGGTTGCCAGGTATAAAGACGCTCTCCCATAAGTATAAAATCATCTTTTCATTGATTTCATCTTGAAAATCCACAAAATCATTATGAAAAGATATTTAACATTTAAAACTATACGTTTCTCTTCTTTAAAAACAAGTGTACTACTACTTAAGGACATACCGTGAACATATTCAGTAAATGAATACCTTAAAATATGATAAGGATTTTTAGTCATAAAGGAATTCTGCTTTGTGTTGCTTATACGGCGTCATGAGTATTACTCAAACAGGTACTTTAAAATATTATGAGATGATAAAATGCGCGTGCTAGGATTTAAGATCTCTAGCACGATCACACATAAAAAAAACTGCGATCAGCTGTTTTAGACAGAGGGCACGGTAGTGCATAAGCCAAGTCTGTAATGAAAAGGCGTTAAATATAATCATGTGTTTCTGCTAACAAACGACTTTATTATGCCATTTAAAAAATGCTAAACTAGCCCAAATGTAAATTATTTACGTCGGTATATCTCCGTTGGTATGATTAGTTGATTTTTCAGTTAGTTACTCACTGATACAACAAACCAATATATACCTTTCGTTTAAGAATGAATACACCCAAAAAAATTCAAAAATGGTATTGTATTCAACTACATCGTTAAAGGATTTTTATATATCCCAACCATTACAATATTTAATTTTAGTGTATCGTAAAATAATATAAAATTATTAATGTCATTACATAAAACCATGAAACTAGTTTATCAAATTAAAAAAAAAAAAACTTTGTGACCATCGGGCGTATAACGATAAAGGTTATAGTTTATAGTTTTAAACTATGTCACTCATCACGCGTTGTGACATGTAAAAAATCCAGAGCGAGCAAAACAATGTCGCATGCATACGATATTGTTATATTTCGCCTCCGAATACAGAAACACGTCATAAAAGCCGGAGAGTTCACTGATAAAATATATCGAACTTGGCATTTTTATTTACTTATGTCCAATCAATTTAATCTTATAAAAACCGATAATGGTTAAATTACGATTGTGCTCCTTACTATTTGAAATAATGTTACTTTATCTATGGCTGGATGGCTGATTAGTTGAAATAACGTGAAGTCGTATCATTTAAGCTTTTTAACCAATGAGAGCACTAGACAAGGATGTCACCAAGGAAAACTGTTGGTGGAAATGAAAACTTAACTTTTTAAATGTTGAAGAAAAACACCGTGTTAATGGGTGGCTGCCTACAACGACAGTTTTCATGTGTTTTTAAGTGCATTTAATAATTTTCCTCGAAGTTGTGTTCAAAATCTACTAATACAGTTGCTTTACTTTGGAAATACGTAATACTTTCTAGAATTTATAAACACTACCTACAGTTCAATTCGTACATATTTTGACCGTCCTCATTACATTCGTGCTAATGGATGATTCTGTGATTTCCCCAGGTAGGAAATATGATGTTAAAACATAAAGCATATTTGTATGACGTTTTATTTTCAATTCTGATTATTTTTCTATTTTCAGGGAATAAAATAGACAATTCAGCGTCGGAGAGCGATTCCAGTTCTCTCGATGGCGGAGCTATGTTACCTCCTACCACGGTCTCCCGTGATCAGCTGCAAAAAAGAATTGAATCTCTTCAACAGCAAAATAGGTAAGTACTTATCGACGATTTCGTAAAAAATCTCCACATTTCATGAATCTTATTGGATGTCATCACTAATAATAAATCTGTTTTGACACATACCTACAATACAAAAACGAGTACAAAAAAATAGTCAACTCATAGGTACGTCTGATTTGATTCCAGGGTTTTAAAAGTAGAGCTGGATACTTATAAGCTCCGGGTGAAGGCACTACAAGAGGAAAACCGTGCACTGAGACAAGCATCCGTTTCAATAGTATGTATTTACTTTATTATCTACAATAAACATACTTTTTATTTAGTGTTAATCGTTTGCATTGTTGTTTTGGAGCCATGCAATGCGGAGACATTGTTTTTAGTGATGCAACATGCTTGCATTTGCCCATATCTTGTTTTGTCAGGGCTATGAGCCAATTTAGCCATGCTCTTTTATTTACTTAGAATATGAGGGGCAAATATTGTGCTTATTTTGGTTATTAGAATTAACTAATAGAATAGACCTCATTTTGAGGTAATTTTGTGCCTGTTGTCAAGTTAAATAGTAACATGGGCTGTAATGGACACAGGTGGATCCTTTTGGTCAGCCATAGTATACAGGTGAAGTACTAGGGTCTCCAATTACTTACACAAAACTACAACAATGTCAAGGCATTGCTGGGTTTTGTGGAGGAGTCAGGATGGTTAGGTAGCCAGAAAGTATACAGTGAATGTAAGGTCAGCCAAATTGGACTTAATTTGATTTTTTATTAGTTTCTTATAAGGTTCTTTTTACAGCAAGCAAAAGCAGAACAGGAGGAAGAATACATTTCCAACACATTATTGAAGAAAATTCAAGCCTTGAAGAAAGAGAAGGAAACGCTAGCTCATCACTATGAAAGAGAAGAAGAATGTCTAACAAATGATCTTTCGAGGAAACTAATTCAGGTTAGATACAATCTATAATAAGATTAATAAGTAACAATCCTTTATTTTACGTACTTTCCCTGTCAGTTTCTGAATTCTAAATCGTTCATCTTTGTAATAGAGGAGAGAGCAAGTGAGATAGGTGCATTATAAGATGTCGAGCTGCGGAAAGCCAGCCCGTGATAGCCTATAAGTAGAGTGCCCCATACGTGGGGCAGAACTGAGGAACTGCAAAAATTTCACACTCCATTTTTATTTCAATGTGGAATATTAACAGTGTCGAGTGTCCATCTCTATCTCAATGTGAAATTTTAACAGTTTTACACAAGTGTGTATGATCAGCCCAGGTTAATACTTGGGTAATCACCTAATCACATTGGGTTTATGTTTATACTAGGGCTCCCGGTATCCGTGTTACACGCGGAAACGTGTACACGGGTCCTTAACACCGGCGGTACTAACAACCCGATCTACACGAACCGGCTAGGAAACGTTTCCTTCGGAAACGGGTCGACACGGACCCGCTAGGAAACGTGTCCTCTAGGAAACGTTTCTAAGTTTGGATCCGGATCCGCGGTTCGCGCCTTCACTCAGGTATTGAATACACGTCTGAGCGACCCGCCCGGACCAGTTATTATTTGAGTTGAAGTTGAAATGAAACGGATCATTTGTTCATTATTGAATGAAAAACTGATTTTATATTATTACGTGCGGAGGAAAAAAGATCGAATAACGTCATATAAAATATTTTTTCTGCTTTTTTATAATCACTATTAGGGTACTTGATCAGAGATGGGCATTAATCGATTATTTTTTTAGTTAACTAATCAATCGATTAAAAATATCATTCGTAATTTTTTATCGCGATTAATTTAGTTGTGAGAATCTTCGACTAACAATTGAATTAGTTTTAGTTTCAATCGACTAAATTTCACGATTAAATCAATATTAAAACTACGCAGTCGCTCGTTTTTGCATTTTTATTTAACTTGCAATATGTAACTACGAGTAGGTACGTACATTGTAGGTACTCGTATGTTGTATCACTTGTATCTATGTTGGTTTGGGTAGAATCTTGCAACTTATTTTGAAGCAGATATCTTCAACCGATTGAGCTAAAATTATGTATATATTCAAGTTTAATTTGTAACGCTTGAATGACAATGCAATATTATGGGCCATATTAACAATATTATAAGGATAAATAACGAAAAACTGCAATGTTTACAAATCGCAAACAATATAGTAGTTGGTGCTCTATTAATATTTTGATACTTAAAGTACTAGTTCTAACGAGTATTGTAAAGTCCTATACGATACTGAGTAAATTATAGACATAGATATTATAAATATTTTGCTGTCCGTGTCATTAGTACAACTCTGTTTAGTGTCACGCAGCGACAAAACAATGGGATAATCCTACTTACCTGGAAGTTGTTTGTTGCATTTTGGTGCAAGTGCCGACGAATCTTCTAAAAATAACACGTTCTATTGAATTAAACATCTGCATGTTGTTTATTATCTATTTTGTTGCGGTCTATTTTGTTTTCACCGTGTGGTCATTTACAATATTTAAACCTCTTTGTAAAGAAATCT
This sequence comes from Apotomis capreana, assembly GCA_947623375.1. Classification (NCBI taxonomy): domain Eukaryota; kingdom Metazoa; phylum Arthropoda; class Insecta; order Lepidoptera; family Tortricidae; genus Apotomis; species Apotomis capreana. The sequence goes on along the minus strand of OX392502.1, from coordinate 7,455,877 downwards.
CAGCATTAACTATTGTACATTTTCCTTGCGTCATTCTACATTTAAATATATCAACATGATATATTTTATTTATTAGCGCTATTGCCAATATATATATTGGAGCGGCAGCGAATTGATCGATCAGGCTATTCCATGTAAGGCTCATGCTTCATAAATTCATACTCATAGATGTTTTGAGGTATCTAGGTCATATTATATTATATTCTAGATTCTAGGTTCTGTCATTTTAGATTCTAGGTGATTATTACTTATTACGATGCTCTTACGATACGATTATTACAGCAAATATAGGTAAAGGTTTAAGGGCACGGACCCCAGGTAAAAAATAAGAAAGAGAACGATGTACCTATGAAGGAGCAAAAAAATATACCTACTTTACTAATCCATTTTATAGCTTACATAGACATACCTACATTACATTACATTAACATAGACATACCAAGTTTTTCGTTCAATTTGCTTCTAACATTAGTCGTGGAAAAATAGTCTAACTAATTAGTCGATCACAAAGTTTAGTTGTCCGAAATCAATCGGCAACTAAATTAGTTGCACTTTATACACCTAAGATTGATCAGTCGTCGTTTTCAATCGTCAATCACAATTAATTCCGTTAATTTTAATCGTTAGTTGTTAGTCGATTACATTTTGCCCATCTCTGGTACTGATTAATACCTAACACCTTGCATAATGGATGTAACATTATGGTGTTAGGTGCAAAAAGTTGTCATACCTACCTACCTTCTTACGTTACCTGCTATGACGACTTTTTTTAAGATTAGATATGAATAGGATTAGGGTTGCACTGCAGCTGCACTTGCAGATAACGACAATACCCATTGTTTATCGTCATAAATTAACCGTGACAATTTTACTGATAATACTTACAAGTTGTTTTGAAATTAGGCCTGGAAGACGTTTTATTCGTTAAAGTTGAAGGAGAGGCCGCTTTCATTTAATAAAATTAAGCAACAAAAAATAAATAAATTGGCGTATTAAACAAATCGCAAATACAGAAAATATTCTCAAACATGTTAAGCCCAACCCAATATGCATAATGCAATGAAGGATTAATTTATTATACATATGAGGAAATATCTAACACAGTTGCAATAAATCCTTATATCAGATTATAGTTCATATTTATACCTTCCGAAAAATTTGAGGAATTTACACAATTTTAATAACTGATAAAGTAAAAAATATCGTTTTATTTTTAACCTTAACGTCATATTACATAAATTTAAACGTCAATTACACGTCGACAAACTAAAGTCGCTGTCGTGTCATTTGACGTTATTGCACCAAAAATGCTAGAAAAAGTACGATCCCTGATTATTATACTCCATTTCTCACTCCATAGCTTTTAAAAGAATAACCGTAAGGTGGCCACAACACGTCGACGGCGGGTCGGACCCGCGTGTGATTGAGATCCATGTACACGGGTACACGGGTACACGGGTACGCGGGTCTTAATTACACGGGTCTTTATTACACGTTCCAAACGGGCCAGAAACCCGTTTCCGTGTAACAGAGAAACGGGTACACGGAAACGGGTACACGAAACCCGGACACGACCGAGAGCCCTAGTTTATACACAGATTACTTTTGGGTGTATTGGGTATTTAACTAGCTCAGGTTCTGGCTCAGTCCGATAGCTCGCAGATCGCTTTCAACAGTAAACCACCATGACCTTACACACAACAGGGTCTTAATATAAAATTATTTTTACAGTTACGACAAGAAAAATGCCGCCTTGAACAGACTTTGGAGCAAGAACAGGAATGCCTGGTCAACAAGCTCATGCGAAAGATTGAGAAGCTTGAGGCGGAGACACTTGCTAAACAGACAAATCTGGAGAGACTCCGCAGAGAAAAGGTATTTAATTTGGCATAAAACATGCATGTCTATTTGTCTATAGTAGTCTATTTATCTATCGTAGTTGGAAAAACTTAAAAAAAAATCATTAGCTACCTTCACTTTCAGATGTGGCGCTTTTAAAAAATAAATTAAAATCACTGAACTATTTTCTGTTTCTTCCTTATCAGGAATTGATTTGTCTTCTAAATCTCGAGAAGATTGCATTGGTTTTATGGTTACTTCAGGATTTAAATAATAATTTTATTTCCCATCTGCATTGTTATTTTATTTTGTTTCTTGCCATTAGTCTACTTGGAAACAAGCTTAAAGAATTGTGATCTAGATCACATAGTGAAGACAATTAGTATTCATTTAGAACTAACAGGTTCCTGTCTAACTACATATTGTTTGGCATAAAATCTTTAGCCCTAATTATTTTAGCATAAAAGTGTAACACAACTAACTAAGTAGGTTAACTAGTTTGTTGATGACATAATGACTTACATAATTTTGAATCATCATAGTCTTCAATTAATTGATTAAATTCTTTCAATAGTATGTATCTAGGTATGATTCATCCAATATCTATAGTCACTCAAAAGTCACTAACTCTGTGGTCCCCGATTACTCGAAGATAGCTTAAACGATATTTTTTCGTGACCTTGGAACGTACTTGTATGACGGTGAACAAATATTTATAAGCGTCGCTGGCAGTGAATGTGTTAAGGTCTGTTCAGGATCTGATGATGATGGGGTCCTGGAGAATATCCATGAAACGAAAAATTATAAAAGAAATCTTTTAGACCTTTCTGAATTAGAAAATGATAGAATCACTAATGGTAGCTAATTACTATTCCATTCTCACCACATATTTCTTAGTATGTTCTAGAATGAAGGCTCCCTATTAATGCAAGTTCAGTATCAGTCTATTCCTTCTATGGATTTTTATACGATTCCCCTTGTTTAGGCATTTTTTTGTAATTTTATCAAAATCATTATAGGCAAAATTGTCTTTGAGCATAACTTTTCAATGTCGAAAACCTACTTTTCTGGCAGCAGTTCTTTATTGTTAGAGGTCGAATTTGCAACTAAAATTCAGCAACAATATTATGCGTATTAAGATTTGGACAGATGATTCGTCAAGATGATAATTTCGGCGGAATCAATGCGGAACGTGTTCGGTGGAATAAGTTTCGGACGCATAATTGTAATGCGTAATAGATGGCGCCATTTCTATACTTGCACTCTGTCTTGGTTGGTTTGTTATTAACTGAAGTCCCTTTTTAGGTGGAATTGGAGAACACACTGGAGCAAGAACAGGAGGCCCTTGTGAACAGGCTTTGGAAACGTATGGATAAGCTAGAGGCTGAGAAGCGCTCACTACAGATCCGACTCGACCAGCCAGTTTCTGATCCTGCCAGTCCTAGGTAAGCATCATGGTATATGATAACAAGGTATGGCACTCCGAAATGACAGGTGGACTTTCGACGTCATCACGCTATGATTGGTCACGCTATGACGCTGTGTTGCCAGTGGTGTATCATAATACTCCACGATTCCCTCGTTACCTGTATGAATCTCATAAAATTGTGAGTGTTATACATCGATTATTACGACAAATTAAAATTTAGTCAAAGAACATGACAACTTTAATGCATTCTTTTTTTCAATTAGCGGCAAACAACTTTTTCCTTATAATTATTTTGTTACCGTAAAGCGGTAACTATTCAGTGTCGTAGAAAGTCTCACTAGCCACAGTGTCATACCTTATTTTCTTATACTAAGGTAAGAATATACCCTCTATAATGGTCGACGTGGTTGGCGCACCGGCAGTGCAGCTGTGCCTACTGAGCTGGCGGGCCTGGGTTCGAATCCCGGCAAGGGCGAAAATTTGCGTGATAAGCTCGAATATTTGTTCCTGAGTCATGTCATGTTCCTGAGGATGTTTCTATGTCTTTAAGTTTGTATTTATCTATATACGTATGTATATCGTCGTCTAGTCCCAATAACACAAGCCTACTACTGGAGCGTACTTTGGGATCTTATTTAATCTTTTAACTCTGACACTGAGTCCCAAGCAAAAGATTAAATAAGATCTTTTTTGACTTTTGACTAGCCCTAGAAAGTGGAGGAGCGAAACATCATCCAGGAAGGAGTGGAAGATATTAGGGGAGGCATATGTCCAATACTGGACGGAAAATGCTCAATATGATGATAATGCCACATTAAGAATACGTCATCAGAAATGGAAGATACTTTACTAGACTTTTTTATTAATTCAATGAATTTTTACAGGAACGAAACATTTTACAGGAACCAATATTTTATCTTTAACAGGGACATCAGCAATGGTGATACTGCATCGAATCTAAGCAATCATATTCAGACTTTGCGCTCGGAGGTTGTTAAATTAAGGTATGTGTGGCTTTTATATTTCAACTTTATTGGATACTATAAATAGTTAACGATTCCAGGCCTTAAAAGCTTAAAGCCCGTTAAAGATGGGGTGTATATTAAATTTCCACCACCATTTCTAAGAAAATTATGATGATCTATAAAATAGTTCGAAATTATATGACTAAGTTTTTACTTAATTTTTGAAGAAAATATGTACTGTCAAGGAAATTGCAACACTTGCCTTTTTACAAGCTTTTATTTTCCTTTCACCTGTCCTATTGTAATGGAATTTTGCAAGTTAAATTTGACCCACTTTCCGGTTTCCAATTGAGCTGAAATTTTGCACGAATATGCAAATCGCTTGACAATGCAATATTATGATGACGTGGAGCTGATCTGATGATGGAGATGGAAGGTGGCCATAGGAACTCCGTAATAAATAAAGCAATCATATTGAGCTCGGGCTCTTTAGAATCGTCTCTGTGAGCAATTTGATGGATGTTTAAAGGAAAGTACAGTCAGCTATAAAAGCTTGTCACAAAAATGAAATTTTTGACAGAAACTTATTTACCCTTATTGTCATTGTGGCAAGAGCGAAAGGGGTACATGTTTCTAATTCCATGACTAATTCAATTGGAATTAATTTCATATGATCATCAAATGTGGGACACAATTTTTACTGTTATTAGTAGGTATTGATACTCTTTATTATTCAATTGATCCTAATCGCAATCCTAGTTTAGAACCTGAATTAATGAACTTTATTTTAATTTCAATATTAATCCATTAAATTTGTGTGGAAAGAAATTGATGAGTTATTATTTCTTGGAATGAGTAATCTAAAGGAGAGTTGAGATAACGTTACTAATTAACTGTAAATACCTTCAAATAATCATTTCACTGATAAAGATAAATGTGGACTCAAAATATTTGTCTAACAACATTTTTTATGTTATCCGAGGTTACTTTATTTAGTAAATATGTAAATGGTTTTTATTGCTTACTGCACATTCTTACACAAACGTTAAAATTGCTCATCAATACCAATACGATGAGCCTAAACACGGTGGATTATCTTGTGTTTCTTGGGTTCCTACGGCCACCTTCCGACTCCATCACCAGAATAGCTTCAAGATACTAAATTATTGTTTTGTCACGCGAGCGACAACATGCAGTTAGTTCCGATTTGACAATTATTAGAAGTAGGTTAAAATTTACTTCCAAGATTTGATTACATTGTTTGTAAGTAAATAACTAAACTAACTAACAGTCGGGAAATTGATACAGCCGTCATCTAGACAATCTTACTTCAACTAGACAGCTTATACGCATGCGCATAGGTGGATCACTGGATCAAGACAAGTAGCGTAAACACTTGTTGGACGTCAAGGCGCATTTTGGGCTGATTAGCTATCGAGTGGTACGATGCCACCCTAAAGCATACAAGAAATGAAGCAATTGGTTAAAAATTCAATGACTTCGGTATTCTGAAAGGCAAGGCGTAGCCCGTGTTGGAGCCAAGCCGTTAGAGACGCGGGGTCGGACCCCGGCCATTTTTAAATTTTTCGCTTTAATATAAACATTGAGTGGTGATTATAATGTGTTAAACTTTACTATAATGTTATATTTTTTGTTTAGGAATCAATTAGCCGTGTCTCAAAATGAAAACAAGGAGAAGATGCATCGCTTTGCCTTAGAGGAGAAACATATTCGGGAGGAGAATGTTCGCCTACAACGAAAACTACAGCAAGAGGTAACAATACTGTACTGTAAAGCAATGCCATTTCCATAATAATGGGGTAGGCCTCACTGACCGACAAAAAAACGTATATGTTTTTTTTTAATGTTCAAATTGGAATCATGTTTCGTGATCGATCACCTCAGCACTATAGAACAATAAGTTTTTGACATGCGACTCTTTCTTGCGGTAGATATATTAGATATAGATAGATAGATTTGATTTGTAATAATCATACATCATCAACTTAGCAGACATAACACAGCCAGAGCCAATAAGTAAAATTACATATGAAAGTCTACATTTAATTCATTCTTCTTATAAGACATTTGGTATATGTAGGTACGGCACTAATAAGTCTACAGTGGTGTCTAATGTAAGAGAGTGCCGGGTGACGCTATGTGGTGCGACCAGAGTCGAGAAGCGCATTTGTGATAGACATGCAGATAGCTTGAACTTAAAAAATCAAGAGAACCAGCAGACTGCTTACTTATGATAGAATAACGCAATCTACCTAAGTTTTTCCATTTTTGTATGCATTTACAAAAGTATTCTTTATTCAGGTGGAACGCCGTGAAGCGCTGTGTCGGCATCTTTCCGAGAGCGAATCTTCTCTGGAAATGGAGGAAGAGAGGCAGTTCAATGAAGCATTAAGTGTACGTATCTGTCTTGAATCTGTGTCGAGAAAAATTTCTGATTAAAAATACATATGAGAATGAGTATGACTTGTATTTTAATAATTGGGCATCAAGTATTTGAAAGGGAACCTCGACACGAGAAGAAGAAGAATAATTAACACAAATTATAACGGGTCTAACGCGATATTTCTTATTTACCTTCATAATCTAACATTTCGGCGGGGTTGCACACGCCGTGGTCTCAGATGTACTGGTGAAACAGCGAGTTGTTACTGGAGGTAAATAAGAAATATCGCGTTAGACCCGTTATAATTTGTGTTAATTATGAGTAAAACCGCGAGAGTATAAAGTGTCATATTGTATTTTAATGTTAATATCGACTCCATAGCTCTCTAAAGGCTGATTTAGACGAAGACAATTTTGAGACGCCTAAATTACGGCGCCTGGAAAAGGCACCGTATAAACACTTTCTGCGCCATTTTTTCGCGGCATGCCAGCGCTGGCGCGGAATAGAACACGAGCCTATTTTTTGGCGCCAGTGACCCCCCCTCCGCGTCTCTCGCTGCCACTAATGACTGGTACTGAAAAAATTGGGCAAGTGCGAGCCCGACTCGCGCATACAGGGTTCCGTACCTATACATATATATAATCTATAACAAGTTTGTTGTATGGGAGCCCCCCTTAAATATTTATTTTATTTTATTTTTAGTATTTGTTGTTATAGCGGCAATAGAAATACATCATCTGTGAAAATTTCAACTGTCTAGCTATCACCGTTGTTGAGATACAGCCTGGTGACAGACGGACGGACGGACGGACGGCGAAGTCTCAGTAATAGGGTCCCGTTTTTACCCTTTGGGTACGGAACCATAAAAAGCACTGTGTAAACACGACTGGCGGCGAGATTTAGGCGGCTGAACATAGTCATTAGCCGCGTCCACACTGGGCGAGCCGCCTCGCGCGGCAATTGCCGCGCGAGGCGGCGCGGTCTGTGTGTACGCGCCTCGCCCGCGGCGCCCGCACGCTTTGCCTCGGCCGAGCGCTGCCGCGGCCGAGCCGCGCGCTGTCGGTTTTTGTCCGTGCTCAAAGGTGCCTCGGTCGTTTGCCGCGCGCAGTGTGGACGTACACGTTTTTGCTTCGGTCAAATTATGACAGATAAAACAAAATGGCGTGCGACACTTACGTATTACGCGAAACGGAATAACCGTAACTACATATTATGTGCTATTTGTTTGTTTTAAACATAAAAAAATATTGAATTAGCTTTTTTTGGAAAATTCTTTGTATGAACGTAGCAACAAGTCAAAAGTAAAAAGCTGATTGCGTGCGGCGGCGCCATATTGTTTTATCTGTCAAATGGGCGAACAAGACGGCTCGGGCTTGCCGCGCGCGGCATTCGGTGAGTGTAATTTCATCCAATGCCCGAGGCATGCGCCGAATGCCGCGCGCGGCAATTGCCTCGCGAGGCCGCTCGCCCTGTGTGGACCCGGCTATTGTCTAAACGGTCGGAGGTGTGCTGTGCGGTAATCACTGGCGCCGTCATTTAGGCGTCTCAAAATTGTCTTCGTCTAAATCAGCCTTAAAGTTGTACCGTGCTATCAGTACGATGCCTAGTAATGGTTGTGTTGTCGGGCAGGCCCGTTCGCGCAGCGTGTCGTCGCCGGGCGGGTCGCGGCCGCTGTCGCCGTACGCGGCGCCGCTCATGCCCGGCGCCGCCGGCCTGCGGCCCGCGCTGCATCTCAACTCGCAGGTACAGGTACATACTGATGTGGTGCAGGGAAATTTTAGACCACAGACAACCCCCACTAGACGGAGCATGTAAGGCGACCCGCGCGCACCGACGATATGGTACGGCAGAACATTAAAGTATCAGCACGGCGGCCACCGTTTAGTTGCGTCCTTGTTTATGATCCATGCGTACGTCAACGAAAAAAGAAATTAAATAAATAACATGGTGAATTGTAGTGTTAAGTGGTGTAGAGAGACCTCATAAACATGGAAGCAACTAAACGGTGGCCGCCGTGTTGATACTTTAATGTTCTGCCGTACCATATCGTTGGTGCGCGCGGGTCGCCTACGGGTCGCCTTACATGCTCCGTCTAGTGGGGGTGGTCTGTGTTTTAGACTAACCACTCTTTCTGCGCATATACAGGGTGATCAATCCAAATGGGTCAGTATGGAGGAGTCAAACTATAGGGATAGGGCTGCCATCTATATTCGCCTAACCTGAAAAATACTTTAACACTTTTGCAACCAGACAAAAAAGTAAGACATATCCCAGAAACCGGCCGAGCCGACTTTTATAGCATCAACCCCGGCTACCGGGTTGGCCGGCATCTGAACAAAGTTTACGAGCGCCCGGCCTCCGCATTGTTGGTGTCGAAAGTGTTAAAAAAAACCCGGAAATTTGGCGTAAATCGCATTTTTTCTCCCGGAAGTGCTTGAAAATAATATTATTAAAAACAATCGCTTTACGCTGTTACTTAACGTGTTATGCTGAATGGAACTAGTGCCTCACATAAAAAGTGTTCGGGTTTTCCCCATTTTTCTAGTGTGGACCCCTAGTGTCACAACTAACAGTCTGGTGACACTAGGGGTCAACACTAGAAAAACAACTGTCTGGTTTTTTAATACTTTATGACTAGAGTTTCTATTTTAATTTTCAAATAACCTGCAGACCCCAGTTAGATAGGATTCCAGCTAGCATATTTTGACGCGACTTGTGTCGCGCGACTCATGTCATCACCTTTAGCACAACTTTGACACGCGACTCTTTCTCTCGCGAGATATGCTACCTATGCACTATACAGTAACCGACAAACTTCTTGAGCATGACCTTGACTGCGCAGTAGCCGATTTACGTACAAATGTACATGCGCAGATCCGCCATGTTTGTTCTAAAAGTTTGCCGGCAACTGTACCTTTCTGTACAATATCGTGAGTGTGTCGGGTGATGCTAGTCAACCACAAGCTTAGTTGTGCTTGTGCTAGACGGGCAGTTTTGCTCGCACGGTATCTATTGAAGGGAAAGTGACAAAGAGTCGCGTGTCAAAGTAAGTGCTGGTTGGAAGCTCGAGTGTAGTCTTCAGTGGTTAACCCTTGGACCGCCAAAGACGGCAAATCACGTCATCGGGAATTCGTGCCACTGACGCCAACGACGCCTATTGACGTCAAAAATGTCAATGACCAAAAACATGCTAATTCAAACCACTATCTGTGTTTTTCTCTTTAAGGGACACAGTTCTAATAAGAAAGCATATCAAACGTACATAAATTGTGATAAACCGTCAGGCTTTCTTGTAGTTTGTATTTTATTCTTACACTTTTCCTCACTTATGTCTTAAAATACACTTTTAATATGTTTTCTTGTAGAACTACGTATAGTGAAGTTCATATCATTGTAATAGTTAAGTACTTATGCTTTCTGAAAAAATGACTGACTGTTGAGTTTCTTTCTGCGTTTCTTCTCAACAGTGGTCTCCTCTTGTGAAATGCCGGTAGACTCAGACATGTAAAAGTGCCCTTGTGGCCTACTTGCAGAATAAAGTTCATTATTTCATTATTATTTCATTTCAATCTCTGTTGATTTTGGGGCAACTTTTTTTTTTTTTTGGTTTGGCGTCTGTGGCACGGTGGATTGCTTTGCCGCTTGGCGCTCTAAGGGTGAAGTGGCCCCTTGTTCCGCAGGGCCGGCGGCCGAGCGAGCGGTTCGTGAAGCCGGCGGTGCCGGCGCTGGGCGCGCTGGCGCCGCGCGCGCCGCCCGAGCTGCCTCCCGCGCCGCTGCCGCAGCCCGCCAGCCCCATGGACACCTCCTCCAAGGACTAGCCGACTGACGGGCGAGTGTGATCAGTCGGCCGGGACGAATCGTTCGTGACCACTCATGCCTATAACTCGACGCCGCGTAGCTTGGCAATAGCGACCAATGACTCCTCCTACCATGAAACTCAATTCCTAATGACGACACTTTTTATTGTTCCCCGTAACGACCATTTTTGGAGCGGAGCGAGCGAAGCTCCCATGGATCGACTCGAATGGACTTTGTAACAATGCGCAGATCTCAGCGAGTTCTCAACCGATTTTAGAAATTTTTGTTTTAAAATGCACAAATTAAATTTCGCTAGGTCGTGACGAAGAGAAAATTTCGAAAAAAAAAAAAAAAACTCCGCTACAATCTATGGTGCAAGCTTAGCCGGTGGCTGACTCTGCATCGACCTAGTTACTTTTATTGCTACACCGTGGTAGAGGGTGTCTGGGCGTGGAGGGAGCAATAAAAGTAAAAATGGTCGTTACGGGGAACAAAAAAAAGTGTCGTCATTAGAAATTGAGTTTCATGGTAGGAGGAGTCATTGGTCGCTATTGCCAAGCTACGTGGCGTCGAGTCACAGACCACCCCCACTAGACGGAGCATGTAAGGCGACCCGCGCGCACCAACGATATGGTACGGCAGAACATTAAAGTATCAACACGGCGGCCACCGTTTAGTTGCGTCCATGTTTATGATCCATGCGTACGTCAACGAAAAAAGAAATTAAATAAATAACATGGTAAATTGTAGTGTTAAGTGGTGTGGAGAGACCTCATAAACATGGACGCAACTAAGCGGTGGCCGCCGTGTTGATACTTTAATGTTCTGCCGTACCATATCGTTGGTGCGCGCGGGTCGCCTTACATGCTCCGTCTAGTGGGGGTGGTCTGTGGTGAGGACTCATGCCTATACAGGCAACTTGTAAATGGGGACATATTCAATTATAGTTATGAGGCCTTATTCCTTTTAAAATACTGATTGTTTTAGACGTTTTTCTTAACATATTATTGATGTAACTGCTATATATTTGAAACCTACTGTTTGAATTTTTCATTGATAATTTTGTTTCAAAAACTTCGCGCGGAATTTTCGTTTTTTCAACTTATCTTCTTCGGGGAAAAGTATTATTCACTTCAAAGAGTTGTGTTAAAATTATCAATATATCTGCCATAATAAGATTTTTTTTTATAAGGAATAAGGCCTCTTAAGTGGTTTACACTCACATTGGAGTGCCGGACGGACAGGTTGCGGGCTTGCAAGCACCAGTGACAAAGTTGCCGCGACGGTGTAAAGGCAGTAGTGGGTATCAGGGGATGAAGAGCTCGGTACGAGTTGGTAATACGTCTGATAAGTTCACGTGAGTGTAAACCGCTTAATACAATAATTGTAAATGGAGGGTGAGGAAAGTATGAAATTGTGGGTGCCTCTATCATATGCTACACATTCGCGCCATCTATGTATCTACTGGTAAGCTTTCTTTATTGATCAATAAATAGCGCCATATGAAATGTATTGTACAGAGACTTGTGCTTACAGAGATTCGTTAGAATAGAGCGGAACGCGTATGTATAGGCATGTACAGTCCTCATGAATTATGAATCCATGATGTTATGCAATTCGCGGCAAAACCGTAGAATGTAGTTGGAGATAATTTCTGTTGCTACGGTTGATTTTAGATTTAGTAGGCTCGACGGCTCGTTTTATGATGAGTTCACACGCATATTTTTATTACAAAATTACGTGCAGTTTGCAATATAAATTATGTCACAACCACAAATCTAATTATGACATATTTAGAAACTTTATCTAGAAATAGGCATTGCAGTCATACTCGCAAAAAAATGTTAAAACACAAAAAAAAGGAATTATTTAATTTTGAAAAACAATGGAAAACTTATAAAATCGTTTCATTTGTCATCATAATAACGCTCTTCTTATATTGTCCTACTCGTAATATAACACTTGCATAAATTTATAGTACAGCTACAGGGGTCACTGATTACATACCTGGATTTTGCCGTAAATTGCACGACATTCACCGATGTTTGGTCGTAAACTATGGAATCTCGAGGGTTAGTACAATTGCTTGCATCCATATGTCATTAGTCTTTCTACATAGGTTTAACCATTTGAGCGCCAAAGACGGCAAACCACGTCGATGGAAAGCTGTACCCCAGGCGCCACCACGTCATATGCCGCTATACAATGCCATACTATCTGCTGTCAGATTGGCGTCTGGGACACAGTTTTCTTTCAACGAGCTGGGCGGTCATGAGGTTAATGAACCTTATACCATCTTAACCGCCACATTATTGAATGTCACTGTCGGCTGTGACCGACAACTAGTCGTGCCACTGTCGCCACGTCGGCTTCAGATTTCTTGTCTGGCGTCTGAGACACAGTTCTTCTGTCCGTATACTAGGCGCTCATAAGGTTAAGGCATTCAAAATTGGATCACGGTTACGAAAAGATAACTTATTTGAAGCAAAATAAATTGTAAATAGTAACTATTTCTGGCACATAGATTCCCTAGGTCGACTCCATTTCTTAAGTGGATAGGAGCGTGAAATCACGATACCTGAGAAAAAGTCGTATAGGTATATGTAAATTTCCAAAAAATCCATGTCCTCAGTCATACTATATGCATAAAAAAAAATGTTAAAATAGTACCGTAACGCAATAATTATAGTAACGTAAGTGCACTCCGTAAAGCTGAAATCTAACTAACAAAAAAATCTATTACATACTAATAGTACGATTGTGAACTGGGAAACTGTGAACTGGGCTAGTACAGAAATATTTTTCGTAATCGCAATCTAAATTATTGCTTTCAAATATTACACGCAGTTGAAAGATTATGACAATATTATAGGTATCGTAGGCAGTTGTGTTAACTCTTCTGAAAAGGTTACCTCGATCGAGCCTGACAATTCCGCTGCCTTGCTAAGAATGACTATAAAACTCGTAGTTTACATTATTTTAGCTTGGCAGTGCAACACACGAATGGGGTCGATTCTCGAAGCTGTCGTGACATGTGCCAGGCAAAGACTATCGAACGAACTCGTTATCGATGGATTTGAGAATTGACCCGCAGTTCTGTTGTTGTCATACAAACTTCGAATGATGCTGATTAAATGTGAGCTACAAAAAAAACGTAAACTTTCCTTGTTTCTATAACTTGAAGCTTTGATAGTATTTTGTCAGTATCAGAAGCTTTAAATTTCGATACCACTGCGAGGTGATGCGCCATCTGTCGAAAAATATAAGGAATGTGCTGAGTTGTTCTCCCATTGTACTAGATGTCGTTACTAGTGTCACTTCGTTACGAAGTAAGGAATTCAGTAAAACTTGAGAATGAGCAATTACTCTCGATTTGTGACATAAATGTTCGAAAAAGTAACTCGCTGTATTCGCATTAACTACTTAATTATCAATTCATCGTCTTCTCGGCTATGAGTGTATGATGATATTGATGATAAAGTATTATCTTGAATAGACTAAGCTTCTTTGCACAGGAAGGTATTTACACACGCTTTGTGAGTAAGTAAAAAAACACTTGTGCACGAGCATACGAGCTACTGTCATTGGCAAGGCATAGTCAGCACAACTTCGAAGTTTGTACGAGAACAGTGGACGTGCAAATAGATATTCTAGTTATGTGGACGTTTCCGGCAGCTTGGTACATAAGGTTACATCCGCACGTCCAGCGTCCGGCACCAGTGAAACTGGATATTTGTTTAGCCCAGTCAACGGAGGCGTTGACTCCGACAATAATTTCCCGTGCAAAAAAAACGTATTATGAATTTGAGGAATGTCTAACAATCCAATTCTGTATATTGTCTAAAAAAGACGGGTGAATTATTGCCGGAGTTGATGGACTAAAGGAACATTCCAACAGAATGTCGCTTACGTGACATAATTATTTTGAGACACCAATTTTTGGTACCGTATTTCAAAACTTGGCTTTCGTATTCAAATTTTATATATTTTATTAAGGCAGGCTTTATATATTTTATTAAGGTAGCTGGCATATCTGTTACGTAAGCGACATATTTGTTGAATGTGCCTACAATACTAGTTGATTTGATTATATTGATTGTTACATTTTCCTCGCACGGCTTGTATATTCGAGATTTGAAATTAACATGTTTGATTTTTTTATGTTATAAGATAATGATATTTAATCTTTAAATAGTCGAGTTAGATTAGCTTAAAACGAGATGTTATAAAATTATGAACAGGGTATTCGTTGGGAGGGCAGTATCGGATTGTCGTTCATAATAAAATTACAGCCCATTTACACGCAGGGTTGATACACAAAAGCAGACTGGACGACGCAAAGCAATCACTTATTCCTGAACATTCATATAAATATTATATTTTGATTCCACCCGGTTGTGCCGATGAATGCCGGACCGCTTATGTGTGTAGCAACTCTGAGGCTCGTACTACACTAAAGCGGAGCCGGGACGATTAGGATTGACCAATCACAAAAGTGAGCAAAGATATAGATTTCATATCAACGCACGTGATTGGTCGATTCCGCAAATCTGTTCCACTTCGGTTTGGAGGAGACCGGGCTACGTACGCCTTCATGCCATCCTACTTAATTTTGACAGATGTCCTTTTATTATGTCGAAAAATGACATAGAATGTCTCATTTCACAGAATTTCGTAGAAAACTTTTCCTCTGAAGCCGTAAATATTAATTGTTTATTGAGGTTATTGTATAGAAACCATTAGGTTAGGTTGCATTTGTTTTATATTTCCAAACAACAGTTTCAGAGGGTCTGTTTTCTATAATAATTTTATGAAAGAATAAAACATTATATGTGGGTAATTCTTATTCTCATGCATTTTTTTGTGATTTGTAAGAATCACATGTTTATTTTGTTTAAATCAAAAATCTATTTATGCCTTTGTTGAGCAAATGTCCTCTACTTATCTTTTATAAACACATTTACCTTAAAATATTCAGAAATATATATAAAAAAAAGAATGTTTGCCCAAAATGTCACGTCCATGCCGTGTGATATCTCCCGATTTTCTAATAAAATATTTTTTTCTGCTACAATATCAAGTAATTTTGACTAATGTTATACGAATGACGCAAAGCTAATAAATGTCTGATAACATTATTAAAAAGTTGTAAAAGTATAATGTAACAGTTTCTGATTCAGAACATCATAAAGTTTGTGATAAATTTTTTTGTCACAGCCATGTGTGTTTGTTTAAATACGTGTAACTTGGTAGACAATTATATTTGAAGCTAGCAGCCCTGTTTAGGCTTTTTAAGAACGGAAAAACTACCTTCTTGTCGGTTCTGCTTATGACAAAGTGCGGTGAATGTATAGCAAAAATATTTTCTTGTATTTATTAAAGAAAAGGACAACCTTAGTAGGTCACCACCGTGGAATGAGTTTTAAATGTAAGTTCTACTGTTATGTTATTGATACTTATATAAATTGTACCTCTGAAATAACAGAATAAGGTGATTGTTTAAAATTGGCGAGACAAAGCAAATTGTTCCATTATGTCGCACATGTTCAAAATTTGTCACGACCATGGATAGATCTAAATGTCACGACCACTGAATTTTTCAAACCTCGGTTGTGACATGTAATGCTTGGTTGTGACATTCTTGTAGTATATTTGAATAATTTGATGATTTTGTTTGCTAAGTTGGGTTATCAATTTGTTGTATTTTTTCCGCAGATGTCACCAAAGAAAACTAAATTAAATCAGCCATCTAGCGAGAGTCTCTTAAGATGTTTGTCGTGACTCTTCGCTATAAGACCGTTAGCCGAAACGACTATCGGGACAGTGATCGTCGAGTCAACATCCCACATGGCGGTCACCTCGTGAGCCAAGTAAGGTACTTGCTGAGTTTGTCCTTCTCGGCCTTCACGAGGTTCTCGTCATGGGGGATGGTGAGGTCGACGAGCACTGCCTGGCGCTTGGATCGATCTACCAAAACGATATCAGGCTTATTGGCTACAATAGTCCTGTCCGTGATGATAGACCGATCACAATAGAGCGTGGCACGACTATTCTCAAGAACTGGCATCGGTGCGTACTTATAGTACGGCACCTCAGACCCCACAAGAGTCACAAGACCGTATCGAAGAGCAAGTTGCTGGTGAATGATCCTGGCTACTTGGTTACTTGTTATTTGACACAATTACTTGATTTTCGATGAAATTGTCACACCCTGATTATACAGTCTTACAACTATGCTTAGGGATGTCACAGCCGTGTACATGCATTACTTTAATCACTTGCAGAGGGTATTAAGCTTGTCCATCTGCACCAAAAGTTAGCCTTTGGTATGTACTCTTAATATACACCGCAATATATCACAGAAAAAAAAATAAAAAAAAATGTTAATATTTTAAAACTATATGAGAATCACCCATGTACGTTTGTTTATTCACTCGGGATACGGACAAATAAATCATACGATGGCGATTCTGGTATAGACTATAGTTGCTTCTTTCTTAGTTGTTTCTTCTTTCCTTTTCTTTAAGGTAATTAAAGAAAGGTAAATAACGAAAACACTTCATTATAAAAAAATATATCTGTAGTTCAATACCGTTGGCTGAATGATCCAAGTGACCTTTGTTAGATACACAAAAGGATGAACTATAATGTAAATGCGTACTTATGCAATTTGATCACCTAACTAAGGAGTTATTTGATTGTATATTCATATATTTATCCATCGAACTCTATAGCTTGGATTATAAAAACGTAGTTTCCACTGCGATTGCGAAAAATAGTATTCCTTTGATCTTACGAACATAAAAGTGGGCTGAGCCCTTTAACCGATCAATGGAATATCAGAACTAATCTGCAACATTATCAATTATCATATGTATACCTAGGTAGTCACTGTTATAGAAATGATGGTCATAGTACACATGTAAATGGGCCAGCGACTTTTTGACCGACACTTTTGACTGTCTCCGGTGTCTCCGTTACTCAAAATATCTCTGGAGTTACCAATAAATCGGGCTTCTAATATAGGTACGGATTTTCTGTTTATTAGGGTTTAACAGTTGGGACATTGAAGGTTTTAAGGTACAGTCAACCAAAAATGTGGTCTACCACTTTTCGACTCTATTTTACATGTAATAGAGTCCAAAAGTGGTAGACCACTTTCTTTGCTGACTGTACCTACACCATAGAGAAGCCATTATTTAATGGTGGCATTTTACAACGAAGTTTGTTTCGGTCAAAAAATTGAGTCGCCCAGATAACACACCGTGCAATAATGATCATAACGTAATACAACAGATATCTCCGGGTTCTATAATCAATTTTGACTTTCTGTGGTGAAATAATTATGATCATGTGTATAATAATACTGATATAAGAAAACGGTTTCGACTTTGTGGATCCTATAAATATAAACAATATTAATATATACATATAACCTTTGGGTTTCGCAGTTACAGAGGATTTGATACAGATTCCTTATTTGTATCTACTTGAGACTTCACTAAAATTATCTCAATCAAAGTTACTATTAAATTCTATCGAAAATACAATAAGGTTGCTTCAAAAACAAATGACAAATTATGTGAAAATATTTTTTTCGGCTAATAAATAATATACGCGCTGAAAACGAATACACTTTTTATAGAAGTTCTACACCCGATTTTCGAAACACATCACGCTCCTGATTTCCGAAACACGTACGCAGGTATTTTCGGCCCGAACTTCGGTTCGGTCGGTGTCGGCCATAAATATGCGATCTGGGGCTCTTACGAATTACCGCTCGTGGTTTGTAAAGTTTTACGATATGCTTTGGCCAGGGAGGGAGATATTCTCCCCAGGGCAGAAAATCCCACTTACGCCCTAAGGTGGCGTAAAAAATATTAAATGACAGACTAAGAGAATCGAATGTCAACTGACAATTATTTTGTCAACTTAGTCTTTAGTTTGTATAAGTTTGATAGATACAGCATTTTGCCTTAGGCAGACAGCTGAAGGAATTTATACGAGTATTATAGTTTTATTAGCTTTCGCACCGAGCTTCATGCAACAATGTATACTTTCAAGTCTATTTTGTTTTACTTCTAGTGACCCGTTAGCCTTGAAACTTGACAAGTGTATACAGTTAGTATTATGACGGTTAAATATTATAGTATAATGAGCAATAAAAGCCAGATATTTGCGAGGCCCTTCTCTGTGGAATTAGTATTTTTACTGCTTGTTGCTTTGCGATGGGGTCATCTCCTAAGGTCGCCACTAAACTCATTTTAGGTTAGATTGTGTAATAATCTAATCATATCTTTATGTAATAAATATTGTTTAATTCGAACTTGGTGGCACAAAGATAGATACGTATAGTTTCAAACGTTGACACCCTTGTTATGAATGAATCTGGTATAAATGGTTTGGAATTTCTATACTAAGTGTACTCGTGTAATTTTTTTCTGACTGTATTTTGACAAATAAGTCAATGCTCTTGTAGGTGAAGTGGCACATCCCGGGTCAGATAAACTTAGATTTGAGGCTTTTAATGCTTGTGCGTATCTCATTCATAACTCGTGTACAGTCAAACCTTGATAATTGGGACCTTACTTACTTACTCCAATGACTCAGTAACCCAAAGTGAGTCTTGGTACTAGTGCTAGTCTAGAGTCTAGCCCTGTCTCCATCCAGATAATTCGGACCTGAAGACGTTACACTTACTTGTCGTATCTGTAGTTAAATTCATGTACTGTGAATTAGTGGAAAAATATTAACAATACTTTGTCGTGCGATCAATTTCATTTGAAAACCATGTTTGGATTGAAAGAATAAATTATTTGAAATCTGTTTCGTGTGCGCATAAGTCGTGTGCGTTTTAAGTAATTACCCATATCAATGGAAGGATACTCTATTTCAGATAGCTTTGTGCGTGACATCTGTCATTTGCCTCTTTGGAAATGCCGGTAGATTCACAATCTGACTTGTAAAAGTGCCCTTACGGCCCACTTACTGAATAAATTATTTCATTTCATTTCATTTTATAATCAAAATTCGATTAAAAAGTACTGAGATGACAGATGTGACACGCACAAAGCTATGTGAAATAGGCTATAATGTTTGGTTACCTATGCTAGCATATCTTGCCGCGACTTCGCTTCTCGCGCGACTCAGCATCATCTGTCTTGCTCGCACGGTATTGAAAGGAAAGTAACAGGTAGCCTTTGTCTCGGGATGAAGATTCGCGTGTCGCAGTAATGCTACATGTGTAGCGAGGTCGCCAACATGTATTCTTACAAATCATATTGGGTGCAAATTTTTTTATGATATGCGTATTCGGCCGCGGCACCATAACCTCCCGGCGAGGTACGGCTCTTAAAGCGACAACTTGATTTTACTTGATACGTTCAAGTAAATATGAGTATAGTGTCATGCTGTGAAACTTGTATATTTTTACGTTAACTCTATTAGTGAGTGTTGTTGACGGGAATTGGGAATCTATGAATGGATGGATAACCTTTAGTAATGGCAATAAAGTTATGCTCATTTATCCAGGGTTGACTGTTTTATTTCTCGAATGCGATCTATATATGATTATGAATCATTTTTGGATATTTTGAAATTATGGACAGTGCGTTCTACTGTAGGTATTGGCTGTGTACAAAATTCACTTGTGAAATCATTAATGTAGGAAATCGGGGTTCCAGAGATAAAATGGCCATTGTCTTTAATGATCAAAGTGATTTAATCGTATATTGCAGGAATAAGGTTTTTTTGCTTTTGCAATTGAAATGTACGTTTTAGAGCTGAGCCTTTCAATGTTAATCTAATGTAATCCATTCTCACATCCGAGTTTAGCGCATTATCTCCACATGGTGATTGTAGTTTTATGTTGTTTTTGTGGTTGAAAATGATGGCGTAGAGGCCGGTAACATGGGAGTAGTGGGTGAACCTCGGACGCAATTCAATTATTTGCATATTTTCACTTAAATATAGTTTATTTTTTTTCAATGTTATTATTAATGAATGAAACAGAAATAAATTCACTAAACTAACGGTCTCGTTTTACTATTAATAACTTATACCTTAATATTTAAGCAGTTTCTTTGATTCCTAATGGATCTCTTCATCATCTCTTCGCCAAAACGTTATGGCAACAATCAGGAGATACTTCCTCTCACGTTCACATAGGACGTGAAGTCTGAAAATGGACTAAAAATATTTTCGCAGAATTAGCACAGGTCACATCTTAGTTTATACCTAGTACCTATTTACTAATATCTACATTCAAACCAGTGGAAGAACATCTAATCTTCAAGCGTGGGTTCCCATGCATCTCAAAGATGCAATAATTACGCATTCACCTCTTGTCCATTCGGCAACTTCAATGGACCTCATAATCGCACTTTACATGTCGTAAACCTAAGCAAACCCGACTGCACCACCGGCTTGGAACAAAAGGACGGATTTTAATACACAACACGGTCGCTTACGTCGTTTTTGGCCAACAGGTCGGGACAGGATAAGGTGTATTTGCCCAGACTAGGTTACAGGTAGAGTGATTTGCATAATGCCTCCCACGATGGGTTTGACCATATTAAAAATATTTTTATGACCCTCAAATAAGTTGCAGCGATAGTTTTAAAGGGTAAAGTAAACAAACTGCCAATTTGTAGCAGTGTCTCCATGTTTCTTGGTGTAGGTAAGTATGGCCTGTTTAAAAGTCTACGATTTATTATTTCAGCTCGCACGAATGAGATGTACCTATTAGGGGCGGGCACACAGACTCGCCTCTTTAGGTCATTTGAGTAAGTATTTCTATTTCTTGAAGTAAAGTAAGCATACGAGGGCGGTTTGATAAGTCAGTGACTTTAAGTAAAAAAAAAAACTTTTTCATAATCGAACCTTTTTATTCTAATTCTTAACTCTTTGGTTACTGGCTGTCATATTTTTTTTCTTATATTGCGAAAATTAAAAAAGAAATCGAGGCATATGTCAGATAAGAGCGGGAAATTGACGGAAAATGGAGAAAAGTGAATTTCGTGTGCTAATTAAGCATTACTTTTTACGTGGCAAAACTATCAAAGAGACTGAAGACCGGTTAAAAAAATATTATGGGGAATCTGCTCCATCGCATGGAATGGTACACAAGTGGTTTACAGAATTTCGTCGTGGACGTATCACCACCAATGACGCAGTACGGTCTGGAAGGCCGATTGAAGTGACCACTGATGACATGGTGAATAAAGTCCACGATATTGTTTTGGATGACCCTCGAATGAAGATACGTGAGATAGCCGAGATTGTACACATTTCATCTGAACGAGTTTTTCATATCTTACATAATATTTTAAGTATGAAAAAACTTTCCGCAAGATGGGTGCCGCGCTTGCTGACAGCCGACCAAAAACGAATTCGCGTAAGAACTTCCGAGCAATGCTTAGCCAAATTGAAACATAATCCTAATGAATTTTTTCGTCGATTCGTGACGGCGGACGAAACATGGATTCACCATTATACGCCAGAGACGAAAAATCAGTCAAAACAGTGGACTTCTGCTAGCGAACGGGCCCCGAAGAAAGCGAAAACCGTTAATTCGGCTGGAAAGGTAATGGCCACTGTCTTTTGGGACAGCCAAGGTATTATTTATATCGATTACTTGCAGAAAGGTCAAACAATAACTGGCGTTTATTATGCTGCTTTGTTGGAGAAATTTAACGCAGAAGTTGTGAAAAAACGGCCACATCTGTCAAAGAAGAATATACTGTTTCATCACGACAACGCCCCTGCACACTCGTCGGCAGTCGCAACAGCCAAATTAGTAGAATTACGTTATGAAATACTGCCGCACCCTATTCTCCAGATTTGGCACCGTGTGATTTCTTTTTATTGCCAAACATGAAGAAAACGCTCGGCGGGAAAAGATTTTCATCGAATGAGGAAGTCATCGCTGAAACTGAAGCCTATTTTTCAGGGTTTGACAAAAAGTATTTTTTCGAGGGGATACAAAAGCTGGAGCATCGTTGGACGAAATGTATCCAATTGGAAGGAGATTATGTAGAAAAATAAAATAAAAAAATTTGAAAAAGTTTTTTTTTTTTTACTAAAAGTCACTGACTTATCAAACCGCCCTCGTATATGTGTCAGCTTAGCCAGAAATTTATTTGCCGCCACGTTCCCAATCCCATCGTGTGATGACGTAAAATTTTCTTTTTCTTCTGGAGATAATGGATGGAGGTAATCGAAGTCTACTTTATAACTCATTGCGAATTTGCGACATTGTAACGATAGACCTTTTTGTTCGTTATGTTAATGTAAGTACCCTTTACTATTATGTTAAAAGGATTTGATTTAGTACCTTCACTTTTGCCGCAAGTGTGCCTGAGGCTGACGGTTTTGGCAGGCTTAAAGAAAATGTAGGATGAAGATACTTATAATAATAATGTCGTAGGTACTCGAGTATGTGATAATAATACTTAGTTATGAAATGGAAAACCTCTTTAAAGCGTCTGATGCCTCAGCATTTTGTGCATTTTCCGAAATGAAAAGAAGCAAAATTAATGCAATACATAATTATTAACCTCAAAGAAAAATTCACCGTATTCTCC
The DNA here is from genome assembly GCA_947623375.1 of Apotomis capreana. Taxonomy (NCBI): domain Eukaryota; kingdom Metazoa; phylum Arthropoda; class Insecta; order Lepidoptera; family Tortricidae; genus Apotomis; species Apotomis capreana. The sequence continues at coordinate 7,432,858 of OX392502.1, read as the reverse complement.
ATCTGGGGGCACGGTAGTGCCCCCGCCAAGACGAACAAAAAAGAGGTGGGGCACTACCTACCTTTTCTCGAACCGTTTCGTCTCATTTTCAAACCCTCATAGTTTCGTCCCAGTTAACACCAGAGCGCCCAAATTCACAGGTTAAGATGCAGTTAGGGAACATATGAAATGTACTAAATTTCACTGATCTAGCTTTTATACTTTACGTTTTATTGGTACCTAAAATACGCCGATTTTGCCACTCACTTATACACTGACGTATCAAAACCTCTGGGGTACTTCCGGATGACCTAGAAAGCTGAAATTTGGTATGGAAGCTAGTATTAGTACACAAACAACAAAATAATTCTTAAACTTGGAACTTTACCACCCAACCCCTTAACCTAGGGGATGGAAGTTTGTATGAGACTTCTGCAAATTTTGATACTAGAGGTCTGAAAATTGATATAGGGACTCCTTGTTATAAATAAAACACATAATATTCTGGGATTTTTAGAAAATCACCCTCCCACCCTTTAAATAAGGGGATGGAAGTTTGTATGGGGATGGGGTTCCCATAATAGGGAATAAAAGTGTATATTATATATGGGGCTAAACGTAAGTATTTCTTAAATACACAATTATTACTACTTCTGTATCTACACTGTGACTTCGCATTTTAAATCTGGGGGCACGGTAGTGCCCCCGCCAAGACGAACAAAAAAGAGGCGGGGCTCTACCTACCTTTTCTCGAACCATTTCGTCTCATTTTCAAACCCACCTACAGCCCAAAAAAAAAACTAGGGCACCTTACAAAAAGAAATGAGATCCCACCAAAACATTTCATGTAAAATTGGCGGCCAAGACTCACATGCTCATAACGCTTTCGCTGTAAAAAGTTATCAGATCCCAGGAAAAGCCAAGCCCCTAAGCCCTGACTTTACTAACCCTTCACCTTGGTTTCAAAAGTATGGCTTGGCCGTTTCATAGTACCGTAAATAAGTCCAACGGACCGTGAGGCGCATTACGGTTTATATTTACGGTAACCTATGAAACAGCCATGCCATACTTTTGAAACCAAGGTGTAGGGTTAGTAAAGTCAGGGCTTAGGGGCTTGGCTTTTCCTGGGATCTGATAACTTTTTACAGCGAAAGCGTTATGAGCATGTGAGTCTTGGCCGCCAATTTTACATGAAATGTTTTGGTGGGATCTTACTTTCTAATTATAAATAATAAAAATAAGTCGCGGCCAAATGGCTTCAGTCCGGATTCACCGAATATATAATTCCTATTTTTCAGTTCACATAAGCAGTACCTAGTTACATACATTGGTACGTATTTACATAGCTACAGGTTCCAACGCAGTCGAAGTAAACCGTGTTTGAATTTAAGATTCAAATAGAAACGCGCTTGCAGCGAGAGCTCATAAAACATGTTTGCCTAGAGTCGAATAGTTGGACGCTATTGATCCTTCCAATAATTATCGAACACGTTTCGTGTCACCATGTTCAAACACTAAAGTGGCCGAGTATGGCGGAGACTGTTAGTTTACGTACGAAATCGTAAAGTACAGGTAAGTAGTAGTGTAGAGCTAACAGAAAAGTGGCGAGAGCAACGTTCGTCGAACAAGCTTGCATTCGGGACCGGTATATATTTTCTTACAGTTGAAAAATAAAAAATTCAAAATGGCTAAGCTACGTATTTTGACTACGGTGCGTGTAGGGTTTGTGAAGTTAGGCCTTGTAGAGTTGGGGCGTCTAAAGTCAGAAGATTGGCTCTACATACCTGATAACTTTTTGACAGTGCGCGTCATAAGGACTCGTCTTGGCATCATTTTACATGAAAATGTTTTGTTGGGATAAAAGTTATTTTTTTTAGGTAGGTAATTAATTAAAGTGTGGAATACGTCTTGAGTCTAATGTTGTATTTTTTTATAGTACCTATTTCTCGCCACTCTTATTTCCTTAACGAATAGGTCATGTTTAGGTAGAATAAATCCAATCTTAAATCAATCAATCAGACAAATTTTTAACGCGAGTAAGTAGGTATTCCTATGTATCAAGACATTCATGACATGATGAAATTCATGACATGCCCTATACAATGAGATGACTGCGTCTACAAGTCTGATTTTGAACGGTTTTTAAATTTTTACGGGACCCTATTTACGCCGACACACGCACACGTTGTATGGTAGGTATTACTTGTTGATTTTCAATCAAGTCAATTTCGAAACTGCCAAGTTTAACGCTGTGTTAATGATATTAAAATATTTGTCCGACAAGTTTAGTTAATAGTTTCTTAGCCGCGACGGAATGCCGCGGTTATATGGCCGTATTTGCTTCAATATGTATTAATTTCTTACTTTTGAATGTTTAATGACATCTTTCACGTTTACCGGTTTGCAAATTTTGTTTTTTACGCTTTTACAACTTCGTCTTCATGTGTGTCTATACGGAGTTTAGCACTTTACTTACCTACAAGCTTACATTCAGTGCCGTATAGTATTAGTATGGGGTTACCGGGGGAATATATTTGAGGATCGCCTCGCGCTCAAAAAATAAAAGGGAAGCTAGTTTTTGGGATATATGTTTTCGGCCGTTGTTACATTATATTTTTTCGACCTTTCAACACAATCAGAATACCTATACTGAACCGTGACTCGCGCGGCATCTCAATTACTGTAAGGGATTAAAGTAGATGAAAGTTTGGCCCATTTTCGTTTCAATCTAGCTATAGCAATGAGGATAAGGTGCTTGAATACTGTAAAATTGAAAAGCGATGGTAGAAATTGGCACATCCCTAACCTATCTAACCGATTCGTGCTAAGCGAGAACAAATGCCGTGCCGTCGGCCCAATGCACGGTATCGTGCGGTTGCCGACGGCCAACATAGTTTTAAAAACACTGGCAGTGCTCCGGTCTAATACAGCAATAGTGCCCTCCTAGAAATAACTAAATAAATAAATAAATATCGGACAACCTCACACAAATCGATCTAGTCCCAAATTAAGCTCAAGAAAGGCTTGTGTTATGGATACTAGACGACGATATACGTACTTATATAGATAAATATATACTTAAATACATAGAACAACCATGACCCAAGCACAAATATTCGAGTTCATCACACAAATATTTGCCCTGGCCGGGATTCGAACCCGGGACCGCCGGCTCAGTAGGCAAGTGTCTACAAACCGAGCCAAACGCGTCGCGTCAGAAACGAAATTATAATTAATACATTTCGAACACATTGTAGTACGTTCACAGCATATAACTCCCTATATACTATGCCAAAAGGAGAGTATAGATCTAAATCTAGACAACAAACGGTAAGAAAGTAGAAGAAAGTTATCTGGTAGTGATAGACATCTGTAGTGAGTGATATGTATTTTTGTAGGTATAAACAGTAATATAATATTTTGTATTTACTTGTACCTACTCTAGATCCTCTCTCTACCATCAGATTTCTGATTTGCACCCACTTCTAGTATCTCTGTTTGGCCCTACGGTTGACTGGTAAGAGAATGCCATTTGGCATTAAGTCCGCCATTTGTACTGACTTTTGTTTTTTGCAGTAAAGTTTAAATAAATAAATAGACGCGGATACGATACCGAATGTTTGTGATTTTACCAACTAACAAATTCGAAGATGGAGATAATGAAATAAGGTAATTAAGGGAGGCTCCTGACTCCTCGAATATTATAAATACTCTCGTTCCTATATTGTATATCTGCACCTGTGTAGTGATTATCAAAAGGACAACACCATCGTCGCAGCTGTATGACATTAACATAGACAAACAGTTCCCGTGATCCACACCAGATCTCGTCATTCTGTTCTTTGTCGCCATACAGACAGGTCCCGTGATCCACACCAGATTTCGTCATTCTGTTCTTTGTCGCCATACAGACAGGTCCCGTGATCCACACCAGATCTCGTCATTGTGTTCTTTGTCGCCATACAGACAGTTCCCGTGATCCACACCAGATCTCGTCATTGTGTTCTTTGTCGCCATACAGACAGGCCCCGTGATCCACACCAGATCTCGTCATTCTGTTCTTTGTCGCCATACAGACAGGTCCCGTGATCCACACCAGATCTCGTCATTGTGTTCTTTGTCGCCATACAGACAGTTCCCGTGATCCACACCAGATCTCTTCATTCTGTTCTTTGTCGCCATACAGACAGGTCCCGTGATCCACACCAGATCTCGTCATTGTGTTCTTTGTCGCCATACAGACAGTTCCCGTGATCCACACCAGATCTCGTCATTGTGTTCTTTGTCGCCATACATACAGTTCCCGTGATCCACACCAGATCTCGTCATTCTGTTCTTTGTCGCCATACAGACAGGTCCCGTGATCCACACCAGATCTCGTCATTGTGTTCTTTGTCGCCATACAGACAGTTCCCGTGATCCACACCAGATCTCGTCATTGTGTTCTTTGTCGCCATACAGACAGGCCCCGTGATCCACACCAGATCTCGTCATTCTGTTCTTTGTCGCCATACAGACAGGTCCCGTGATCCACACCAGATCTCGTCATTGTGTTCTTTGTCGCCATACAGACAGTTCCCGTGATCCACACCAGATCTCTTCATTCTGTTCTTTGTCGCCATACAGACAGGTCCCGTGATCCACACCAGATCTCGTCATTCTGTTCTTTGTCGCCATACAGACAGGTCCCGACATCCACACCAGATCTCGTCATTCTGTTCTTTGTCGCCATACAGACAGTACCCGTGATCCACACCAGATTTCGTCATTCTGTTCTTTGTCGCCATACAGACAGTTCCCGTGATCCACACCAGATCTCGTCATTCTGTTCTTTGTCGCCATACAGACAGTACCCGTGATCAACACCAGATCTCGTCATTCTGTTCTTTGTCGCCATACAGACAGGTCCCGTGATCCACACCAGATCTCGTCATTCTGTTCTTTGTCGCCATACAGACAGTACCCGTGATCCACACCAGATTTCGTCATTCTGTTCTTTGTCGCCATACAGACAGTTCCCGTGATCCACACCAGATCTCGTCATTCTGTTCTTTGTCGCCATACAGACAGTACCCGTGATCCACACCAGATTTCGTCATTCTGTTCTTTGTCGCCATACAGACAGGTCCCGTGATCCACACCAGATCTCGTCATTCTGTTCTTTGTCGCCATACAGACAGTACCCGTGATCCACACCAGATTTCGTCATTCTGTTCTTTGTCGCCATACAGACAGTTCCCGTGATCCACACCAGATCTCGTCATTCTGTTCTTTGTTGCCATACAGACAGTTCCCGCGTGATCCATACCAGATCTCGTCATTCTGTTCCTTGTCGCCATACAGACAGGTCCCGTGATCCACACCAGATCTCGTCATTCTGTTCTTTGTCGCCATACTGACAGGTCCCGTGATCCACACCAGATCTCGTCATTCTGTTCTTTGTCGCCATACAGACAGGTCCCGTGATCCACACCAGATCTCGTCATTCTGTTCTTTGTCGCCATACAGACAGGTCCCGTGATCCACACCAGATCTCGTCATTGTGTTTTTTGTCGCCATACAGACAGTTCCCGTGATCCACACCAGATCTCGTCATTCTGTTCTTTGTCGCCATACAGACAGGTCCCGTGATCCACACCAGATCTCGTCATTCTGTTCTTTGTCGCCATACAGACAGGTCCCGTGATCCACACCAGATCTCGTCATTCTGTTCTTTGTCGCCATACAGACAGGTCCCGTGATCCACACCAGATCTCGTCATTGTGTTCTTTGTCGCCATACAGACAGTTCCCGTGATCCACACCAGATCTCGTCATTCTGTTCTTTGTCGCCATACAGACAGGTCCCGTGATCCACACCAGATCTCGTCATTCTGTTCTTTGTCGCCATACAGACAGTTCCCGTGATCCACACCAGATCTCGTCATTCTGGTCTTTGTCGCCATTCGAAATTCATTCTGCCATTTCACGTGTACTATGTTCCACCCACTGGCACTTGAGTTAAGCGGTTCACTAATGTTTGACCAAAAAACGTTTGACAAATGATCACTTGCTTGACCAAACAACGTTTCACCAAATATTCATTAGGCAAACGAGACATTTGACAAAAGTATCATATTACAAAAAGTCACTTTACAAATGATCATTTTACAAACACTACACTTGACAAAATATCATTTTACAAAATGTTATTTCATGTCTTGTCTTGTCTTGTCTTATCTTATCTTATCTTATCTTACCTTACCTTATGTACGTTTTTTTATGGATATAAAAAAAAACTAACCTAACCTAACCCGGCCGGGTCGGATCTGCTCTGAAATTGATTCACCTCAAGTTTGGTCAAATGACTCAGTTGCTAAATGATCATTTGGTCAAATGATTATTTGTAAAATGAAAATTTAACATCTGATCATTTGGTGAAGTGAATCATTTGTAAAATGACTTTTTGTAAAATGATCAATTGGTGAAACGTTTTTTTGGTGAAACGTTGTTTGGTCAAGTGATCATTTGTCAAACGTTTTTTGGTCAAACGATAGGACACCGAGTTAAGCAATTACTTCAGGCTATGTCGGTCACTTGGGCTCTTCTGTAAATTTCAGATTTGATTTTAACTTTATGAGACGGAACAGATGGCAGGAAAAAGCCTGAAAGTGTTGAGCCAGCGAAATCTGACATCGATTTAATGATGAATCACTAACGAATGGCTCAATTTATGTCTTGAAAAACGTCAACATCAACAGATGAACGGAAACAGTAGGTAACGAACTAACAAGATAACAATAACGTGTCATTTCGCATGCACTCGACGAGATAGTTAAAAAACCTCCATAAACATACAAACAATGATCAACAGTAATCCAGTTTACATTACAATTCAATTCGTGTTTTCATCAATGGACGTCGAGATATTTAGCATGAAGCTACCAAATGTAGCGCATAGCGTCACAAATAACTGGTTTTTCTTTTTATATCTAATTAAACGGCTGTGTAATCTCGAATCGTAAATGGTACGGTCAATCCGAAGACAGATATGGCGTGAAGCTAAACGGGTGTTAATTTCAGGAGGTTAGAGTGGCGTGAATTTTATCTATATGAAAAGTAATTCATGGCTAGCACGCAGTGTTTAAACGGCGGTGTTAGCACGGGACTCAGAATAAACAAGCGACGGAGTTCGGTGCGCGTGCGTGCCGTGCGTGGTTGGATCACAGTTCGTGGGTGTTAGGGGGAAACATGTAAACCTAATCTTTTTAACCTGCTTAAAAAATCGACTAAGCACACTCGTGCCGTGCACATTCGGTGTTAGGATGCTCCCTCACCGTGTGCATTTGCAATATGACATTACAATCTTCGAAGCCAAACTGCCAAACTAGTAGGACCATAATTAAATAAAGGTTTGGTAAAAACGAGTCTTGTTAGAAGGAAATTTTCAAAATTAGATTAATTTGGTGTTCGTGGGGGTTGCGGTTTGCGGGGAATTGGTGGATTTAGTCTGCGTTGGATTTCACTACGAGGCCTGGCTGTAGGGAAGACCGCTATCCAGCAGAGAACGTCCGTGGCTGATATACGTACCTATGAAACGAAATTCAGGCAGAGAAAAATATTCAACTTAATATTGCGTTACAACTGCATGGCTGGTTTAATTATACTATAATGTATAGGTACCTACTATTATAAAATTCTAGATTCGTATTGGAAATCAGTTTTCTATGGAGGGGTCATGATTGCGGGAAAAATCTTAATAGGGTGATGAAATGCAGGATCGTTTTTTGTTTCGTATGGAATCGCGGCGTCATGCCAATCTGGCGCCATCTGTTGGGCATAATTAATTTTGTCCTCTCATCACGCCGAAACAGCTGGACAAATTTTAACCAATTTTGGTACAGGGATAGACGTCCAAAGATGGGAATAGGATACTTTTTACCCGACTACGGTGTAAAAAGTATTAGGTACGCGTGCGTAGTTGCGGGCACCTTCTAGTTTATATAATAGGTACTAGCTGTGCCCCGCGGTGTTACCCGCTCATCCCACGGGAACACTAAATTTATTCGGGATGAAAAGTATCCTATGTCCTTCCTCGGATCTTAAACTATCTCTATGCCAAATTTCATCAAAATAGATTCAGCGGTTTAAGCGTGAAGAGGTAACAGACAGACAGACAGACACACTTTCGCATTTATAATATTAGTAGGTATGGATAGTTATAATAATAGTACTAAATTAAGTGTGCGGTGAAGATGAAAAGCCATATCTTGTAAATATTATTTTCTTTTTTACTGGCTTTAGTTAAAAATAGAAGCTACTCAACGTCTCGCAGATAGTTTTCGATATTGACTCAGTTCGACAGAACCAACAAACGAATTAAGGGAATTTTCGTCCAGTAGTTTCCTGGAAGGGACCGGGCCAAGTTTGGACAGTTTTAGTAAAAAAACGAGAAAGGCAACTTAATATGCATTTAGGTTTAGGATGTGCCGCTTTTTCATTCATATGACCATAGCCAAGTACACCTTAAATATTTAAAACAATCCGAATTGACTAAACATAACAAACTCGACAAGTCGACACATAACTTATGCAACCGGGTAAATCAAAAATATCGCGATACACCCGGTTCAATAAGTTTTAATTACATGAAATCGATTTTCTATTTTGGAGAATACGAGGGGCGTTCAATAAAAAGTGAGAATGAGTATGTTATAATATAAACAACTTTTATTAAATGTCATTTTATTTTTCGACATAGTCACCTTTTAGCATAATACACTTAGTATATCTTTTTTCTAAACTTAAAATTTCATTTTTAAAAAAGGTCTCATCTTGAGTACTTTTTGTACTGCAGCGACTACCGCGTCGTCGTCTTCAAATTTCTGGCCTCTCAGGTATTCTTTCAATCTCGGAAATAGGTAGAAATCACTGGGGGCGAGATCCGGTGAATACGGAGGATGCTTAAGGATATCGAACCCAGAATTACGAATTGCAGCCATTGCAACGGCGGACTTGTGTGCCGGGGGATTGTCCTGGTGGAACAGCACAACTTTCGAGAGTTTACCTTGCCGTTTTTCGCGGATCTCATTGCGCAATGTTGCTATTTGTTTAGCATATAAAGTGCCCGTAATAGTGGCTCCATGCTCGAGATACTCAATCATTACTACCCCTTTATCATCCCAAAAAACAGAGCCCATGCAGCACCGGCAGATGGGCCCACCTTGAATTTCTTCGGAGTTGGAGATGATGGCCTTTTCCATGTCATAGACTGCAGTTTCGTTTCAGGGTCGTAATGGTGGAGCCATGTCTCGTCCATTGTTATAAATCGCGCCAGAAAAAGTTTCCGGTCTTGCTTTATCAGGTCCAAAGCTTCTTGTCAAATCTCGACTCTAGTTTGTTTTTGCATGTCAGTAAGCATTCTTGGTACCCAACGCGCAGATATCTTTTTCATACCCAAGCGTTCATGTAAAATATTATGCACGCTCCCCGTTGAAATCTTTACATTTTTAGCAATAAAACGAACCGTGACACGACGATCCGCCAAAACTAAGTTTTCGACTTTTTTCACAATTTATTCAGTTACTGCTGTAGTAGGGCGTCCGGAGCGGGGTTCGTCCATGGTCGATGTTCTTCCACGTCTAAATTCGGCGCACCAACGTGCGAGTGTTGAATACGGAGGAGCATTAGACCCTAAAGTGTCCCGCAGATCTAAATTGACTTGGTCCGTAGAATTTTTTTTCAAACACAAGTATTTGATATGGCATTTTCGCTCACGTACTCCATAGCGTTGCAAAGAAATGGCCGTACTTTTTTTTAAACAAGAAGCAGTTGGATTTTTTTTTCATGAGCAATACGCTAGTTAGATTAACTTTACCGGTCAGTATTTAATTTCCTAATATTGAAAGAGTTTGCATCTCATTCTCACTTTTTATTGAACGCCCCTCGTATACCCATGGCTCTTGATGTGATGTGATTTCTAAAGACCTTCTTGATCTGTAAAAAGTCGGGCTGACTTAATAAAATGTATAGAAACAATATTGAAATAATAGAATTATGGCCGGGAATTTTGGACTAGGTTTCTAAAAATTATATAAACTTCCATATTTTATTACAAACCCTGAGCAACAACCTTGGTGGAGGTGCGAGGTATCTATAATTAATTAAATGTAAATCTGAAAGTTACAGTAAATATTACATTTCCTGCAAATAACCAAATAGCTGTACCGAGGTTGGGCAACAAATAGTTGCAATTACAATCAATCACTCAAAGTAAATTTACTTTTATATCGTTACAACAGGTTTATGTGGGTCTTAATTAGAGTCATGTTCTAAGTTTGACCTGTGGTTTGACTGCCTTATCCCTGATAGTGTATATTTAACTTGAGAATAATAAATGCGCAGAATTTTGAATCAAGCCAATACTACGTAGTCGGAAGCTAAGAGTAGGGACCATTATAATTTATACCAGCCTAAAATAATCCACTGCTGTTGGTCTCACAGCAATGCTTTAGGATGGTGCTGATTAAAGGACAGCCGAAAGTAATCCTTAGAAAACAACAATTTGAATAATAACGCTGCCCTCAACACCATCAAAATCCTTTACCCGTGTCTGAGTACATGACGTGGTAGAGTTTATTGAGAGATTATGATAATGATAAATTATGTTACGCGTTGTCTTGACGGATGCCAAGCGAAATATACGTTTTAAGCATCAGAAAACTCATAACGCAACAAAGAACGGAGCTCCAGATAAACTTGGAAATTTCGAAATAGCTATTGAACGCGATCGTAACGGTCATGGCGATGTTTAAAAATGAAACATTTCTGTGGAGAGCATTGAGCTCGGTCGTTGTTTGAGGTTTCCTTTTTCAATTAGCACCCCGCGGTCGGACCGTAACTGGGTGAGGTTGGAATGCTGACTAGGTTCTGTTCCCGGCAATGTAGATACATCGATAGTTTGTGAAAGCGAGCTAGGTTGTTGGAAACTAAATTGTGTACTTGGACACTAATGCTGACAGTGGAATATTTTCAATCTTCGACGAAAAAGGTATCTGTATATCTGTCTAGGCATTGTACTTTTAAGATAATGTTTTGTTTTGTCTGTAAGGGGACTTGATTGAGAGATTTCAGCCGTCCTAAAAACGTCAGCTTTATTTCTAAGTGGAGCTATCGATTGTTTTATTTTTTCAGCAATTACATGTAGCTGAATGTATTTAGAATCACTTGTCGTACGTTTTCAATTCTTATCAATTATCATGTACCAATACATGTGCACTCTGTCTACAAGTGTATAGTATAAAAATATTCTATGTGGGTCCGCTTTTCCTAACCGCTTCGCTTTCGGACTTTCGTGATAGTAGTTGATATTGCACTTTGCACAACATTTTTGGTCACTGCGACGGTACAGCAAATTAAACAAACGTCAAAAAGGAGCTGGTTCGTAAGTATGCTAAGAATGTTATTTTTTATGTTTTATTTTAACCTCATAATGCCGGTATTTTTATGGTAGATTTGGAAAACATATTTTGTATTTGAATGCATACCTTCTAAAAATTGACGGAATTTCTCAATTGTTATAGATACGTTGGGACATTTTCTGTAATATAAATTTAAATGCATACCGTTAATATTCGTAACTTCGCCTGTGCTTCGTTGTTTGCTTACCATATATTTCTAAGTAAGGCTATGCATAACACCAAACAGAAACTAAACTAAATTACTTTAGTTTGGTGTTATGCATACTATCTAAGTTTTTACTGCGGAGACCTGCGGGCCTATGATGGTTGCTTTTATCGATGAATAAGTGACAAAGCATCCGTCACGTCACCCATAAAGCATCTTTATGCTTTATCACTTATTTATCAAGTGATAAACGAAACCATCAGATGCCCCCCCTGATGATGGAACAAGGAAGGGACGAAAGACGGAAATATTGTAAGGTTGCCATAAAAATGGGAACGTCGACCCGGACAAATCTACCCTGCGATATCGGCGCGCGACTGATCGTCCGTATTAGGACTGTCCCGACTGCCGACTATTTTGGACAAAGTAGGCACTGAAATGGCCGAATGGACACCGGAACATCACTAACCAGGAGGTATGGTGACCCTAGACTATCATAAATTGTTGTGCATATAAATACAGCAACTGTATAGCAACCGTAATGTTTCCCATGATTGCATGTCCTTTTCATCCTAAAATAGGATTTGTGTTGTCTTGATTTAAGCTCACACGACTTTCACACACATAAAAAAAAACAGTCGGTAGAGAAATTCAACACGTTGGCGAAAACAGCCGGACTGGTGGCTAGCTGGACAAGTGGACATACAGACATACGAATATCCGGATATACAACATAATTTTTGGCTAAGCTGAAAAGTAGGCGCTCGCTCGGTCAGTCAAATGGGACCTAAATACTTCATAAACATACATTATTTTAGAATATAGCGCTTATTTGTAGGTACTGGCTGTTATTTAGTGCAATACAGTTTAAATAAATGAAAAAAAAAACATTTGAAAAAGTAAAGTAAAAGTATAATCCAGAGGTGGCAGCCGGGCAGCCTCGATTCCTGGTCTCTTCCACTAGGTTACGCATTTCAATTTGTCTTTGAGTTTTGATCTTTGAAAAAAATTTGTACATGGTCTAACCCATTTGAGTTTTGATTTTTGAAAAAAAATTGTCAATAGTCTAACCCGTTTGAGTTAAAGGTTGCCTAACAAAGTCAGTAAGGGTAAATGAGTAATGAGGGGCTACGGTGCCTACGGTTACTACATACTCGTAGACAGTAAAAAATCCGGAAAAAAAACTTATTTTTACAGAAAATCATGTGATATTCCCGCACATAACTAGGTACATACGATATGTTTTAATAACTAAGTACCTACGGACTAAATTTAACTAAGATGCAGAAATTTCCAAGTTCCATTATAATTATGTGTTTACATATGTATGTAGATATGTGCGGGAAAATCATGTGATTTTCCCGCACATATTATACCTACATACATACGTAGGCAGTTATGTGAAAAACAAATTGTCTGTCTTTAGGTATTGGATATCTATTCCGAATATAACATTTAGGTAGTCGTATGTAGGTATATTAGGAATACAATTAAAGATATGTTTTAATAACTAAGTACCTACGGACTAAATTGAACTAAGATGCAGAAATTTCCTAGTTTCATTATAACTATGTAGACATACTAAGGCTCTTCTGATTATAATAATGGAAATCAAGTTTATATTAGATAATAAAGATAATAATTATTTATTTGTATGCAACACTCGTTTTATTTTAGGTACTCGTTTTAGAATCTACTAAGTATAAAGCTACGAAGCTGGTATTTGTACAAAACGATTTTATTTGTACAAAATTTGGTTTTCTGCTGGAAAATCAGTAAAATTATTTAAAAGAAAAGTATTGATGAGTTTTTCATGTTGAATGTTGAAGAAACAGTAGCTTTTATCTCTAGTTTAGTAGGTATCTTAAGCCTGGAAAGCAAAAATTGTTTCTCGACGAGGCAAAATTAGAATAGGGCACGCCTACAAAAAGGGCGATACGTTTAAGAATCGTCTGAAAACTGGAAATGGTTGGATACAAAAAAAAATCGCAATTGAAATCAAAAATAATTTCACCCAAGCATGTAAAGTGCTTGGTCATCACTCAGTTATAAAGCAAAGAGTTGAGTGCAAGTGTTAGAAAATGAATATCGCGGCGAAATTTCGAAAATCGATGACATTGCTACAATTTATGAAAATTCAAGTTGAGTAAACGCCTCTGAGGTGCGCGTGAGTTTCTGACCGCACTGCGCGGGCCGCCAATCGGTATGCGGTAAATATTGTGGGGGCGGGGCTTAGAGCGGCCTGCTCCCGCGCAGGTTACAGGCCAATTATAAACTCTATGTTATCTGTCGATAGTATACATTGCATCGTGTAACTCGAAGCTGTCATCGCAGGTCGAAGATGGATAGGATGTTTTAGCATCATAGAAGTACAGATGGTTATCGAACAGACTGCTCTTAAGGCAGTGGGTACGTTATTTTGTATATGCTAACGAAGCCAGTACGGATGAGTTCGTGGTAGTTGGTCATGCCGTTGGCACGCCAGCATTTGTGATTTGTGTCAAAATTTCTGACGTTATTTACGTCATAGAATTAGGAGACATTAATCAAAAAATAATTTGAGTTTAATGTTATTTTGCGAGGTGTAAAAAGTGTTTCGTGAAATATATTTACATATTTCATTGTATTGACTGTTATATGTGCTTGTTCAAGTGGACGGGATTGAGAAATTAACCGGTGAAAGCAGGTAAGCTGATTTGAAAAGCTTAATATACATTGAAATTAATTCTATCGTTTTCATTGAATTTGTGTATAATGTTTGTGTTTCAAATTCACGCTGATTAAATTTATTAATTTGTTGAGTACGTCTGTAGGTAAATAATTTCAAGGAAAACAATAGTAGATTAAGGGTGTTATACATGTTAATTAATAATGTCAATTACTTATATAGGTAAGTACCTACTTATCATCAGTATGATGTATATACCTTCTTAGGCGCCTACCTAATTTGTATGAATGTATTAAATTATTATTTATATATCGTACGGCATATATGTGGCACTGGATTACATATAACAAGAAAAACTTATAGATTTATAGATTTAGAATTTTATCCTTCCAATGTTCTAAGTAATAAAGTATTTAAACAAAATCTAGGTAGGTAGTTAAAAAGCCCTTATAAGAATCAATCCCTGTGTTTTGAATAATCTTAAAAAATGTAAAGGCTTCACATTGTTATCTATCTCCGCCGTATCTCATTTTATTGCGCAGTGAATGGTCCGTTGATGTCTATTGTATTGATGTACAGTCGAGCTCTTAAACTTTTTTATCAAAGATATCTGGACACGCCTGTACGTCGTTGACAATAAACTCGTGTTCACATATTATTTTTGATAAAATTTTGCTCTTTGCCTAGAGGTAGGTGCCCTGTTGCGATACTATTAATTGGTCTAGCTAGACACATAGTATTTGTAAATAAAAAAAAATATCGTATATCATACTAAATTACATTTCTTTATTCATGTTATTAACATCTTCGTTCAATGAGTAAGCGACCCAATCTTGATCCTGATGTTTTACCTACACTAAAATCAGAAATTCGATGTTCGTGTCGCACCATTCCGTTCATTCAAATACAAATAAACATACGAGACAGAGAGTGCCGCGATTAATACATGCAAGTAAAACGATAAATATAGTAATTTGAAACTAATTGAGTAAAGTTTTAAATAGTTAGTAGAGTCCGTCTGTACTGAAAATTTGTATGTGAAATTTTCGAGTATACTTACATAAATAAAATATAAAAAAAAACATAGGTGGATCAACTTTTTTCTTATTGTAATTCTGTTCTGTGACCCAGGGACAATAGTGATTGCGACAGAAAAAAGTTGATTGACCCACATACGGACAGGACCTATACCTACCTAAATACCTATACATACTATAACAGTGTGCGACAACGTGCGCCCATGATGGTCAAGTTGGGTGCGTGATAAAAATATGACAAAGCTCTCGTTACTTTCTGACAATTAGAAGTGCGAGAGTGACGAATGCTTTAACATTTATTTATCGCGTGATTTAAACGCTAGGGAAGGGACCTGGGTATGTCCTAAAACTAACGTCCAAGACCAGCACCGTAGGATGGGCAGCAGAATTCTTGTTTTTAGTAGGTAATGGCGAAGGTAGCGGTTAGGGTACTGGCGGGGTCAGAGGTGCGAAAAATCTCAGGCAAAGATCTGGCTACCACCACCGACGGAGGGCGGCGCAAGATCGATCGCCGTGGAGAACTTTGGATTGGAGTGGATGCCTATTTGCTTATTATGATGATGATGAAACGCATCCATCATATACCCATTTGGAGCCAATGGTGGCCAAACAGACTAGTTAAAGTTTTGTTAATGGAAAAGCTACCGGGAAATCTGCTCAATTTCCTTTTTTTTTGTGATTTTGATCGAACCAGACTATTGGTGTGAATTTCATTCAAATCATCCAAATATTATTGAATGTTAAACAGATATTTGTAGAGATAATCATACCCCGAGGTTTTCGATGCATGAATGATTTGACACTAGGCCGCCAGTAGGCGTCCGTCATATTATTTGTGCACGGAAAACCACGGGGTATGGTGATAATCCTGAGAGCATTAGTTTTTTCGGTATATTTTATCCAAAAAATCTCTTTATGAAAATTCTGAAAAATTTATTAGAAATGAGAATTCTGACGAAAAGCTTTGCATTAAAAGGTTAGAGATTTTTTGGCAGTCAATAAAAATGTAAGGACAGATTACATTCTAAAATAAGTAAAGAACACATTTTTCGAGAACGTGACCCGGCTTCCAACCTATAATAGTGTATTTTTAATAAACATTCTTCGATACTGTAAAACAACGACTCAACTAGCCATTTTTTGTACCTATTTTAAAACTGGCAAGACTTGCAGTGGATGTTATATGTTCAGGCAGTTTATTAAATAATAAACTGCCTGACTTTGATTATACATGTAACACTGGACCCATTATGTGCATTGTTTTGTTGGATTTCTTTTATGTGTGACATATTATGGCAAGTTTGTGGCTAATTACGTGTCTTACGTTACGTCCAAAGACGTTCTGTATGCCGCTCTGTTTTTCCTCACGTAGTCGGCGACACGCAAAACTGCATTGCTAGCAGTGAGTCATGGTAAAATTTAGTGTTTTGTAGGTATTTTAGGGTGTGGGTGGGCTGACAGATGAACCCTATATACGGGTTCATCTGTCAGAAAATTTCAGAAAAAAAAAGTTTTTTCAGCCGAAACGGGAAATGTATTTTGAAATGATTTTGTGTATCCCGGTAGGTTAGGCTATAATTATTCAGATGAACAATGATATCAGTAGAATTACAATTAAGGGAAATGAGCATTACCTATTCGAAACATTAATTACTTTTGGTAAAACAGTTTTCTGCGAAACATTAGTAAGCCTAAAATTTTATGAAAAACATTGCATGATAATACCAATAACTGCGTCTATTTTATTCATGGTTAACAATGTGAAACAAGTGGACTTTCTTTATCTCATTATATCATGAAACCTTTCAAATGTTATTGCTCTTGCGCGGATGCCCGCTGACCTCTATAAGCGTTAAGTCCAAATATCAATGAAATCGAAATGATGGCCCTGGAAAACAAGTATCCAAGTTACTAAAAAAATAGGTACTATAAAAAACAAATATTTATAAAAATAATTAATACAAAAAAGGCAAAAAATAAAAGAGACAGTAAATAAAAACATGAACTAAATAACAACTAGGTATAGGTTAATCACGGTAAGTGTGCCCATAATTTTTAAAGGTTACCGTCAATTTCTCCAGTATCTCATTATCAGATCCTAACCTCATGACAATGGGACCAACCAGCAAGAAAGTATACAAAGAAAGAAGAAGAAAAGAAAGTACTGAAAGATGAACAAAAAAATATTTTCAATATCTTAAGCCTAGTCAAAGAGTTCTCTTCGAGTTGTCCTTGGTGCAAAGGTATCTATAGTCTATCCGGAATTCTAAGATCAAATTATGTCAAACTGGGACCAGTGAAAAACGACCTTAAATGTAAATACACGTATACGGTCGTTTGTACCTACCTTGTGCCAAAGTGACTTCATTTGACCTTAAAGAGCGGACAGACTATACACATCACCATCACACTAGCCGCGTTACCACGTTGAATGGCGATGGACAACCTCTGCACCAGGTGTGAACCCGCGCGGGCTTTACTTAAGAGCAAAGTTGGACGGTGTCAGGTACCAAAAGGATTTATTGCCTTCGGGTACATGCATCATCTTTCACACGAGGAGAACTTAAACTGGTTTAATTTTATTGTCCCCCGGCCCTGTAACTATTCTCTTAATAATATTATCTTTTATCATGAAAGCCTTGTCGAAATGGCTGTTTGACGCTTCGGGAGACCCCAGAACTGGCGCTTACCTCTGCCAGAGAATCTCTCTGACTATACAAAGAGGTAACGCCGCTTACATGTTTTATACATATCTTTTTCTTCTATGTAATTAAATCATATTGTTTCTTTTACCATGGAATAAATAAAATCTATAAAAATACGAAGTAGACACCGAACATATAAAATATTTTTTTGTAGTTAGGTACAACTCGTGAATAAATTTGCGACCATAACCCAAATATTTCTGGCCTGGCTAATCCAAAATAGTCCGTAAACGGGGCCCAACTATGTTGCACAAAAATGTAGAGGTCAAATATTATTCAACAGACTTCAAAAAGGAGTTTTTGATTAGTCTGTGAAATGAAGTAGTAACTCGATCAGTTGTTCTCGAAAATATAATTCCTATAATTGAAGTCGGTTATATTTTGAGTAAAAGAAACTATCATTAAAAAAAATACGGAAAAATAAGACACTGTTCTAAAACTGTTATTTTACGCCCGTCGAAAGAATACCTTTGTTTTGAAACTTTCTAAATTCCTCTTCTGGCCAAATGTCATCAACGCATGAATTGTAACTTTTATATTTTTTCTTGTTGTTATTAAAAATCTAGACACACGGTAGTGAGTCCGACAAGTTCGCTAAGTAAAACGACGGCGACACACCAGCAGTGGGTAATATTATGGTAATATTACACGAACCATTTCGGTCCACTTTTGACCCCCAATTTCTCAAAATCTAATTAACCTACAGTCTTGCAATTTCGTGAGTATTGTAAGACCATCTGTTTGTTAACGAACCTATATACATCCTACCCTTCACGAAATTTTGACGTCCGAAAATCACTATTTTTACCACTCAGTTATTTACTCACTCATACAAATGTTTGACTACTCCCAGGTGACCTAGAAAGTTGAAATTTGGTAATCAGCTAGATAATATAGTGTGTATAAATAATAAAAAATCTGAAAACAGCGAATTTTCACACTTTTGATTTTTCTAAACGCATTGTAACAAATCACTTCAATACGAGCTGTGATCTAAGGAGCTTTAAAAAACTTGATTTCCAGTTAGATCTCAATTGTTTTATCAACGATACCGTTTACACACTTGGCATTTTCTCACATTTATGTGGGATAGGATTAAAAGGACAGCGTGGCGCTAAGTGAGTAGGTTAGTACGAGCAACCACATAATGATATCAAACATTAGTAAAACGCAATATACGTAGTAAAAGTCGTCCAAAAATAATCAATGCTGTATTCAAACTGTATGTCTGTAGTACGTGTCGACCAGAAAATATTTAGAGAATATGATTAAGGTAAACGTCCCTGTCTTCGACACGCTAATGCCTAATAGTTGACACCATGCTGTCACCTCTATTGCTAATGACATTATAACATTCAAGATGGCAACTATATTGGGACAGTGTCGAGCACAGGGACGTTTACCTTATAACTCTAATACTCTAGCGACTAAAACTATCTATAATCCCTTTCAGAAATGTATGATGAGGTACTTTCCGAGCATGAGAAGTGGAATAGTAGATTGTTTGACTAGGGACTAAAACAAGCTATTACGAAGTAATTATTTGCATGCGTATGTGAAGATTGTGAAGTGAGCGATGACTACAAATACAATCTGAGTGTCAAAGTGGCGTTATGTGGCATTGTTAGTTTAATTTGCAAGATTTTTCAAAAACCGAAGACCAGTTAAATAAAATAATTAGAATACTAATAATTCTAATTTGTTGTAATATTATTATAATTTGTTTGAGTTTCCAGCGTTTCAGAAGCTTTGCATAGGGTTTTCAAAGGCAGACTGAAAAATTTCAACATAATTTTCGCATACATTTTGAAAACTAGCCATTTAAAAATCAGAATTAAGAAATGAATATACCTACTTAAAGGCCTTTAATAATTAAGTATACCAACCTGTTGTATGTTTTGAATGAGCAACTTAGCATAAAGAAAGCGGCGGGACTCAGATGCTAAGGAGATTAAAAAAATGCTTCGTAGCAGTAGCACCCTGATGTGCACTGTGTTAATTTATCTCACTGTGTTCTCACTATTAACTAAGCAATTTTATCATCAAACAAAAAAGGTGCTGGATATTTATTTATTTATTTATTGAAAAACAGGTTACATAACATTACAGTTTACACCAATGCGTCATGAACCGAACAATGTTTATTTCGACGGCGAAACGGCGTATATACCTAATTAATTGAGATATTTCTAACTTTATCTTCCTACACACCCATTTTAGTAGACAATTCGTCAGGTAGTTATAATATTTGGTCAACATCTCCTGTTATATCTCGCCGATTCACTTTCCGGTCCGGGACGGGATCAAGGCGCTTGCAACTGCGTTTGAGACGTTGGACAATGAAGGTAAATATAAGTGATAATATCGCTATAGACCCGTTATAATCATAACCCGGGGTATTTGGTGCAAGAATGATTTAACTCTAGGCCGACAGTAGGTGTCAAATCAATCGTGCACCGAAAACCACGGGTTATGGTTATAATTATTAGCTTTACTTTATTCTTGCAAATCTTAGACTTTCCTCTCTAATATTTAATTGCAGCACGTAAGTTACAAGTACAAATCAAATTATGGCTTTGGCAACTTCAATTAAAATAACAAGGCGTAAAGCTACTAAACGGCCAACCACGATTCCGTTGTTGACGAGATCTTTATTAAATATCCTACGAACACCAATTAATTACTCTAATTATACGCTTCAACCGTGT
Source organism: Apotomis capreana (assembly GCA_947623375.1). NCBI lineage: Eukaryota > Metazoa > Arthropoda > Insecta > Lepidoptera > Tortricidae > Apotomis > Apotomis capreana. The sequence goes on along the minus strand of OX392502.1, from coordinate 7,412,158 downwards.
CATAAACCGTGGAGCGTTGGTGTGCGCACATTGTAATAACTAATTAAGTTGAGACGATCAATCTCAAGGTAAATACTAGTGCGCCATTAAATTGTAACCACGCCTGTGATTTAGCAGCCCAGGTGGACGAGCCGTACGGTCTACAACGCATACGCATATGTCGTAGACTGTACAGCTCAAAACAAAAAGGTAGTAAGAGCGTGTGAGGTGCGTAGAGGTTTGGTACGTTTCGCTGCTGCGCAGGAGTGGAGGCGCGGCGGGCCGGGCGGCGCGCGCACGAGCGCTACAAAGCGAGTCGGCGGCCGCGCAGCCCTAACCCATCGGCGCATCCGTCTCGCCACAAAGCCCCACAATAAACTTTTACAGCCCACATAAAACCCTGACTTTTTAACCTGAGTTATTTGAATTAATATCAATTCGGAGTTCCTCAATGGGCTTTACTCGTCAAACTTTAAAGTTTTATGACAACCTCAGAATTGAGGAATAAAATTTAATTGAAATGTAGCCCCCAAAAAAGTTTGATTGTGGTTATCAGCTTCCGAATTTGAATATTTACATTGAATATTTTAATAAAACGTAATTGATGTCAGGTATGGCACGATGACAAGAAGTAATGTTACACCGTTACCGTCGGTATTTAGGTCACAGCGTAAAAATCATTGCTAGACCCTCCAAAACTCATGTAAATTCAAACGAAACTCATGACTAAAGATGTCAGTTAAGTAGGTACGTTATAACTACATACGCAGCTCAGTTGGGCACACAATATAATGTTGACTTGAATCCATAAGTGTCCATAGCAGGAAATGGAAAACCCTAGCAGTAGCAGAAAAATATTTATTCACAATCAAAGCGAAACCTTGTTGATCGTGTCTTTCGGTTGTTTGATGTAGCTATTGTTTGAGCAACATATCAAGGCTGATGGTTGTATACATGTCAAGTGATAATGAAAATTCAAGTTTGAAGAAACGATGACGCAAGACCATTAAATAAAATACGAAGTTTTCGGCATTTCGAGTTTGCATAGGCACGGCCTTCATTGCGCGGCCATTGCAAACTTTGAAATTGGAAAAGCCAACATGGTGTTGTTTCAACGGGTCGAAATTCGGTCTTGCATTTGATAATTAGCACCTTGGTTCATTGTCGGCGTACAATTGCGATATGAATGCGCATCTATATAAAGGCTCACATTTATCGAGGCAGCCATAAACGTCCAATCACCATTCCTCTGAAAGCCGTCAGTGCCACTCGTTGTTATCTTTGATATTTTATAGGATCAGTAAAACGCCGGCTCTGTAAGGCATTGACATTCCTCGACCAGAGACGGATTTGTAATCAACCTGTGATATACCTACGCTTACAGACCGGGTCAGAAATCATTTTCAACCGATATTTAAGCTTATCTTATACTATGTATAAATAAAAACATTCGAAATCTAAAAATGTATAACAAGATTAAATACTTTAAATGCTCGTATTCCTATTAACGCCTGGATCTTGTCCCAACATTTAGAGTATTTAGACAAAGTCAATATTCATATAACAATCATAATGTGTTTTTGTTAAAATGTTTAGACAAAGTCCAGGGATTAAGCCCATGGGTTTGACCGTATAATTGTGACTGCCGCTATTTTAGAACTAGTGATATTATAAGCTGCCGGATAGGTTAGGTTAGGTTAGTTTATAATTTCACTAGATAAATAATAAAGTGACGGTCTGACAGGTGTTCACAATCTTACGGTATTAGATATCCCAGAAAAACACGAGCGAAGGCGGGGGAAGTGATAGTCTTAAAAAACTCTTTCTTCCTCTGCAAATCAAATAGATTCAGTTTAGAGTTTAGCTTCTATGACTTTCTATACTTACTGCGATGGAATATTATTTTTCAGGAACATTACTACCACAAATGTCGTTTCACTTTACGGAGTTGGCTTTGCCTAACTTACTAATGGTATATCTCCCATTTTATTATACAATCGATCACCGCGGCAGGCACGGTCGGCGTCGAGCATCGAGTAAAGAACGTTATTACACGTAATTAAAAGACGATAACCATTTATGTTCCTGGCACGCTTTGTACATACCTATATAGTATCGACGTAAACGTAGAGTTAGATCTAAGACCGTCTAACACTCGCACAACATGTTAAAACTTGCCATTAAAAAGAAAATGTTCGCAATCTGTCTATACGACTCAAGTTTAATATTTATTTACGTTGAGTCGTAAAACGATGAATAATGATGTTGCATACGAAGGCAGTGGTGTAATTACTGCATCTTTACATTGCTTTCTTATTGTAGGGACTTAAGATGTATCCGCGGGTATTATGCAGTCTAAGGCTTACAGTAAAATACACTAGCTCCAGGTTTCATGGCAAATAAATGTTAAAATTCAATAGTCAGCCGTCACTCGGTCGTTCGCTATCGTGTCTCAAACATAAATCAATTCCACTATAGTAAAATGTAAACAACAATGCGGTTATTGTTTAAAAAATGCCTTAAAAATAGCGGGAATTTTATGCCTGTCCTGTTATATGATTTTGCCTTTCGAATTGTTTCGAGTTTCGAAAGAAGGGGTTTAACTTGATTTTGGAGTAGATTAGACTTTGAACGCTTCTGTATCATTGGTATAGCTATAGATTTATTGTTTCTCATATATATAATTACTTGCTGTGAATTACTACACGGTCAAATTTCGAACATCGGAGTAGCCCTTCAGATTCGGACATGGCAAAAGTGTGATAATGTCCAATATAAATATATCGTTGAATATAAATCATAGAATAGTCACTCCACATGAATACTCATATAGCATATACCTACACTCACGAGCAAAGAAACGGAATCACTTCGCACGTTCGACTTTTCCACCCAATAACTTTTTCAATTTGCATGCAATGTTAATGAAAATTATATCAGATGGAAGCTGAAATTGTAACCTTTAAGAAAATTTATTTGTTTTACTCATATCAGGCTTGGTGAATGAAGAAAAGTCCTATTTTCTTAGAATAGCCAAAAAACGCCTTTTCTTTTTACGAAATCAATACCTGGTGTTTCTACCCTTAGCCCTTCTGACACATGCTAGACGATTTATCATGGACCTAACCAACTTTTTGCAATAAGTTTGCGGAATCGCCTCCCACTCTTCCTGTAACGCCGTTTTCTGGTCTTCGATGTTGGATGGAGCCGGGTTACGCTTCCGAACATTCTTCCTCGGATAGTCCCATGCGTGTTCGATCGGGTTGAGGTCCGGGCTGCTTGCAGCCAGGTAATTGTCTCAACGCCAACTTCAGGGTGTCCTCCGTGGTGTGACAAGGAGCATTGTCTTGCTCCAGATGGAACCCCTCGTTAAAATAATTTGCGTACGGTACCACATGCTCTTCCAGGATGTCCAAGATGTATCTTTTCTTCCTCAAACTGCCGCCTCGACCCCCACCAGGCACGAAAACAAGCTCCGTCCGTCCGTCGTAAGAAATGCCCGCCCACCACATGACTGACCCTCCACCGTAGGGTCCGTAGGCGACAGTTTCCCCGATACAGCATTGTGAAAACTGCACTCCTGATCTTCGGTAAGGTCTTCCTTTTCAATCGCAGCTATTCAAACATATCCTGCACTCATCAGAGAAGAGTACGGACTTCCATTATTAAATGGTCCAGTCCTTGTTTGTACCGGTCAGCGAAAATCCGTCGAGCTTCACGGTGTCCTGCCAGCAGTCTGGGCCTGGTAGCGGGTCTTCTTGCAATCAGTTTAGCATCCTTCAGTCTTCATCTTACTGTCGACTCGCTGACGTACCGGTCAACTTCTGATAAGCGACTGATAACCTCCCCCTCCCTTACAACCTTTTTATACCCCTTAAGGGGAGCTCAATTAGCGGCCCTTGCATGGCGTAAATATCCACATATCGGCAAAAAGTCTGTAAACTAAAAAATCCTGAACAGATTTTCATGTTCAGTGCTTTATTTGAAAGTTGAAGACCCCGGAAATATATTTTCAGCACTGGGTACTCGAGGAAAAACTTAGATTTCAAGATACGACATAAAAACCAAAAAATGTGAAGTGATTCCGTTTCTTTGCTCGTGAGTGTAGTGTGAAAATTCACTAGACTACAAATAAAACATACTTAGGTATGTTGTATTATCTCGTATTATTTTAAGTATTCAACTAAAAAGGACACTGGAATGTGTCAAAGTGATGTGTTAATTAATTTAAATCGTAACAATTATGTACAAATACCAACAAGCAAATAAATTTTTTATTACGGTCATACGTGGTCCACACCCAGGACTTGAACTCGGTACCCTTGGGTTACCGGTCCACCGTCTTAACCAAAAACCTTAACGCTTTTAAGGTACCTACCTGGTTCTTAAAAGTTCTGGTGTGGACCACATAATATATGTGCGTATTTATTTTTTCTTTGCTTGCTAGTCTTTGTATTCATATAGCAAATAATAACTACGTTAGCAAATGTCATGTCCCTGAATACGTATACTTATAGGTATATCTAAAACGGTATCAGTTGACTATGTTAGCAGCAAATTATTCGCGTCAACAACGTTGCAAAAGTGTAATGTTGCAGTTAGCGAAATAGTAGTAACTTTATAGCCTGTATATTTTGTGTCACTCAACTTATAAGTGCAGCTGAACACATATACACCTAGGTACTATGTAACAAGTACAAGTCTCTACTTCTGATTGTAAATGACGAGTGAAGCCAGTGAAATTGATTGGTATATTAAAAACCGACCAAGTGCGAGTCGACTCGTGCACCGAGCGTCCCGTGCAAATACTTATCCCATCTTAACTGGCCGGGTTAAGGTAAGTTTGCACCTGGTATGTATGTATAGCACCGGATACATACGAGGTGCAAAGTTAACGCAACCCTTCACGTTTCTTAGATGGGAGTCCCTTGAAATATTTATTTTATTCTGTTTTTGACCTACGCAATTGATATCTACCTATAAGTAGAAATAATGTTAAATAGTGTTATTTTTCAAAACGTCCGGGTTCGATTCCCAAGCTGAGTAAAGGTTTTTTTATAAATGTGTGAATGCAGTTTTTCTTGTTATTAAAATCGATGACATGGTTCCTAAGAACAGATCTTCGTGTGTCTTATAGTTTCAGTCTTTCCCATACAGACCGATCTAAATGGGCCACGCTGTATATTCTGAACATCAGAACATGGAAACATCCGGACATACTAAATAATTTTAGGGGGTTCCCTCTATATCGCATACTTTTGTTTGTCCGAAACTGTTTAAGCATATCAGACTTGACATATTAAGTTTTCGACGAATGGTATTGTGGCAGAAACCTTATTTGGCATAAGTCCTAACCTAACTTACCGAAAATTTGTTTGTCCGAAATTGTATTCGCATACTATTGTTTAGGCCGATTATAATATATTTACGAATAATTTGGATTAGCATAATGGTATTTGGTGTATAATCTATTCTCTCTATCGTGGCATACTTAAATTGCTACAAGAAAAGCGGGTTAGGTTAGGTTAGAACGGCATCCCTCGCAAAGAGGAACTGCTAGCAGAAAAGTAGGTTAGGTTAGGGTAGAACTGCGTCTCTCGCAAAAACGATCAGCTAGCAGAAAAGTAGGTTAGGTTAGGGTAGAACTGCGTCCCTCGCAAAAACGAAATGCTAGCACACCCACGCTTATCCCTAGTCCCTACAAATACTTGGGTAGGTTCGTTCTTTACCTTTTGTCCCTTAGAGTGGAAATAGAAGCCCCGCGAAGCGGGGTTTCGTCTACTGGTTCTCGGATCGTTAATAAATGAAATTTTCAGTGATGATTCGGACAAACAAAAATATGCGCAAATAAATTATGAAATATGAAAACATGCCTATTTATTTTATGTGTATTCGGACAAACAAAAATATGCGCAAGTAAATTATGTCAAATGAATATCTGCGTTATCAAACTATGCGAACCTTGATTATGCCAAAACAATTTAAACGGAAAGTCAATTATGCCTACATAGATTATGCCATGCAAAATTCTGACTAAAAACATTACCTACGCCAAAACAGGGGAACCAATTTTAGGCCAAGGTGGATTTACGCATTATAGCGCGCACCTTATTTTTGGTTCAACAGCTTTTCCGTTTTCCAAGAATAGCGCGCGTTGGGAAAATGAAACACTTACGATATGCTAAAGAAGGAATACTCGTATTTTCTGAATTGCAGTTGACCAGTAAAAAGCTGAATTATTAAAATCGTCGATCGGTACGTTGAACCGCCGTAGCTCGCGCTAATGGGAACCGCAAACAGCCGGCGAGATCGTGAGCCAAACTTACTTAAGTAAAATAAAATATCCGGCTTATTTGCCACCAGTTCGTGGTACATATTTCGTAACGCGAGAGGATACGAAGTTTGTGGTTAATTTATTGTAGGTTTCGATATTTACCTAAGTCTAATTCGATTGACATTTTAATTTAGCCATTTGAGCAAAGTAGGTATCCGCTATATTGAAAGAAATAAATTAAATACAATATTCGACGCTCAAAACACACCGTCAAACTTGATGGGCGTTGAACAAAAAAAGTGACCTTTTTTTCAGAAAATTGTTATTTTTTTCTAGGCTCACCTTGCTCAGAATAGTTCTCACAATATTGAAAATTTGTATGAAAACAGATTTTCCCAGTCTAAAAGAAATTAAAAAGAACTATACGTATAATACAAAATACAAAAACGTGAAGAATTTGAAACGTGGAATGGAAGTTTTGGGACTTTTTTTCATGTATGAGGAAACGAATGTGCAAACGAATAACAATACTGATAAGCCTAAAAAAACAATTTTCAGTAAAAACGATTCTTCTTTTTTTTAACGCTCTGATATCACGGAAAAAATACGGTATTACCTATACCTATTTCTATTCGAGCTGCATGAAGTGACATTTGAATAGGGCGCTAATTCGAGTATGTGGTATCGTTAAATAAGCGATGTTTCAATTTCAAATCTCAGGTATATCGCCTTTAACTGTCATTAAAACACTTCCCGCATAAAGTGGTATTTCACGTTACTAGCAATAGTCAAGTTTGCTTTTGATATCTATGGCGTCGCATATAAATGAGGGGTAAACTTAACTGTAGTTTGGCGAAGTAGCCATATCGCCATCTCAGAGAGATATTTGCAATTATAGGGCCTTTGTAACTTACAATACAATAAAAATACTTACAATACGATTCACGAGCTCGTCTTTCACTATGGGCCAACCAAAAAATCGCAAAACAAAAGACAACAGTTCCATACATTTCTTATACAATTAGCCAGCAACACAGACAACCTCCACTGGGGGTGGTCTGTGGCCAGCAATTAGCTATATAAAAAAAACACGAGTTCGTGACTCCATAGTGAAAGTTGCTCAGTGTGGCTCTCCCGATCTCCCCTATATCTTTTTGAAGTTTTACACCTCCTTTTTTTATGTCATAGGGGGCAAACGAGCAAACGTATCGCCTGATGGAAAGCGATTACCGTCGCCCATAAACACCTGCAACACCAGAGGAGTCCCCAGTGCTTGGCTACCCGGAGGACGAAGATAGAATGCCTCTATGCTAGTAATTTCACCGGCTATCTTACCCCCACACCGGACCACAACATTGCGAACATTGCTCCTCTTTCTCCTTTACGTGTACCCGTGTAATTAGTTACAACACAAAGTAATGTAATTGTTTACGTATTATTTATGAAAAAATTACTTACTATTGAGCTTCTCTCGGCTTTCTTCTCAACAGAGGTCTCCTCTTGCAAAATGCCGCTAGATTCACAATCTGACATTTCATCTCCTGCTCATGACTCCTGAATCACCCTGTATAATTATAGTGGTAATATTTCGGACCGATCTAATAGTACTTTGGATTAATTATGCACTAGGTATTATTGTATATGTAACCAACCAAACCAGCAGAGTTGCAGCAATAAGGAAGATGCAGATGCACGTGGATTATTCATCAAACTTCAGATTACTTGTTTTAATGACCCATTCAAAGACGGACTTCATAACAACATAATATTTAAGATTTATTACAAGGAATACCGAATGAGTTGTATGATGTCACCCAACACCCGACACTGTGAAATTTTTGGCTATCAAAGAACATTGAAACAAAGTTAAATCATGCGATTTTTTATTTTCGATGATTGATGGTGATCCGAAGTTGTGGTCGGTGCCGAGTACTTTCTTGAAATTGCAAGAAAAACAATTCTTCAGAAAAAATAAACAACTACAATAAGTGAAATTTTGTTTTTGTTGAATTTCTCAAAAAGTGCTAATTCAATTTTGACATAATTTCATGTTACAAAAAAATTTTTAACAAAAAAAAGAACCGACTTCAGTAAAACTAAAAAGCCAAAAATAGCCCGTTCAAGTACAGATTACATTTGACTCGCCCTTTGAACTTGGCTTTTTAGTTTTACTGAAGTCGGTTCTTTTTTTTGTTAATTTTTTTTTGCTTTTTAGTGATTCATATAAAATACTTATGGCGGGGTGATCAGGGAGGTCTTGAAGGCATGCATCTCGTTTGAATTATCTCCTAACTCCTAACCGTTAAGGAGTTGTACCTTCCATCATCAGCTCGGCATTGGAAGATGATGACTATCATATGCAAATACTTAAATAGTTTTAGAAAATATATGAAAAATATTATGAGTGCCTATAAAATCTCAGGAATTCCTTCGATTCCCCATGGCTCTCGTCCGATCTTCACCAAAATTTTATGGGACCAACGTTGAGATGTCTATTCATGAACCTAATAAGAATTTTCCTAATCGACTCATAAATGACGGAGTTCTGAGGTAACAAACATTAAAAAAAAAGAAAAACATATAACCGAACTAAGAACCCCCTCCTTTTTTTGAAGTCGGTTAAAAAAGAATCATTTCTTTCATTTATTCATTGCGCCATTGTTATGAAATAAGTTGTTATGTTACATTGCAAATCATCAAACAATTATTGGCGGAATAAATAAAAATAATTAATCGCGTAACATACATACAAAAAAAGCAGTCGGCTGAAAATAATAAAATTTTCACAAAAGATAACCGACTTCAACGAGGAGAAATTGTATTTCTGGGACCAACTGAACGAGTTACTATACAAAACAACGAAATCGTCATAGATGTGTCTAGATAATAATATAAATAGTTAATATTATGAGGAGTCCCTCGATTCCGCATGGAATTCGTCATTATATGCCCGCATTTTCTCCTAACCTAACCTAACCTACCTACCTAACCTATGCCCGCATTTTATGGGACCGACTTGGAGATGCCTACTCTAGACCAAAAAAATATTTTATCAAGAAATCAGTTCTTCGGTGGAGTTCTGATGTAATAAACATAAAAAAATACAACTGAATTAAGAACCTTCTTCTGTTTGAAGTAGCTTAAAATTTATCATATAAAAATAAACACAAATACCTACATCCTTTCAAAGCGGAGCGGTGGTAGCCTAGTGGTTAGGGCATGTGACTTTCAATCCGGAGGTCGCGGGTTCGAACCCGGCCCGTACCAATGAGTTTTTCGGAACTTATGTACGGAATGTCATTTGATATTTACCACTCGCTTTTCGGTGAAGGAAAACATCGTGAGGAAACCACCTAAGCCCAATAAGGCCTAGTTTCCTCTGGGTTGGAAGGTCAGATGGCAGTCGCTTGCGTAAAAACTAGTGCCTTACGCCACATCTTGGGATTTTAGGTAGCCGACCCCGATTGAGAACTCATTCTCTACAAAGATATGGGACAAAGGCTAGGAAGATGATGATGACCTACATCCTTTCAAAATAAGAAGTGAAAATCGAATAGTATTCATTTCCCAACTAGGTTGTTTGGAAATGAATATTATACTTCTACTCGTACCTACCGTACCAATCAAAATGGTATTATTAGCAGATGGTCCCATGAGTCACGTGTCGTTTGATTCACACTCTTAATATTGATTTGTATCATTCTAGTCTGAATCATTTTATATACACACACATACAGTAACAGTAGCGGAAAAAACCAATCTGTGGATTTTATGTGTGAAGTATCTGTAAAATGCCACACTTTTACAACTGGAAAAAAGGTTTTTTGCTATTTCACTATTAGCAAATAAAACGTCTATATTTATATCCAAATATGTACCTAGTTTTTAAAACAATGTCGTCAACATTGTGCGTTTAAAAAAACACGCGTTTTTTATTATTTAAATATGTAATTGGAAGTTCCAAATATAGTTCAACTAAACTAAAAAAAGGATCTATGTCTGAATCCCTAACGTTTTTGAACCTATTTTTCCATTCCCTTCGTTTTATGTCATAATGACCACTTGTCCCATATTTCCTATGTCTCATATGCCCTAATTTTGGTGTCCCTAATATCTTATTTCCTAATGTCACTTGCAATATTGATAATTTATCCTAATGTCATTTGTCATAATGATCATTTGTCCTAACACTCTTAAGCCCTAATTTTGGTTTTAATCGCTCGGCTCGAGTACCTACTGTTGCGGTCGCACTTCTAACCTAACCTAACCCATTAAACTTACTGGTAGCAGTTCGGTGGTTGCAAAAGGGGCGGGGACTTTAAAAAAGGAAAAATGATTTTAGGGATTGCGAGGAATAGGTATGGCAAAAAAAATTAGCGATATAGATAGTTAGGGATATTGATGTTTCGTACAAATGAGTTTTAGGACAACCATTACGTTATGGAAAATGATTGTTATGGCAATTGATCGTTAGGGCTAATGCCCATTAGGACAAAACAGTTCGAGCAAGTGATTTTAGTACAAACGATGTTAGGGATCGCGAGGGAGACCCCTAAAAGGGTTCCCTCTATGTCGCATACTTTTGTTTGTCCGAAACTGTTTTAGCATAACAGACTTGGCATTTTCGACGAATGTTAATGTGGTAGAAACCTTATTTGGCATAAGTTCTAACTTACCGAAAATGTGTTTGTCCGAAATTGTATTCGCATACTACTGTTTAGGCCGATTAGACTTACGAATAATTTGGTTTAGCATAATAGTATTTGGCATATTATCTATTGTCCGAATCTACCTTGGCATACTTAAATTGCTACAAGAAAAGCGGGTTAGGTTAGGTTACATCTGCATCCCTCAAAAAAACGAAATACTAGCTGAAAAGTAGGTAAGGTTAGAACTGTGTCCCTCGCAAAAACAAAATGCTAGCATACCCACACTCATCTCTACAAATACTTGGGTAGGTTCGTTCCTTACCTTTTGTTCCTTAGAGCGGAAATAGCTTCGCGGGGCTTCGTCTCGTGGTTCTCGTTCGTAAATTAAATTTTCGGAGTGATGGAAATATGCCTATTTATTTTATGCGTAGACATCATAATTCGGACAGACAAAAATATGCGCAAATAAATTGTGACAAGTGAAATCTATTATTTTATGTGTAGACATGATTCGAACAAACAAAAATATGCGCAAATAAATTATGACAAATGAATATCTGCGTTATCAAACTATGCGAACCTTGATTATGCCAAAGCAGTTTATGCGGAAGGTCAATTATGCCTACATTGATTATGCCATGCAAAATTATGACTAAAAAATTATGCCAAAACAGGGGGAACCCCCCTAAAAACATAGTAAATGAGTACCCCATTTTTATATTCGCTATTCTATTACACTAATGACAATTTTAATTTGTATGATAGATTTGTTCCACCACTGTGCTCCCTAAGTCAGTGAATACAAAAACACCTATTTTAGCTGATGGTTAGAGAACATTTGTTGAGCTTGTTTTGTATTAGGTTGCAGGTACATATTAAGTAGCCTGGTGTCAAAAATATCATCAGCAACCCAACCCAACTATGTAATATAATAGGCAAGGCAAGCCGATTAAATAGAGTTATATTAGGACGCAACGCCAATACAGCTTAGTTTGCAAAACAAGACAGTGACCCGCTGGCCATAGGTGATATTTCTTACATGGATTTAGTGCGTACTTCGGGCCAGCTTCCACATACCTATCTTTGGTGGGATAAGAACAGCAAAGCTTTCTAATGCACATTTTAAAACAGATCATATCGCTAAATTACAATTACTTTATTGAATATACCTTCATACATTACTATCATTAGAATACATATCTTTAGTTGAGTCGCCACTTGTATTAAAAATAAATAACATTGTTACAGCAATATGGCTGCATCCCACATCCTGAGCGCGGTCGAGCCTACCGTAGGCGGGGCCGGCGCGCGAGGCGGTCGCGAGCGCGAGGTATCCGTCGCTCTCGACGACCGGGAGCTATGGGTGCGCTTCCAGACGCTCACCAATGAGATGATCGTCACGAAGAATGGCCGGTAAGTTGATATATTATTACATCACACAAGTAAACCATGTGCAGACCTGGAATGTTGATGATGGGGTACAGCGACCGCCAGCGTGAAGTGTCGATCGCGAGCTTTGAGAGCGTTTCCAAACTGTTACCAACCAGATGATTATGGCGAAGAATAGCAGGTGAATTGTTGTGTTGATGATGGGTTGCGGTAACCGCGAGCGTGAGGTGTCGCGCTCCATTATTGTGAGCCTCAGGACAACCAGGAGACTCTGAGTGCTCTCATCAACGAGACGATCGTGACGAAGAATGGCCGATGAGTTGATATATCACTACATTACACTCCATATCGTGGAGGCTGGTTGGAGAGTGGAGGACACACAGCGAGCCCGAACGCGAAGTTTCCGTCACACTGAACGACCATGAAGAATGGATGATGACTTGACATGGTTTACATTTCCCATTCACATAGCGTAATGTAGTAACGGACAGTGAGTTATTGTTGTGCTGGGTTAAAAGATGAAGATTCGCTTGGAGGACCGGTGGGGTGGGATACACTGCACTGCGTTTTTCGGCACTGCTGAAACGAACTGTTTGTAAGTGCAAAATAAACGACAAAACAATAAGCTCTGCTACCTAGAACTTCCACATATTTCTGCATAAATATGAAACATAACTTTCACTACAAACATAAACACGGACTCTTCCGCGGGCAAGATTATTTTAAATACATTTTATTTCTCATTGTTTATATTTATGCATGTTATAAAAATATGATTTACTCACTAGTCATTCAAAATACCTTAGTTAATGACCGCAACATAGTTTCATAGCAAAGTAGGTCCTTAGACAACAATGAAATGGACGATGCGAATAAAGCTAAGATATAATGTTTAGTAATTACACCCCAGTATATAATCAGGAGGGTCATCAAATTTACTGAGAGGTCATAAACTTCGTGTAAAGGATCATTAATCAGCTGAGCCATACAAGCTGTTATGAGGCAGAGCATTTAATTTGTGCACGCAAATAAGGTTATTTTATAGTTGATTAGTATTCGAAGTTGAACTAAAACCTTTGGCTCTGTTTGGGTATTTTACTATTTGCTTAAACGGGTCAATCGGCCCATTAAAATTAGCTTTTATAGGTATGCCTAATTAATCTCGCGTAAAATAGTCGGTGACATTGTGCAGTATAAAGGACTACTGCGCAGACTCAGACACCGCTCTTTTTACTTGTATCCTATTATATATATTATACCTTTAGTAAATCAACATTGGCTAAATAGATCTAGAGAAACGCTTCATCAAAATTAAGGGTTTTTTACAAAAATATTTTATTAAAAGGATACAAATGATTTTTGTGTAAGTTTATTTAAAATTTATACTACTGTATTGAGAACTAGTCGTAGTGGTAGCTACAAATTATATATCAAGGGCACATAAGTTTATAGTAAGAACCTCGAATGTTTTGAATACCATGGTCGGGACGAACAAGGAATAAATACCTATTAGCTAAGGGACAATCATCGTCTAGCCTCAAACAAGCGTTATTTTATTTGGCGTGCTTTGCCGATGCTGTGTAGGTAAATACAGCGTGTATATTTGATACTAGCTGTTGCCCGCGACTTCGTCCGCGTGGAATCTTATCTTGAACAGTTTACTTACATCTTTATTATATTATTTTCTTTTTTTGCAAGTTGATGTTTTTGATGTTGGTTACTTTAATTCAACAAAAAATAAATAATAATAAATATTGAAGTGCTGCTCCCATACAACAAACGTGTTTTTTTTTGCCATTTTATACGTAATGGTACCGAACTTCGTACGCGAGTTCGACTCGCTCTTGGCCTCTTTTTAGTTTCTTTTTCGGCTAAATTGGTCTAATTACGCGGAATCATTATGAACTCAGGTTTCAAGTCCCGCACTCAAAATAAATATAAGATCTTCAAACAAATTTTCAACCCCTTTTTCACCACCTTCTGGGCTGAATTTTCAAAAACGAATTCACTTTTCTTGTATTCTGATAATATTCCCTTATACAAAGTTTCAAGTCCCGCGCTCAATAAAATGTTTGATCTCAATACATATCAACCTCCTTTTTACCGCCTCAGGGGTTGAATTTTCAAAAACGCTGAAATTACTTTTTTGATTTCTAATTATATGCCTTTATACAAAGTTTCATGTCCGGCGCTCAAAAAAAGGTTTGATCTCCATTCCATTCCAAACATTCAACCCCTTTTACACCATCTTCAGGGCTATATTTTCAAAAACGCTGAATCACTTTTTTTGTATTCTAATAATATCCTCTATTTAAAGTTTCAAGTCCCACACTCAAATAATTTTTTAATCTTCATGAAATGAAATGAAATGAAATGAAATGAAATGAAATGAAATGAAATGAAATGAAATGAAATGAAATGAAATGAAATGAAATGATTTATTTAAATGCATGTGGGAAATCATACAAACTTTCAACCCCTTTTTCACCACCTTCAGGGGTATATTTTCAAAAACGCTGATATTAGTTTTCTTGAATTCTAATTATAATTATGCCTTTATACAAAGTTCCAAGTCCGGCGCTCAAAAAAAAGGTTAGATCTCCACACAAACTTTCAACCCCTTTTCACCACTTTCAGGGCTGAATTTTCAAAAACGCTGAAATTTCTTTTCTTGTATTCTAATTATATGCACTAATACAAAGTTTAAAGTCCCACGCTCAGAAAAAAGGTTTGATCTCCATACAAACTTTCAACCCCCTTTTTACCACCTAAGAGGATGGATTTTCAAAAACGCTGAAATCACTTTTATTTCATTTTATTTGCATAACTTTTTACGAAGTTTAAAGTTCCTAGCTTAAAATTAAATTTGAACCCCAAGACGAACTTTCATCCCCCTTTTAACCCCCTTAGAGGTTGAATCTTTAATGACGTTAAATTAATATTATTTTGTTATTATTGTATATGCCTTAATAAGAAGTTTCAAGGCATTTGTAATGGATTCACACTTTCAACCCCTTTTTAACCCTTTTAGGGGATGAATTTTTAAAAATGCTGAAATCACTTTTCTTGTATTCTACTTATATGCCTTTATACAAAGTTTAAAGTCCCGCGCTCACAAAAATATTTGATCTCCATACAAACTTTAAACCCCTTTTTACCCTTTTAGGGGTCGAATTTTTGAAAACGCTGAAATCACTTTTCTTGGATTCTAATATTATGCCTTTACACAAAGATTCAAGTCCCGCGCTCAAAAAAATACTTGATCTCCATACAAACTTTCAAGCCCTTTTTTACCACCTTAGGGGATGAATTTACAAAAACGCTGAAATCAGTTTTCTTTTATTTTATTTTTATATCTTCTAACAAAGTTTCAAGTTCCTAGTGTAAAAAAAAACTTGTATCCCATACAACCTTTCATCCCCTTTTTAACCCTCTTAGGGGTTGAATTTTTCAAAATCGCTTCTTATCTCTAGCCCACGTTATAAAATTAACCTACTGTGCAAAAATCAACTCTCTAACATTAGTAGTTTCGGCTGTGCGTTGATGAGTCAGTCAGGACTTCTTCTTTTATATATATAGACTAGCGGCCGCCCGCGACTTCGTCCGCGTAGATTTTTGATGATGACAAAGATATTAAAATAGGTAAATGAATTTTATTCTTAGTTAAAATGGTCTAGACAATGCAATTGTTAAAGAATTTTTGAAGATTTTCCAATTAGATTACGGGAATTGTTTGCAGGGTGCTTAATATTTATTCCGTCAGTTACCTGATGCTTTTAATCTTTGGCAAAAATGACTGCAAAATATAGAGCGACACATGGATTTGGAGTTAGAGAATGGGGATCTGTTATTATGAGCGAAATTTAAAAAACACTGGAAATCGAGAGATGGAGGCAGTTTAATGAAGAGTATCTCTTTTAATAATAATAAATAATAAACTTTATTTCAAAACAATAATAAATAATGACCTCTTTTCATAAGAAGGCAGCACTGGTATTTGTACACGCCGGCCTGGCTATTAAACGAAAAGAGTGGTGTGGCTGAGTTCCCGAGGCTGGCCAAAATGTTTCTAAATGGCCTAGCAGGTACCCCAGTTATTAAAAAGGCTAGTGTTTAAAGAAAATGCTGAAATGTGACCATTAAAAAACTAAATGCACAAAAGCGAATTTAATGATGCGATTAGGTACTATTTTGGTCTACAGGCTAGTAGTATTGTTTGAAGAGTGATTCAATATACATATTCTGGTGCTACAGTTCTCTATATTTCTCAAGAAACTGAATAAAGTAAGAATAGGTATATAAATTATAGATTATTCATGTGCTGATAGACAACTCACTAAATATGGGAACACATAAAGTTTGGAACACAATTAATAAGAGACAGCACTAAGAAAATATTGTTGACAGTCAACAATAGAAAAGGGGGTGCAAGTTTGTTTTAAAAAAAACGTACAACGTACGTGGTCACTGGGTAGAAGACAGGAAATAAAAAAAATATAAACTGATAACCTTAGCGTAACACTTCTTTATAAACAACATTAGCGGTGTTCCCCATACAAACTTTGCACCCCTTTTTAACCCCATTACAGGTGAAATTTTCCAAAACGCTGAAATTACTTTTTTTGTTTTTGAATAAGTAATCTTTCTACCAAGTTTCAAGTCTAGCTCCAAAAAAAAGTTTCCCCCATACAAACTTTGCACCCCTATTTAACCCTCTTAGGGCAAGTTTTTCCAAAAATCCCTTCTTATCCCTAGCCCACGTTATAAAAGTAACCTACTGTGCAAAAATCATTTCTCTAACATTAGTACTTTCGGCTGTGCGTTGATGAGTCAGTCAGGACTTCTTCTTTTATATATATAGATAGAAGATAGATAAGAAGATAGATTCGCGTAACAATTCTTTATAAACAACATTAGCGGTGTTCCCCATACAAACTTTGCACCCCTGTTTAACCTCCTTAGAGGTGAAATTTTCCAAAACGCTGAAATCACTTTTTTTGTATTTGATTAATTAAGCTATCTACAAAGTTCCAAGTCTCTAGTTCAAAAAATAAAGTTTCTCCCATATAAATATTGCACCCCTTTTTAACCCCCTTAGGGGTGAAATTTTCTAAAACGCTGAAAGTACTTTTTATGTTTTTGAATAAGTAATCATTCTACAAAGTTTCAAGTCTCTAACTCCAAAAAAAAAGTTTACCCCATACAAACTTTGCACCCCTATTTAACCCTCTTAGGGGAGGTATTTCCAAAAATCCCTTCTTATCTCTAGCCCACGTTATAAAAGTAACCTACTGTGCAAAAATCAACTCTCTAACATTAGTAGTTTCGGCTGTGCGATGATGAGTCAGTCAGGACTTCTTCTTTTATATATATAGATAACCGCAAATTGTAGCCAGACGTACATTTTAGTGATGCTATAATCTGATATT
The DNA here is from genome assembly GCA_947623375.1 of Apotomis capreana. Classification (NCBI taxonomy): domain Eukaryota; kingdom Metazoa; phylum Arthropoda; class Insecta; order Lepidoptera; family Tortricidae; genus Apotomis; species Apotomis capreana. The sequence continues at coordinate 7,394,438 of OX392502.1, read as the reverse complement.
TATAACAATTAATAATTTAGCGTAATTATTATTTTTAAATTTTCTGAGCAGCAATGTATGGCGTTAATTTATTTGGGTTATTACTAGTGAGTGACAGTTGTGACATTACGATTTTAAGTGTCAACAAATAACAATAAACAAATACATTGCGTGCTGAATTATTTTAAATGGGAATAAAGTTAGTTTTTTTTAATAAGTTACGAAACAATATATTAGTAAGTGCCTATACTAAGACCCCGTAAAGTTTGCGGTTATATCAAATATACACGCTGTAGGTATATACATAAAAAGCATGACCCAGGAACAAACATTTAAGTCCATCAAACAAACAATGGAGCAGCCATTGATGACAGTCATTAGAGTGTCGGAATCGTCGGAATAAATGTCGTATTACCTATATTGTTTAATTAATTAATAACTAGTGGCTCTGTGGGTTGTAGACCCTATAGGTACAGTTGCCGAGAAACTTCTTGACCCAAAATGGCGGATCTGCGCATGCATATTTGTACGTAAATCGGCTACTCAGTCAAGGTTTGGCTCAAAAAGTTTCTCGGCAACTGTACAAGTTTGTTTCGAAATGGCTGAAATTTGTAATTATTTACATTTTCAACCCAATTTCTTCAAAATGGTGGAGATACTTATCCCCCATTTAAATTTGTAAACCGACCTCTTTGTTATAATTATATAGGTACCAAACATTCTGTGAGGTGGATTCACAGAGGGATCGATGGAACGCGATTCTGTTTGTGTATCGATATTAGGTATTCGTAATATAGTAGGTTCCCGGAGTATCGGTTTGGCGATTACCAACTATGGTATGGACTAAAAAAAAAACCCAGTAGTCTGTTTACAAAGTACGATCACGAGACAGGCGTAGCGAAGGGTTGTTAACCGGCTAACGGCTAGTTTCAGTAATTAGTGATTTTGTGTAGAACTTGTTTCTATTCACAGTATTTTTGAATCAATATTCAAAAGTATTATTTAAATTCTCAATGAGAGATGTCTAACGGTTTGGTAGTACAGACCATTACAAATACAAATATAGAAACAGTGAAATTAATTTAGACCCTGACCAGGTTTGAACCATACTTACTTTGCTTTAATGTTATGGTTTTAATATTACTAGAAGCGTAACGGCATAATAAGCCGTTTAAATTCAAAAAGTACAAAGTTCTAAGAAGAACATCAAACAGGGACAAAATTCGAAGACAACCTGACCAGACTCTGTAGCTTAATTGGTCAGAGCGTATTACCCGACGTGGCATAAGGTAGGTACCAGTTGAAACCTCAGGTCTCAAATTTCTTCACTGTTTCCATCTTTGTATTTTGTAATTTACCAACATAATAGATCATTTAATAGCTGTGAAGGATGATGGTATTTCCGATCACAGGAGTGTATTATTTAGCTTCCAAGAACAAACCTTACACGCAATGAATAAGGAATGGTTCACTTACAGGCGAATTTTCAGTCATAAAAATATGCACAACTTTAAAGCTGCCTTGAAACAAGTCAATTGGGACGATCATATTAAGCCAGGCAATGATGTTAATCAAAATTATAATAACTTCCACAACAAGCTAAAAGATTTACTCAATAAGTATATTCCTATTAGGTATATTAAAATTAAGCGTGACACAAATAGAAAACCATGGCTTACTAAGGGTCTAAAAATTGCATGTAAGAATAAAAGATTCCTTAGGGTTGTAAAGAATCATACTAAAAATAAACACTTCCTATCTTACTACAAAAAGTATCAAAAAATTCTAAAAAAATGCATATGCAAATCAAAGAAATTGAATTTTATAAAACAAATGCAACAGTCAAAAAATAAAATGAAAACAATGTGGAAAGTAATAAAAAAAACTACAGCATGCAGTAGGGCATCTCAATGTAAGAACATGAAATTGAGAAAAGGAAGTCTTATTTTAGACACGCCCAAACAGATGGCAAATACTCTCAACGAGCACTTTGCGACCGTGGGTGAGTCGTCACTAACAGAAAACGCAAGTGCGCCAGCAACTGCACCCGGCCGCCCCGTGATTTCACCTACTATTAATTCCTTAATGCTTAGTGAGGTCACCGAGTATGAAGTATTTAAATTAATGGGTCAGTTAAAGACGAAGACAAGCTATGGTGTAGACGAAATTCCCTCGGTATTAGTTAAGACATGTAACACCGAGCTTGGGATGCCAATAAAATTGCTTATAAATCAATCTTTTAGAGAGGGCGTTTTCCCCGAGTTATTAAAAGTCTCGAAAATTAGGCCTATATTAAAGCCAAGAGGTGCTGCTGATAACCCTGGTCAATACAGACCTATTGCTCTTCTCCCTTGTATTTCAAAAATATTTGAAAAAGCGATGACAAACCGACTTTATAACTTCTTCGAAAAATACAAGATTTTAGACAAAAACCAATTTGGTTTCAGGAAAGGACGGTCTACGGTACTTGCTGTCTATCACTATATTCAGGAAATACTGGGCCTAATAAACTGCAAAAAATATGGAGTGGGGCTACTTCTCGACATGTCCAAAGCCTACGACAGAGTCTCCCATTACATCCTTTTAAAAAAACTGTACGGTATGGGAATCCGCGGAAACGCTCATCAGTGGTTGCAATCATACCTGAAAAACCGCAAACAGTATGTACAAATTGATTGGTTCAACGACAAATCGGGTGAAATTATGGAAGTAAACTCACAAACTCGCTGTACTACTTGTTCAATTCCCCAGGGGAGTGTGATAGGACGTGTGCTGTTTTTAGCGTACATTAACGACTTGCCGAAGATAATAAATGCAACGTGTATAATGTTCGCAGATGACGTATCCGTACTTCTAAGTGGTGTGGACAGTGTGGAGTGCAATAGTCATTTACAACAGATATCTACAACTGTCACTAATTGGCTTGAAGATCATAACTTAGAGATAAACCTAAAAAAAAACTAAATTAATTCAATTTAAGCCCATACAAAAGAAACCTTTACAATTAAGCCTAATAATAAAAAATGATATTATTGAAGAAGTAAGCGAATATAAATTATTAGGAATAAAAATTGACTCGAGCCTTAACTGGAAATCTCACGTACAGAATATTAAATCCAAATTATCCAGTTTTATATATGCCCTAAGTGTTCTCAAAATAAATACAAACTTTGAAACAGCTTTGTCAGCGTACTATGCATTTGCGAACTCGTGGCTTCATTATGGCGTAATTCTATGGGGTTCCAGTACCGACGCCCATCAGCTCTTTGTTATGCAGAAAAAGTGTGTCCGCATCCTTACCAACACTCGGGTGCCCAATAGCTGTCGTCCTCACTTTGTTCAGCATAAGCTCCTTACATTGCCCTGTATATATATTTTGGAAGCAGCACTTTTCGTCAGGAAAAATGCACACTTATTTAAAAAAAAGGTCGTTAAATCGCAAAGACGTAACAAAAACCAATTAGAATTACCAGTGTATAAACTAGCGATGTATAAAAACGGTCCTTATTATAGTTCTACTCCCATTTTTTAAGCGAATCCCATTAGCTTTGTACCCGATGAACAATACACATTATCTGTATTGTTAGCTGTGGCCACAACTGCCACTTCAAAATGTAAGGCGTTATAAGTGCAAATTACTTTTACACTAAATTAGTCTTTAAATCAAACAAAATAAGGTTTACTCTTAAACAAAGAGAACACAGATGTTGGTCACTTCGTAAGTGAAAGAGCAGTGAAGCTCGTTTCGATGCTTATAAAGACAATGAAGTGACCAACATCTCTGTTCTCTTTGTTTAAGAGTAAACCTTATTTCGTTTGAATTAAAGACTAATTTAGTGTAAAAGTAGTTTGCACTTATAACGCCTTACATTTTGAAGTGGCAGTTGTGGCCACAGCTAACAATACAGATAATGTGTATTGTTCATCGGGTACAAAGCTAAGTGGATTCGCTCAACCAAAAGAATTATTTCTATACCAATGTATTAAAATATCAAACAAAGTGCCAGAGTCAATTAGAGAGGAAACTAAAGACACAGTATTTAAAAAAAAGCTGATAACACTGTTAACCCACAAATGTTATTATTCAATTGATGATTTTTTAAATGATGAATCTTTGAGTGACTAAATATTTACTAATTATTTCGTAAATTGATAGAGGTACATACATGAGTATATAGTTAAAATCACTATTATTATTAAGAACCTAGCTATAAGTAAATTGCCGTGCCCTAACAGGGTTCATGTATTGGACATATCTGTAATTAAGTAAGACCTAATGTACAACATGATTAACATGCAATAAATGAATTATGAATATACCGGGTGATAAATCTAAATGGGTCATTAGGGAGAAGTCACAAACTATAAGAGATAGGGAAATCTTTATTGACTTGTTTTTATAAATCCCATACATAAATTAAATTTCATACATAACCCGGTCAAAACCGCTGTACTCAAAGAATGTTACAATACGACATGCGATTACTTACAGAACAATAACCGGATTCAATTCCCGGTTATGTATGATATTTACAAAAAAATATCGAATGCAATTTTTATTAAATCTAAAATCGACGCCATGGTTCCTAAGAACCGATTTCCCTATCTCTTATAGTTTTCGTTTTCTTCCTACTGACCCGTTTGGATTGGATTGATCACTGTATAAGAAATAGTGATTAATTTCACTTACAACTTGCGGGAATCATGATATTCGTAAAACAATAAATACTTAGTACAAACTATGTTCGTTTAATAAATACCGGGTTTTCTTAACCCTTAGAGCGCCAAGCGGCAAAGCAATTCACCGTGCCACTGACGCCAAACCAAAAAAAAAAGTGCTCCAAAATCAACAGAGATTGAAAAACACAGATAGTGGTTTGAATTAGCATGTTTTTGACCATTGAAATTTTTAACGTCAATAGGCGTCGTTGGCGTCAGTGGCACGAATTCCCGATGACGTGATTTGCCGTCTTTGGCGGTCAAAGGGTTAATGATTCTGTTTACGAAGCACGATCACGAGACAGAACGGTGCTAACCGCCGGGCGGCTAGTTTCAGTAATTAGCGCCGTAGGTCTTGCTCATTATCGCAGCGCGGCTAACCACGCCGTCCGTGCCCGATATCGCGGGCAACCCTATCCTTGACGCTGTAGATATACCGGGTGTTGCCTGTATTAGGAGCAATAAATTAAAACACAGATTCTACTCTTCCAACTGAACAACATTAGTTCGGCAACTTTAAAAAAGATCGTTTTCAGTTTCATTATTTCAAAAAAATTAAATAGTATATTTTCAATGTACGTCGTCCAACATCGACATTTCCTGAGCATTGACCTAGCTGTCAGTCTACTAATATTTATCGCACAGTTCACAATACATTGCTTCTTTGTCTAACTAAACATTGTTCTACAAAATATCATTTAATAAACGTTATTTTCAGAAGTTGCATAGCAAATGATTTCCAGTTTCAGGGGAAACATATTTTTTAATTTATTACTCCTATTACGGGCAACACCCGGCATAACACAAATATTGTTAACATTTTACATAGAAAACTGCCGTGATTCTCAGACTAAAACACATATGAAACATGTATGTGTTCAATTGGCCGCCGCCGCGACTGATCAGTGCGCGAACCTTGTAGTGCAGTCATTGAAGCATTATTGCTCCGATTTTTTTTACTGTGAACCGAATTGCATACAATTTTGGAATTAGGTTCATCTTACCCTTAACTTCAAAAGTGAAAATGATTTGAACTCCGCAACCACCCTGGGGGTGGTTGCCACCCCTTCTCGGGGGTGATTTTTTTTTCAAAATAACCTCGGATATCGATAGAAAACTTAATTTTAAGCAAAAAATAATCTATAAAGTTTTTCAAAAAATCCAATACTTTTCAAGTTATTGGCAATTGAAAATTCGCAATTTTTTCACGTTTTTCATCGGTTTTTTGCAAATATCTCCAAAAATATACGTTTTATCGAAAATTTTATAAAAAACAAAATTGCAGCAGGTAAAACAATGAACAATTTGGTTTTTTATAAAGTATTCTAAGTGCAATACTGAGTTAGATATTAAAGATCAAAGCCGTTTTTTATTTTGTCTTAAATTTAATCGATGTGGTCAATGCCATCTAGCGGCGAGCAGATGCATTTTATGCATTCTAATACGAAAGCGTTTTGTAGTGCTTGAATTAAGCTTTAAAATGAGCACTATTAAAAGTCTTTTGCACGTAAAATAAGTGAGCTGTATGGCAAATAAAGGGAGCATCTAATGTTTTTTCTTTTAAATCAATGGGTTTCATAAGTGCCATTTCCACCAAAATTAAAATTAATCGAAGCCGACCGCCTAGAATTAACTTGAATATGAAGAGTTTGATAGATAGTATCAGTTTGGCTGCTTCAGGACACATATTTTTCAAAAAAGTCACGATAAAAAAAAAAAAAATTCAAAATTAAAAAAACCCACTTTTTTTTCATAATATCTCAAAAATTACGACAGATACGTATAAAAGTGTATGAACTAAAAATTTAGGTATTTTTCTGACAAACAATTCGGTTTATTTGTTTTTTCTGTCAAACAAAAATTGACGGAGATATGATTGTTTAAAGAGCGCGTGGCAGCGCAATCACAGCCTCTCTTAAGCCCTTTAACCCTTCACCGTTTTAGAAAAAGGTTTTTTACTACATATTGCAATGAAGGATGTTGTAGCTCTCTTAATTACCTTTACAATGGTTTTTTATAAATTGTGATAGCATGAAAATTGAAGGAGTTATAGTCCAAAAACTTATCATATTTTTTTCTACTTAGTAACTGAAAATTTCGGAGTGTGAATATTTGGAGCAATGTGAAAGTACGCAGTATAATAGAGACTCCACAACTATTGTAATGTGTATATATATACATAATATGGCTCATATATTTTGGAAACGTAGGCATGAATACATACCAACGTTCTTATATGTATATATAACACATTTAACACAAATGGCAATTTTTTACTCTAAATTAAATTATTTTTAAATATGTAATCATATATATTTACTGTTTTAATTTAGGTGTAGTTTTAAGGGTAAAAAAGCTTAAGAATATGATAATCATTTTCGAGAGTGTGGAATAATATTTAAATCCTTTTCATTTTATCAAAAAAAAAATTAACAATTTTTATCAAGGGGTAGTTTTCAAGGGTTGAAAGGGGGTTAAAAATTTGATAATTATTATAGAGAATATAAAATATTACTTACTCTATACTTACATCTTTTTATGTCGTACCAAAGTATTTTTTTGTGATTTTTTCAATTTAGGGGTTGTTTGCAAGGGTTGTAATATTTTCAAGGGGTTGAAAATGATTTTTATATGAGGTAATTATGTTAGAAAATACTTTACAATTTCACCACTTACTATTAGACATGGCTCAATATTGGTCATTATCGCAGGGCGGCTAATATCATTGATGTTAATGTCTCATAAATAATTAAGAGAATCGGCCACAAATGGTGGATATATCGGTGAACAAAAAAAAAATACATACAATGAAACAGAACCTCCTTTTTTGAAAGTCGGTTATAATATAGTTTTTGTTTCAGCCGAATGTTCCCTGTGGTCAAAGTGAGCGCCAGCGGCCTGGACCCGACGGCGATGTACACGGTGCTCCTGGAGTTCGTGCAAGTTGACTCGCATCGGTGGAAATACGTCAACGGGGAGTGGGTATGTTTACATAATATACTAAATAGTCGCCCATACACACATATATCGTCCTCCTTGATATATCCGTCAATAGCAAACCTGGCTCCACCACCTTCCCGAGCGTCGGCCATGGACTCGAATGCGGCTTGCAAAACCGAATTTGGTTTTGAAGGTGTTACAAGGCGCACAATGCAACTCACCTATATACGTGTAGGTATAGGAGGCAGAAAGGCTTTGGGCTTTTAGGCGTTTTGTATTGAGGTCTTGCAAACGACGCTCCTCAAAAGCAGTGCCGGCTAACGAATCGAGCTGCGCTATACTCCTGCGTTGTGCAAGCTCTTCCCAACCCTCGCATAGAATGTTGCATTCTGTAAAATGACGTTTGATAACGTCACTAAATCGCAGAAACCGACCCGCTGGCTTGCGCTTTCCATCTATTAAACTGGTGCGTAAAAGATAAGCCTTTGGTAGTCAGGTGTCAAATAGTCATGAAGTCGTATATACAAAGGGTTCTTAGGTGGAATGAGTAGAGCTGAACAAACAGCATAGGTATACCAAAGGAATGAAAGTGAGCGCAGGTAAGCTGGGTTCGCATAGTGCTGCTACAGTTCTTGCAAGTTGCCTTGTATCGGTGGAAATACATTAACGGGTAATTAAATGAGAAGATTGAGTAATTCACAAAATAAAAAAAACTGAAACGGTCAAAGTAAGCGGACTGACTCTCTCGCGGAATACAACTCGTTTTTGCAAGTGGCTCCTTGCATCTATGGAACTAAATACCTGAAGCTTTAATCGACCAACAACATATAAAACCACATCCTCACTTTCCAATTGACTCTGAAAGTGCCTTAAAATTAAGAAAATATTTTTTTACAGGTCCCTGGTGGCAAAGCCGAGGTTCCACCGTCGAACGCCATTTATATTCACCCTGAGAGTCCTAACTTCGGGGCGCACTGGATGAAAGAACCCATCTCTTTCGCTAAAGTCAAGCTCACCAACAAAACGAATGGCAACGGACAGGTACTTATATCTTTTGCTCATTGTATTACAAATATTAACTCGCTGACGGTAAACGATATGGTAGGCTTAGGCTGCCAGTTCACAGACCAATCACATTCCTCAGATTTAAATGCTCTTCTTTCGGTCTTCATAAAGACGTAGCCCGATTGTGATTGAAAGTAACGCATAATTCCCGAAATTGGCAATTTTGTTGAAGATGCTGTTCATTATTAATACAAAAAGTCGTTAATCATAATATGAATCTAAATGTATTCATTGTCAATGACTTTTAATTGTTCTTTTATGGCCCCGACTGAGTGTGGGTGTTAGTTTTAGTATTTTTGTAGATTTAAGTGTTTTATCATGTTTGTCAACCTCGTCAACTAAGAAAAATGTACGTAAAACAGCATACACCATTTTTTAACGTAACCTTCTTTTGATTCGGTGCAGTCAGGTGCAAAAAATGTGTCGAATTCATTTTCTCGTACATAAATACCGAAAGTCTATTTCGTTGACATAAGAGCAGGACATATTTATTAATAAAGATGAATTTACCTTTGTACACTTCACTGTGTGGTCGAACGAGTACAATACAATACAACCAGAGAACGCAACAGTTCGAAAACGTTTCACACATTCTCGAATCAATCGATACCTATATGTATCGACTGCTCCATATTAATCGATTCCGGTTACTGATATTCCCAAATCGTATTGACAGCATACTAATCCACGTTAATAGAAAGCAGGTGGTACGGAGGTGTTACAGCTACAGCTACTATACCACCGTTCTCACGCGATGTGGTGCGAATGAGCATGAAAACAAACATAAGATACATCCAGATCCATATGTTGGCGTCTCAGTGTGAAATTTGTAGCTTTACCAACTGTTTAGCGGCATACGCACTATCATTTGTAATAATTATTGTCTCAGCGCTATATTTACACGAGTTTTTCGTGTTAGATTAGACGACATCCGCAAAAATTAATGTAGTATTAATTGTGGTTCGATTAGGCTTTTTATTGTTGGGGCGCGAGTTGTGAAATGTGTAAAAGTAACAATTGCACGTTAATGTTGACGGGTTGTTAATAGTTAACAGTTTTCGATGTAACGAGCCTTGACCCAATGCGAAAACTTAAGTTCAGAAACCGTTTATCTGTTGGGAAGCTGTAGTTTACAGCATTTTCACGATTATTATAATTTTTTATTCATTACTTTTTCTTACAATGTTTAGAGCTTGTGCGGATATTCATGGTATTATTATATATAATGCTATAAGACATTTTCTACTGCCATGTAACCATGGGGCCAAATAGAAACTAGCATTTGGTGCAAGATCAGGGTACTATGAGCATTTACGACTGTATTCGTCGACCTCATTCGATTGAGCTTAAGAAACTAATATACTTACTAATAGTGGTAATAGGTATAAGTTTAAATACACAAAAAGGAGAATGCGAGGCAACACTTAACAATGTAATAATTACAAAATTAATTGATATTTGGGTTACTTAGCTAATCATTTAGGAAATGCTGAAAAGCATTTCACTGTTTCCTAATAAAGTCGATTAACTATTGACAAATAACTATCACAAACGAATTTTATTCTCTGCAATAATGTTACTTAATCATAAACTAAATATTATGATTTCAGATAATGCTGAACTCCCTTCACAAATATGAGCCTAGAGTCCACCTGGTGAAGGTCGGCACGGATCTCCGTCGTATAATGACGTATCCATTCCCCGAGACTCAGTTCATCGCGGTCACCGCGTACCAGAATGAAGAAGTGACGTCACTCAAGATCAAGTACAACCCCTTCGCGAAGGCGTTCCTGGATGCGAAAGAGAGGCCGGAGGGGTATTACCAGAGGGACTTCGTTGGGACGCACTACCCGCAACAAAGTTCGTCGCCACATCAGTATCCACAATGTAAGTTCAATCAAATAAATCATCCAATATCCACGATTGACGTCCACTGCTGTGGACTTATTTGCAGGTTGCTTCAATTTAATTCAATTTTTAAGTGAATAGCTACTGTCCATTGCGACAATTTGCCAGCGTCAAGGTTGGAGGCTACAAGTGATCGGTTGTCAAAGGTCAATCCTCTGATGGTTGCTTTCACGTGATGAATAAGTGACAAAGCAGCCGTCACGTTTTGACTAAAATGCGAGTGTGAGTGACATACCTATGCTTTGTCACTTATTTATCACGTGATAAACGCAACCATCATAGGCCCCCTGAACAAAGGCCTTCCTAAAGTTTGATCGTGCGCCGCCCTCATCCAACTGTTTCCCGTGGTCCTGATCGTCGGTCCACTTATTGGGGGCCTTCCCAAGCTACGTCTCCCGGAACGCGGTCGGCACTTAAGAACCTTCCTGCCCCAAGCCTTTCAGTTAGCTAGATTATCAATATACATCAAGTATATTATTTTAATCCTCAACGTTTCGGGGACTTTTACAGTTTCCGTGCGGGTAAAATTAGAGGCCGGTATGCAGTCTGTGAACATGTCATAATCAAACCAAACCATCATTCCTTTTATCCATTTATTCCATTTATTTGGGATCGCTGCAGCATGTTTTCTTCGCCCATTCTTCCCTATCACTTGACATCCTGTCGGTTACTTCCTTCTTATTCATAACATCTTCAACCTCAATACAATCCATCCATCTTTTCTATGGTCTTCCTCTTTTTCTATATCCATCCACATTAATGTTTAACGCTTTTCTGGTTACGTGGCTTTTCTTCCCTTCGGATCCATTCAATTTAAATATTATTTGATAGTTCTTCACACCATGCCTTTTTTTTACTCAAAATAAAAGGTGCGTGTTTTAATTTCCTTGACTGTACCTACACTTGTTAAAATTTTGTAGATTTGGGAGACAACTTTTGTTATTCGATTTTGAAATATCCGAATAGTACCTACTTACGTACGAGGTCGTGTTCTACCAGTTTGTTTCACAGACATGCGTTTTAGGCTTGTACTAATACATGACTAATACTAAACATTGTAGTGGCATCGGGACTGACAGTTTAGCACGGACCATATGTGGTAATCCTTGGCAGACTCAGCGTCATATTTTTAACGGTATCGAGTTATAATTCTATTTAGTTAGATCCACCTGTGTCTGTTTGTTGGTCTGTCTGTAAATTATTTGTTTTTAATTTAAAATAAATGCCATACTCGCTTTCCGATTGAGCTACTTTTTTTTTCTTGCAGATGTAAATCCAATGATAATGCAATTATTATGCCACCGAGATAAGGTGGCATAAACTCATCGATTGTTTAATAGGGTTATTATCAAATTTTAAAAACTGGTTTGTATGTATTAAGATTTTCGTAAATTAAAATGTAAACATTTTTTTTTTGCTGCATACGTTTTTAGGGTTCCGTACCCAAAGGGTAAAAACGGGACCCTATTACTGAGACTTCGTCGCTGTCCGTCCGTCCGTCCGTCCGTCTGTCACCAGGCTGTACCTATCTCAAGAACGGTGATAGCTAGACAGTTGAAATTTTCACAGATGATGTATTTCTATTGCCGCTATAACAACAAATACTAAAAATAAAATAAAATTAATATTTAAGGGGGGCTCCCATACTCATAAATAAATAGAGTGAATGTTAGCTACTATGCCAGCAGTAACACACTTTTGGCTCCCGTTATTTTAACAGAACGCAGCAATCCCGTAATTGTTAATTTGATTTGATAAATGACAAACTTCGTTAAGTCATACTTAAAAACAAAACAAACAAAAAACATATTCTGATGTACGTGGACATGAACACATTTATGAGGATATAAAAAAAAGTGGTTATTTTGTAGGGTACCGTACCATAAATTAATTAGGGAGGTAAAACTGTAAGTATACCGTTATTTTATAAACTATACCTGTTTAACTCTGTTTTACAAATGCAAGACTACGCACTACTTTTTATTACTGTACTAACGGTTACTAAGTATATGGCGAAACAAAAAGCAAAAAAATAACAAACAAAACCGACTTCAAAAAAACTAAGCTAAAAAAAATCCTAACAACTTTTTGCCCAATTTTGGTTTGTCTTATTTCAGTTAGACTAATATTATTTAGCATAATTACTCGTTTTGCCTAATTATTATTTGAGTGAAAATCTTTTCGTATAATACTCATTTCACATAATCTTATTTCGTCTAATTTTATTTGACCTAATTTTGAATTCGTATAAATAAACATATTTTGCCTAACAATTTTTTTGCCTAATTTATTTAATTAGCAAACATTCTGACGCTTTTTCGCTCCGCTATCCATGGCCATAAAACAAACCTAACCTACAGTATTCGGTCTTTAACCTTACCTATAATTTTCAAAATAATAATCGACAAAGTGAGTTTTAGATAAAATAATATTCGACAAAACAAGAGTTATGAAAATGAACATTTAGGCAATAACGAATTTCGACAAAATAACAATTATGAAAAATGATATTATACATATTGACTTTAAATAAAATGTTCATTATGGTAAAAGTTGTTAGACAAACTAAAATTAGACAAATCAAGGGAATACCTTTAAGAACAGATTACGTTTGAATCACGTTTTGAAGACGATGCCAAACCACTCATTTATTACTTATATTTTTATATTATATAAGTATATTTTTTTGTTTTTAGTGATTCATATAAAATACATATGGCGGGGTGATCTGGGAGGTCTTAAAGGCATACATCTCGTTTGAGTTATCTCCTAACTTCGGTGCTACGATTGCTACTACTACTACGATTACTTAGGCGGGTAGCAATGTTCTAGGTGGGCTCGCTCTGCGGGCCTTTGGGCTCGCGCGCTACGCCGTCTCTGGGACGCTCCGCACCTTTGGTGCTACACGGAGCTCGGCTTGGGGCCTCGTGGGGGGACGTTCGCCCTAGGGCCTGCGGCCCTCAGTCGAACTAAAATACTAAAGTTTGTTGTCCGATATTTTCTGAATTTGACCAAATTTTTTAAATTCGATTTCAGATTCCGACTCGGGGGGCCCCAAAAACCGCCTGATACCGAATTTCAGCCCCGTCGGACCAATTTGAAATTTTCTCCATACAAATCTTGTTGTATCCGATATTTTACGAATTTGACCGAATTTTCGGACACCGATTTCAGATTCATATTTGTGAGCCCTAAATGCCCCCCGATACCGAGTTTCAGCCCCCTAGCACCAACTTGAAATTTAGAAGAAAAAAGTCGCCATTTCGATTTTTTTTTCACGACTGTACTCCGGTGGAGGCCCCCTATGACATTTGGTCGAGTACCTCCCACCTGAGCCAACCGTTTACAGGATACGGGCCTCTTAAAAAATTCCCCATCCATTTTTTTTTATGCTCGAAAAAAAAAAGTTTTTTGGAATCAGGGGGCCCCAAAACCCCCTACATACCAAATTTCAGCTCGCTACGACCATTTTGAAATTTTGACGCCTATTAACCAGTTTAACCACCCTTAGATAGCGAAGGATTATCGTAGTATATTAAAAACGACATTACTGCAATAGTGCAATGCTCAGATTGTTTTTAGTACGAATAATATTTCTCGAAGTAAAACATACTTAGATCGGAATTATCCGGTAATTTTGTAAATTCATTGTCACTCTATTACCCAACTAACAAAATGGTTATAAAATCTCAACATCATATGACTATTTCATCGTACATACGTCGTAAATAAGCAAGTTTTAAAACGTGACGTTATGTAACTGTCATTTATACAGCATTTTAGTTTAAAAGCAATTTGTTCATAAAACACAGTTGTACACACGTTTGTATGACATAGTACTACAGCAACTTTAATCTTTGTCGTACAAAAGTTTTAGCCGGGACATTTCCCCGGTTTTACAACATTAATGTGACATTTTACAGCAGATTGTTCATATAAAAGCTTTTAGAGAGACTACTGTACGACTAATCATAATTTTAACTTTTTACAACTTTAATACTGTTAAAATGACATATGACAGTCATATACACAGCCGTCTTATGATAAAAAGATAGATCTTACGACTTAAATGTTTCATAACATCTTCAACTCGGACAGTGAACGAACGGAAAACAGCCAAGAGAAATAAACATGCCAGAGAGGGAAGGTTCCGCAGATATTTTTTTAATAGAAAATCGGTGTGACAGCTCTTCGAAGTCACCTTTCTTAAGAAAAGTGTCCACATCCAAAAAGGCCATATTTGTATCATACGATCTACAAAAAAATACGAATTACGTGTTTGAAAATTAAAAGCACAATTTTTTTCAGCAACTAAAATTAATAATAATGAATAATAAATTATGTCACCACAGAGGTAATTAATATGGCAGCGTCAAAGTCAAAATGTCTTATTACTATTATTCAAGTACATAATATCACAAGTACATGACTGTGTCCCACAAGGTTTAGGCCCCAGCAGTAGGGAACCCTAACTAGGTAGTGATGGCGTCGGCAAAGTGTTATTCTAAGTCATAAGGCAGCGTTTTTAAGTACAATAAGTTTTAACAAGTCATATTTACACAGAGACTAAAACCTAAATTATTTTAATTTATTAAAATATAATGAAATCAACAATATTTAAAGGGGGCTTTTAAAATATACTCAATAACCTTGCAAATTGATCGATAAAGTAATGTTCGCATTTCATTCACACTTGTAGATCTGATGTCGAGTCTGTTACTTAAAACGGTAAAGTAAATATATTAAAGTGTAATACTTACTGTTTTCAGATATTATTTGCACGATAATAATATCACTCACAAACGTTGCATGTTGTTATAATTAAAACCGCTTCGCTGTTGCATTTAACAGACTTATTTGTCATACAAACGTCTGCGTTATGATAACTCTACAACCAATTGCTCTTAGGAAGCGAGAACTTACGATACTTTTCTAACGAAATCGTTGTTTAATATCTATTTTATTGACAGCCGTGTGACTAAATGTGTTTGCTTATGACCATTGTGTGATCACTGTACGACTATTTTGTCTTAAAAACTGCGCCAAAATCGCATTTTATAAACGTTTATATACCTTAAATTGCATACCATTAAGTTTTATCAAAAACGTTTGTAGAACATATTAGGTTGTACAGCATATTTTTGCTAGTTGGGTAGTACTTTATCAAAGTTTGACATGCTTTCATATTAATATACGATACCATGTAATATTACCTGAAAAAAATTACTACAGCCACCAAAAGATTTCCTGTTGCAACCTTTAATTCCAGTTACCATGATGCAATTTATAAGTATGTAATTTTTTAAATAATCAGAAAAGACCACTAATAAGCACGCACTCATCTATATATATATTACGCGAGGCCGATTTTTGTACATCCCATCAGATCTACAGTTATGGTCCGATTTTGATAAATGATATGTCATTAGATTCGTCTCATGCTGGAGAGGTGCATAAAACTCTTGGAATTTTAATTTTTTCCTGAAAAGGTACTGAAAAATGGATTTGAAAAAACTACTGTGCGCTAACCACGTGACATTGACCACGTGACCTGTGATCCCTATTTTGACATAAGATGACCAAATAATAATAAGCATGATTTGCTCACAAACCTGTAGTAAGTTGTTCAGCATGATGAAATATTATTTTTGAGTCGGCAACATAATATCCGCAACACTTAGGTAAAACATGTACGAATATGCAAAAATAATTTTACAGTTTCTTGACAATGAATGACAGTAACCATATTCTGACAACTTTTAATGTCTTTTTTATTGGGGGCTATTATGTCAATGCTCTAAATTGCCAGGTTGTTTTTCTTTTTAAAATGTTAAAATGTATGGAAACTTTTTTCGCATACCTGTTAAAAAGGTGGAGAAAAAGCCGGTTAAGTGCGAGTTGGACTGGTGCTCGAAAGACTAGAAAACTGACCGTCATTCAAGAATAGATTATTTTTATAGGCGAGTTTTACAATAAATCAAAGCAGAAAAAAAATAGTAAAACTAATTTACACGTCATTCAAATAGGTAAATTTATGATAGATTATTATAAATATGATTATATAAGTCCATCAAAAAAATTATTCCAAGGAAAATGGCATGAGTTATGGTAAATTAAATGGTATTTTACAAGAAAAAACTTAGTCCTTGCGCTTGCATGTCGACGGGATCGGAAATGTGGTCGAGTTGAGAATATGGACGACATGACAATGTGCCTAAGTTGGGAATGTATCTACATTGGTAATATGGATGAGTTGGTAAAATGGATGAGTTGGAAATGTGGACGAGTTGGGAATATGGAAGAGTTGGGAATGCGGATGAGTTGGTAAAATTGACAAGTTGGTAATATAGACGAGTTGGGAAAATGGACGAGTTGTTAATATGGGCGAGTTGTTAATTGGACGAGTTGTCAATGTAGACGTGTTGGGAATATGGACGAGTTGGGAATGTGGATGAGTTGGCAAAATGAACAAGTTGGGAACACGGACGAGTGGGCAATGTGGACGAGTTGAGAATATGGACGAGTTGGGAATGTGGATGAGTTGGCAAAATGAACAAGTTGGGAACACGGACGAGTGGGCAATGTGGACGAGTTGAGAATATGGACGAGTTGGCAATGAAGACGACTTGGTAATACGGACGAGTTGGTGATATGGAAGATTTGGCAATAAAGGCGAGCTGATAATAAGGACAAGTTGGTATTGTAGACGAGTTGGGTGTATCGTCGAGTTGGGAATATGGGCGAGTTGGAAATGTGGATAAGTTGGCAATGTGGATGAGTTGGTAAAATTGACAAGTTGGGAACATGGACAAGTGGGCAACATGGACGAGTTCGCAGTGAAGACGAGTTGGTAATACGGACAAGTTGGCAATGAAGACGCCTTGGTAATACGGACGAGTTGGTGATATGGAAGATTTGGCAATAAAGACGAGCTGATAATAAGGACAAGCTGTTATTGTAGACGAGTTGGGTGTATCGTCGAGTTGGGAATATGGACGAGTTGGAAATGTGGATGAGTTGGCAATGTGAATGAGTTGGTAAAATTGACAAGTTGGGAACATGGACAAGGGGGCAATGTGGACGAGTTCGTATTATGGACGAGTTGGCAATGAAGACGACTTGGTAATACGGACGAGTTATCAACGTGGACGAGTTGAGAATATGGACAAGTTGGAAATGTGGATGAGTTGGCAAAATGAACAAGTTGGGAATATGGGCGAGTTTGCAATAAAGACGAGCTGATAATAAGGACGAGTTTGTATTGTAGACGAGTTGGGTGTATCGTCGAATTGAGAATATGGACGAGTTAAAAATGTGGATGAGTTGGCAATGTGGACGACTTGGAATTGTGGACGACTTGGGCATATGGACAAGTTGGAAATGCGGACGAGTTGTATTTGTGAACGAGTTAGCAATATAGACGAGTTGGTATTGTTGATGAGTTGGAAATGAAGACGAGTTGGGAATGTAGATGAGTTTGGTGTATCGACGAGTTGGTAATGTGGACGACTTGGCATTGTGGACGAGGTGGGAATATGGACGAGTTGGAAATGTGGATGAGTTGTATTTGTGGACGAGTTGGCATTGTGGACGAGCAAGTAATATGGACGCGTTGGCATTGTGGATGAGTTGGGAATATAAACGAGTTGGCAATGAAGATGAGTTGGTAATACGGACGAGTTGATAATATGGACGAGATTGGCAATAAAGACGAGTTAATAAAAAGGACGACTTGGTATTGTAGACGAGTTGGGTGTATGGACGAGTTGGAAATGTGGACGAGTTAGCAATATAGATGAGTTGGCATTGTGGATGAGTTGGGAATATGGATGAGTTGGCAATAAAGACGAGTTGGTAATATGAACGAGTTGGCAATGTAGATGAGTTGGGTGTATGGACGAGTGGGCAATGTGGACGATTTGGCATTGTGTACGAGTTGGGAATATGTACGAGTTGGGAATATGAACGAGTTGGAAATGTGGACGAATTTTATGTGGTGACGAGTTGGCATTGTGGACGAGTAAGCAACATGGACGCGTTGGAATTGTGGACGAGTTGGGAATATGGACGAGTTAGCAATATGTTCGAGTTGGCATTGTGGATGAATTGGGAATATGGACAAGTTGCCAATGGAGACGAATTGGTAATATAGACGAGGTAGCAATGCAGATAAGTTGGGTATATGAACGAGTTGGCAATGTGGACGTGTTGGGTGTGTGGACAAGTTGGCATTGTGACCCAGATGGGAATATAGACGAGCTGACATTGTGGACGAGTTGTATTTGTGGAATAATTAACATGTTACCCTAACATGCGAAACTTGATGGTAGAAATAACCTACATATGATGCAAATTTCAAAAAAATCGACTCGCTCAAGAATAAATCATATTTGAATTAATGACGTCTGGCTGATCATTCTTATTCTTATTCAAAATAAAATTTGTCAAATTATGCTGTCAACACAACAAATAGATTTTTTAAGGCTTCCGTTTTTACCGACTATGGTAAGGAACCCTAAAATTAGGTTTATATTATAGACTTGAGAGTATAGATAGCATCTCCCTCACTCTTCTGTCAGACACTATTTCAATGAGAGGAAAGACAAGGGAAAGACACGAAAGTTTGAATTTGGAATTTGGGTATACGTAAGGCCTTTAGCCGTAGTAACTTGTATATAATCTGTGCTTTAGCTCTAAATTTATTGAATAAAATATATCTTATATTCTTTTCTCAAACATGTTTAGCTGTTTTATATATTGGATTTATTTTATTACACATATTTGACACATTCTTTTTTTTTATGGTGGAGTATTGTCAGTCAGTAATTTATTTAGATTAGTAAGTAGGGTTTGATTAAGAGTTATACTGGCGTAAGAATTTCAAACACAATGTGAAATTGTTATTGAATAAATGATTGATGATGATGGCAGCACCCATATTAAGAAAATTTGCACGATCTATTGAATTTCGTAAAAAAAAACAAGCATTGATAATAGTGGTTTTTCGTGTATTCTATAAACGTCTTTTACTCTCTATTATACATACAATTGAGTTTATGTAACATTTTTTATTATCAATATTTTGAAGTATTTACAAACGATTATAAATGAATACATAAACAGTTACGCACTCCATGATTTCCTTTTAAAACCTGCGTAGTGAGTGACCAAATCTGTCGTTTCGATTCATGTGCTATTTCTGGAAATTGATAGAAATCGATCAAATCGATAAATGTATGTCCTGAAGAAAGGACAACAAATTAAAATTCTACCAATCTTATGTTCGGTCCTATGAGAATTATGTCAATAATTTTTTTACGATTTGGGACTATTGTCATGAATTATATTTTTCCATAAATCGAATAATATGCATTTTATTTGTGAAACAGATCAGCAGATCACATGGCATTAATGCACAAGTTATTTTTACAAAAGAGTTGAAAAAGTTGTCACGATGAACCTGGCAGTTGGCTATCAGGCCTGGCTCTAGCCTGGCATGTCTTAACGTTTTGAAATATCATTTTAACGTGTTTTTTTACAGTATTTATTCTTCGTTCCCCAAAAACTTCTTATCGATAAAGTAGTTATTTTCTGTAACACTACCGGATTTCCATATTCTAGCGGCGGTTCGACGCCGCAACGGGTCTCTAGTGGTATAATAATATACTCCGCCAGGTATTCCATTCCGAGACTCGCGAACCACGTGACTGACACAAGCCTAAGTCATCATGCTGTTCACAGATTCTCAAACTTTAAAATGTGGGAGAATTTTAACCAACGGTGAAAAATATTTAAACGGCATTCATTTTAAGTTATTCATGTAGAAACATAGATAGTACAATAAAACAAATCTAATATATTAAATTAAAATTTTATTTATCTATACAAGAGAAACTTTTGAAAAACGAATCCACATCTAATCAATAAACGGTATTCGACACTTTAAGCTATTTTCGTTTTAATTTCTTCTGGAGTTGATTACTAACGACTTTTGTTATTTAATTATTTTAGTCTTATGTACCTAACTATGTCCTCGTTGTGACTAAGCAAAGCAAAGTATTTTCTAATAAGCATTTCTATTTGAGGGGATTGTTTTTGACGTGCTAGTGTACAATATGCCGACGCGGTTGGCTCACTTTTTAAGCACTTGCCTACTGAGCCGGCGGTCCTGGGTTCGAATCCCGCCGGCCAGGCCAAGTATTTGTGTGATGAACTCGAATATTTGTGCTTGGGTCATGGATGTTATCTATATATGTATTTATATATTATGTCTATCGTGCGTCGTCTAGTACCCATAGTACAAGCTTTGCTTAGTTTGGTACTAGGTCGATTTGTGTAAGATTGTCCCTTAATATTTATTTATTGTTATTATTATATCAGCTAGGCTTTTTTTTTTTTTTTTTTTCGCAGGGCTTTAGATTATATGTAATCTTTGTTGTAAAATTAATAAAGAAATAAATAATAATAATAAAGATAAACGATTTTCGTCCAACTTTACTTAGGTAGTTTTATCTCATCAAACCCAACAAAAATAATGACGAACCTTAGCACTAACGCAGCTTTGTTACACACATACGCACCAACATATTTATCTTTGCATAGTGTCCGGCCATGGTATTTCTCGAACTCATTTTCCATTATGAGCTCTTCACATGGATAAATAAATTTTCCCCTCGATATAAAGTTAATCCACTCACAGGAACCACTTCCAGGTTTTTTTTTTTTTTTTTTTTATTTATTTACATCAACATTACATCTATCATGACAGTTTCCCAATGCGATAGAGTAGCAACACAACAATATTATAAGATTATTAATTACAATTATTATATTTACGAGCAATAACATAATACAAATAGAGTTATCTTTGTGAATTCATTAACTGAACAATGGAACACATCAATTCTAGTGGCAATCAGGTTGAGCGTACGCAAGGCTCTGGTCCAGGGCGCCACGCGCAGCAGGCCGGTGCGCGCGCGCGGCTCGGCCAGCAGCGGCGGCCGGCGCCGCCGCCACACGTACCGATCCGGCACACACACCTCTACCGCTGCCAGTACCCCGGGGTTGCTGACCTTCCCTCTCAATAATTTAAAAATGTAGGAAACAAGAACTGAATCCCTCCTAACCCGCAATTGGTTATATCCCACCATTCCCAAAACGAATAAAGTCGGATACATCAGTGGATAAAATGGATATACTCCATACATCTTAAAATATAAAAACCGCACAATGTTATTCTGGATTTTTTCCAACATGAGTTCATACTTCGCCTCCTGCGGGCTCCAGACTGCCGAATTGGTCTCCATGTGGCTTTTAACGAGAGCCTCGTAGAGTGCGCGTACAGCACTCATGTTGGAAAAACCCTGAGCCTGCCGCATAAGGAAACCCAAATTCCTGTATGCTTTTTTACACACAGCAACAATGTGTTCTTTGAATGAAAGGTCGGCGGTGAACTGCACCCCCAAATCTCGGACCTTAGTCAGGCGCAATATAGGTTCCCCCTCCACAGTATATTGGTGATGTATTGGATTGCGAGCTCGACTGTAAGATATCGATGAGCATTTAGATACATTGAAGTAAAGTTTGTTGACCTGACTCCATTGTACGACTCGATCAATATCTTCCTGAAGTGTATGACAATCCGACACATTCCTGATTTGTTTCACAAGCTTGAGATCATCAGCAAAAAGTAAACATTCTACGTCCCTCACCACTTCAGGGAGGTCGTTGATCATCAGCACAAACTTCAATGGCCCTAAATTGCTCCCTTGACTCACTCCAGATCTCGTGTAGTATGGTTCTGACCTGTAACCCGCACAGTCCACATACTGGCGCCTGTCCCACATGTAACTAGCAAAAAATGCTAGCGTGTGAGGTGTGCACCCCATGTCCGCTAGCTTTTTCAATAGGATGTCATTGTCTACCACATCGAAGGCTTTTTTTAAATCGAAATAAGCTACATCTACTTGACTACCAGCGTCCACTGCTGGTGTCACCAGAGTCACGAGATGTAGCAGGTTTCCTGTCGTACTGCGTCCCGCGCGGAATCCGTGTTGAGCGTCCGACAGCTGGGAACTCACCTGTTCTTGTAAGTATCGCTGAATGGCAGACTCGAAGACTTTCGCAGGTGCACACAACACTGCCACAGGCCTATAATTACTTGCCTTCGGGCCACTGCATCCCTTTGGTACTGGTACCACACGAGTCAGCTTCCACTGGTCCGGAAACGTAGCCGATTTTAGACACGCATTAAATAGATGACTTAGCGGCTTGGCTAGTGCTGAACGACAGTCTCGTAAAATGAATGGTGGTATGCCAGGTCCTACCGAGCGTTTAGGTGGAAGTTTTTCCAGCGCACGGAGGACGTCCGCAGCCGTCAGCTCTTGGATGTGAACATACGCACTGTTTGCCGACGCCCTCACGCTCGCGGCAACAGGGTCAAGTATAGGCGGTGTTTGGCTGTAAACTGAGTGAAAAAATTTAGCAAATTCAAGAGCAGATTCTTGATGCGATAAAACACGTCCTTCTTCGATTAACTTGTTTCTATTTCCAATATCTCTTTTTTGTTTTATAAAACTCCAAAAAGACTTGGGATCCTTCGACAAGTTATGTTGCATCTGATCTTGATACTGGTCATGAGCAACAGAAATAGCCGATTTTAACTCGCGTCGACACTGAGAGAAAGCGTTGTAATCCGCCTCAAATCCACTTTTTTTGTACTGTTTGTGCAGTAAATGTTTTTGTTTAATCGTGCATATTATTTCAGCTGTGTACCACTCCGGGTATGAGTATCGCGATGCTACAGACTTCTGTTTTTTTTATATCAGGTTCTAAGTCAGGTTCCGAGTTAGGTTCCCAAGATGTGGGTACTTTCCCATAAATCTTGAAGCGACATAGCCGGCAATGTATATTAGTCAACGAGCAAACATAGAACTTAAAATTTTATTATTAATAGTAATTATTGTCGATAAGTATGTATACATACCATTTTTTCATGTTTTCAGCCCACAACAGCGAAGCCATTCATTGGCTACGGATTCTTTTTTAACCGACTTCAAAAAAGGAGGAGGTTCTCAATTCGAACTAATTTTTTTTTTTTTTTTTTTTTTTTTTTTTCTATGTATGTTACTCGATATCTCCGAGAATCGTGAACCGATTTTCAATATATTTTTTTTAATCGAAAGGGTATAACTCCGAGTTGGTCCCGTTGGCACTAAGTCGGGATCTGATGATGGAATCTTGGAGAAATCGAGGGAACTCTTCAAATGTTATAGGGACATGTACGGCGCTTTCGGTAATTTATTGATAAAGTCAAGAATTTACATTCAGTAAATAGGATTTGGCCACTAGAACTTTTATATGAATCACTAAAAAGCAAAAAAAAAAAAAAATTTTAACAAAAAAAAAGAACCGACTTCAGTAAAACTAAAAAACCAAAAATAACCCGTTCAAGTACAGATTACATTTGACTCACCCTTCGAAGTCGGTGCCAAACCTCGCATAAACTATAATATAAATATAAGAACTGAGTGGTTTGGGATCGACTTCGAAGGGTGAGTCAAATGTAATCTGTACTTGAACGGGTTATTTTTGGTTTTTTAGTTTTACTGAAGTCGGTTCTTTTTTTTTGTTAAAATTTTTCTTATAAAATCTTATTATGCCCATTTCACTCCTACTCTTACAGTTCCTAATAGGCCAACCATTTTCGTAACAAACATTAATTACCAAGCTTATTACGACGTGAACAGTTTGGAAAACGCTGCGATTGCTGAATGTAAGCGAGAAGGAAATAACAATTAAGCAATTAACACGCGTTAGACAAGGATGACGGTCAGGGACAAAATGACGGATTGTCAAATGTGACAGCACTATCCTGTGATGCCAGTAGTGTCATTAGAATTACCCGAACGCCTGAAGTTTATTTCGTGCATCGGAAGATATTGCTAACGAATAATTAAAAATGACGTGTTGTTGTAAAATTTAAGATGAAATACATATAAATGAAAATTATAAAATTATAAATAAATATTTTAACTAATTAACCATAGTTATAATGTACCCATGTAACATGTTATGTTGAAATAAAGTGGCAATGTTTTAGTGACGTAGGCTTGTGTCACTCTGGGAATGGAAGACCATGTTTTATTAGACCATGCACGCACTGTAAAAAATGCTGACAGTTTTCATATATATTAATAAGGATTTAAATATAAAGGTTTTATCCTGCCATGTCACTAACATAAAATTATTTTTATATACTAACGGATTGTATAACGTTCATAAATTTTTCCGTTAGTTTCTTTGGTGACGCGTAAAAAAGTTTAGCGAATAAAATATTTAATTATTTGAAGTGAATACTGTTAATTTAAAGAAAAATGTAAACTACTAATAACTACCATTTTATTTGAAAACTACTAATCATTACTATATTTTTGTGACTGGCAATATTAGAAAGGGACACACTACCTATGTGCGACCTATCTCTGTCTGACCGTGACCCCTTCATCGGTAAAATATACTTTATTTATTTATATTAAGATTTAATTTTGTGTGCATACTTATTCTGAGTTCGCACTCCTGTTGTCTTACATAAAAGCTCCTTGGCGGATAACCTGCATGCTGCAGGCTCCGTCCACACTTGTATCATTTCGCCGATCCGATCCCCGTTGCGTATCTCCACCGCGTATCGTGCTGTTTGGACGCTCACTGCGGGCACTCCGTATCATTTGCGCCGTCGCGCGAAGAAACGCGTCCACACTTGCCGTATCGTATCCTCGTTGCGTATCGCCGCACCGATCATTTCGGCGTGAAGTAGTTTGGACGCTATCCGTATCGTAGCATCGTATCACCGCCCCGATCATTTTGGCATTTCGTTTTCGCCGAACATTTCATTTCGTTTGTGATCGTTGTTCTGTGCGGAGTTGCGTCCCATTTAAAAATGTCGCCGGCTGAGATCGCTCACTGAACCTTGGGACAGAAATATTCTTGAGTGGGGGCCGTGTACCGGAAGTCGCAGCGAGGAAGGCCTTCATTTTTGTCATCTGCTCATGGAGATTTAGCACATGACTGTGCTTGTTTTATAATACATAATGCGGCAGAAAGATTCTCGAGTGGAAACCACATGCTGGAAGACGCCGCGTGGGAAGGCCTTCGATTAAGGCACCCGCTCACGGAGACACGGCCTTCGTATGACTGTGTTTGTTTTATGGCATGCGGCAGAAAGGTTCTCGAGTGGAAACCGCGTGCCGGAAGACGCCGCATGGAAAGGCCTAACAAAGTAGATAGTCCATCAGTGGTATGGTATTTTTTAATTATCGTAAAGATTAAGGATTAAGAACCAATGACCGCATTGTGGATCGATGACTCAAATAGCGCCTTTGATGATCGGGCAAAAACCCACTCGAGATGGATCACGGCCGATCCTCACCCCGTATCCTCACCGCGTATCATGAACGAAAGTGTGGACGTCACGCCGTCGCGATCATGCAATGCTTTCGTGATCGCCAGTGTGCGGGGTACTGAAGATACGCGTATCAACATGGATTTCGCGCGAGCGTTGCATGATCGCGACGGCGCGACGTCCACACTTACCGTTCATGATACGCGGTGAAGATACGCGACGGGGATCGGATCGGCGAAATGATACAAGTGTGGACGGAGCCTTAACCTCTTTTCGTGCTTCTTCTGTGGAGTGTAAAAGGGGAGGAGCAGCATCTTCATATATCCAAAAGTGTTCGCTGAAAGGTGTTAAATTGGTGGCGCTAGTGTTGCAAAAGACTAGTTTCCTGTTCCTGACAGATTATATTAGTTACTTATTTTGAAAGTCAAAATGCTGGAATAGTTCGCACGATTTTTCAATTTTTTTTTGTATTTTAAAATTAATAATTAGAATGATTCGCCGTTTTTACAAAGCAAAGCAAAGAGCTACCCTCCACGGTAGACAGTTTCACTTACTCCATTTACTCCAGCGCCGCTTGCGGAGCCTTTTGGAACTAGTATTAAGGGCCAGTACAGACGGACAGCATTTAAATTGCAACCTAACTGCAAATGTCAGTTCGAGTGCAGTTTCGCTGCAATTGGTGTAACGACATCAAAACTGCAAACCGACTGTGCAGTTTGCTTACAGCTGCCGTGTAGTCCAGTCAACGGCACATCGACTGCAAGCTGGCTGCACGATCGTAATTCAGTACAGATAGTACGAAATAAATTGTACCGAGAAGTTGAGAGTAGTACCTAGTAAA
The DNA here is from genome assembly GCA_947623375.1 of Apotomis capreana. Lineage (NCBI taxonomy): Eukaryota > Metazoa > Arthropoda > Insecta > Lepidoptera > Tortricidae > Apotomis > Apotomis capreana. The sequence continues at coordinate 7,367,586 of OX392502.1, read as the reverse complement.
ACTATGGTAATCTGTTACAGTTAGCGGATGGTTCGTGACGTCTCAGTCACTGTATGGGGGCAGCAACGCAGCCTCCAGGAGACCAGCGCCGTACCCGCCGCGGCCGCCGTCCCGCCCTAGGACGCTCTCACCGCCTTGTGAGTATAAAAATGGTTTGCTTAACTTACGTCAATTCATTGCAGATACGGACTAGCAGCCAGCAAACTACATTGGTCCTCAACTGACAAACTAGTCATAAATCGTATCGTGACTACTTTGAAGAATACTTGTATCTCATTACGCTACGCTCCAATAAAAAGTGCCATAAGTCCATAACTCCATAGCACTATCCACTTGGTACCTAAGTCCGAGATCGGTTGATCGAAACTACTAACGATGTAAACAACATCATTAGCCAAAAATTTTAGTAAAATTAATATATACCCAATTCAGCACGGCGGGATAAGGAACATTCAACTCACAATAATGTATCTCTCTTAATTTGTATTGCCTTTATATAGATAGTATAGTCTATTTAGCGCTTTTCGATATACCCACGCGCCAACGAGCTTTGTTGTGATTTTATGGCCATTCATTCATGCTACAATGAAATCGATTGAAAATAGCTTTTTGATTCAATTAAAATCATGGTTACCTATTCATGTTTCCAGCGACCTTCAGCAGCACAGACCGCGCCGCATCGACAGCAAACACCAGCAGCTACACCTGGGCTGGTGGCAGCGGCTACTGGACCTCAGCACAGAGCACCTCCCCCCAGCCGACCTCCCCGGCCCCCTACCGCACCCCCCCGCATGCATACCCCGCGCCGCTCGAGTACCAGCCGCCTGCCAATACCCCTGCGCCGGCGGCGGCGCCGCTGTACCCCCTACAGTATGAGGCGACCGCGCAACATCACTCTCCTTATTATCAACACGCGTACGCGCCGTACGCTCACCACGCTATTGAGGATATCTCATACTGGCCTAACAGGTAATTTACGCATTTGTTTTACTCTTAGTTTAAGCAAAAGATTTTGATTTGGTGTGTATCAATTTAAAATCCAAAAAATTAGAAATGTCAAGTTATTATTGCGATATTAGTTCGCATGTTGCATCCAATTGAGACGTGGTATCTAGTGAAATTGGCTCACTTGCATGTTTTTGATTACCTTTCTGATATGGATTTCCACAAGAAAGCATTTTGAGTCCCGCATTCTTCATCCTCTACAATCTATTGTTTAATCTTTAAATGCTCCAACGAGCTGAACGAGCATTAATAATTTACACACATCTGTTTTTCAGCTTAAATAGCTACGGCTACCAGCCTTCCGAGTACGTTGGCTCCGGCGAAGTAGCGTACAACTCCGAAGGCATGCCTTTCGGTCCCCCCGCTCCCCTAGAAGCTGCCCCCGCGGCGGAGGGTCGCGGGACCCCTCCAGGCTCTGAACACACGGATAGAGAATACAAGTACAACGCGGAAGATCGCCATTCTCCTTGTGAAGAACCCGCGTTGTCCCCGCGCCCTCCAACTCAGTGACCTACCGTTTCAAGGACGATTTTGATTTTATCGAACGTGTTACTGCACCTTTCGTGGGTAGTTAATTTTGCACGCGCTGTGATGAATATCTCAACCAGATTCGAACTAATAGCAAAATTATTTATTTGTAGGTAAGCAATCTAGTATCTGCAGTTTTCAAGAAATCTTGGGTATGTAGACTGATTCAAGCTGTTAATCGAATAAAACATTAGGAGTGTCAATAGTTTGAAGTTTGCAGAACATGGAATTAAAGTCTCTGTTTAAGTTAAATCTAACTTTCTAATACGTGACGAATTAAATTTAGTGCAGTTTATATTTTCATCACAGCACAAAAAACGATTAAGTGGCAAATGTATATTTGACCATTTTATTATACTCTTTCCTATCTATGACTTTAAGATCCGACCCCTACTAATTTATGATAAGATGTATATTTTGTAAATTGTAATTTGTAATTGAGGATTGCTTTTATATTAGCTAAATACTTGTACAATAAATTATTGTTAAAGACGTGGACAAACTGATTGCATTAAGTAGGTCATACTTAGCCATATAAATTCATAATATTACACTGGTCTACGGTCTAATACACGGACAGAAAATTAAAACACGTACTTTTTTTGGTCTTGCACGCTTTTGTCAAAACGGTACGCGTTTCAGTTTCCTTTACTGTACAAAACGAATCCTTACCCTTTATGATCTCCAATGAATCTCCCATGGGGGTGGCGCACTATGAGATCTCTCATAAATTTTGCTCGATTCGACAAGTAGTTACTTACCTATTGCAACAGGTAAGGTTAGCCAGGAAAATCTGAGGTAAATGCGTCTTTTGCGCGAATTTACGCAATTAGGCCGACTAACTAAACGATGTTGTGAACTGAATTTAAGAAACAAGGTTTTACAATACAAAATTAAGTATTGTTTTTCAGAAATACAAATTTGTACCTACCCTCTAAAGATTACTGACATTTTTTAGTAGTCTTAAACAAAATAATTACATTGAAAAATATATGACTACCTAACTATTATATACATTTTATTTGAGCGTTTGTTGTCGTTGTAAGGTACCTTAGCATCTTGGCACCCCTGTTCAGATTTAGTGCCCGCATGATCCAGTACAAGTAAACTGTTACATACTTTGTGTTGGACCGATTAAAATATCCCAAGCCTTCTATATTTATTTGTTTGTACAATCAAATTTCTAGCCCCCACTCTGAATGCAAGTTTCATTGTTAGCAAAGCTACTTAAATAGTAAGCTGCAGAGTAAGGTAGGCTTCTATGTATTTTAAATGGTGAGAATAAATTCGGACATAAAAATACGGATAGCACCCAGTGTGTCCATAGGAACAAAATAGTGTTGGAAACTTAAAGCAGTTTACGCAGCACATACTTATGGTGTTTACCTACTTATTTAGCTTTTTAAAGTTACAAGAGGGCCAGATAAATGTGAAATGTAATTAATAAGTAATAAACCATGTTTCTGTTACAAAACGATGTTTTTTATTAGCTTGCCTATTTTTTATTTAACTGTTATGACGACGCGTTTGGCTCGGTTGGTAGACACCTGCCTACTGAGTCGGCGGTCCCGGGTTCGAATCCCGGCCGGGGCAAATATTTGTGCAAAATATTTGTACTTGGGTCATGGATGTTATCTATGTATGTATTTATATATTATGTATATCGTCGTCTAGTACCCATAGTACAAGCTTTGCTTAGTTTGGGACTAGGTCGATTTGTGTATGATTGTCCCTTAATATTTATTTATTTATTATTTATTTATGTTAAAGACTCATGATGATGATACACTGTTTAGTTCTTCGCTGATTGGTCTTAAGAACAGGAGTAAGTACTTAAATTCAGTTGCTGCAGTACCTTCAAATGACCTGATGTTCTCCAGGGTTCATTGCGCTAAATTAAATAAGTCAGTAAGTAGAGCAGGCCCTAAAGCTAAACTATGAAAATTTTCAATTCGACACAGTTCAGTCCGTCTAAAATCTGAATTTTTTTCATACATTCTTGCTACTCTAGCGCTATTGCGGACGACATTGGTGCCATTATTTATTGCTTACCGCTGGACACTTTTTCAAATGTTCTGCTATGAAAAATTCCGCTCCTCCCTTTTACACTCCATAGGTAGATCACACTATTTTAACAGTGATCACTCCACTCCACATATTAAACTGCATGCTCTGAACATCTGGAACGCACTGAGTTAAAGAAAATGGGTCTGTGCTGGAACGTAATGCCGCCATTTGTGCTTTTTTTGTATTGTGCAATAAAGATTAAATAAATAATAAATAACGTAATATTATATTGGATACCTTATGGTTTTTTTTTTAAGCTGGCGACATTATTTATTAGGACGTCATGTTACTTGTCATTATCAATCAGTTGTCATTGTCAGTGTCCCTGTCCCTGTCACTATCGAGTCAACGCTTGGCAATATCTAACCGCGAAATTACAGAAATCAACAATACTTTTTATTTACGAGATATTATAAACTTAATATGATCCTGTAATAAGAAAAACGAAAAGAAAAGAAAAGCTTATTTGTTTAGTCTCAATTTACAGTGCACATAAGATATGAGTTTCCTTTACATTATCATTCAAGTTAGTGTAAATCGGTTACGTTGAATTTCGAGAGCATTCAGTGTGTTGTAGCATTGTAAATAAGTGCTGATTACGGCTGATATTTCTGTTAATACTTATTGTAGATGTAATTTGTCCATCAGGTTAAAGAAATAATAATCTCATAAGTATAGATAATGGAGTCTACGATCTCAGTTTCCAAGGTACAGTAATGGCTTTACTGAAGTGTTTTAAACCATATTGTAATATCTTGAGTAGTTGTATAATTGGTAATGTTTCTTACAGGGTGTGTTCTTATTCCCAAGTACATTCAAAAAACCGAAAACTACTAAGCATAAAGGGAGCAGTTTATTTGAGAAACAATTCAGGAAGGAGCCATGGTACAAGGCATATAAGAAAAACTGGGACACAATAGAGTCTAGAATCATGGTAAGCGTCAAATATATGACTGCTGTTAATATTAACTGAATTCAAGCCTATAGGTTGCTTGTAAATTATATGATTATCTTAGTATGCATTTAAATTTTCAGAAAATCTTGAGAAATACATAATGATGATCCTGATGTCGTATATATGTCCTAATAATAATAATTTAAACTGGAATGTTATAGCAGTAGCACTCAGTAGCAATGCTAGGCACCTGCGATGTCTGTCACCTCATATGCCCTTAGCTTACGCTCTAGGGGTGTCGCATGAAATTTTGTAATAACAAAATAATGCAACTAAATTTTGCAACTGTAACAATATGAGGGCCTTGGAAAGTTGATGTTGCCATTTTGCCTAGCGCCACACTGTATGTTCTTATGTTTTTTTTCAGGATTTACATCAGAAGACCTATGATGTCTTATTGAATGACATGGTGAATTATATAAAATCTTTCTATGGGGGTAATGAATCTTTGACTCTAGAAGGAATTATTCCAAGTGCAACTCTCTTGACCGGTGTGAATCAGCCAGACCATGTATCCCAGTTCGAGACACTTATATCTAAAATAAGGTTAGATTGTTTAATTTTTTTTCAGTAAAGTTTTCGTCACAGTCATTTTATTAAGCTTTAATCACAGTTTGGCGAGTAATATTACATTGTTAAATGTTATTTTTCAAAGTTTAATAAATCAATAAAAAAAAAGCCTTACCAAAGTTTTTAGAATCAATTAACCCATAATAGTTAATAGGCACTTGCCTACCAGGACATAAGTCTTGAAGACATTGAAAATTTATCGACACAAACCTAACCACATGATTATGTCTGCTTTTATTGTTTTGTCAAGTATTATTACTATTTTATGTGAGCTTTTCTTTGTCATGCACACTGGAAAACAGGAGGCCAGGTATGTGTACAGTATACATGATGTATAATTTAAACATATATTTTTATTTATTATATACTAAATTGTTACTGACTTCTTTGATTTATGCTTCAAGAGATGAGGTGACACCGCACATTGCGATGGTGAATTCTCAAGATGCACCTACAGTAAAACATTTAGTTGAAAATGCTGTTTGGCAACTGGTGAATGGACTTGAAATAATGGTATGAAATTTATTTATATTTACTGGCACATGAACTTTGTACAATTTGATATGGAATGGGATGATTATGATTAAGTATATAATATTAACCTCCATTATCATAGATATTTACACACACTGGTGATCAAGGGTCCTTAGGAAAAAAAAATTGGGGCCCCATGTCAGTTTGAGACTTGCCCCATGGCCCCTTAAGCCCCTTAAAGCTTGGAGGATGGCCCATGGTTGCACCCCACTCAGTCCTCTCACTCATATCAAGTCAATCTTTTGAGCGCCAGAAGCTGTGCCCCAACCGCCACGTCATTATTTTCCGCTATACCTATCTGCTGTTAGCTTGGCGTCTACCCATTTTCATTCGTCGAAAAGCTGGGTGGCTAAAAGCTCAGCTCTGCTTTCTTAGGATAATGGGGCATAGCAGTGAGCGAGTTACCGCGCTCGGGGTCCCATTCCCACCTAAGGGTACCGCTAGGAAACCAGAGCTTCCGTAGCAAAGAAAAAAGTCCTACATCAATTGACACATGACACACACCCTCCAGTACTGCCTCATGTTCTAGGATGACAGTGCACTGGACTCGGATGACGAAACGCTGCCAACAAAGAAAAAAATAAAAAAGAATCAGTGCACCATGAGAATGTTACAAAATTGGTACAACAACAAATATCTTACTGATTCGCCAAAGAAGAAACATACTGTCTCTATGAGATCGCTGGTTATCATAATACCAGATTTTGAGAGCTTCAACTGTAATGTTTTACAGGATTTTGTAATGATTATCAGGTGAGAAATTCTACAATAAGTTCAAACATAGCCTGTCTAGCACAAAATAGTGTCACCCGTCACTCTCTTATAGCACTGCATAGAAAGACATAGGTAACATTTCCCGCGCTTTTAAGAGTCGCGTGTCACAGTTGTGCTAGAGGTGAATGTTGTTAATTAATTATTTCTTCGTCGTTATAATTGATGAGGATCGCTACCACATATTTGTTTCCACTCCATGGTTATATGCGTGGACCTCCCGGTCTGCTCCGCCAATGCCTTCTCCAGTGTGTCAGGCAGATCATCTGGTAGGTGCCTTTCCTTTCGCACGTATGCCATCAGTTTGCCCTACAATAATCTGCTTTGGGGTGCTTTGAGGACCGCATAATTAATTTTACTATGGCACAAATATGGTTACCTATCGTAAGTCCGAATGTCTGTTTCCCATTTGTAACGTTTCGACAAACTTTCATTTGTACGAAAGCCATTTTTTTCCAAAGCTGTTCGTATTCCAGAATAATTATAAAATAGATCTAATCTAACTTAATGGGTTCTTTAAAAGGATTTTTATGAAACCATGAAAATGATTGTGGGTTTCAGGAAAAATATCTAATAGAATAAAAATAGAAAACAAATGAAAATTTGGCGAAACGTCACAGATGGGAAAAACAATGTTTCGAAGTTGTGAATGTATATAAATAACTAGTAATACTCAAAACATAATTTAGTCTACATTTTCTGAGATCTACTTTCCTACAGAAAGTACAAGGCTACACACCAATTTATGATACAGATGTAGTTAATAATAGCTTTCTAATGTATTTTGTCGTAAAAGTTAGTTTAAGCATGTTTTCTCTTATCAACTTCGGCGAAAAGGTTGAGATACGATACAAAAAACGATGGAAAAGTATTATTTACTACATCTGTAGTATCTAAAGAAGAAAGATATTATACGAACCATATAGTGTAGATTTCTAATGAAATGTTACTGTTGGTCGACTTCTATTCATCACTTTAGTTTTGCCGCTATTGCGCCATCTGTCCTTCAATATGCTCCGTGAACTTTCGCGTCAAGATTATTGATTATTGGTTTGGTATATTCTAACATAAAATTGTTTACTTTTAAGGTCACCAATAAAATTAATCAATTTAATTAGCCTAAGTACACTTTACTTTTGCAGTTCCTACTTGTCATCTCTACCGATAGTGTTCGTGTTTGGAGTGGCCACATCGGTGTCAGCACTCCACAAGTCGTTCCCGTACCATGTTTCGTCGAAGCTCCTCATCAAAGTGTTCCATTCACACTCTTCGCCAGTTTACATGAATCAGGTTTGTTCACAAGTTTTTTTGTTAATTGTAAGTTGCAGTTACATACATTGGTTTCAATTAACATGGATTGGCATTGAAATTAAACAATAGATAAACGAGTAAGTTAAAGGCACGGAGTATATGGAGATGGCATTCAGCGCAGTTTGTTCTAGCACCGCTGTAGCCGACTTTTACACGCACACAATTATATTCGTTTAAAAATAAGGTTTTACAACAAACAGAAGTGAGTTGACATTGGCTGAGCTAATGTGTGCGTATAACGTGGTCATACACTACTACGATCAATGTATCGAGAATTTTAGTCCTTATATGCATATCAGACAATGTCTTTATTTTTATTATAACTTAAATAGAAATAAAATAAAAGGCAAATGAGACTTTATGATTCAGTACGACAAAGCCTCGAATTGACAAGAAATTGATTTCTACTTCCGTCAATTCAGTAGTGTCACTTTTGATATTAACGCTGGCTAAATATCGCAAGGTTTTATGTTACAATTTTAAAACATTTAAAATTGAACCCTATCCTTGTAACACGGGGTCTAATTTTAACGACCCAGAAAATGTAATGTAAGCTCTGCCAGCGGTATGCATCTAATGATTCTAAAGGTTAAGGGCGTGATCAAATCAAAATAGTCGATATCGATAAAATAATAATATGTATAGGCTTATATTATGTATAATGCATGTTGAAAATATTTATTTTGTATGGTCGTAAACGTCGTCAATTAAATTATCAGACCTTTTAATTTCTGGCGACGAAATCAAATGGAAGCGTCCATCTCAATCTTCCTATCGTTCAGAATGTTTACTTTACATGTAGTGATATATGAATAATAAAAACATCACCTTACAACATTTGGAACAGGTAGTAGGTAAATTATAAACGGAGTAGATTTATTTCATCATATAAAATGTAAACAAAATAATTAAGGGACAATCGTACACAACTCGACCTGGCCTTATACTAACCAATAGTAGACGACGATATAAACAATATATATAGATAACATCCATGACCCAGGAACAAATATTCGAGTTCATCACACAAATATGATCCGGGGTCGTTTTGGGGCTACGTCAAAGCTCAGAGGTCCAGTCGAAATACAGGCGACCTGTCGAAGGATGGTCAATTATTAAAACGAGAGGACTGCGCCAGAGAACTAGCCAAGTACTTTCACTCCGTGTACAGCGACATTGAGCCTAGTCTAGACGCGGGAGAAGCGGCCGCGGCGGCAGCGGCGCGGGGCGCGGAGCAGGGCGCGCGCGTGCACGTGGAGCAGCTCCAGCTGCGAGATGTGCGCGCTGCCCTCAAGCGCCTCAAGCCGAAGCGATCCGCAGGCCCCGACGGGGCCTAAGGGTCTTGCAGTAGAGCACTTTTCCCGCTGCAGCACGATTACCATGTGGGTGGGCAGCCGGCGCCCCGGGTGACAGACGTGCGGGATCTGGGTCTTAAAATCGCATCTGACCTATCGTTCCGAAAGCACATTACAGATACTCGTACCTGTAAAAAAGCCTTCAGAACCTTAGGTTTCATACTGCGCCAGACTAAGTCATTCTGTAACACCGCCGCAGTAAGGGCCCTGTATAACGCGCTAGTAAGGAGCAGGCTAGAGAGTGGAATGATCGTTTGGAACCCGCACGAGACAAAATACATCGCAATGATAGAGAAGATCCAAAATAAGTTCTGTAGATACCTATATATGAAAGAATATGGAGTGTATCCGGGGTATCCGCTGATGTATCCAACACTTTTTATTCTCGGAATGGTTGGCTACAACAGGTTGGAAGTCAGGAGAAATTTAGCCCTAGCCACGTACATTTTTAAAGTACTGCGTGGAACAATACATAACCCTGATGTACTGGGTTCGCTGGGACTAGTGGTGCCTCGTAGTCGACTGAGGCGCGGACCGCGCGCGCGACTACTCGCGGTGCCTCTCGCTCGCACAAACCTTCTCGCTAATGCGCCTCTAGTCAGAGGCATGAAAATACTTAACCAGATATCCGAAGAAATTGATTTGTTCATTTGCAATCTGGCCGAGCTCACAAGGGTTCTCCTAGACCATTTATATTCGTGTTAGTTCCTATTTATTTATTTTTTACGCTGTGTTCATTGATATTGTACTTCTCGCTAATTTTATTTTTATTTTTCTTTGACATGTGGTTTGACTTAATAGTATATATCGCGCATTGGACTAGTCTGTAAGTGATATGTATCTTTTGTAATAATAAATGAAATGAAATGAAATATTTGCCCTTGCCGAGATTCGAACCCAGGACCGCCGGCTCAGTAGGCACCCAGGGTTCCGTACAAACTTTCACTTATCCCATCTTAATTGGCCTGGTTAAAAGTTTGTATCTGAAATGTATGGCGCCTCATACAAACGAGGTGCAAATACTTATAAAAATAATGTAATAATTAATGTAATTTAATCTGCAAATTCTGAGTTTTAGTAATTATTTGTGACATAAGTAACAAATTGAAATATGTAACAATTAAGTATTTGAATATTGTTTTATTTTGTTTGCATCCCTATTTGTTAGAACATAAGCAACACTGTATATACCTGTATCACCTAATTAATTACTATGTTCTTGCAATAAACGAATTTGAATTTGAATCAAACTTAATGCAACCAAGTTCTCCAAATATGATTTACCTATTTATTTATTTAATTAATCTTTATTGCACAAAGAAAACGTATCGTACAAAAGGTGGACTTGATGTTTGAAAAGGACTATATTTTTTAAGATTTTTATTAGTATTTGTAGTAAGTATGTGGCGATTTCAGATTTTTATAAGTATTTGTAGTACTTGCCAAATTTCATAGTTCTAGGTCATCGGGAAGTACTCTATCACTTTGATTCCCTTGAGTGACGAAATGTGCGTTTTTGGCGACATAAACGGCTGTACCTTTTTTTCACGTTAACGTAGAAGCTTGATTTTCTTTTCACAGCTTTAAGGGACCCTAGACCTGAGTATATATACATATAGTGTTAATTTCAACTCGATACCTCCACGTGTTCTCGAAAAAAGGGTCTTGACAGACAGACAGACAGACGGACGGACGGAAAACAAAGTGATCCCATAAGATTTCCGTTTTTTCCGATAGAGGCATGGAACCCTAAAAAACAAGGTGATAAAGTGTAAATTATATAATTAAAATGGACAAGTTAGTATGAAACACGAGCGGCTCACATTAAAACCTCCATACAGAATATCGACAATTTATGGTTTAGACTTGTTCCCCCGCACTAAATTGTCAGACGGACGTATACATTGCGTGCTCCTAAAGATGTTGCGTGAATAGTTGCCATGTCAAGCTAGTAATGTATAATTGTCATAATGCACTGCAATATTTTACGAAATATTACAAAATACCGAATTTTATTACTTTCCAGTGAAATTAAACGGTATCAAGTATCTTTTTGAGTATGCAGATCTCGCCTGTGACGATTATAATGCCACAATTCGGCATTTTTCTAATTTTTTAGCACATAATTACTCAAGCACGTTCGTACGGTAACTAAGTGACTGTTGACATCACGTTGACATATCTTTGGGTATTTGGGCCTAAGCTCGGTTACGCGTGCCCCGCCCAATACCCAGTCTATAGTATTCTTATGGTCTGTGGTTAAAGGTCTCTCGATAATACGAGTTCACTTAAGTATTGCACTTTCGACCGAAACTAAACAAAGTGCTTTTCACGACTAATGGGAGAAAAAACAAACATTTAATCTCACCAGTTTTAATTTATTAAATATTATTTCTTAAATTCGCGTTCTTAGTACTAATACATTTAAAATAAGTATAAAAGCTACATATCAAGGCCTGGCGCGCACTAGGCAGCCTGGCTGCGGCAGCAAAACGGATACTTTGTCATTGGTATCTAACTGTTTTTACCGCATACTGTTCAATTCGATCCTCATAATCATACCTAGGATAACTCGGGGCACGTTCTAGGGATAGGATATCGATAAAAAAGATGTCGATATAACTAAATCAATACATGTGCTCAATTAACATTCTGGATTACTATAAAGAGTTTCGATGTCATATCTGATCTGATATCGAGCCTCTTAAATTAAGATAATAAAAGTATGGGGATGTCATTTCAAAAATGACAATTTAAGTATATTATGAAAATTATTTTAAAATAAACATGTAAATACACGTTTTAATATGTTTATTTTTTCATTTGAAAATGTGGACAAATAAAATAATATTAATTTATGTCGATGACATTGAGATGTTGACAGTAACATCGATATATTTCCTAGGTATGCTCATAATACATGAAGAAAACGGGACGTTAACAACGCGTCAGCGTAGGTATAGAGCTTCGGCGTGGACAGTGTGCGTTAAAAACGCATACGACACATCACAGCGTAAACGCACCGTCGGCGTATTCTGAGCAGTGGCGTTGCTCTCAATCAAAGTATTCATATGATGTTATGTCTCTTATATTACGACTCGGACATTAATTTATTGCTGTCCACGTTTCAGGTGCTTGAGGACATATTCCTGACCCATTCGAGTCCCCTCCACTTGTCGGGGAAAGTGTTCGAGCTACTGACTGACGTGTACCTGTTCTACGACTTCTCGGTCACGGGACTCATTCAAAGCATAAAGGTAAATATCAATGGACATTTGGATTGCTTTATGTAACAACGAATCAAGGAATTTCAGATCAAAATATATTCTTGATTCATTCGAGTCCCCTCCACTTGTTAATGCATAAAAGTAAATGTCAATTCAGCTGGATGGGTTCATTTAGCAACGGATCAAGTATTAAACCATGTAACAACAAGTCAAACAATTTACCCAAGACATTGTACCGTTGTACGTACATAATTATTATTTAAACAGAAATAATTACGAAAACAATAACATATTTGCATTACAAATTGTATACATTGTTAACTTAAATATAAAATACTTTAAATAATTCTAACTTAATTATAATAACATCATAATAAACAAAACAACTTAGCATAACAACATAAATGACAAATACATTCTAAATAACAATTGTGTGCGCGACGGTAAACTGCTTGCGATATCAGCACATCACCTGTATCGAAGTGCGCACTGATTGGATAATGCGCGCGCCTTTGTTTGTTGCAATCCTAAACTATTCGAGATGAAGGGGTCTGATCAAAGCATAATGGTAAAAGTCAATGTACAGTTGGATAGCTTTATGTAACAACAACAACGAATCAAACAATAAACCAAAACATATTCCCGAACTCTTCGAAACCCCTCCACACTTGTCAAAGCATAAAGGTGAATGTTGGTGTACAGACTCTGGCCTCGCAATTAAAACTAGGTACTGTTTTCTTACCAGTATTGTATGATGGAGCACTACTACGGAGACAACACGAAATCACTTTGCTGCGACCGAGACAGCATCGAGGACGCAGCAGCCAAATTATCAGCAGAAGAAATCGAGAACATCAGACAGCTGCCTTCCTTCAGACCTTTCCTCGAGGTGCAAGACTGTGAAACGAAGATCGGTCTGTTCGAAGACGATAATTTCTTCAGGGAAGTTTTGTGCCAGGAATTGAACAAGCTTCATGATTACCTGCACAGTTTTTATCTTTCCGTGAGACTGCTGGCGGCGTTTTTGAAGGATCTGCCTAAAAATGTTATAGGGAGAACTGTAAGTTTCAATTTGAGATTTTTCAATAATTTCGCCATTATTCTGGCAATCGATTGGTTACTTAAGTGACAACGACAAGGTGTAAACATGAAATATTTCATTATTTTTTTAAACACTAGAATTTTATTAAACCATTGAAAATATCAAAGCACAAAGAAAAAAAAATATGCGCAACCTGGCGGAAGAGATCGAGAATAGAATTCGGTACTTCTGGATTCGGTCCAGACCCCTCCACCACCCCAACGCCAGGAGACATCTCGATTTTTTCCTTATTAATTTTTTTTATCTGTATATCGATCTTTGTATCAATGGTATAAATATATTGCTGAGATCAATGAGGCCCTAGTCTTATCTTTGAAATTGTAAAATAAACGTAAGAATAATACCGCCTGGTATTATTCATTCTCTCGAAATTGCGTCCTTGTACTTTTACCAAAACAATGTTTTGAATAGAGCTAATCGTATAGCCATAGAGCTGTTACCTTGGAATAGGGCTGTCATGTTAACTTTTCTTGTAGGCAATCTAGTATCTACTAAATGCAGAAACTGTATGTTTCGAGCAGGGTAGGATAATTCCGAAAATTACTAATAACTATCTACTAAACGTGGCAACATTATTTCAAAAATTATAAAACATTTGTAATGTCTAATTTTTTTATATGGGTCCACACCACAATTTTTATATTAAACCATTGAAAAATTGAAATGCGTAACCTGGTGGAAGTGACCGGGAATCGAACCCGGTACCTCTAGATTGCCGGTCCAGCGCGTTGACTTTCCCGCCACCCTAACGCCCAGGCAGCCTTTCGAATTTTTCCTTGTGCTTTGTGTGTCGATGTTTGCAGTCTTCATTTGAAAGGCTTTACACCTTAGCGACCTCTATGTGAATGATCCTATTCTTTACAGGTTCGGGAAATATACACCAAATGCGCCGGCGAATCAATAACTGAAACCCCGATTTTCAAGGAGTGCATGCAACTCATAAAGTTTCAATCACAAGTCAAACTATTAGACAGTATACAGGGTGCCGTGAAAGTTATAAATACGGAGCTGCAAACTATTTCACCCGTGAAACCTCTCCGATCATCACCCACTAAGAACAACACCAATAAGTTGGTTTTAAATAACGAATTGGGCGAGGGTTTCGCTAAAACTGTCAGAGTTCATTTACTTACATTTTTGAGACAGCTCGAAAACGCCAATACGGAAGCTACTTTGATTTCACATGATGATAATGATGAAAATGATATGGAAGTTGTACCTGGGAATAGATATAAATTGAAAGAGGTAAGAAATTTTTTCTAGCTATATTCACAGCGGACCAATCGTTGTGGAGAACTTTCGGGGAGGCCTTTGTCCAGCAGTGGACGTCTATCGGCTGATACGATGATGTTAATGATGATTCGCGGCGGAGCCCAACGCCCTGGCAACGACTTCAGTCTTAGCGGCGAAAGATGTGGCGTGGGAATAAATAGAGCAGCAACAGCGTGTGACAGCTCGTGGCGTGTTTCATAGGAATTTCATACAAAATTGAAGCCGGACCGACGCTCGCTAGGCTATAACTTAAGCGATGTTCAAAAGATGCTAGGGTTGATATGTGCAGATTTTTACACTAAAGTTTACCAAACCGTATCTCAAAAATGGATAGAAATATATACATACACCCCAGGCATTGGAAAGCACAATAGTCCGAATTTCCAACTGGTTTACAGCGAACGGTATGCTCCTCAACGTAGAAAAAACAAATGTAATGTACTTTCGATTAAAAACGAACAGAACTGCACAGTTTAATATAACAATGAACGAAACTCCGGTGCCTCAAGTGTACGAGACCAAGTACTTAGGATTCGTAATTGATTCCGGTCTCACATGGGCGGCTCACATAGACATGGCATGCAAGCGGCTGTCGTCCGCGTGCTACGCTTTGTCCAGGCTAACTCATACGTTATCTGAGGATAACTTAAAAAAAGCTTACTGTGGATATTTCCATTCAATCCTAATTTACGGAGTTGATCTTTGGGGTACCGCCGCAGACCGTGATAAAATTTTTAGACTACAGAAACGCGCAGTTCGCATTATAGCAAAAAAACCTTGGGACCATCCTGCGAAAGAACTATTCGTGCAACTCAAAATCCCTACGTTACCAAGTATATATATACTCGAATCGTGCAGGTATGTAAGACGTAATCTGGATAGACTTCCCACCAACGCCCAACTACACCGCAGCGCCACGCGCAGACAGCACCTTATGCGCGTGCCCGCGTGCCGTCTGGCGAAGACGAGGAGGTCTGTCCAGTTTATGGGAATAAGGCTGTACAATATATTGAGTGAGGACCTAAAGAATTCCTCGAGTGACATAGTGTTTGTCGGCAAATTGAAGTCACTACTGTTAACAATGGCTTGTTACAGTATAGATGAGTTTTTAGACGGGTATAAGTCATTGGCTCAATCACAAGTCAAATGAAATATTGTATCACTAATGTAACTAAAATTGTTTGTTATATCTAATATTAATATATATAACTTTAATTTTAATCTTAAGTGACTTGTAAATGTGAATGTTTACCAATAAATGCTATGAACTATGAACTAGGCCAAAAGTATGGAAACAAAGTTTATTATTTGAATATTTCAAGTTTCCAATAATTATTCCTTGTGTAAATGTTAGTAACCGTTAGGCCACCCCCAAGATAAAAAAATTGTACATCCACTATTAAAACATTTTGCATATTGTAAAAATATATATACAGGGTGGAACGAAACGACGTTATTTCCTTTAACTGTGGCATTATACAGGCTTAGAATATTATTTTCTCCAAATAAACTTTATTAATATCTCTCACCGTTTTCCAGTTATAGCATGTTAAACTTTCATACGAAAAAGTGTGTGTGTACTACAACCCTATTTTAGAGTGCAATGACCTCTTCATAACACAGTTAACTTTTGTAAACAAACTTTTTACAAATTGCCTAGCCATTTCTTATCGGTTTAAAAACCTTTGAAAATACCCTTAAGATTGTTTTTAGACTTTTTAGTTGACATGATTGATAGACGTTACATTGACTTTTTGTATCGTATGCTGTGTGCAAAAATGCCGGAATTAAACGCTAGAGGCTATTTGAATTTGCTTCTTTTGTACGCGGAGTGCGATTACAATACTGGAGAGACTTTGCGCCAATACCGGAACAGGTATCCTCCTCCTCACCCAACACACTCTAGTACGATATTACGCGCTCTTGACCGTGTTGGTAACAATCGTCCTATTGTGCCACGAACGGGTCAGGATGACCAGCGCGGAGGACGCGTTATTCAACATGATGTCAGATTGGAAGAGAGAGTGCTGCAGTACTTCGAAGATTATCCGAGGTCAAGTTCAAGACAAGCGGGCCGACATTTTCGTATGACTCATACGAAAATACTCAGAATACTAAAACGTGAGGGCCGTCACCCTTACAAAATACAAAGAGTCCAGGCATTACTACCAAGAGATTGCCCCGTTCGCGAAGCCTATTGCCGGTGGCTACTGCAAAAGGTGTTAGAAGACCGAGACTTCATCAAACACGTAATATGGAGTGATGAAAGCTTGTTCACACGGAACGGTATGTGGAACAGGCATAACGAACACGTGTATGCCGAAGAAAATCCGTTTGCCTACCGTTATACGGGACACCAGTATCGTTGGTCTGTTAATGTTTGGGCGGCGATACACGGGGATACAATAATAGGCCCTGTATTTCTGCCTCAGACTTTAAACAGACACGGATACATGGCTCTGTTGAGGATAGAGCTCGACGACTATCTGGATGAGTTGACGCTGGCAGAAAGAAGACGCACTTGGTTCCAACAAGATGGAGCACCAGCTCATTCAGTAGTCGAAGTACGTGAAACACTGAATAATGTGTTTGAGGATCGCTGGATCGGCCGATATGGGCCGCACCGTTGGCCTCCTAGGTCTCCAGATCTCACACCCTTGGATTTTTTTCTGTGGGGCACCGTAAAGGACATCGTTTACAAGACTGAGTGTGAGACGGCTGAAGAGATGAGGGAAAGGCTAAGGGTGGCCTTTGAAAGTCTTCGCAGAAGAAATAACCGACACAACATCTTGTCGAGGGTGCATCGCCACACGCGGGCACGAGCAGCGGCGTGTATCGTACGCCACGGCGGTACTTTCGAACACCGGATGTAAATGTAGGTAATTGTAAATACTCCCAAACGTCAAATAATAGTTTAAAAAAACTAGGGTTGTACATACATTAAAAAATACAATTTTAATCGATTTTCGTTTTTTTATTATTAAAAGAATTTCACTATTGCAGGTCGATTCTACATGAAATACATAGCATTATAGTTTCAGGAATGAACATCGCTTCGTTCCACCCGGTATACTTACTTAAATCCGGGACAAAATGAATGACGTCGTTTTTTTATTGCCTTTCTACAAAATGTTGCACTGGCAATTTTCATAAGCAGAATTTGCGTTATTGAGTTTTAAAAAGTTTATAATCATTTTTATATTGTGATTTTGTAAGTTATTCCGTAAGGAAATCACAGGTTTGTATAGTAATATAAGCTTGTTTCCATACTTTTGGCCTAGGGTGTAGTTCATTGGTGAAAAATGAAGTACTCAGTCTGAACAATTCCCTGTTTGCTTTAAAGTCCCACGATCTGTTCCACCCTGTATATTTTTTGAGTGGTGTATTTTTTTACTTCATTGCATATGTTTGAGAAAAGCACTATACAAATACATGCCTTAGCCGCAGCTCCCTACGGTCGGCCGTCTATACATATTCACCTGGCAAGCCTTTCTTTCTCAGCGTCTGCTAATGTACTATTATTTTCACTATAGTCAAACACCGTGTTTAACATCTGTCAGTAATAAAAGCATGGATTTGCCATCATCATAGGCCTATACATCTTTATCAGATGATTTTATGCAGCGTTTTTGTGGCAGTGTTTGAAATGACTATACAGTCCGATGCGAGAGTGACGTCCCCAAGATTGACATCCCATTAGGGGGTCGTTTGACGATTGAGTTGGTGAAGGGGTTCCTCTAATTTTGGTGTCTCCTCTCGCGTTTCGCAGCCAGAGCCCGAAACCAACTTCCATCATGAGCCTTGCAACCTCCGGCAAGAAATCTTTTTTTTTTTTTATGTCATAGGGGGCAAACGAGCAAACGTATCGCCTGATGGAAAGCGATAACCGTCGCCCATAAACACCTGCAACACCAGAGGAGTCACAAGTGCTTGCCTACCCGGAGGACGAAGATAGAATGCCTCTATGCTAGTAATTTCACCGGCTATCTTACCCCCACACCGGAACACAACAATGCGAACATTGCTGTTTGGCGGTGGGTTACCAGGCAAGACGGTAGTAACAATCCGGACGGAGGCCCTACTACTCTAACAATCATACAACTTTCAGCAACTACTGCGCGCGACGCGGGCCGACCGCATCCAGTCGGAGTTCGAGATGGTCCGGTCCCGCTTCGTTTGCTACCTGGCGGCCACGCTGGCGGCGGGGCTGCGGCCGCCGCGCGCGCAGCCCTTCCACGAGCTGCTGCTCTGCGGCGACGTCGCCGCCGTCAGGAAGCAGATCGTGGGCTCGCCGCGCGGCGCCGTGCACACCGCGCTCAGCAATCCGGTGCACTATTTACAGGTAACCTAACCTACCATCCCTAAACCTAGCTTCCACGAGCTGCTGCTCTGCGGCGACGGCGCCGTCAGGAAGCAGATCGTGGGCTCGCCGCGCGGCGCCGTGCACACCGCGCTCAGCAATCCTATGCACTATTTACAGGTAACCTAACCTACCATCCCTAAACCTAGCTTCCACGAGCTGCTGCTCTGCGGCGACGGCGCCGTCAGGAAGCAGATCGTGGGCTCGCCGCGCGGCGCCGTGCACACCGCGCTCAGCAATCCGGTGCACTATTTACAGGTAACCTAACCTACCATCCCTAAACCTAGCTTCCACGAGCTGCTGCTCTGCGGCGACGGCGCCGTCAGGAAGCAGATCGTGGGCTCGCCGCGCGGCGCCGTGCACACCGCGCTCAGCAATCCTATGCACTATTTACAGGTAACCTAACCTACCATCCCTAAACCTAGCTTCCACGAGCTGCTGCTCTGCGGCGACGGCGCCGTCAGGAAGCAGATCGTGGGCTCGCCGCGCGGCGCCGTGCACACCGCGCTCAGCAATCCGGTGCACTATTTACAGGTAACCTAACCTACCATCCCTAAACCTAGCTTCCACGAGCTGCTGCTCTGCGGCGACGGCGCCGTCAGGAAGCAGATCGTGGGCTCGCCGCGCGGCGCCGTGCACACCGCGCTCAGCAATCCGGTGCACTATTTACAGGTAACCTAACCTACCATCCCTAAACCTAGCTTCCACGAGCTGCTGCTCTGCGGCGACGGCGCCGTCAGGAAGCAGATCGTGGGCTCGCCGCGCGGCGCCGTGCACACCGCGCTCAGCAATCCGGTGCACTATTTACAGGTAACCTAACCTACCATCCCTAAACCTAGCTTCCACGAGCTGCTGCTCTGCGGCGACGTCGCCGCCGTCAGGAAGCAGATCGTGGGCTCGCCGCGCGGCGCCGTGCACACCGCGCTCAGCAATCCGGTGCACTATTTACAGGTAACCTAACCTACCATCCCTAAACCTAGCTTCCACGAGCTGCTGCTCTGCGGCGACGGCGCCGTCAGGAAGCAGATCGTGGGCTCGCCGCGCGGCGCCGTGCACACCGCGCTCAGCAACCCTGTGCACTATTTACAGGTAACCTAACCTACCATCCCTAAACCTAGCTTCCACGAGCTGCTGCTCTGCGGCGACGGCGCCGTCAGGAAGCAGATCGTGGGCTCGCCGCGCGGCGCCGTGCACACCGCGCTCAGCAATCCGGTGCACTACTTACAGGTAACCTAACCTACCATCCCTAAACCTAGCTTCCACGAGCTGCTGCTCTGCGGCGACGGCGCCGTCAGGAAGCAGATCGTGGGCTCGCCGCGCGGCGCCGTGCACACCGCGCTCAGCAACCCTGTGCACTACTTACAGGTAACCTAACCTACCATCCCTAAACCTAGCTTCCACGAGCTGCTGCTCTGCGGCGACGGCGCCGTCAGGAAGCAGATCGTGGGCTCGCCGCGCGGCGCCGTGCACACCGCGCTCAGCAACCCTGTGCACTACTTACAGGTAACCTAACCTACCATCCCTAAACCTAGCTTCCACGAGCTGCTGCTCTGCGGCGACGGCGCCGTCAGGAAGCAGATCGTGGGCTCGCCGCGCGGCGCCGTGCACACCGCGCTCAGCAATCCTATGCACTATTTACAGGTAACCTAACCTACCATCCCTAAACCTAGCTTCCACGAGCTGCTGCTCTGCGGCGACGGCGCCGTCAGGAAGCAGATCGTGGGCTCGCCGCGCGGCGCCGTGCACACCGCGCTCAGCAACCCTGTGCACTATTTACAGGTAACCTAACCTACCATCCCTAAACCTAGCTTCCACGAGCTGCTGCTCTGCGGCGACGGCGCCGTCAGGAAGCAGATCGTGGGCTCGCCGCGCGGCGCCGTGCACACCGCGCTCAGCAACCCTGTGCACTATTTACAGGTAACCTAACCTACCATCCCTAAACCTAGCTTCCACGAGCTGCTGCTCTGCGGCGACGGCGCCGTCAGGAAGCAGATCGTGGGCTCGCCGCGCGGCGCCGTGCACACCGCGCTCAGCAATCCGGTGCACTACTTACAGGTAACCTAACCTACCATCCCTAAACCTAGCTTCCACGAGCTGCTGCTCTGCGGCGACGGCGCCGTCAGGAAGCAGATCGTGGGCTCGCCGCGCGGCGCCGTGCACACCGCGCTCAGCAACCCTGTGCACTACTTACAGGTAACCTAACCTACCATCCCTAAACCTAGCTTCCACGAGCTGCTGCTCTGCGGCGACGGCGCCGTCAGGAAGCAGATCGTGGGCTCGCCGCGCGGCGCCGTGCACACCGCGCTCAGCAACCCTGTGCACTACTTACAGGTAACCTAACCTACCATCCCTAAACCTAGCTTCCACGAGCTGCTGCTCTGCGGCGACGGCGCCGTCAGGAAGCAGATCGTGGGCTCGCCGCGCGGCGCCGTGCACACCGCGCTCAGCAATCCTATGCACTATTTACAGGTAACCTAACCTACCATCCCTAAACCTAGCTTCCACGAGCTGCTGCTCTGCGGCGACGGCGCCGTCAGGAAGCAGATCGTGGGCTCGCCGCGCGGCGCCGTGCACACCGCGCTCAGCAATCCTATGCACTATTTACAGGTAACCTAACCTACCATCCCTAAACCTAGCTTCCACGAGCTGCTGCTCTGCGGCGACGGCGCCGTCAGGAAGCAGATCGTGGGCTCGCCGCGCGGCGCCGTGCACACCGCGCTCAGCAATCCGGTGCACTATTTACAGGTAACCTAACCTACCATCCCTAAACCTAGCTTCCACGAGCTGCTGCTCTGCGGCGACGGCGCCGTCAGGAAGCAGATCGTGGGCTCGCCGTGCACACCGCGCTCAGCAATCCGGTGCACTATTTACAGGTAACCTAACCTACCATCCCTAAACCTAGCTTCCACGAGCTGCTGCTCTGCGGCGACGGCGCCGTCAGGAAGCAGATCGTGGGCTCGCCGCGCGGCGCCGTGCACACCGCGCTCAGCAATCCGGTGCACTATTTACAGGTAACCTAACCTACCATCCCTAAACCTAGCTTCCACGAGCTGCTGCTCTGCGGCGACGTCGCCGCCGTCAGGAAGCAGATCGTGGGCTCGCCGCGCGGCGCCGTGCACACCGCGCTCAGCAATCCGGTGCACTATTTACAGGTATATGTCATTAAAAAAAAATACTAATCCAGAAAGTTCGCTATGTTCAAATCGTAACGGCTCTGCTACGACTTCCTTCTTAGCTGCGAGCGGCAGCGGTGTGCGGTACAACATGTGTCTCGCACACTCCTATGACCCGCGCGTTCGGATCTCTTGCTCACCCGCTTGCCGCTGCAAGTTGTGGCATGCCTTAAAATCCTTATTTTGTAAATACGTGTAGGGTTGCCATATGGAAAAAAATGTCGTGATTAAAATCCGACAACATCACCCTAAAAGTCCTGTCATTTCTTGTAAACTAGATTCGGCGTAGCTTGAACGACGCGGTAGAGAGGTACTGCGGTGTAATGTACTCTACTCTTCCCTTTCCCGTCGCCTGACCCCTTACCGACGCTCCCCGCGCCCGCGCTCGCGCATTTGATACGCAACACAAACTGCTCGCGTTTAGTTCATTAAATGAAGTTACATAAGAACATCTATACCTAGAGTTTTTCCTAGCACGAACGACGTGTTGTTAGTGCTTGACAAAATAAAACATCGACAATCATGTTATCGATAAACACTACTTCAACGTCGTAGAGGAAAATCGTAACATGCATTTTCATTTGCTCCGAGCACAGGGTTAACTTCACATCAACGTATAATTATAAGTTTAGCAATCAAAGCTTTTACATTCATAGACCTTATTAATCTTATTATCTTAAGAGTTAAACAATTGAAATAACAATGTGGCAATTATTCGAGTTATACGACATTGTAAAAATTCTCTTAATAACTATTATACTTGGCATTTCCTTTATAACGTCGACGTGGTGGTGATCGACAACAGGTTGGTCGATATTATGATTTTGTAAGCACTAAACAACTGTTGAAATATATCTAGGTATAAACATCATTAAAAAAACGGTCAAGTGCGAGTTAGACTCGCGCACCGAGGGTTCTGTACAAACACTTCACGTCTTAAGTGGCCGGGTTAAGTTAAGTTTGCACCTGGTGTATGGCGCCGCATACAAATGGGTGTAAATTAAACGCAACCGACCACGTTACTTCTTCCAGCTCAAATGGCTGGACCAATTTTGATAAAAATTAGGTATGATGGTAGCTGACAGCTACCTTCGATTAACACATAGGCTACTTTTTATCCTGAAAAAAAAATAGTGTTCCCGTGCAATGAGCGCATAACACGACGCAGCTAGTTTTACATATAATAGACCTAGTATTGTGGTGGGTTGATACATTGACCAAATTACTAATTTAATACCCTTGCTTCAGTGCTCGTGCTGCCGCCTGTCCTCATCAGAGAGCGCCTCCCGCACACTTCCCGACGTGTGCCTCGCGTACAAATTGCATCGCGAGTGCGGCAAACACATCAACCTGTATGATTGGCTGCAGGCATTCTCCGCCGTGCTGAACCCGAGCGAAGAGGACCGGCCGGAGGACGCGCAAACACAGTACGTTTTCATCACATTTGCTCGTAAAAGATGGTATTACATGTAGGTGTACTGAAGGACAAAGGCCTATATTGTTCCCGCGGGAGTTGTAAATTGTTCTAACTCCCGAGGGAGTTATGGTTATAGTTTTAAAAATATAGTACGCACTCGCAGACTACTTCAGGCTAAGGAGGTTTCAATACAGCCAAGGTTTTTTGTTGTATCAACAAAATTTGCCTACCAGCAAATTTTATTGTGTATTGAATTAATACGGTATATGTAACTGCATTAATATTTATGTTTTACAATTATTTATGTGTATTTTGCAATAATTTTATTAAATTAAATTTTGAATTATCGTTACAATCTGGCAGTATAGCCTGTCATGTTTCTAAACTAAACGCAGTTCTTAGCATTATCTGTGGTAGACGACACAAAAAAAGAAAAGAAGTTGTAAAATTATTGGTTAGGTACTATTTAGTTTTGTAACAAAATTACTGTTCGTATTTAAGTTTTATAATATATTACGGTGTTAATTATTCCTGCATAATATTGTTAATTGTTTAATGATAGATGGTAAGATTCTGTGTATATTTGTTTTGTTTTAAGCTGATGGCCGTTTTGCCAGTGCTTCGATAGTAAATTAACAAAATATATACAGAAAAAAGTTGGTTGTTAATCGTTATCGTTTATGTTTATTTTTGTCTTATGTATTTGTTATTTACTCCCAAATGTGATGAAAAATATTGTGTGTATGGCGGGTAGTAAGGGGATTACAAACTCAGGACATTAAAAGCACTCCGCCTTCGGCGTCGGGCTTCTAATAGACCTTCGTTAGTAATCCCCTACTTACTACCCTTATGACACAATATACTATAACACCCCCCTATGCTGCGTCTGACCCCTATGCGACGCCTCGCATCGATCGCATTTGTTTAACATGAACGCCTCCGCTGCACGCTTTACTGGAGCGTCCAGGAAGGCCTCATTCTAAGGCTGATTTAGATGTTTATTTTAATTTTAATGTCTATTACATCACAATCCACTCTTTTTATCCAGAGTAGTGTCCCGACTCCTGAGCTGCCGCGATTAGATTAGGGGTGTTTTAGATATATTCAGTCGGTGACGCCAATCGATAAATAAGAACATGAAAAATATTTTGGATCTTTTAAAATTCGATAAATAAGTGTAGCTTCTTGATGTTTTAGTATTTTTGGCTTCTTAGTTTTAGCATGAAATATTATTTACTACAGAAAAGTACCCGTTTTTATTCTTGTAATAAAATTTCACCTTTCTCCTTCCAGAGTGAGGTTCACCAGAGCCGTAGCGGAGTTGCAGTTCCTCGGCTTCATCAAGTCTTCTAAAAGGAAGACTGACCACGTAATGCGCTTGACCTGGTGATCGAATGTATTCTGGTTTTCATTATTTATTTCATTAAACGTGTTCTTTTTTTGTATATATTCTTTTATTTAACGTCTCTTTGTTAACTTTTCATCTATAAATGTATGAAACATGTAATGTCCCATTATACCTACAGTCTGACAAAAAAGAGTAGAAATTAAAAAGTGGCAATACTGTAGTGTCGTCCCCGTTTTCTTAGATTGACTCATTTCTACTCTTTTTTTTGTCAGACAGTAGGTATTTAATGTCACACTCCATATTTTATTGATACAAAGATAAGAGCCGGGAAGACCGGGATCGAACCTGGTACCTCAGGATTACCGGGCCAAAATGTTAACCTGTCCACCACCCTGACACCAAACAATCTTTCGAATTTTTCCTAGTAGGTAAAGCCTTTCCGTGTAAAGTGCCTTTTAAATAAGCAAAGATCGACAAAAAGCACAAGGAAACATGTTCTTCAAAAAAAACAGAATGCTCTAACATCCCACGGTTGTTTTTTTTGTCGTCTTCTATATTTACTCATATACACCAAAGTTATTAGCGTCATCATAATTAAATAGCGTTGCTCTAATCTGCGCATTAGGCGCTTGTATACTCGTTATGTTCTAAGTATTCTGTTTTTATATATTACGCGAACGCGACACATATCTAGAAAATAAACTTTACGACGTTTTCATACTAGTGTTGCATTCTAATTTCCCGTCCTCGGATAGATGTCATATTTACATGCCTTCTGCCAATGACGTAATAATAGCCTACCTAAACCTCAATGTCTTCTGCCTCCTTTTGTCGTTTAACGCTAGTATCACTAGTATGGTTACATGATCCGACGGTTCTGGGTTCGAATCCCGGCAAGGACTGTGATGAACTAGACTATTTTTTTCTGTGTCATGGATGTTTTCTATGTACCTATTAAAGTATATATTTAAGGGATATATTTTATTGCACATCTGTATAATTATTCAGTACACTAGGTAACTCCACTAATTAACTGAATGCTTACCAGAAAAACGAATGATGTGCAAAAAAAAACAATTGACTAACTGAACATGTCCTACAAAAAAAACTTAAACATCATACAAAACGAGATGACCTTTTTAACCGAATTCACACCAAAAATATGGTTCGTACATCGGATATATTTGAAAGTTTCACCAAAAATACTGATAGACTGGTAGAAAAATCCAAATATCGGCTTCCTTTACCGTTCTAACGGCATTTTGTGAGCCATTTTGGCAACATGACTTTTCCGACGTAAAAAAGCCTGCTAAATTCGATTCTAGATGTTGCCAAGCCGAATTTTGCCCCCCTCCCCCCATTTCCCCCCTTTTTACCTCAAAATATGTCCCTGATCACGGTTTTTACGGTTTTATACAAAAAGTATTACAGCTAGAAAAAAAGTGTCAAAGACAAGACTGATCTCTATAAAATTTGCTATAACATGGTGTATAAACTTTTTTAGTAGGCCTTATGGTTTGTGAGCAATATCTTCCCGAACTTCATAGAATGGTAGAAAATTCTAAATATCGGCTTCCTTTACCGTCCTAACGGCATTTTGGGATCCAATTTGGCAACATGACTTTTCCGATGTAAAAAAGCCTGCTGAATTCGGTTCTGGGTGTTGCCAAGCCGAATTATGCCCCCCTCCCCCCATATCCCCCCCTTTTGACCTCAAAATATGTCCCTAATCACGATTTTTACGGTTTTATACAAAAAGTATTAAAGCTAGAAAAAAAGTGTCAAAGACAAAAATGATCTCTATAAAATTTCCTATAACATGCTGTATAAACTTTTTTAGTAGGCTTTATGGTTTGTGAGCAATACCTTCCTGAACTTCATTATTTTTTTTTTTAATTGATAAACGTGGTCGATGCAGTGAAATACACTTATTTTAGGATAATTGGCATCGCACAGGATCCAGCCGCTCTGCTGCTCTTGACGCTGACATCCAGTTGGCGTGCTGCTTATTATATGTCAAGACTTAAAGAGGCTTTCAGTCATAGGCAGTCGTCGGATTTACGCGCAGAACTGTATCCAAGTCGGGCTAAAAGCGACGTAGAAAATAAAAATGCTTTACTTCTGACCATGAAGTCATTCAAAATGCTCACGCCAGCTTATTCTCCAGAAACGGGCCTCAGAAATGCAGTTACCCAGGATCTTGCAGCAGAAAAAAAATGGCATGGTCCTTGAATCAATCTTCTTCCGGATCTGGCGAGCTAATAAAAACCGTTTCTGTTTCGTTGCAGCCGTAATGTTAATGAGGTGAGCATCCACAAGTGATTCAAGAACTTGCGGATATTCTACTGTTTCGGTGATTAGCCTGAAAATATTAGACTTTTCTCGCCCCTCAGGGATCCATCCGGGATGTAAATAGCCATGGAGACAGCTCATGATTCAAGATCTCTCGCAGACTTAAAGTTCTCCCAGCCTTGTCAACAGCTGTCAAGCGTTGTTGGACGCTACGGTTTTTCTAATTTGTAGTTTTAGCAATGGCAGATTTTGAACGACCTGCCAAGGCAGGGGTATTTGAAGGTCGGGCCTTTGTTAATTTTGACCTTAGCGCAGTTGCTTACCTGCTATTGGTGAGCCTTTCGGAAGTAAACTTCGTTACTTGGAGTGAGCCAAGCTGTTTGGCAGTGAGAAGTGACACTTTATTTTTTTCTGCTGCAAGATCCTGGGTAACTGCATTTCTGAGGCCCGTTTCTGGAGAATAAGCTGGCGTGAGCATTTTGAATGACTTCATGGTCAGAAGTAAAGCATTTTTATTTTCTACGTCGCTTTTAGCCTGACTCGGATACAGTTCTGCGTGTAAATCTGACGACTGCCTATGACTGAAAGCCCCGTAAGTCTTGACATTATAATAAGCAGCACGTCAACTGGATGTCAGCGTCAAGAGCAGCAGAGCGGCTGGATCCTGTGCGATGCCAATTATCCTAAAATACGTGTATTTCACTGCCTCGACCATAATTATCAATTTAAAAAAAAATTATGAAGTTCGGGAAGATATTGCTCACAAACCATAAAGCCTACTAAAAAAGTTTATACAGCATGTTATAGGAAATTTTATAGAGATCATTTTTGTCTTTGACACTTTTTTTCTAGCTTTAATACTTTTTGTATAAAACCGTAAAAATCGTGATTAGGGACATATTTTGAGGTCAAAAGGGGGGGATATGGGGGGAGGGGGGCATAATTCGGCTTGGCAACACCCAGAACCGAATTCAGCAGGCTTTTTTACATCGGAAAAGTCATGTTGCCAAATTGGATCCCAAAATGCCGTTAGGACGGTAAAGGAAGCCGATATTTAGAATTTTCTACCATTCTATGAAGTTCGGGAAGATATTGCTCACAAACCATAAGGCCTACTAAAAAAGTTTATACACCATGTTATAGCAAATTTTATAGAGATCAGTCTTGTCTTTGACACTTTCTTTCTAGCTGTAATACTTTTTGTATAAAACCGTAAAAACCGTGATCAGGGACATATTTTGAGGTAAAAAGGGGGGAAATGGGGGGAGGGGGGCAAAATTCGGCTTGGCAACATCCAGAATCGAATTCAGCAGGATTTTTTGCGTCGGAAAAGTCATGTTGCCAAAATGGCTCACAAAATGCCGTTAGACTTGAAAATTTTTATTTGAACTACCAGTCTATGACTTGCACACTAATTATCCTCGCACTGCACACTAAGATTCGACTCGGCCGGGTTAGGTTAGGTTAGTTTTTTTTTTATATCCAGTAAAACAGTTTTGCAAATAACTTTAAATAGCATATTGAATTCGCATTATTTAGTGTGCATAATTAGTGTGCAAGTCAGTATTTTTGGTAAAACTTTCAATTATTTTGATCGAAAAAAGGGAATATAGGTACAGATATCAATTTAAATACATGCCTATATTTAATATTTATCTATATCTTCGTCTAGTGGTAGTGGTACTAGAGCTTAGGTGCTGTGGAACTAGATAGATTGATTTGTGTGAGGTTGTCTGATATTAATTTATGCGAAACTGGCACGCTCCAGTGCATTTGTCTTCAAACTGGAAGGTGCGACGCTGTTCTTCATAACACATTTCCATGTTAAGGCCTCGTTTACGACTCGACCGTCTATCTCACTCGTCCAGCAATCACTTGCTTCGCGGCCTCTGCAGTAATGTACTATTGTTTACATGGAAGAAAACGTCAGAAAAAGTTTGGTAAATCGTTTTTCTCTGTTTATACATATATGAAATATTTGTCCATCACGCGCTTAATGTTTTCTAGATGTCGAAAGTGTTTCAAATATCACGTCGTATGTGATAAAAAGTGTTGTTTAGCCACCATTTATTTGTCACTGTTTCTACACCTACCTTACACCTATTCCTTATTTTATTGTCTATTAGAACTGTAATTTGCAAATACGTTTGGCCCGATTACCTGTGTATCGCTGGAAAGAAGGACATAAGAAGGAAGGGGCTTGACTTGACAAACATTTTCGAGCAAAATAAATCTAAAATTAAAATGTAAACATTTGGAGCTATATAATTACGAGAGATGAATTAAGATAATATTAAATTATGCTAAATGAAGCATTAATAAATCATAGCAACATGTAATTTTGTTTTGACCCTACGTGTTTACGTACACATTAAAAGTGCGTTTTTTTTATTTTTATTTATTTATTTAAAATATATCACACAAAACAAAAGTACAAATGGCGGACTTAATGCCAAATGGATTTCTCTAGCAGTCAACCATAGGGCCAAACAGAGATAAGTACTAGAAGTTGGTGCAAATCATCTATTTTATTTACCTAATTTTTCTTAATTTTGGAATTTTCTTGTCAATGTTAATGTAATTTATTGGTTCGTTGGCAGAATACTAGTTTAATATCAGCTAGTCTAGAGACGCCAGTATAAAGTTCGCATAATCATCTCCACCTGCCACTTTATATCTGTCGAGACAATTTATTGCTTTCGACGCTATAATTAAATATGTTATAAACATAATGCAAAGTCAAAAAGTTCAAGTTTAAAGGCTATGACACACTCAAGCATTCATTTAAACTCAAGTAAACCTGAAGAGGCCTTAGAAATTTTTAAAGAACTTAAATACTAATGGGTAGTTAGAATATGTGAGAAATCTCCGATTTATATTTATTTTATTTCTTTTGGAGTGACACAAAATTTAATTTACAATGATTTATCCAAGACATATCTACGTCAGTATGATTGCTGTTAGCTACAAAAAGTAGAGAGGGGAAGACACATCATAAAGACATAAATCTCCGTGTCTTATAAAAGTATAAAACCTCTTTTCAAAATTAGGACTTTTATGTAATATGAAATGGTCCAAGTAAGTATCGCATTTTATGTAAACGATCTAATGTAGCGCTATCTTTATGAGGCTAACCTTAGCTAAATAACCTTGGATTTTTTTGAGAGCATGTTCGTTATTTTTATCTAAATAGAAATTCGATAGGATTTAATGAAAAAACTGAAATGCAAACATGTTATAACGCAGGAGCCAGCAACTGATCAGCGTGGTTTTAAGGTTCCGTACCTGCTCTAGGCTGGCCATATTAGCCGAAGAACCGATAACCGGTGGGGTAAACGTGTTCTTGAGTGGAGACCGCGGATCGGCAAGCGTAGTGTGGGACGCCCTCAGACTAGGTGGAGCGATGATCTGTTCAGGGTGGCTGGCAAAAGCTGGATGAGAATAGCCGAGGATCGCGTACAATGGCGTGCAGTTGGAGAGGCCTATCTATGTCCAGCAGTGGACAAGAATGGGCTGATGATGATTATGATGACCTGCTCTAGACTATCTGCGGAGAGACTGGTTCTGAAGGGTAGACACAACGGCTCTATATCACGAAGCCGTTCATCAATGCGATGGCACAGACCAGATTAAGGCGCTAACTAACTCGTGACTTCTCTAAAGAATTTATGGTAGGTACCAGTCAGATTGCAATTCGGGTTTGGGTGAAAACTGAGAGGTTCTTATCTGGACCGCGTAAGAGCGAGCGAGATATGTATAACACGCGACAATTGACAACATTTCATATTTTTAAGACTATCATTTTATTACTTTTCTGAATTCTGCTTAAAAAGATGAAGTAATCTCTGTTTTTATTTATTTTCTGAGATGATTATTTATTTTATTATTAATTTATAAAAACATACTCATTTTAAAATGTGGCAACACCAAAACCAGAACTTAATGGAACGATTACTTTAGTCGGTTTTCTTATTAAAAAAAAACTTAATAAAACTCGGTATGCATCTGTCATCTGTCAACGTCAAATAAAAAAAAAAAAATATTTTCGCTCTTTTGTTTAGACAACAACCCTATTCAGACCGTATTGTCTTAGATTGCAGTTATTTGATGTATTTTCTTATATTTCTTTAAATACAGAATAATAAATTCAAAGATTTTTTTAAGGTACACGACATAAAGCCCTGTCGATCTCTATATTAATTTCCACCTGTTATAAATATGAAATGTTTTCAATTCGGACAGATCACGCACTGTACTTCGCGAAGGAGAAAAAGAAGACCGCAGGACAATTATTACTAAGCCTCCGTTGTCTGTCTGTCGATCCATTTTTTCACCGAACTCTATCTGCTGAACAATATTGACAAAGTTAGACAATAATTTCTAAATAAAGAACAGCAGTCCAATAGGCAACTTGATGCATCAGGTCGGCCAACACGGTAGGTACCTATACCTTATACAATTGTACAATTTGAAAATAATAACCAATAACAATGTCAAATTCAAATTTTAATAACAATCTAAGTTGGTATGGTACAGGTACTTAGTCGTTAGCAAGTTTTGTTCATGTCATAGGGGCAAACGAGCAAACGGATCGAACGCAATTACCCTCGCCCATAGACACCTTCTACACCAGAGGAGACAAAAGTGCGTTGCCGGCCTTTCAGGTGGGAGTACGCTCAGTTTGATTCATCATTACATAATGCAGTTGTGCGAGGCAGGAAACTTCTAGAAAAACGCACACATGTGGACTGCGAACTACTTATCTAAGTGCCAAGGGCGTCGCCAGCCGAAGGTCCAGGGGGGGGCAAGTTGATATAAATGCAGAATGAGGAAAAAAGGAAGGAAGGTACAGCCTTGCTAGAGGATAGGAGGCTGCACCCAGCACATAAAAGTAGAAGTGGATTTCGATTTACAGTCATAATCATAATGGTCATAATATACGGAGATGGAAACGCGAGCGTAGCGAGCGCGAATTTTTTTGGAAGGGGATCGTTAATAGCACTTTTAGTCAGATAAAACGCGAGCGTAGCGAGCGCGAATTTTTTTGAAAGGGGACGTTTAATAATACTTATAGATAGACAAAATGCGAGCGTAGCTAGCGCGACATTTTTTGGAAGGGGACGGTTAATAATACTTATTCAGATCAAACGCGAGCGGAGCGAGCGCGACATTTTTTGGAAGGGGACGATTAATAATACTTATAGACAGATAAAACGCGAGCGTAGCGAGCGCGATAATTTTTTGGAAGGGGACGGTTAATAATACTTATAGTCAGATCAAACGCGAGCGTAACGTGACATTTTTCAAGAGGAAGGATCAAAATAAATCTAGATGAAAATTAACGCGAGCGTTGCGAGCGCGAAAATTTTCATAAGCAATAACGTAAATT
Source organism: Apotomis capreana (assembly GCA_947623375.1). Lineage (NCBI taxonomy): Eukaryota > Metazoa > Arthropoda > Insecta > Lepidoptera > Tortricidae > Apotomis > Apotomis capreana. The sequence goes on along the minus strand of OX392502.1, from coordinate 7,334,910 downwards.
GAAAAACAATCATTCAATTAATACATTTTGATGCATGTGCGGAAAATCACGAGTCATGGGACCGAAAGATCTTGCCACGGTACGAAGATCCACTGGCTGGACGCGACGAGTGCAGACTCAAGGTTGCCCAATAGACCGCAAAATCACAAAGCTTCATCAACCGAGCGAGTGAAGCATCTCCGTTACAACTTGGCCTCAATTCTTTAGTATTTTCGCCTACCGGTCGCATTTCTTGTCAAAATGACGGGTAGTAATGGGACTGGAAACGTAAATAAAAACAAATTTCAGTAATTTCGGTACAAACTCGCGAGGTCTCGTAGTGTACGCGTTTCGTAGAGTCACTTTCCGTGAGCTTTATTGACGGTAGCCCAACGATCTTCCTTTAGCCCCTGACCTGGCCTGGTACTGAATTCATTTGAGTTTCGATGTGCAAGAATGATCGATCAGACAAGTCAAGTGACTGGACATATTTTTGGATCTCTAGGGGGGGGGCAGCTGCCCCCCCCTGCCCCCCCTTGGCGACGCCCATGCTAAGTGCTGAGGATGAAAGAATAGAGCGATGCCAAGTATATATATTGTAAAGCTATTTCCAAACACGTCAGAGCCGACCAAAAATGTTTGTCGTAGTAGACTAAGTAGACCCGATGTGTGGTTGTGATGGACCAAGTTCGATAGGTCATCATTCGGTGTCCCAATATGTAATTTGTAAACGTAATCATGACTTGCAGCAAGAAAGGTTAACAAACTTTTACGAATACATAGTCTGATTCCATAGGGGTAGAACAATTTAATCTCTCTGGAAATCCTCTGGGACGTAGGTTAGGTTTACACTAGGCGCCCGTTTGTGGTGGAAATTTGGTTAAATACAGATTCCTATTACACAAATTGTATAATAATAAGCGCAAAAATGGAAACAGTGCGACACAGAGCATTTTCTTTGTATTCGAGTTCTAAAATTTTCTTTGTATTCGAGTTCTAAAATTGTCTTTGCATTTTCTTTGTATTCGAGTCCCAAAATTTTCTTTGCATTTTCTTTGTATTCGAGTCATAAAATTTTCTTTGCTATTTCTTTGTATTCGTGTTCCAAAATTTTCTTTGCATTTTCTTTTTATTCGTATCGAGTTCTAAAATTTTGTAAAGATGTTTTGGATGAGGAAACAGACGAGAACGAAACCTCGATTTGTATGAAAAAATAGCCGTGGTATTTACTCTTAATATTTCAATAACCATTAATCAACAACTGGTTTAAACAAGTACGTAAATAAAGTATAATACTTTAATAAACTTTCCGTCCGTTTGGTTTGATCTAGGTAAGTATATGCTCCATCGTTGATTTTGTCATCAGGCTGTGACAGACGGACATACAGGTGGCGGAGGCTTAGTAATAGGGTCCCGTTAGTTTTACCCACCATTTGTACGGAAGCCTAGAAATAGTAAAATTCTAACATTCAATTGATACAAATCTAGTTATGCATTATTTTTATCTTAAAATACAGAGAGGCGACATACGAGGGTCGTCTGAAAAGTTTCTGGCCTCACAATGAATAAAAACTATTTTTTAAAAAAACCTCCTTGGTACTATAACTTTATTCTTTTCTGAAAGTTAAATGTCAAAATTGCCGCCATTTTGTCGGTTAGTTTTTCTATAATTGCCGATTTTGTGAAACAATACCCTCAAAGTTTCTATTATGGAAAAAATTTAGTGTCGAGCTGTGATTAAGTATTTGTATTTAAAAAAAAATACGCCAACCCAAATTAAAAATGAGATGGATTCTGTTTACGGCGAGTCTGCTCCATCATTTTCCACCGTAAAATTTTGGGTGGCTGAATTTCAACGCGGTCGTACCAGCTTGAACGACGAAGAACGCCCGGGACGGCCAAAAACTGATCACGATATAGTCGAAAAAGTGCACCGATTGGTGCTCGACGATCGCAGAATCAAGGTTAGAGAGTTAGCAGAAACTGTAGGCATTTCAAAAGAACGAGTTTGTCACATATTGGCTGAAAAATTGAATATGAGAAAGCTATCCGCACGTTGGGTGCCGCGTCTGTTAAACTCTGATCAAAAACAAGTTCGAAAGACCATTTCTGAAGATCTCTTGAAACGATTTAAGCAAAATAAGTCCGATTTTTTGCGTCGCTTGGTAACTGTCGATGAAACGTGGATTCATCACTTCACGCCTGAGACTAAATCACAGTCCAAACAGTGGACTGCAAAGAATGAACCTGCTCCGAAGAAGGCGAAGACGGTTTCATCGGCCGGAAAAGTGATGGCCACCGTGTTTTGGGATAGCCGCGGTGTAATATTCGTTGACTATTTACAAAAAGGAAAAACAATAACGGGACCTTATTATTCATCGTTACTTGACAAGCTGAAGGAAGAAATAGCGAAAAAACAACCACATTTGAAAAAAAAGAAAGTACTGTTCCACCAAGACAACGCACCATCTCACAAGTCAGCAGTCGCCATGGCCAAAATTAAGGAGCTTCGATACGAAATCATTGACCATCCACCATATTCACCAGATTTGGCTCCCAGCGACTTTTTCCTATTTCCCAGACTCAAAACTTGGCTCGGTGGACAGAGATTTTCAAGTAACGAAGAGATCATTGCCAGCGTGAACGCCTTTTTTGAAGAGCAAGACGGCAACTACTACTTGGACGGGTTAAAATCATGGGGGCATCGTTGGGACAAGTGTATAGCCTTACAAGGAGACTATGTTGAAAAGTAAAAAAAAAAAAAAAACACTTGTTTCTATGTCAGGCCAGAAACTTTTCAGACGACCCTCGTAATTCTGCCTGAAGTGAATACCAAATATACCTCTGATATTATGTAAACACAAATTACACATTTTAGTAATCCGAAATAAAAAATAGGCCATAGTTATTTGAATTGACGATTGATGCATCACATCTGAAAGTTAAGGGTAAGATGAAATGCTAAATTATATTCCATTTTATAAGCTTTACCTACTAATAAGTGTGGATACATAATCACTGTTCTGTGTCACTGGTAGTATTTATGTATACGTTTTACTATTTAGTAAGTATGCATCTGGTACGTATGTAATAAGCAAGTGACCTTTGCCAATCGCATATGAAAAACAACTTAGCATTTTATCCCATTTATTTAGACGATGTGAACACTGCCGAACTTGTGCAACTGTTCTGTAGCTTATTCTTTATCTTGTAGTCTGTCAACTCTGAAATCGAGAGTTTTAATTAACATAGACCTTTAGATTTTCCATTGTCAGCGGTTTCGAAACAATTATGGCCAAACTAAGCAGAGTCGCGGGAAAAATGAGTGTTGAAACATGACCATTTAAGCAGAAAGGGTCTTTGTGACTGCTGGCACTTAAGTCATTGTGTGTCCCTTTGCATTGGAAAATAATTAATAATGACGTAAGTGCCTTGTCAACAAGGCGCCTTTTAAGTAGTATGGCCCGAAGACAAGTTATGTGGGCACATAACTCAATGACATGTCTAATTAGACGAACTTAAAAAAACAGTCGCTTCACAAACATAGGCCGATGACGTAACTTCTATGTGCCTTAAGACCTATGTTGTAAAAAGCCACCTTGAATCACTAATTTCTTAAAATAAAGAATACCTACTCGTCTCGTCTCGATCTTTCAAAGGTTAATATAATATAACTTTTATCTTACGTTTTGCATGCTGGCGACCTGTTTTAGGGTATCATGGATAAAACCGGAAACCCTGGAAACATTTACGCTTTGAACTTTGACTCTGGTTTACCTGAGCTCGTGAAAATTACATAAATGATTAATCAATGTAATGTTTCTCTTTATTATATTATATCTATGGTTGCAAATCTTTCTCACAATTGACAACATAAAACATTTTTAACCACGCCTGTTTCCGATATATTCAAATACATTAGGTACCACTTTTTTAAATTTTCCAAAATATCCCAATTTATGATTCAGAAATCAATTTGGAAAGATTCTCATTCTAAAAGAGCGTTGGCGACAAGTCACAGCGCAGAAAATCCTACAGTTGGACTATTACTTAGACGGATTTAGTAGGTATGGAAATTGTATCACTATTATTTTGTAGGTATGACTGTAATTTTTCCACAAGGCGACGACCTGACTGACGGTCATTTGAGTGCTGATTCTTAGACGACGCTGCTATTACCTTTTTTTCATATTTACAAAACTAGTCCGTATAACCAAATGAAAGTAATAGTTAGGGCTTCTATGATAATAACTTAATGAAATTAGTTTACACTTAACCTTATACTTACCTAGTATTTGAAAATTTGAAAGTTGTAGGTAAATTTTAGTGAGAAGTCACGTTTTGGCCACATTTCTTCTGGGGTTATTTTCACGGCATAAGGCTAGGTCAAATCTTAATAAATTATTATCAAATTAACCTTATCATAAGGTCGATCGAGACAAGTGCACCAGCGGGTAAAGCGCACCAAGCCAAATATCGAAATATCGAAAAGTACACATGTACTTACTACTAACGCCTAACTATCAATGATTCAACTAACATATTTTGTACATTTTGATATTTCGATATGGTAGTGAGTAGACTAGACTTGTCCCGTCTCACTACTTAAGCACCTACTTGTACCTATACTTACTAAGAAAGGGTTTATATTATAATCATCCCTTACGGGGATTTAACTCGGTAGGTTAGTAGTGACGTGGTGTAAATATATCCTTGAAGAAGTCGGAGCGGATTCCGTTATGCTTTATTCATGAACAGGATAGGATATATTTCAACGTCAGGCAGGAATGGTTGCAGTCTTGGAGTTCCTTGATGACAGGCAAGCTGGGCTACACTGGAGGCTCCGCCGAAGACCTGATCAACCTCAAAGACGATGCCATCAAATGGCTAACAGGATAGGGCAGTAGTAATACAAACCTCGAAATAGGCAAGCCAGTGTGAATCGGGTTTTATGAATACTAGGAAACGTGTATATTTGAGCACTCGACAAATATTAGAAAACAAAAATAATGTTGTTGTTCGCCGGTTGGTACTAGTCCACCATTTATTAAGGCTAAAGTTTTAGCCCATTGGGTTTATAAAAACTCTAAATTAATATTACCTATCTTCTTGACCATTACGCTCTTAGACTCCTACCCCACTGGGAAGCCATGGAAAATGAGGAAAATATGGTAATTAAGTGTAGTCAAGTGAGTTAGCTTATTGTCGCTTGCGGTATTTCCGGACCGATACGACCTTCAAACCTTCAAGAAAAGAGCGTATTCCCACCTGAAAGGCCGGCAACGCACTTGTGACTCCTCTGGTGTTGCAAGTGTCTATGGGTGACGGTAATCGCTTTCCATCAGGCGATTCGTTTGCTCGTTTGCCCCCTATATGACATAAAAAAAAAAGCTTCCATACATTCCAATATCATTTGTTTGGAACATGGGCTAGTGACATTATCAGAGTGGTTGTAGTTGCTTCTGCTCTACCAAATAAATAACAGCAATAAATAACCTTAACGAAAATAAATCGTAGTAATTCTAGCAGCAACTAAACGAGTTACTTAAAAGTATATTTGAAGAATTCCTTCGATCATTTCTATGATCCCATCATCAGACCCTGAACTGATGACAATAGAATGACTATAAAATATACTCTTTCAAACAAAAAAGATTCTTACAAGTTGATCCATTTGATTTTGGGTGCATAACAAAAAAAAATATGAAAATGACGACATTATTAGGCGAATACTCGCAACGACGATGACCCTTAGAGAAATTACAAAACAAAAGACACTGTAGGTACATAAAAGAACACCTAGTCGGAATGAGCACGCAAATCTTTTTGAAGTCCGTGTAAAATTGCAAGTTACTACGCAGGTTTCAAAAAGCAAGGTTAAGTAAAGTGGCTTCTTAAGCAGTCAGAGATGAACATCCTCTTTGTATCATTGAGCCATTAAACTTATTTAAAATACGTAAAGGATCTCATTAAATGGCTAATAGTGCTTATATACCTAAGTTATGAAATAACACCCGAAACCAGTTTTTATGAAATCATCAGGCTGTTAACAGGTGTAAAAAAACAGGATTCCTATCCTTCCAAACTGCTAAATAATCGAAAATTACGTAGGTGACTTAAAGTCGAATAACACCTCAGCGACGGATTTAAATATCGTCGTATGTTTAATTAGCTTTATTTTATTTGCCTACGAATGTTAAGTGAGTAGATATAGGTATTCAATAATGACATTCCGGTTCGGTATTTAACCGTGATATTACCAAAGTTCAAAGTTACTCTACGCTACTTGGTATTTGAGAAGAGGCTACTTTCGGTTTTTTTTTGTAATTTGCATGTCAGTGCACAACTTGTTTGGTGATTTAGCTTTTGATGGATTATAGCGGAGATGTGCCGACAAAGCTTTACATGGTACAGGTGGTGATAGCCCTGAGACCTTAATGTTCCTCTGTCATTGAAAATCCTTACTAGGGTGATTGGTATAGTTATTGAGACTTAACCACTTCACGTATACCTATGTATCAAAACTTTAGTTCAATTGAAGTGTGACATCATCTAAATAAAACTTTGTTAAATGAAACGGACGCAGCGGAAATGTAGAAACAATTTTATATTCGTAATTTTTATTATTACTCTATCTCGTCAAATGTGGCCAATTTATTGTGAGTTGTCAATAATTGCAGCAATTAAATAATTGTCATACTGTCAATTATTAATATAGAGTGAGTATTATAATGCAACTTAGTAGGGTAGGTGCGCCGGTTTGGCGACCACCTTTGGTTTGCGACCATTTGACGGACTTCATTTCTTTAAATCAAGATAATAACATTTCTATAGATGCCACAAATACAAAAAAAATCTTACTGATTTTTAAATGATTTCTAAATAAGAATTGATACCGTCTGAAATAAATGGTTTAGTCCAGCGTTGTTGAAAAAATGTTCAGTGTGCGTGATGACGCAGTGGTGATTGGTCCTGCAGCGAGTTAGAGAAAAAATAGCACGGCGCGCGGCGTTCGACAGTAAGTTTTATAACTTATTTCATGCTGTACACATAAGTTCCATGTTTCATTAGTGCAATCGTTAACTTTTATTAATCTTTTAGTTGTTGTTTGCTATTTTTGTACTTAATTTTAACATAAAATCCAGTGGTCGTCAACCGGAATGCATATTTATCAAAAACTTCGGATTGCGGCCATATGGTCGCAATCCAACGTATACAGCAATATTTTGTTTCTCCTAGTATGGTCCTTATGCTTCATTCAAAACTGTTATAATTTAAGGTGTAGTGTTGTAAAACTGTAAAGAAGTGATTCTTTGGTTTGCGGCCGCCAGTGTCTTTGAAGGAACTTTATTTAAATCGACTACAAATATTAGATAGTAAGTAGGTGGTCGTTAACTGACGTAATTGAAATAAATACGTTAGTTCGCGGCCACCATTATTTAGTATGAGGGAAAGGATGGTCGTAAACCAAATCAGTGTGAATAAAAATATTGGTTTGCGGCCACCATACTTTTGTATGAGGGAAAGGACGGCCGTACATCAAATAAGTATTGGCTTATTGAGGGCGACCACGTGTGATTTTTTTAATTTGGCTGGGTATTGAAAAGTTCTATTTATGCCATTAGAATTCATACTATATAGTATATTATATACACTACTATATATAAATTTATTATATATGAGTGAGTTAACAGTACGGTTTTGCTAACTCGAGGCAAATATCGGTCTTTATGTCTTATCCCTGGTCATAGCAGACAGAAATATATTATTAATTAAACTAATTTTTTAGATGGCGCTCCCAAAAAAATTGGACGCAACAAAGAAAAAGAAGCGGACTGTCCATTACCCTTCGGCCGCCGACGAAACTATGCTACGTAACCAGTTACGTGTGAAGGATTGTTTTTCTTGCTACGAAACTAGTTAAGTACAAAGAGGTTTTTTTCTTCCTACGAAACTGGTTTCTTAGAAAGAAGAATATTGAGAAGAATACTCAAAAGGCTTCTACTGGCTGCGTTTATCGTGGTTCCCGACAGAATAGCAAAATGAAAGTAGCCTATGTCTATTATTAAAGGTGGTTCTTTTTTATAAATTTTTATTTATTATTTTGCTTTGGGAATTGAATTGTACAATTGATGTTTACCTTTTCCAAAATTAAACAAATGCTCTCCTGAAAACCGCATCCAAATCGGTTCTGCCAAATGCGAGATAAATGCGAACAAACATCCATGTATATTTTTTAGAATCCCTTAGCTTTGTGGCTCCAATTAGTAACAAAATCGTTCCGGTAGTATATCACGTCACTAATCGGAGGTGAGGAATTCTACTTTGTCTGAACCAATCTATGTGTTTTTTGTTGACTTCCGGATACTACGATAGTTTGTGAAATGTCTAATTGTGTTTGAAATAGTTAATTATAATCTACTTTTCCAAAAAAAACTGTGACTATCCCGGAACCCTATTTTTTGCCCACTGACACAACGTGCACCTTTCGCTGCTTGCTACCACGCTATCCAGCTTTTCAACAAACTACCAATACAACCAAAAACAATAATTAACAGTCGTATTTTCAATGCAAGACTCAAAGACCTTTTGTTGGAAAAGTGTTATTATTCTGTGTTGGACTTCATTAATGATTGTAATAGTTAATTGAATATGTATTATGCATGTATCGATAGTATTATGATTATTTAAATTGAGACTGACATGTATTTAACTATTTTAATTTATGTATAAACCAATTGTGCAGTATTTTAGTATTAAGTTATGTATTAGGGTTTATTATTATTATTTTTATGTTTGATATCATATTCACATACAATGTACATTGTGACTGAATAAATAAACTTAACTGAACTGAACACTACTTCGTTTTATTGGAATTGACGCTATATTTGCAATAGTAGCCGATGCATATATCATTCTCATGTTGCCAAAATTTAAAAATTAACGCTTTTAGGGGAATATCAATTGCACAAGTCTGTTAGAATCGCTAGTGAATAGTCACTAGCGATTCCGGTCTGTCGATTTCTTTTGACATTGGAAAAACCGTTCTTTTATAAATAAAGCACATGACTAAAATGTTAACTCGTTACTTTATCTGTATAGCCACGATATTAAACCCGAGCCTTCTATAAGAGTTAAGAGCCAAGGTGATCATGTGCTCATGAAAGTTAAGAGAAGAGTCCAGAGTAACTACTAAATCCCTAATAGTCTCAACCCGAGTTATTTTCTCTGATATTAGGGTATAATTGTAAAGTAATGGATTACGGGCCCTACTGAATGTTATAACCGCACATTTCTCAGCATTGAAGAGAAGTCTATTTTCAATACTCCACTGGCATACGCGATCAATATCATCTTGCAGGGACTCACAATCTGATAAACCCTGTACACCATAAACGAGCTTCAGGTCATCGGCATACAGTAAATTTCAGGCGCACTTGGAAACCAGAGCCAGATCATTGACCATAACTCCAAAAAGCAACGGGCCCTGGCTGACCCCAGAACGAGTATGATATGGCTCTGAAATAAAGCATCCGTGCTGCACGTACTGCTGCCTGTCGCGAAGATAACAAGCAAAGAATTTCAGCCGTTTCGGTGATAGACCAATAGCGCACAACTTGTTTAAGAGAACATCGTTATCAACGCGGTCAAACGCTTTCTTAAAGTCAAAGTACAGCACGTCAACCTTTATTCCATTATCCATATGATCCGAAATGGTATCAACCAGGGTTAAAAGGTTAGTCTCTACTGAAGGACGAGACCTAAAGCCATGCTGGGCATCACAGAGTAACGGCTTCAATTGTGGAGCTACGATTGTATTTATGATGGACTCAAATAACTTTGCTATCGAAGATAGAATAGCTATTGGTCTATAACCCTCAACGTTGCCCGTACAACTAGATTTAGGAATCGGCCTCACCCGTGTAATCTTCCATTTATTAGGGTACTCTCCGGTATCCAGGGCCAAGTTAAAAACGTAAAGAAGCGGCACTGCTAACCATTCTTTGCACCCTTTTAGAATAAACGCCGGAATAATAGTATTGTGGATAAATATAACATGAAAACCTAACATCTATAGAATCAAACGATAGCACTCATATAAAGGTAGGTAAGGTGAAAAAAAATATATATGTTCAACGTGTGGGACATTCAAATATGGCCATGTACACTTTTTTTGAAATAAAAAACACTCACTTTCTTATTTTCAGACCCCTAGCCAATAGCAATGCCTGTGTTAACAAAATACAAAAATATGTTTTGTCCCTTTCCCACTAATGCAAAGATGTGTCAGAAACTGGTTACGTAGCAAGAAAAATAATTCTTCCCTCGTAACTGCAGCATTGGTTTTGTAAGCGGTCGTACGTAACTAGTTTCGTAGGAAGAAAAAAACCTCTTTGTACGTAACTAAGTTTCGTAGCAAGAAAAACAATCCTTCACATGTAACTGGTTACGTAGAATGGTTTCGTCGGTGGCCGAAGGGGTCCAGTACACCGAAGAGACCCTGAAAAAGCTCTAAATGACATTCGGAAGGAAGGCAAGGGAACAAGAGATACTTACAGATTGTATCAGAAAACAGTATTACATCAGATGATGAAAAATACTGTCAAAGTTGATTATTTTTAGCGTTCCGTACCCAAAGGGTAAAAACGGGACCCTATTACTGAGACTTTGCTGTCCGTCCGTCCGTCCGTCTGTCACCTCACCAGGCTATATCTCAAGAACGGTGATAGCTAGACAATTGAAATTTTCACGGATGATGTATTTCTATTGCCGCTATAACAACAAATACTAAAAATAAAATGAAATAAACATTTAAGGGGGGCTCCCATACAACAAACTTACAGATATTGGTACGGAGTCCCACTCGCACTTGGCCGGTTTTTTAATTATTTACCGAATAAGAAATAAATATGATTATCCTCCATTGTTAAAAGGCAATATTAAACATATTTTTAAATCAATTGTACTTGTTTTATTTTCATAATTTAAATATTAACATATTGGTCGCAAACTGGCTTACTGGTGGTCGTAAACTGATGAAAGTGGTCGCAAACTGACGTTTTGGCTATATTATTACTTTATCAGCATTTTATAATAATTTATGGATTGGAGTATAATATTTCTGATTTCATATTCAAACTAGACTATATTTGGGACTAGTTTACATTAACGCATACTATGCTGTGTGTTGATAATATTTTTTTTTTCTCATCTGAAGTTGGCAACTCCGTTAACTGGTCGCAAACCAGCGCAATGACCCTACTAGTATGCCGAAACTCTTTAAATTCTTGTTAATATTTCCTAATTTTTCCGTCAACTTTCTCAACTTTTCGGGATCCAAGCACCTGTGCATCGTATTCATAATGTACTGTGCACAAATATTATTTTTCATCACATTTGCTGGTAAAAGATGGTATTAAATGCAGGTGTACTGAAGGACAAAGGCCTATATAGTTCCCGCGGGAGTTATAAATTGTTATATTTAACTCCCGAGAGAGTTACAATTTTAGTTTTAAAAATATAGTACGCACTCGTAGATTACTTCAGACTAAGGAGGTTTCAATCCAGCCAAGGTTTTTTGTTCCATCAACAAAACTTACCTACCAGCAAATTTTATTGTGTATTGAATTAATTCGGTATATGTAACTGCATTATATTTATGTTTTATAGTTATTTAAGTGTATTTTGCAATAATTTTATTAAATTTAATTTTGAATTATCGTTACAATCTGGCAGTATAGCCTGTCAAGTTTCTAAACTAAACGCAGTTCTTGGCATTATCTGTGGTAGACTACACAAAAAAAAGAAAAAAAGTTATAAAATTATTGTTTAGGTCATGTTTACGTACTATTCAGTTTTGTAGCAATATTACTGTTCGTATTTAAGTTTTATAATATTACGGTGTTAATTTTTGCTGCATTATATTGTTAATTGTTGTTTGTTTAATGATAGATGGTAAGATTCTGTGTATATTTTGTTTTCTGTTTTAAGCTGATGGCCGTTTTTATAGTAAATTTAAAAAATATATAGAGAAAAAAGTTGGTTGTCAATCGTTTAATGTTTATTTTTGTCTTATTTATTTGTTATTTCCTCCCAAATGTGATGAAAAATATTGTGTATATGGCGGGTAGTAAGGGGATTTATGGCGGGTAGTAAGGGGATTACAAACTCAGGACATTAAAAGACCTAATAGACCTTCGTTAGTAATCCCCTACTTACTACCCTTATGACACAATATACTTCTAACAAAGTGGGCTGCGACTTTAACCATGTCCATAGATTTTTTAACTATGTCTCAATAAACTTGCAAACCAAATCTTGCGGTTAGTGATGACTTATTGTGGGAGTGTCAAAGCCGTCAATAGGAATTGTAGACTAGACAGTTACTTAATCTGGTAGGTGCGTACGAATTATGCAAACTATATTTTATTATATTTAGATTTATACACTAGATTTCTGATATTACAATATTTAAACAGAAAAATGAATTTGATAACTAAGACATTGACACTGTGACATAATCAATAAAATATTTGTTTACGTTTTGTAACAAAAACATAAGAATTATCACTTAAAAATATCAATAAATTATAATTGACAATGCTCGAAGATGTGTTCAGGAAACACCGCCCTTGACCCGATACCCTTTTGTCGTATTTCATATTAAGTGACAAATTATAAAGTAAATAGTTGTGAATAAAACCTTCAAATTGCTGTTAAACACATACGCACACATAGGCGTGTCTAGTGGCCACGCGTGGCGTGATCGTAAACAGATTGGTCCAAATGTCACCGTTCATCCTACTTTATTTTGAGTCTTGTCATGTTCTATTTAAGAGTTGAGTTTGGACTGTGTTTATTAAGTAGAATGTAATCATAGCAAGGAGATGCTCAGCTGATCATCGATGACCGAATCCGGGTGCCGGTATCGAACCGCAGGTATGCGTCGTTTTGACATTAAGCGCATTAGATTGCCGGGAGAAATGTATATAAGATTTAGTCACAAGCGTTTGGCCATCAGTCGCACATCAGATTCTCATAGAAGAAGCAATCCAAACATTATCAAAAATGAAACTGGTGGGTTATCAAAATTAATTATAATCATTATAATATCGAGTGATGTGTTTTCAAATTGCAGTGTTGTTAAAATAATAGGACTTTCTGATTTCCTTGTCTTGTAAAGATTATAAATGTGTTGTGTGTGAAAATCTTTAAGCAACAACTTGCCATTGCCTTATCGCATTTTATGTCAGTGTGAAAGAAGGACTCCATACAAGTGTTTGTTTTGTCGGAAGTTTTTATAGATTTGGGAGTAATGTATTGTTTTTTGCTCAGGTTATCCTCGCCGTCGTCGCCCTCGCAGCAGTCGTCCTGGCGGCACCGCCCGGGGAAGTGCAAGTCATCAAAATCATCCGCTCCGACTTCGATCAGCAAGCTGATGGTGGATACAGTTTTGGGTAGGAATTTCTGTACATATTGATACTTGGATTTGGAGTACCTACTTTTGTTCCCATGAGGGAGAAGGTTCATGGGAGAGGCAGGTGTAATTATATGACAAGTGATTTGCTAAACTCATCTACTACTTACTTTATTGAACAGATTTTCGCCATACTGGTGCACCTATGATTAAGGTATTCAATTGTCTGTAGGAACGTTCTTTATTATTTGATAATTTAGGGCATTATTATACCCTAAATTACTAATGTTTATTGAAGTTTTAACTTTAAATAAACAGTATATAAACAGTTGGCTTCACAGCCAAATTTGAATAAACAGTAGTAATGCTTATCATGTATCTTATTTTAATTCCAGATAATGGTTACTTTTTAGTTTCAAATGATATATCGACTTAACCAATGGTTAGATTGGCTGAATGGACTCTGAAATATCATTAAATAAGTGTTTCGTTTTTTATTCGGAGCTACAGAACCCTAAAAGCAAGTTTTTCATAATTTCTTTTCCTTTCAGCCTTGAGACCGAAAATGGCATCCAGCAACAAGAGACTGGCGTGGTCAAGACCGTGAACGACGAGGAAAACAAGCCCCATGACGTGGTGGTCGTGCGCGGTTCCTACAGCTGGACCGACAACGACGGCAAGCTCCACACCGTCACCTACGTCGCCGACGAGAACGGCTTCCAGCCCGAGAGCGACGATATCCCCAAACCCGCCTCCCTGGCGTAAGCCAGCTTCAGTCAAGTCGAGCCAGTGAAGTCAGAATTTAGTTAAGCCATAACATCGTATGGGACGCGAGGCGCGGCATCCGCTCGCAATTCCTGGTTACTCTTTGTTATTTTGATGCCTACTGCCATATTTTTTACGTTTTTATTATTTTTGTTGAAAAGTACTGTGATTAAACTTGATTGAAAAGAACGAATTATACTTTTATTTAATTAATATAATATCTACCAATAGTGTTGTATGAAAGTTGAAACCTCGGCGGTGCTAGTAATATTTTGTTTGATGGATATATTTTTTGAAGAAAATTTCATCAATTATAAATTGAGAGAAAAATTTATGTCGTATTTAAATTAGCCTCTCATTTAGCGCCATTGTATGGCCAAGATGACCTCTTGGATGATGATGTAAAAAGTTAATTCCTTCTGACAATAATTTAATAAATAAATACTTTCAAACTTTGCCTATACAATGGGTACTAGACGATGATATACATCATGTATGCCTAGATAACATCCAAGACCCAGGAACGAAATATTCGAGTTCATCACACATATATTTGACCTTGCTGGGTTTCGAACCCAGGACAGTCGCCGCAGTAGGTAGGTTCACTACAAATTGAACCCAGAACTGTCAAAATATTCATTGAGACTGTTTTCCCGCTGAAGCGGACAGCCGTACAAAATAGATTAATCACGTTCCGTAGGTTCTAATAAAATTAATTTGTTATGATTTCGACGCGATAAATAAAATCATTTTATTCGTTTCGTTTATAAGGGAACGTGGGGCAAGGGCATGACAAGGTATGTCCATGTTATACAAGTTCTGAAAACAGCTCACCCACGCCGAGGTCTGGATTACCTACTCATAAATTGTCATTGTCATTAAATTATTAAAGAAGTTGTAAGCTCACGGTATAGTCATATAAAAAATGAAGCAACTGCTTGAAAACCATTTTTTTCTTGCATAGAACTGGGTAGCTTAACCCAGGCAGCAAACAGGCTGAAGAAGAGTTTATACAGCCATTATACTTAACTCTAATTTAAGCTGTATAAGTGGTCATGAAGCCTGTACATGCGCTACTTGGAAGTGGACAGAGCGCCCGTGTTAGCACTGAAAGCCGTTGTTGGAACCGCGGGCTCGAATCGCATCGATTCATTTGTCTTTTCGATGGATTTCTCAATTTTTCGCTTAAATATAATCATTTGGTTTACGCTAGCTGACGTTATTGTTAACTCAGGGTAAACTTTAAATACTTATCCAAAAACTATATTTTTTATTATTTCTAACACCATAACACGTAGTGTTGAGAAAACATAATACCTATAGACACTTCTGGGAAACGTAGGTAATGTCGGGAAAACGTTTATAAAACTTGAATTATAAATATAATGCACGATGCTAATAATTATTTATGAATAAAAATTATTAGTGCACAGCCATTTTCACATGCGTGTCAGTTCGTGCGTCTTTTAGTTGGTTCCTTTAAGTCTAAAGCACGGTTTAGATTACCTTAGTGTTTAGTAGAGTGCTTTAGTAGAAACGTGTAAACGCTACTCGATTAAGAAAAAATAAAAGCGAGTAGCGTTTACACGTTTCGTTCCGGGCTTAATAGGGACGGGTCGGGTGATCGGTACTTGTATTTGAAATTGAACTTGGCTCAAGTTCATGTTCCTAATTTAATGACAAAACCCGGAAAACTATTATTTTTAATGACTAAGTATACGGACTAGTTTAGAAAATATAAAAAAGGTGAAAGTAACGTCATGACGTCACCTTATGGAATAATTGACAGTTGCAACCTACAACAGGAACAGTGGTACAATTTCCATCTGAATCCGTCTTAGTAATAATTCAGCTGTATGATTTAACCGGCACACGAAGACAAGGAAGACCATCTTCTAGATGGTATGATGGAATAAAGAGAGTGGCGGGGCACAATTGGATCGATGTTGCCAAGGACAAAGACACTTGGAATTCTTTGGAGGAGGCTTTTACCCAGAAGGGGTCCATACTAAGATCATAGACTTATAAATATTATCTTAATGCAATCATATAATTTGAATTAATATTATGTTATTTATTATACCAATCGTAATCTAATGCATGAAATTTTAATTACTCATACTATTTTTTATTTTTCAACTGATTTAAATGAAACTATTTGATTGATATATTATTATTTGCAGAAATATTTATGTGTAATAACTTTTTGATAATAAATTAAAAGAGAGAATGCATTTATTAGGTTAATTAGATTGATTATGTTGAATATTATTTAATGTGTATGGAATTAAATAAAGCTTTATTATTATTTGTTTCTCATTTCCGAGTCACGGCCTCATATGTCCCGGTCTTTTGGAAGGCTTGCGTGGGGATATGGATCCAACACGTAGAGGCCCCTTGGAGAAATTTGCTGTTATTATTATTATTATGATTTAACACGTTCAATGCGAAGCTTCATTTTGCGAACTCGCTCTCAGTACGTTACAACCCATGAGAGTCCTGTATTGAACTTTCTCGCTGTGCGGTACAAGTCATTTACAGCCTGTAAGAAGGGTTTTATATTTTACCTAAAATCTTTTTACCAAATACATAATGAAATTTGATTATAACAATGTTTAGTCTAATAATGAGTCTACCTTATACTGCCTTCGCCGAAGTTGATGACCGTTCGTTGAGATTTTATAGACGAATTAATAAACAGGTCAGAATTGACTTGTAACGCACAGCCAGGGCTAGCACAGATGACAATGTCGATGATTTAGTAGTGATGGGAAAGATAAATCAAATAAATATATCGAAACTTTTTTTTTTAAATATTTGTTACAAAACGAGCTTTTCTAAGGTCCAGGTAACGATGTGATTATATTAAATGTTTTATCTCCTTATGCAAATAGCAAAAATGTCATAATAAATTTCTTTTGACCTATTTATAAGTACCAAATATCGTATAGCTTAAAATATTCTGCAAAAATATTACAGAGACCAAATAAAAAATATACTCTTTCAAACAAGAAAATAATTTATGCAATCGGGGAATATAGGGTAAATCGCCAATTACTGGCCATCTTTCAATAACTAGCCACCTCATACTAAAAAATAACTCTGTCTACTTACAAACTGAACTCATTTTAGTATAACGTGGACAGTTATTGAAGTTTGGCCAGTAATTAACACCTTATACTAAAATGTATTATGTTTGTAAGTGAACAGAGTTCATTTTTAGTATGAGGTGGCCAGTTATTGAACGGTGGCTAGTAATTAGCGATTTACCCTATATTAAAAAAAATCATATTTGATAAGATGAGAACCTGGATGACGATAAAAAAAAATTGTAAGTGACATTTGCTTTAAAAATTCTCAATTTTTTCGTTGATTTAGATTTCTGTTCGGTCACCAATGACCTCAGTCCTTGTGGACGGCCGGCAGGTTATCGATACGAAATGTTTGCACAGTTTTGACATTTGACAAGTACGGCTGGCTGTCGTAAGCAATGTATAAAAGATTTAGTCACGAACGATCAGGCATCAGTTGACCATTAGTTTTTCATCGTGCGGTAGCAAAACTTAACTTATCCAAAATGAAACTGGTGGGTTAACAAAATTAAATCATTAAATTATAAAAAAGTTGAGTGGAGTGGGAAGTGATGTGTTTGCAAAATTTATTGATTTCTGTAGCTTAAACCATAGAGTGTATTGCTTAAACAGCCCAATAAACAAATTGATTAGTGGTAAACATGGAAATTGTGCTGTGCGGGATGAAGGACGAATTTTAAACGACGCAATGCAATATATTATATTTTTAATCTGAATAATTAAAAACATTAGGACTACTGTCCGTGTCCAACACCTGCTTTATTTGAATTACCCAATGTGTTTTTTTTTTCATGAGTTTGTTTTATTTGTGCAGATTGTGCTCGCCGTTGTCGCCCTCGCCGCCGCCGCCCTGGCCGCGCCCGCAGAGGCTCCCGAGCCCATCAAAATCCTTAAATCTGATTTCAACCAGCAGCCCAATGGTGGATACGTTTATAGGTAAATACACGTTTCTTTACGATACAGTTATTAATCATGTTACTCTTGCATTTTGTAATGCAACTAGTGTGACTGCAGACGAGGGTGTCAAGAGTAACCTTTGCTACATTAGACTAAAATATTTCACTAACTTTCAGCTTCGAGACCGAAAACGGCATCCAAGAGAGTGAAACTGGCGAGCTGAAGACCGTGAACGATGAAGAGAACAAGCCCCATGACGTGGTCGTCGTGCGCGGCTCCTACAGCTGGACCGATAGTGAGGGCAAGCTCCACACCGTCAACTACGTCGCCGACGAGAACGGCTTCCAGCCCGAGAGCGAAGACATCCCCAAAGCCCCCGCTCAGGCCTAAGATGATTGCGCTGGTCACGTTGAGCCAGTGAAATTAGATTATTTAAGCCGTACTAACGTTGGAATACGAGGTGCGGCATCCGCTTCGCATTTCCCGGATACTCTTTGTTAGTTTGATGCTGACCGCCATATTTTTTTTACGTTTTTATTACTTTTGTTGACATGTACTGTGAATAAATATGAGTAAAGAGGACAACAACATTTTCATTTATCGGCGTCTAATACGCATAGCTAGTTAATCTCCGTCAAAAGCTTACTACTAAGTACTCTTGCGACGATTTTTAATAGCACTCGAGAGACAGAAAAAAAAACAATTTAATACCGCAGTATTACATTTGAAACGTGAGCAATGGCTATCCATTGCATGCCTCAACGACGTGATCAATCAGGTCTTTGCCAGTAAAAGAGTCACTTGGCGTCAAGACTGTCGATGAAGATGGCGGTAAGAGACCAGAATCTGGACATGATTCATGTCCTTATATGTTATAGATGTCCTGATTTTTTTTTATTGTGGTGGACGTCGTCCTTATAACATCCCTATAATAGAGCCTATAATGCCCCCATTATAGAGTGTAGCTGTAGAGTGAGAGTAGTACGGGGAGCTGGAGCTCTTATTTGCACCTCTAGTATAACTGTATCACGCGACACGCGACTCTTTGTCGCGCGACAAATACTTCCTGTCATTTTCCTTTCAATATCGTCCGAGCAAGACAGGCGATGCTGAGTTGTGCGAAAAGCGAAGTCGCGGCAAGATATGCTAGCCCTGCTGGGATTTGATGACAGCTACTTCAAGAAATAACCAGATTATTAGTTCTATAGATTATATATAGGAAAAAAGCACGAGTATGTCTTATTAACGATGGGGGCCTGGTGATCTGTAATATAAGTATTATTACTTAGTACGGACACCAGTCCCACAAACATCTTAGTTTGTAGCTGCTTCTTGAGGATACTATTTAGGTATACTTACTTACTTATTAGTCTTAAGATTGATGTTTGTGGAGAAAATAAAGAAATTATAATTATTATTATAGGTCTAGTGTACCTATGCGTTACGTGCAGAGATGGGATGGATGAGCGTCATTTTACACGGTGTCCTGTATCTTAAAAACATTTAAGCTTAAGTCAAAGACATTTAATAAAGCTAAAAAAGAGCCTATTATCTGGACCATTCTAAATAAGGTGATCCTTTGAGATATCAGTTTCGAGATATAATCGGACTATTCTGTGAGCTACATCGGTTACTCTGGTTATTCTGCGAATATCCTTGTTTCTGATTCTATCACGCAGAGAAACTCCGAGCATAGCCTTTTCTAAGTCTTTAAGTGGTGACCACGTGAAGGATAGCGCAGCGTGGGACTGCCCCCGACTAGGTGGACAGATTGCCTTGTTAGGGCCGCAGGGATTTGACGGATGCGGTCTGCACAGGATCGCACCTTGTGGTGAGCTATGGGATGGCTTATGTTCAGCAGTGGACGTCTGTGGCAGATGGATAGAATTGGACTATATATATATATATATTGGGACCTAGTTTCACTCTAAGTATTCTATTCCAGCGCGATAGATTTTTGTAATACGTAAGGAGCCTCTAGTCGTCTCGTACTAGTCACGTATAGCGGCAGGATCAAATACTTTTTTAACTATCGTAAGTTGTATAAAAAGCTGTAACTCATTTTACAATTAACGAGTCTTTACTATTTCTAATTAAAATAAATAAATAAAGGGTACTGTCATTTTTCATTCCGTCCCCAAAACAAGCTCACGCGGGCAGTTCTTCAGTTAGGTACTATGCGATTCGCTGGGTTTTGGTGTCTACCAATGGCAACGTGCCTTTCTCGTGTCTTACAATGGGTTCCTACAAAAGGTTCCAGGGTTGCTACAAAATAGGGATAGTTACTAATGTTGAATTCTGAAGCTTACTATAGTAATATGAATGAAAATAGTTCAATTCAATATGTTATGTTCAATTCAAGGGACTTTGGAATATAAGACTTCAAAGGTACGTAAAATTGAAGAGGTGTTTTTTAATAAAAAAAATGAAATTGTGTTAAGAATTATCATGCAATTAAAACGCACTTTTGCACGACCAAAATGGTAAGTTACTTATTTTCTCCGTACAAATACATACCCCCACCTAGAAACGACGTCACGTCCCATTTATACAGAGCGTTTTCAGCGCTCCTTATTAGGAATGTCCTTAGACTAGTCTACGTACTCGTATAAGTGAAATTCGCCCCATATAGACATTTGATCCTAATTAAAAATAGTATCGATTGACATCTTCAAAAAAAAAAAAAAGTCATCATGCCTATTAGTATTTTGTTGTCGTTTGTCAATTGGGTAACGAGAGCGACGAACTTACTACGCCAATGTCAAGTTCGTTAATAAAATAATGTGGCCGGTTATGCAATGCGTGGAGTGCTAACAAATTGCGCCAACAGTATATCTATTAGCGTATTCAGATCTGTGTATCTGCTCAATGACTGCGCAATGTTTAATAAAGTTAATGAGTATCGATTGAATTAACTAAATAGAAATAAACATTATTTCAATGTGCGCATTTATAATTCTTGGTAAGTATGATGCAATTATTAGAAGGAAAAATAGGTACCTATAAATAAACAAAGTCCTCAAAACTATCCAAAATGACAGACATTACAAGAGTAAAGAAGTGCAAAAAAATACATAATAATCAAAACAAGTGCGAGTCCGACTCGCGCATGAAGGGTTCCGTACCATAAAACACGTTTGTTGCGTCGGAGCCCCCCTTAAATACTGATTTTAGTTTATTTTTAGTATTTGTTGTTATAGCGGCAATAGAAATACATCATCTGTGAGAATTTCAACTGTCTAGCTATAACCGTTCTTGAGATACAGCCTGGTGACAGACGGACGGACGGACGGACGGACAGCGAAGTCTCAGTAATCGGGTCCCGTTTTTACTCTTTAGGTACGGAACCCTAATGATATAATATTATTTATATAAGCTTTATTTCTAATTTCATGGACTTCCCATTACTCGGTAGGTATATGCTAAAAATATGCTAATGAAAAAAGAAAATCCACCCTACTACACCATAATATTCAGAAATACAGTCCGTAAGCTCTTAGATTGCGATTCGGGTTTGGGTGAAAACTGTGAGGTACGTATCTGTATCGCGTAAGAGCGAGCGAGACAGGTATAAAACGCGAATGGCATTCTGACAGCGCACGCACTGTTTGTTTGTTTCCGGTAGGTATTCTAATTGGTTACATTGTGTTCGGATTTGTGCATGTGATTGTCAATGCCCGTAGTCCTTGTGCTCGGTAGGTGATGATATGAAATGTTTGCGCAGTTTTGACATTTGACTGTCGTAAGCAATGTAGTATAAAAGATTTAGTCACGAATGGTCAGGCATCAGTTGACCATTAGTATTTCGTCGTGCGGTGGCAAAAACGTAACTTATCAAAAATGAAACTGGTAGGTTACCAAAAATAAATCATCAAAATAAAAACTAATAAAATTTTAGTGTAAAAAGTAGGAATTTCTGATTTCCGTTGCTTGAAAAATCACTTTCAAGGTACGGAAATCTATTGTGTCGTTTGGGATTAATTTTCATCAGTGATAATAATATCGTATTGTAATTAAAAGCCTTGATGCTACTAGCCAATAGATTTATAAATTACTTGTTTCAAATTATCGCGAATGTTTCTGATAAATAGGTACCTACATTTACTATTTTTTGTGCAGATTGTGCTCGCCGTTGTCGCCCTCGCCGCCGCTGCCCTGGCCGCGCCCGCAGAGGCTCCCGAGCCCATCAAAATCCTTAAATCTGATTTCAACCAGCAGCCCAATGGTGGATACGTTTATAGGTAAATACACGTTTCTTTACGATACAGTTATTAATCATGTTACTCTTGCATTTTATAATGCAACTAGTGTGACTCCAGACGAGGGTGTCAAGAGTAACCTTTGCTACATTAGACTAAAATATTTCACTAACTTTCAGCTTCGAGACCGAAAACGGCATCCAAGAGAGTGAAACTGGCGAGCTGAAGACCGTGAACGATGAAGAGAACAAGCCCCATGACGTGGTCGTCGTGCGGGGCTCCTACAGCTGGACCGATAGAGAGGGCAAGCTCCACACCGTCAACTACGTCGCCGACGAGAACGGCTTCCAGCCCGAGAGCGAAGACATCCCCAAAACCCCCGCTCAGGCCTAAGCCATTGCTTGCTCTAGTCACGATACGCCAGCAAAGTCAGATTACTTAAGGCATAAAAACATCTTCGGGACGCGAGGCCCGGCATCAGCTTCGCATTTCCCGATTCCAATTTTATTTTTGTTAGTTTGATGCTGACTGCCATATTTTTTTACGTTTTTATTATTAAAGTTGACTTGTGATACGACTAATAAATGTATAATAAAAAAAATGATGTATTTTATTTAACGACAGCAGTATATTGTAATCTTTACTATAATAAAATTCTCAAATAGCATTGAGAATTGGGTTTCCAAGGAGACGCGTCCCCTCCTCCCGCCGAAACGGCTAAACGGATTTTAACCAATTTGGTACAGGGATTAGATGGACATCCAAAATTAGTTACAGTGTATAGGATATTCTTTACACGACCACGGTAAATAAAAAGATTTAAAGTTGAGGGCATCTTCTACTCGTAGTACTGTATCATTTGTGAAGTAAACTTATTGTAATAGAATAAAAAACATTATGCGGTCTCAAATAGTCAATCGACTACTGGATCTATTCAATTACTCGTATACAAACAACATTTTAGTGTATAGATATTTATGCTGTTAAATGTAAATAATCATATGCTTGACCAAGGCTTGACCCAGTAAAGTCGAGAAAAAACCTAGGAACTATGGCGTGTACTTAAAAATGGAGTATACGAGAATATGTCCTATAATATAATTTTATTACGAATGAACCGATTTTTACATGACATGTTCACTACGTTTTGTTTACTGTTTTATTCAGATAGTAGCTGCGCTCCCCGGTGTTACCCGTTTATCCCACAGGAACACTCTACCAGCCTCTACCGCCTTCCTAATACCATTGTGATTGATCAGTGTGATCCCGATATAAAACTTAAGGCTAGAGACTTGTTTTGTTAATTGTCTATTTGGTGCGAGTTTGTAATGGATTTATTATGTTGTCACCAAAGGGTTGTGTTGTGTTTTAAAGAGAAATAGAAATTTTGATCCGTCATGTCGCGTTTCAATAATAAACACACTAACGCAAGAAACTGGGCGACAAGAGTTTTCTAGTCTATATTTTATAAGATACAAAAATTAAAATTATTTAATTGTTGAGCAGGGAATTTAATACTAATTTCGTTTTTCTAACATACGCTAAAACGATGATCCCATTTCCAGAGAGACCCTGCTTGTTTCGCAGATTCGCACAAAAATGTTGCGCCACTTGGCAACTTTTCGCTATTATGGCTCCGCTACTTAAGGGGGGATGTAGGAGGGATGCTCTCGTTAGCGGTTTGTACTCTAACACAGAGTCCGACTCACAGGTAGTGAGGCCCAACCAGCCCTGATACAGTCCAAGTCATGCTTAATAAAAGGGAAGCACGTGTGGTGCTGCATCCGTTTCGCATTTCCCGTTCCGTTTCCGTTTTTACGTTGACATGTGATAGGTATGATGAGTAAATTTGATTGAATAATATAATATATTTTATTTAACGACAGTAGTGAAGTATAAACTGTACTATTTGTGAAGTAAACTTATTGTTATTTCCACTTAATATCCAGTTCACTTACCACTCATTGGACCAAGATGGTAGAACACCGGTAATTGGATACCAAAATCGGTTTTATACTGAAACTACAGTCTGACCAAAAACAGTAGAAATTAAAAAGTGGCAATACTGTAGTGTCGTCCCCGTTTTCTTAAATTAATTAGAATCTTTTTGGTCAGACTGTAGATAATCATTTCAAAACATATTTCACAACAAAATGCCCCTAGAACACAAATCCAAAACTACGAATAGATATCGTTTACACTGGTGTATTTTCAGGATTGTAGATTTTTCAGGGATTTCGACTAACTAGCAAACTAATTCAAGCTCAAGTCTGTTGACGAAACTATGACTGTGCTGGTTACGGAAGCGGTTGTCACAACTTGATCTAGTCAATATATTTACGACTAATTCGAAGAATGCTGGAGATATCTGGTCGCTAACGCGCCTGAAAAGTTGATAGAGGCGTTGAATGTACGCTTCATTACGTCAGTAAAAAGTGTGTTGTTGGCGGTGGTAAATTCTAAATCCTTAATTACTGTGTTTAAATCCTTTGCGAGTTAACAATAGTAGGTATATTTCTACATTCATCTCATAAGTATGCCCAAAGTTACTCAAAAGGCAATGGAGCGAGCTATGCTATGCTGCAGTCTCCTTGCGTGATCGAATCAAAAATAAGGAGATCCGCAAGAGAAGAAAGGTTGTAGATACATCTCAGACGCCTCAGAGAGTGTCCAAACTAAGTGGCAATGGGGGGGGCCCATTGCTTGTGTAACCGATGGCCGTGGAAACTCCCAGCATGACTTTGACGCCAAAAAATATCTAGGTACTCTAAAGTCAAAACATGGTCTGACATGCTCTTGGCTGGGTTTTTAAGACAATTAATCTTTATAAATCGTACAACATTTTGCCTTTTGTACGAAATCCTTAAAAACTGGTATAATTAACCGTTTTAATCTACATATACAACGTGTCCCAAAATTCAACGATAAGCGGGCACCAAAAGATGGATCTGGTCATGATACCTCGAGAAAAAAAAAGAAAAAAAATATATCTCAATCCCTTTAGAAATTATAAAAAAAAAATGAAATTCTTAAAATATCGACACCCCTAATGGTACTTTTAAGGACCATGCCTACAATTTTTGGAATATTTCAAATTTTTTTTTTGTATCGGCAACCTAAGTAGCCCTGCTATCTACCACAGCCCTTAAAAATATCAGAATACATGTAGTTTTAACACAAATAATAATCAAGTTTATTTTTACCTCAAAAATTGTTATTGATTTTTTCTTTCAGTCCACTTTCAATCATCATGGTGCATAAAAAAAGTATGGACACTACTATGGCAAGTGTTTTTAAAAGTTGACGCAACTAACCAAGATTCCAAAATGGTAAGATACTCTTGGAAAACAAGCCCCGAAAAAAAAAACAGCTATTTTTAAACAAGAACCAACATTTTTTTATGTTGATAGTAATCACTTTTACGTGCTACCACTAACCCGTCCCGAACTCAGACTTGAACTATGCTGCTGCAGAGACACTCTGAGGCACCCTCTGGGTGGAAAGGCTAGCCTCCAGGAGCGGGTCACCGGCCCTCTGCCTATCCGCAACCCATCATCGGCCACTTCCGAAGTGAACTAAGACAAAGACTAGCAAAGCAATCTAACCTATGCCCACCCCAAGTGCTGCCCATAACTTGCAAAGTCTGATCTAGGCGAGATGGGTACCTAAGAGTGCACACCAAGACAATGACAGCATCTGCCCTGTCTTTGCGCTCCCGTACCAAGGCCTCCTTCTGTGCGATAACAGACTCACAGAAGGAGGCCACCACCTCCCACGATCTCTCGCTCCTCAGTATGGCCGCTACGACGCTGTCGAGCGAGAGATCCCCCACTCCAAGGGCGCCCACCATAGTACGGCGTTCACCAACCCAGTGAATTTTTTGTGTGAACACCTTTAGGATGTGCTGGGCGGTGTCATCCGGGTCGCCGCTCGCGGTACACCGGGCTGGTTTCCCTGCCGATTTGATGCAGGTAATGATCGAAACACACGTGTCCGGTCATTACCTGCGCCAGTCGGAAGCCAATGCTCGCATGAACCCTCTCCAACCAGTGGTCGAACGATGGGAGGAGTGCCCCTATGGTGCGGGCTTCATAGGGGGAGTCCTCCAGGTCGTTCCTCCACCGGTCCCTCATCCGGCGGCGCTGCGCCTGTCGGCGCTCCTCACGCAGCTCTTCGGAAGCGGGGAACTCATTAAGGGCTCTGCTCTCACCCGCTCCCTATGCGTCTCCGCGAGCCCCTGGGCATCCAGCTCGCAGGGCGTGGTGCCCGCCAAAGCGCCCACTGCCACAGTACTTTGGGTGGGCATAGGTTAGCCTGCTTTGCTAGTCTTTCTTTTAGTCCACTTTTGGAGTGGCCGATGATGGGATGCGGATAGACAGAGGGCTGGTGACCCGCTCCTGGAGGCTAGCCTTTCCACCCAGAGGGTGCCTCAGCGTGTCTCTGCAGCAGCATAGTTCAAGTCTGAGTTCGGGACGGGTTAGTGGTAGCACGTAAAAGTAAGTACTATCAACATTAAAAAAATGTCGGTTCTTGTTTAAAAATAGCTGTTCTTTTTTCGGCGCTAGTTTTCCTAGAGTATCCTACCATTTTAGAATCTTGGTTAGTTGCGTCAACTTTTTAAAACACTTGCCATAGTAGTGTCATTACTTTTTTTATGTACCATGATGAGTGAAAGTGGACTAAAAGAAAAAATCATTCAAACATTTTGGGATAAAAATAATTTTGATTATTTTTTGTGTTAAAACTACATGTATTCTGATATTTTTAAGGGCTGTGGTGGATAGCAGTGCTACTTAGGTTGCCGATACAAAAAAAATATCTGAAATATTTCAAAAGTTGTAGACATGGTCGTTAAAAATACCATTAGGGGTGTCGATATTTTAAGAATTTCATTTTTTTTAAATAATTTCTAAAGGGATTGAACTTAATTTTTTTTCTTTTTTTTTCTCGAGGTATTATGACCAGATCCATCCTCTGGTGCCCGCTTATCGTTGAATTTTGGGACACGTTGTATAAAAGAAGAAGTCCTGACTGACTCATCAACGCACAGCCGAAACTACTAATGTTAGAGAGTTGATTTTTGCTCAGTAGGTTACTTTTATAACGTGGGCTAGGGATAAGAAGGGATTTTTGGAAATAACTCCCCTAAGAGGGTTAAAAAGGGGATGAATTTTTTTTATGCTAGGAACTTGAAACTTTGCAAAAAGGTATTAAAATAAAATATAAGAAAAATAATTTCAGCATTTTTGAAAATTCATTTCCTAAGGTGGTAAAAAAGGGGTTGAAAGCTTGTATGGAGTTCAAACCTTTTTCTGAGCGCGGGACTTTAAACTTTGTATTAGTGCATATAATTAGAATACGAAAAAAGCAATTTCATCGTTTTTGAAAATTCAGCCCTGAAGGTGGTGAAAAGGGGGTAGAAAGTTTGTATGGAGATCAAACCTTTTTTTGAGCGCCGGACTTGAAACTTTATATAAAGGCATTTAATTATAATACAAGAAAAATAATTTCAGCGTTTTTGAAAATTCATCCCCTAAGGCGGTGAAAAAGGGGTTGAAAGTTTGTATGGACATCAAACCTTTTTTTGAGCGCCGTACTTGAAACTTTGTATAAAGGTATATAATTAGAATAAAAAAAAAGTGATGTCAGCGTTTTTGAAAATTCAACCCCTAAGGCAGTAAAAGGGGGGTTGATAGTTTGTATTGAGACCAAAATTTTTTTGAGCGCGAGACTTGAAGCTTTGTGGCATATTATAAGAATATAAGAAAAGCGATTTCAGCTTTTTTGAAAATTCAGCCCAGAAGGTGGTGGAAAAGGGGTTGAAAATTTGTTTGAAGATCAAAAATTTTTTTGAGTAGGGGCTTGAAACCTGATTTCGTAATGATTCCGCGAAATTAGAGCAATTTAGCCGAAAAAAAAACTAAAAAGAGGCCAAGAGCGAGTCGAACTCGCGTACGAAGTTCGGTACCATAAAAGGGGTTGAAAATTTGTTTGAAGATCAAACATTTTTTTGAGTGGGGGCTTGAGACCTGATTTCATAATGATTCCGCGTAATTAGAGCAATTTAGCTTAAATTGAAAAATGAAAGAAAAAACAATCAATTTTGTTGTATGGGAGCAGCACTTCAATATTTATTATTTGTTGAATAACAGTAACCAACATCAAAATCCACTTGACTTAAATCTCATACAACTTGCAAAAAAAGAAAAGTAATTTCAACATTGCTTCGATCTGAAAATAATACAAAAAAGATGTAAAATGTTCAAGATAAGATTCCACGCGGAAGAAGTCGCGGGCAACACAGCTAGTTGCCTATATAAACGATCTTCATTACTGAGTAAAAACCGGCCAAGTGCGAGTCGGACTCGCGCACCGAGGGTTCCGTACAAACACTTTCCATCCCTAAGTGGTTAAGTTAAGTTTGCACCTGGTATGTATAGCGCCCCATATAAATTAGGTGCAAAGTTAGGTATTAAAAAAAAAATTATGGTTTTCGTAATTATTCCTTTATCTATGCTATAAGACGTTGCTTCGTACCAAATTTCAAGATTCTGAGTTCACGGGAAGCACCCTGTAGGTTTTGATTCCCTTGCAAGTGTCGAAAATTTGCGGCATAAACGGCTGTATCTTTTGATTGCGTTGGCTTAGAAGTTTGATTTTTTCACAGCTTCAAGGGACAGTAGACTTGAGTAATTGATATAAATTTCAGCTTCATACCTCCACGCGTTCCTGAGAAAAAGGGTCTTGACAGACGGACGGACGGACAGACGGACAACAAAGTGATCCTATAAGGGTTCCGTTTTTTCCTTTTGAGGTACGGAACCCTAAAAACGACATTTTTAACTTCAATCGAGTTTATTTACAGTATCACATGTCAATGTAAAGTAATAAAAAGGTAATAAAATATGGCAGGCAGAATCACAACAATAACAAAAAGTACAAGGTAAATGCAAGGCGGATGCCGCACCTCGCATCCCAGCGATGTTCTTCGCTGACCAGACCAGAATCTGACTTCGCTGGCTTAACGTGACTAAAGCAAGCAATGGCTTAGGCCTGAGCGGGGGCTTTGGGGATGTCGTCGCTCTCGGGCTGGAAGCCGTTCTCGTCGGCGACGTAGTTGACGGTGTGGAGCTTGCCCTCTTTGTCGGTCCAGCTGTAGGAGCCGCGCACGACGACCACGTCATGGGGCTTGTTTTCTTCATCGTTCACTGTCTTGAGCTCCCCAGTTTCACTCTCTTTGATGCCATTTTCGGTCTCGAAGCTGAAAGTTAGTTAAAAGTTTAGTCTAATATAGATCAAGTTCTCTGTTCAAGACATGTGGTGTCTACGGTTTTTACTATTGTCTGTATGATATCAAAATGGAGTAAAGGTATTGAAATTAATACTTGTATGCCGATGAAAAACGTACCTATAAACGTATCCACCATTGGGCTGCTGGTCGAAATCAGATTTAAGGATTTTGATGGGCTCCTGGTCTGCGGGCGCGGCCAGGGCGGCGGCCACGAGGGCGACAACGGCGAGCACAATCTGCACAAAATCATTAATATAAAATCTCGTGCATTTAAATAAAACGCCTGTTTACTTAGCTGCAGTCCAATTGATTTGATGTTTCACTAATACTTAATGTCTCATTCATAATTGATTACTGTAACCTCGAATCAAAAACGAGTACCAAATATTATTTTCCTCATACGGTGATTTTTAAAAATCTTATTAAAAATATCTCTTATCAAATATTTGAAATGCAAAATCCAGAAGTTAGCACCTTGTCTTTTTTTAACTGCCCATGGTACCAAGTAATGAATCAGGGCATTAACTTCAATTGAAGCTGTAATATTTTTCGAAATTTATTTTTGTTAACCCACCAGTTTCATTGTGATGATTTGTTTATGTTTCTTCTCTTCGATGTGAAACTGATGACAGACTGATGTCTAACAGCTCGTGACTAAATCTTTTATACATTTGTCGGCGGTCTAATGTAAATGTCAAAACAGCGCAAACATTTATTGATACCGCAAGGACTAAGGTCATGTGATGATCGATTGCGCATTACGGTAGTTTACATCTCGGAGTAAAAAAATATTTCACTAATATTATAATAGCGAAAGTTCGTCTGCTACTCGTACGTGGTGGACGGATTTGCATGAAATTGAACAGAGATTGTTTATTTATTTTTATTAAGGCAGTAACGTCTGCTAACGTAAACTAAAATGTTTACAAATGACCCCAAGGCATCCACCCTAAGGCATGTCGAAGCAACTGGTTGAAAAATTCAATGGCTCTGACATCTGATTTGGTGGTCCAATTGGGAGGACGCCAGTGTTGGCCCGGAAAGCCGTTGGAAACGAAGGTTCGAATCCTGTCCGAATCATTAAATTTTTCAATTTTCGCTTCATTTGTAAACATTTTAGAGATTGTTTATACCCTAACTTTATTTCCAAAAAAAAAAACACGGTTCCCATAGGATAGTGATATGTTTTAACGCGAGCGAAGTCGCGGGCAAAAGCTTTATAATACAATAGCACATTAAGTACATACCTAGGGCGGTGAATAAGCGAATATCACAGATCGCAGGTGTTTGTGGCCCGAAACGAAGGTGAGGGCCATAAATATACAACAAAAACAACAAACAACAATAAAATCCACTTTATTGCACACCTCAAATACACAGGGATACAAAACATGAGAGATATACAGTAAAAAATAAACAGAGGTTAACAACAGGCGGTCTTATCGCTAACAAGGGACCTCTTCCAGACAAACTTTATACGATCTGGGGTTTTATTAATTACCGCCTGTGTTTTGTCTAAAGTTGCCTTGCTGTGGCCAGGAAGTGAGGTTTCCTCCTCTTTCCTTCTTCGCCTTGTAGCGGGCGGGCAGTCAATTCCACTTACAGCCTAGGGTGACGTCAATATAAAAATGAACCTTGTTTTGCTACACATATATCCAAAATCATCCAGTTAGACTTTATTTTGTTCTTGGCCATAACTACTTCGGACTATTTTACATAAAAATAATCGCGAACCGATTTTAAACTCGTCGAGCGATATTAGACTTCTATGACATAAGAAAACCCGTTTCGATGTAGGTATTTCTATTTTAATACTTCGGATTACTTGCAGAGGAAAAGAAAACAATACAATACAATACAATACAAGTACTCTTTATTGCACACCTAATAAAACATACAGGAGAAATACAATGCAAGAAATCATAATTAGAGGTAAACAACAGGCAGGGCCATATCTCTCTTAAAACGATTATTTGAAGAGAGATATGGCTCGAGAAATCGAAATTATATAAAACAGGCTCACGTCTCGCTTAGCTATATTGACCATTACTTCAGAGCACATTGATGTAGTAGACTATAGATGGCAAGATCCAAGATACATGTCATTAGAAACGTTGAATTTGGCTTCTTTGACTTTGATCGATCGCGACAAGATTCAATCAAATAACACGACATTTGCATCAATTTACATATGATTTGCGATCATCATTAGACACGGGTGCGGATTTATTAATTACTAGCTTATGCCCGTGATTTAATAACTAGAACTTCCCGGTACAAAGTCTATTACCCTTTGACCTTCCCCGGGACTCACTATCTCTTTACCATCATATCAGCCGATAGAGGTCCACTGCTGCCTGGCCTCTCGCAAAGTTCTCCACAATGATCTTTCGTGCGCCGTCCTCATCCTATTCTTTCCCGCGATCCTGACCAGGTCGTCGGCCCACCTTGTTGGGGGCCTTCCCACGCTGCGTTTGTCGGTACGCGGTCGCCACTCAAGAACCTTTCTGCCCCAACGGCTATCGGTTCTATGAGCAATGTGCCCCGCCCACTGCCACTTAAGTTTGATGATTATCTGAGCTATATCTACAATCTTTGTTCTCTTGTGAATCTCCTCATCAATACAAAATTTCAGTAAAATCGGGACCGGTAGCATACAGATAGATGCTTTCTTATTTATAATATTAGTAGGCATCATCAAGACGGGCTCACTAAGCACCGCGATCCACGATAAATATTTAGCACCAAGGTGCTCGGCTCCGCCTTCTGCCTTTGTTCAGGTAAATTCGGTGCGCGTTTTTAGTTACTGTAAAGTCTGGTTACTTCAGCTCTAAGGCGCAATATAGCGCACCCACTTAAAACCAGACGAATTTTAATTAAACCAACCCACTTCACGTTAAATTGCAAGGTATTTCATTATTGGTTCTTCTTTACTATAGCAATAGGGGTCTTAATCACGTTCAAAAAGTGTTTGTTCAATTACTCGAAGGGATTCTCCTCGAGACCATAAAAGTAACATCACGTTCGAAACGTGGAGTTAATTAAATAAACAGTTTTTGAACGCGATTAAGTCCTGTTTTCTTATAAAGACTGACCAGAAATATATGAGGTTGCGCCATATTGCGGAATTTCACTAGAACTAATTTCTTACAATGGCAATGATTTTATGATGGTTTGTCAACAATGTCAATGTCATTCGTAGTGATTTCTTTATAAGACAAATATTTAAAAATATCCAAAGTAAATGCCGAAAACCATTTACAGTCATGAACGTATTATAAATAAAGTGTACACATGTGTACTATACGAAAAACAGTCAGAAAAAGACTGCATTTTATTAAATAAAATTACGAGGTTAATGTAGTAGAACTGACAGGTATTTAAACTAATGTCATAGTGAGGTTGCGATTGTTTGCAAAATTGTTGCCATATAAGTCTTATAAATAACGCCCTCTTGACAATCCTCATATATTTCTGGTCAGGCTTTAATAATGTGTGAAAAACGTGTAAGTTCAAATCAATATATCTAACTAACTATTGTGGCGCAGTAACCCAAAGAGGATCTTGGCCTCTGAAACAAGAGAGGTCCCGATCCTGTGCTACATCTTGCCAGTCATCGGCTTGAAGCTGTATCAATATATCAGAATATTTAAATTTTATTATGTCGGCGATCATCGTACGAAAGTCCTGTTAAGTTTTTTCACTCTACTTCTGCAAAGAATCTCATCATGCCTATTAGTATTTTGTTGTCGTTTGTCAATTGGGTAACGAGAGCGACGAACTTACTACGCCAATGTCAAGTTCGTTAATAAAATAATGTGGCCGGTTATGCAATGCGTGGAGTGCTAACAAATTGCGCCAACAGTATATCTATTAGCGTATTCAGATCTGTGTATCTGCTCAATGACTGCGCAATGTTTAATAAAGTTAATGAGTATCGATTGAATTAACTAAATAGAAATAAACATTATTTCAATGTGCGCATTTATAATTCTTGGTAAGTATGATGCAATTATTAGAAGGAAAAATAGGTACCTATAAATAAACAAAGTCCTCAAAACTATCCAAAATGACAGACATTACAAGAGTAAAGAAGTGCAAAAAAATACATAATAATCAAAACAAGTGCGAGTCCGACTCGCGCATGAAGGGTTCCGTACCATAAAACACGTTTGTTGCGTCGGAGCCCCCCTTAAATACTGATTTTAGTTTATTTTTAGTATTTGTTGTTATAGCGGCAATAGAAATACATCATCTGTGAGAATTTCAACTGTCTAGCTATAACCGTTCTTGAGATACAGCCTGGTGACAGACGGACGGACGGACGGACGGACAGCGAAGTCTCAGTAATCGGGTCCCGTTTTTACTCTTTAGGTACGGAACCCTAATGATATAATATTATTTATATAAGCTTTATTTCTAATTTCATGGACTTCCCATTACTCGGTAGGTATATGCTAAAAATATGCTAATGAAAAAAGAAAATCCACCCTACTACACCATAATATTCAGAAATACAGTCCGTAAGCTCTTAGATTGCGATTCGGGTTTGGGTGAAAACTGTGAGGTACGTATCTGTATCGCGTAAGAGCGAGCGAGACAGGTATAAAACGCGAATGGCATTCTGACAGCGCACGCACTGTTTGTTTGTTTCCGGTAGGTATTCTAATTGGTTACATTGTGTTCGGATTTGTGCATGTGATTGTCAATGCCCGTAGTCCTTGTGCTCGGTAGGTGATGATATGAAATGTTTGCGCAGTTTTGACATTTGACTGTCGTAAGCAATGTAGTATAAAAGATTTAGTCACGAATGGTCAGGCATCAGTTGACCATTAGTATTTCGTCGTGCGGTGGCAAAAACGTAACTTATCAAAAATGAAACTGGTAGGTTACCAAAAATAAATCATCAAAATAAAAACTAATAAAATTTTAGTGTAAAAAGTAGGAATTTCTGATTTCCGTTGCTTGAAAAATCACTTTCAAGGTACGGAAATCTATTGTGTCGTTTGGGATTAATTTTCATCAGTGATAATAATATCGTATTGTAATTAAAAGCCTTGATGCTACTAGCCAATAGATTTATAAATTACTTGTTTCAAATTATCGCGAATGTTTCTGATAAATAGGTACCTACATTTACTGTTTTTTGTGCAGATTGTGCTCGCCGTTGTCGCCCTCGCCGCCGCTGCCCTGGCCGCGCCCGCAGAGGCTCCCGAGCCCATCAAAATCCTTAAATCTGATTTCAACCAGCAGCCCAATGGTGGATACGTTTATAGGTAAATACACGTTTCTTTACGATACAGTTATTAATCATGTTACTCTTGCATTTTATAATGCAACTAGTGTGACTCCAGACGAGGGTGTCAAGAGTAACCTTTGCTACATTAGACTAAAATATTTCACTAACTTTCAGCTTCGAGACCGAAAACGGCATCCAAGAGAGTGAAACTGGCGAGCTGAAGACCGTGAACGATGAAGAGAACAAGCCCCATGACGTGGTCGTCGTGCGGGGCTCCTACAGCTGGACCGATAGAGAGGGCAAGCTCCACACCGTCAACTACGTCGCCGACGAGAACGGCTTCCAGCCCGAGAGCGAAGACATCCCCAAAACCCCCGCTCAGGCCTAAGCCATTGCTTGCTCTAGTCACGATACGCCAGCAAAGTCAGATTACTTAAGGCATAAAAACATCTTCGGGACGCGAGGCCCGGCATCAGCTTCGCATTTCCCGATTCCAATTTTATTTTTGTTAGTTTGATGCTGACTGCCATATTTTTTTACGTTTTTATTATTAAAGTTGACTTGTGATACGACTAATAAATGTATAATAAAAAAAATGATGTATTTTATTTAACGACAGCAGTATATTGTAATCTTTACTATAATAAAATTCTCAAATAGCATTGAGAATTGGGTTTCCAAGGAGACGCGTCCCCTCCTCCCGCCGAAACGGCTAAACGGATTTTAACCAATTTGGTACAGGGATTAGATGGACATCCAAAATTAGTTACAGTGTATAGGATATTCTTTACACGACCACGGTAAATAAAAAGATTTAAAGTTGAGGGCATCTTCTACTCGTAGTACTGTATCATTTGTGAAGTAAACTTATTGTAATAGAATAAAAAACATTATGCGGTCTCAAATAGTCAATCGACTACTGGATCTATTCAATTACTCGTATACAAACAACATTTTAGTGTATAGATATTTATGCTGTTAAATGTAAATAATCATATGCTTGACCAAGGCTTGACCCAGTAAAGTCGAGAAAAAACCTAGGAACTATGGCGTGTACTTAAAAATGGAGTATACGAGAATATGTCCTATAATATAATTTTATTACGAATGAACCGATTTTTACATGACATGTTCACTACGTTTTGTTTACTGTTTTATTCAGATAGTAGCTGCGCTCCCCGGTGTTACCCGTTTATCCCACAGGAACACTCTACCAGCCTCTACCGCCTTCCTAATACCATTGTGATTGATCAGTGTGATCCCGATATAAAACTTAAGGCTAGAGACTTGTTTTGTTAATTGTCTATTTGGTGCGAGTTTGTAATGGATTTATTATGTTGTCACCAAAGGGTTGTGTTGTGTTTTAAAGAGAAATAGAAATTTTGATCCGTCATGTCGCGTTTCAATAATAAACACACTAACGCAAGAAACTGGGCGACAAGAGTTTTCTAGTCTATATTTTATAAGATACAAAAATTAAAATTATTTAATTGTTGAGCAGGGAATTTAATACTAATTTCGTTTTTCTAACATACGCTAAAACGATGATCCCATTTCCAGAGAGACCCTGCTTGTTTCGCAGATTCGCACAAAAATGTTGCGCCACTTGGCAACTTTTCGCTATTATGGCTCCGCTACTTAAGGGGGGATGTAGGAGGGATGCTCTCGTTAGCGGTTTGTACTCTAACACAGAGTCCGACTCACAGGTAGTGAGGCCCAACCAGCCCTGATACAGTCCAAGTCATGCTTAATAAAAGGGAAGCACGTGTGGTGCTGCATCCGTTTCGCATTTCCCGTTCCGTTTCCGTTTTTACGTTGACATGTGATAGGTATGATGAGTAAATTTGATTGAATAATATAATATATTTTATTTAACGACAGTAGTGAAGTATAAACTGTACTATTTGTGAAGTAAACTTATTGTTATTTCCACTTAATATCCAGTTCACTTACCACTCATTGGACCAAGATGGTAGAACACCGGTAATTGGATACCAAAATCGGTTTTATACTGAAACTACAGTCTGACCAAAAACAGTAGAAATTAAAAAGTGGCAATACTGTAGTGTCGTCCCCGTTTTCTTAAATTAATTAGAATCTTTTTGGTCAGACTGTAGATAATCATTTCAAAACATATTTCACAACAAAATGCCCCTAGAACACAAATCCAAAACTACGAATAGATATCGTTTACACTGGTGTATTTTCAGGATTGTAGATTTTTCAGGGATTTCGACTAACTAGCAAACTAATTCAAGCTCAAGTCTGTTGACGAAACTATGACTGTGCTGGTTACGGAAGCGGTTGTCACAACTTGATCTAGTCAATATATTTACGACTAATTCGAAGAATGCTGGAGATATCTGGTCGCTAACGCGCCTGAAAAGTTGATAGAGGCGTTGAATGTACGCTTCATTACGTCAGTAAAAAGTGTGTTGTTGGCGGTGGTAAATTCTAAAACCTTAATTACTGTGTTTAAATCCTTTGCGAGTTAACAATAGTAGGTATATTTCTACATTCATCTCATAAGTATGCCCAAAGTTACTCAAAAGGCAATGGAGCGAGCTATGCTATGCTGCAGTCTCCTTGCGTGATCGAATCAAAAATAAGGAGATCCGCAAGAGAAGAAAGGTTGTAGATACATCTCAGACGCCTCAGAGAGTGTCCAAACTAAGTGGCAATGGGGGGGGCCCATTGCTTGTGTAACCGATGGCCGTGGAAACTCCCAGCATGACTTTGACGCCAAAAAATATCTAGGTACTCTAAAGTCAAAACATGGTCTGACATGCTCTTGGCTGGGTTTTTAAGACAATTAATCTTTATAAATCGTACAACATTTTGCCTTTTGTACGAAATCCTTAAAAACTGGTATAATTAACCGTTTTAATCTACATATACAACGTGTCCCAAAATTCAACGATAAGCGGGCACCAGAAGATGGATCTGGTCATGATACCTCGAGAAAAAAAAAGAAAAAAAATATATCTCAATCCCTTTAGAAATTATAAAAAAAAAATGAAATTCTTAAAATATCGACACCCCTAATGGTACTTTTAAGGACCATGCCTACAATTTTTGGAATATTTCAAATTTTTTTTTTGTATCGGCAACCTAAGTAGCCCTGCTATCTACCACAGCCCTTAAAAATATCAGAATACATGTAGTTTTAACACAAATAATAATCAAGTTTATTTTTACCTCAAAAATTGTTA
Source organism: Apotomis capreana (assembly GCA_947623375.1). NCBI lineage: Eukaryota > Metazoa > Arthropoda > Insecta > Lepidoptera > Tortricidae > Apotomis > Apotomis capreana. Next base: position 7,296,816 of record OX392502.1, on the reverse strand, counting down.
TTGATTTTTTCTTTCAGTCCACTTTCAATCATCATGGTGCATAAAAAAAGTATGGACACTACTATGGCAAGTGTTTTTAAAAGTTGACGCAACTAACCAAGATTCCAAAATGGTAAGATACTCTTGGAAAACAAGCCCCGAAAAAAAAAACAGCTATTTTTAAACAAGAACCAACATTTTTTTATGTTGATAGTAATCACTTTTACGTGCTACCACTAACCCGTCCCGAACTCAGACTTGAACTATGCTGCTGCAGAGACACTCTGAGGCACCCTCTGGGTGGAAAGGCTAGCCTCCAGGAGCGGGTCACCGGCCCTCTGCCTATCCGCAACCCATCATCGGCCACTTCCGAAGTGAACTAAGACAAAGACTAGCAAAGCAATCTAACCTATGCCCACCCCAAGTGCTGCCCATAACTTGCAAAGTCTGATCTAGGCGAGATGGGTACCTAAGAGTGCACACCAAGACAATGACAGCATCTGCCCTGTCTTTGCGCTCCCGTACCAAGGCCTCCTTCTGTGCGATAACAGACTCACAGAAGGAGGCCACCACCTCCCACGATCTCTCGCTCCTCAGTATGGCCGCTACGACGCTGTCGAGCGAGAGATCCCCCACTCCAAGGGCGCCCACCATAGTACGGCGTTCACCAACCCAGTGAATTTTTTGTGTGAACACCTTTAGGATGTGCTGGGCGGTGTCATCCGGGTCGCCGCTCGCGGTACACCGGGCTGGTTTCCCTGCCGATTTGATGCAGGTAATGATCGAAACACACGTGTCCGGTCATTACCTGCGCCAGTCGGAAGCCAATGCTCGCATGAACCCTCTCCAACCAGTGGTCGAACGATGGGAGGAGTGCCCCTATGGTGCGGGCTTCATAGGGGGAGTCCTCCAGGTCGTTCCTCCACCGGTCCCTCATCCGGCGGCGCTGCGCCTGTCGGCGCTCCTCACGCAGCTCTTCGGAAGCGGGGAACTCATTAAGGGCTCTGCTCTCACCCGCTCCCTATGCGTCTCCGCGAGCCCCTGGGCATCCAGCTCGCAGGGCGTGGTGCCCGCCAAAGCGCCCACTGCCACAGTACTTTGGGTGGGCATAGGTTAGCCTGCTTTGCTAGTCTTTCTTTTAGTCCACTTTTGGAGTGGCCGATGATGGGATGCGGATAGACAGAGGGCTGGTGACCCGCTCCTGGAGGCTAGCCTTTCCACCCAGAGGGTGCCTCAGCGTGTCTCTGCAGCAGCATAGTTCAAGTCTGAGTTCGGGACGGGTTAGTGGTAGCACGTAAAAGTAAGTACTATCAACATTAAAAAAATGTCGGTTCTTGTTTAAAAATAGCTGTTCTTTTTTCGGCGCTAGTTTTCCTAGAGTATCCTACCATTTTAGAATCTTGGTTAGTTGCGTCAACTTTTTAAAACACTTGCCATAGTAGTGTCATTACTTTTTTTATGTACCATGATGAGTGAAAGTGGACTAAAAGAAAAAATCATTCAAACATTTTGGGATAAAAATAATTTTGATTATTTTTTGTGTTAAAACTACATGTATTCTGATATTTTTAAGGGCTGTGGTGGATAGCAGTGCTACTTAGGTTGCCGATACAAAAAAAATATCTGAAATATTTCAAAAGTTGTAGACATGGTCGTTAAAAATACCATTAGGGGTGTCGATATTTTAAGAATTTCATTTTTTTTAAATAATTTCTAAAGGGATTGAACTTAATTTTTTTTCTTTTTTTTTCTCGAGGTATTATGACCAGATCCATCCTCTGGTGCCCGCTTATCGTTGAATTTTGGGACACGTTGTATAAAAGAAGAAGTCCTGACTGACTCATCAACGCACAGCCGAAACTACTAATGTTAGAGAGTTGATTTTTGCTCAGTAGGTTACTTTTATAACGTGGGCTAGGGATAAGAAGGGATTTTTGGAAATAACTCCCCTAAGAGGGTTAAAAAGGGGATGAATTTTTTTTATGCTAGGAACTTGAAACTTTGCAAAAAGGTATTAAAATAAAATATAAGAAAAATAATTTCAGCATTTTTGAAAATTCATTTCCTAAGGTGGTAAAAAAGGGGTTGAAAGCTTGTATGGAGTTCAAACCTTTTTCTGAGCGCGGGACTTTAAACTTTGTATTAGTGCATATAATTAGAATACGAAAAAAGCAATTTCATCGTTTTTGAAAATTCAGCCCTGAAGGTGGTGAAAAGGGGGTAGAAAGTTTGTATGGAGATCAAACCTTTTTTTGAGCGCCGGACTTGAAACTTTATATAAAGGCATTTAATTATAATACAAGAAAAATAATTTCAGCGTTTTTGAAAATTCATCCCCTAAGGCGGTGAAAAAGGGGTTGAAAGTTTGTATGGACATCAAACCTTTTTTTGAGCGCCGTACTTGAAACTTTGTATAAAGGTATATAATTAGAATAAAAAAAAAGTGATGTCAGCGTTTTTGAAAATTCAACCCCTAAGGCAGTAAAAGGGGGGTTGATAGTTTGTATTGAGACCAAAATTTTTTTGAGCGCGAGACTTGAAGCTTTGTGGCATATTATAAGAATATAAGAAAAGCGATTTCAGCTTTTTTGAAAATTCAGCCCAGAAGGTGGTGGAAAAGGGGTTGAAAATTTGTTTGAAGATCAAAAATTTTTTTGAGTAGGGGCTTGAAACCTGATTTCGTAATGATTCCGCGAAATTAGAGCAATTTAGCCGAAAAAAAAACTAAAAAGAGGCCAAGAGCGAGTCGAACTCGCGTACGAAGTTCGGTACCATAAAAGGGGTTGAAAATTTGTTTGAAGATCAAACATTTTTTTGAGTGGGGGCTTGAGACCTGATTTCATAATGATTCCGCGTAATTAGAGCAATTTAGCTTAAATTGAAAAATGAAAGAAAAAACAATCAATTTTGTTGTATGGGAGCAGCACTTCAATATTTATTATTTGTTGAATAACAGTAACCAACATCAAAATCCACTTGACTTAAATCTCATACAACTTGCAAAAAAAGAAAAGTAATTTCAACATTGCTTCGATCTGAAAATAATACAAAAAAGATGTAAAATGTTCAAGATAAGATTCCACGCGGAAGAAGTCGCGGGCAACACAGCTAGTTGCCTATATAAACGATCTTCATTACTGAGTAAAAACCGGCCAAGTGCGAGTCGGACTCGCGCACCGAGGGTTCCGTACAAACACTTTCCATCCCTAAGTGGTTAAGTTAAGTTTGCACCTGGTATGTATAGCGCCCCATATAAATTAGGTGCAAAGTTAGGTATTAAAAAAAAAATTATGGTTTTCGTAATTATTCCTTTATCTATGCTATAAGACGTTGCTTCGTACCAAATTTCAAGATTCTGAGTTCACGGGAAGCACCCTGTAGGTTTTGATTCCCTTGCAAGTGTCGAAAATTTGCGGCATAAACGGCTGTATCTTTTGATTGCGTTGGCTTAGAAGTTTGATTTTTTCACAGCTTCAAGGGACAGTAGACTTGAGTAATTGATATAAATTTCAGCTTCATACCTCCACGCGTTCCTGAGAAAAAGGGTCTTGACAGACGGACGGACGGACAGACGGACAACAAAGTGATCCTATAAGGGTTCCGTTTTTTCCTTTTGAGGTACGGAACCCTAAAAACGACATTTTTAACTTCAATCGAGTTTATTTACAGTATCACATGTCAATGTAAAGTAATAAAAAGGTAATAAAATATGGCAGGCAGAATCACAACAATAACAAAAAGTACAAGGTAAATGCAAGGCGGATGCCGCACCTCGCATCCCAGCGATGTTCTTCGCTGACCAGACCAGAATCTGACTTCGCTGGCTTAACGTGACTAAAGCAAGCAATGGCTTAGGCCTGAGCGGGGGCTTTGGGGATGTCGTCGCTCTCGGGCTGGAAGCCGTTCTCGTCGGCGACGTAGTTGACGGTGTGGAGCTTGCCCTCTTTGTCGGTCCAGCTGTAGGAGCCGCGCACGACGACCACGTCATGGGGCTTGTTTTCTTCATCGTTCACTGTCTTGAGCTCCCCAGTTTCACTCTCTTTGATGCCATTTTCGGTCTCGAAGCTGAAAGTTAGTTAAAAGTTTAGTCTAATATAGATCAAGTTCTCTGTTCAAGACATGTGGTGTCTACGGTTTTTACTATTGTCTGTATGATATCAAAATGGAGTAAAGGTATTGAAATTAATACTTGTATGCCGATGAAAAACGTACCTATAAACGTATCCACCATTGGGCTGCTGGTCGAAATCAGATTTAAGGATTTTGATGGGCTCCTGGTCTGCGGGCGCGGCCAGGGCGGCGGCCACGAGGGCGACAACGGCGAGCACAATCTGCACAAAATCATTAATATAAAATCTCGTGCATTTAAATAAAACGCCTGTTTACTTAGCTGCAGTCCAATTGATTTGATGTTTCACTAATACTTAATGTCTCATTCATAATTGATTACTGTAACCTCGAATCAAAAACGAGTACCAAATATTATTTTCCTCATACGGTGATTTTTAAAAATCTTATTAAAAATATCTCTTATCAAATATTTGAAATGCAAAATCCAGAAGTTAGCACCTTGTCTTTTTTTAACTGCCCATGGTACCAAGTAATGAATCAGGGCATTAACTTCAATTGAAGCTGTAATATTTTTCGAAATTTATTTTTGTTAACCCACCAGTTTCATTGTGATGATTTGTTTATGTTTCTTCTCTTCGATGTGAAACTGATGACAGACTGATGTCTAACAGCTCGTGACTAAATCTTTTATACATTTGTCGGCGGTCTAATGTAAATGTCAAAACAGCGCAAACATTTATTGATACCGCAAGGACTAAGGTCATGTGATGATCGATTGCGCATTACGGTAGTTTACATCTCGGAGTAAAAAAATATTTCACTAATATTATAATAGCGAAAGTTCGTCTGCTACTCGTACGTGGTGGACGGATTTGCATGAAATTGAACAGAGATTGTTTATTTATTTTTATTAAGGCAGTAACGTCTGCTAACGTAAACTAAAATGTTTACAAATGACCCCAAGGCATCCACCCTAAGGCATGTCGAAGCAACTGGTTGAAAAATTCAATGGCTCTGACATCTGATTTGGTGGTCCAATTGGGAGGACGCCAGTGTTGGCCCGGAAAGCCGTTGGAAACGAAGGTTCGAATCCTGTCCGAATCATTAAATTTTTCAATTTTCGCTTCATTTGTAAACATTTTAGAGATTGTTTATACCCTAACTTTATTTCCAAAAAAAAAAACACGGTTCCCATAGGATAGTGATATGTTTTAACGCGAGCGAAGTCGCGGGCAAAAGCTTTATAATACAATAGCACATTAAGTACATACCTAGGGCGGTGAATAAGCGAATATCACAGATCGCAGGTGTTTGTGGCCCGAAACGAAGGTGAGGGCCATAAATATACAACAAAAACAACAAACAACAATAAAATCCACTTTATTGCACACCTCAAATACACAGGGATACAAAACATGAGAGATATACAGTAAAAAATAAACAGAGGTTAACAACAGGCGGTCTTATCGCTAACAAGGGACCTCTTCCAGACAAACTTTATACGATCTGGGGTTTTATTAATTACCGCCTGTGTTTTGTCTAAAGTTGCCTTGCTGTGGCCAGGAAGTGAGGTTTCCTCCTCTTTCCTTCTTCGCCTTGTAGCGGGCGGGCAGTCAATTCCACTTACAGCCTAGGGTGACGTCAATATAAAAATGAACCTTGTTTTGCTACACATATATCCAAAATCATCCAGTTAGACTTTATTTTGTTCTTGGCCATAACTACTTCGGACTATTTTACATAAAAATAATCGCGAACCGATTTTAAACTCGTCGAGCGATATTAGACTTCTATGACATAAGAAAACCCGTTTCGATGTAGGTATTTCTATTTTAATACTTCGGATTACTTGCAGAGGAAAAGAAAACAATACAATACAATACAATACAAGTACTCTTTATTGCACACCTAATAAAACATACAGGAGAAATACAATGCAAGAAATCATAATTAGAGGTAAACAACAGGCAGGGCCATATCTCTCTTAAAACGATTATTTGAAGAGAGATATGGCTCGAGAAATCGAAATTATATAAAACAGGCTCACGTCTCGCTTAGCTATATTGACCATTACTTCAGAGCACATTGATGTAGTAGACTATAGATGGCAAGATCCAAGATACATGTCATTAGAAACGTTGAATTTGGCTTCTTTGACTTTGATCGATCGCGACAAGATTCAATCAAATAACACGACATTTGCATCAATTTACATATGATTTGCGATCATCATTAGACACGGGTGCGGATTTATTAATTACTAGCTTATGCCCGTGATTTAATAACTAGAACTTCCCGGTACAAAGTCTATTACCCTTTGACCTTCCCCGGGACTCACTATCTCTTTACCATCATATCAGCCGATAGAGGTCCACTGCTGCCTGGCCTCTCGCAAAGTTCTCCACAATGATCTTTCGTGCGCCGTCCTCATCCTATTCTTTCCCGCGATCCTGACCAGGTCGTCGGCCCACCTTGTTGGGGGCCTTCCCACGCTGCGTTTGTCGGTACGCGGTCGCCACTCAAGAACCTTTCTGCCCCAACGGCTATCGGTTCTATGAGCAATGTGCCCCGCCCACTGCCACTTAAGTTTGATGATTATCTGAGCTATATCTACAATCTTTGTTCTCTTGTGAATCTCCTCATCAATACAAAATTTCAGTAAAATCGGGACCGGTAGCATACAGATAGATGCTTTCTTATTTATAATATTAGTAGGCATCATCAAGACGGGCTCACTAAGCACCGCGATCCACGATAAATATTTAGCACCAAGGTGCTCGGCTCCGCCTTCTGCCTTTGTTCAGGTAAATTCGGTGCGCGTTTGTAGTTACTGTAAAGTCTGGTTACTTCAGCTCTAAGGCGCAATATAGCGCACCCACTTAAAACCAGACGAATTTTAATTAAACCAACCCACTTCACGTTAAATTGCAAGGTATTTCATTATTGGTTCTTCTTTACTATAGCAATAGGGGTCTTAATCACGTTCAAAAAGTGTTTGTTCAATTACTCGAAGGGATTCTCCTCGAGACCATAAAAGTAACATCACGTTCGAAACGTGGAGTTAATTAAATAAACAGTTTTTGAACGCGATTAAGTCCTGTTTTCTTATAAAGACTGACCAGAAATATATGAGGTTGCGCCATATTGCGGAATTTCACTAGAACTAATTTCTTACAATGGCAATGATTTTATGATGGTTTGTCAACAATGTCAATGTCATTCGTAGTGATTTCTTTATAAGACAAATATTTAAAAATATCCAAAGTAAATGCCGAAAACCATTTACAGTCATGAACGTATTATAAATAAAGTGTACACATGTGTACTATACGAAAAACAGTCAGAAAAAGACTGCATTTTATTAAATAAAATTACGAGGTTAATGTAGTAGAACTGACAGGTATTTAAACTAATGTCATAGTGAGGTTGCGATTGTTTGCAAAATTGTTGCCATATAAGTCTTATAAATAACGCCCTCTTGACAATCCTCATATATTTCTGGTCAGGCTTTAATAATGTGTGAAAAACGTGTAAGTTCAAATCAATATATCTAACTAACTATTGTGGCGCAGTAACCCAAAGAGGATCTTGGCCTCTGAAACAAGAGAGGTCCCGATCCTGTGCTACATCTTGCCAGTCATCGGCTTGAAGCTGTATCAATATATCAGAATATTTAAATTTTATTATGTCGGCGATCATCGTACGAAAGTCCTGTTAAGTTTTTTCACTCTACTTCTGCAAAGAATCTCCTTTGTAGAAATTTAATTAGCTGAATACGGTCATTCTCCAGACGTACATTTTTGCTTGTCTTCGCTGTTTAAAAATATAAAATTATTGATTTAATTATATCTTATATTTTTTGATCGTAGCAGGTATTCGTATTGAGCTGTACATGAATTTTCAAGAGCATATTTCAAACCCTTCGGGTAGAAAAAAAAACTTTTAGTCCTAATTGACACGTCGCGTCCCACTACCCAAATTACTTACATACCAATTTCTCCTGGTGATATACATGAAGAAAAAACAATGTAAGCAAGATTATTAAACAAAAGAATACATGTTTTAATCGTACAAAAAAACCTAGTCAATACAAATAATATATCACAAAGATATCAATTATAGTAACTTTGTCTCGAAACGTTTAATATAATAATTGACGCGTCGCGGTCGGTTGTGATTACAAAACTTCTCTGAAAGAAGGTACGGATCTCACTAACGCATTTCGGTGAAGCGGTCAGTCGTGCCCAGAGCCCCGTGTGGGATGGTTGTGTCAGCTGTGTACGGGTTGCGGACTATGACTAAGTATCTAATTCACGCGTTTTGGCTCACGAAATTTCTAATTCACACGTTCACGTTTTTAAAATCAACCAGTAACTCTATCGCGCAGAGAATTTTAGTGTACATTAAAGGCCGCATTATTTAATAGATACTAGATTCTGTAGATTATTACATGTACCTATAAAAAGTTATTTTGTATTTTTCAAGAATCCCTAATTCACAAGTCTAATTCACGCATCAAAAATGAACGCGTTAATTAGAATTTAACCATCCATGTGGTTCTAATCATCAGTTTGGTTTTTTTTTCTAGAAGATTTGTATATGTATATAATAGTAATAGTACCTATAATATATAGCCACATCTTCATGGGGTCATTTTAAAACCTCATCAGGTAGCAAGCTGTATTTCTCAGCGCTGGAAAATTCTAGCCGAAGCGGTTTTGCCATATATTAGCACCATCAGGCATGAACAATATTTCGTACTTGGATATAACCCTGTGTCTGATAGAATAATAACAATGAAGCTGATCACCAATTTATGTCTTCTCAACATCGTGCAAGTTTACAACACAGTCCACGGAAGAGGATATCAACTACTTAGAGGAAACTCTAGACGGCATACCAAGCCGGCAAATCGCAATGGTATTGGGAGACTGGAATGCTAAAACAGGAAGCTCAGAAATAGTCCATGAAGTCCTAGACACCATTGGAAAATATGGTCTAGACTAGGAACGAACGAGGTCAGAGGCTTGCAGAGTTCTGTGTTTTGTGTCTGACCATTACTTTAACACTCTTTCACCATCACAAAAGATGACTCTACACTTGGAAGTCTCCTGGAACCTGGGTCGTTTTAGGAATCAGATAGAATACATACTGGTAGACAAGCGCTGGAAGTCATCTGTCAAAAATGTGAAAACCTTCCCTTGAGCTGAATGCGGTTACTGGTTACCTCCTTCGCCATTCATCTCAAAGCCCTTTACCGAAACGCGCGACCTAAACCCAGAACTTAGAATCCAATAGAGCGATCCCATTTCCAGAATCTGACGGAAGCGACGCTCATGAATTTAGATCCACCGCGGACAGGTGATGCTGAGTCCAGGTAATAAATTAATATTTTGAGGATATCGTATCTAAGAGAGGAAGGGACTGTGGAAGGTCCACATGGATCACTGAGGAAACGTGGAACCTAATTCAGCGCCGGAAAGAAATTAAAATTAATGCCCGTCAAGACTCCAAGGTGAAAAGGGAATACTCGAAACAATTCAAAGGGAACGCCGCAGAGACAAGAACGAGCATATGCCAAGAAGTCGAGTCGCATCCACTTAAATTACAACCCCGGATCTGTTTAAGAAAGTTCGCCTGCTGAGACGAAAGTTCAAATCCAAGTTCTGGGTCATTGAAAATGACGAAACGATGAGCAACCGCTGCATGGGTTTGACAAAATTGCAGAACGCTTGCGTGGCTACGATTAGCAGCTGTACAAAAGACCCTGTACATCCACCGATACTCGGCTGCACTGGGGACTTCTGAACATCTTCAAATCAGAGATAATAGCAGCAATCGATCGCCTTAAAATTAAAACAGCTCCAGGACCAGACGACATTAATTCCGAGGTTTCAAAGCTCTGGGTCATAAAAGCAGCCATATCTTGCACAAGATCTGCCACCACTTATGGCAAAACGGCAGATGGCCAAAAGTCTGGACCCAATCCGTCATCATCCCGTTACACAAAAAAGGTACTACAAACTACCGTAAACTTGCTCTGACTCAGTTTTGCTCCACATGATAAACAACAGACTTCGTCACTATCTAGGCTGGCAGATCGCGCAAAAACAAGCGGGTTTTGAGAAGGGAAAAGGCACGAACGAGAAAATACTGAACGTGAGGCAAATCGTACAGAAGTGATACGAGTTCAATACACCTTCATCATGTGCTTTGTCGACTATATCAAGGCTTTTGACTGTCGACTGGGACTGTCCATGGGATATTTTGACCGATTTGGGTGTTCCTTTCCTCCTCACTGCACTACTAAACTACAACTACTTTACTACAACAGCCAAGCACCAGTGAGAATAGATAAGACGTCATACAATCCCTTCAGTTTCCAAAAGGGTGTAAGACAAGGTTGCATTCTTTCACCTATCCTGTTCAATATATACGGCGAATACATCATAAGAAGGACGGCTATGATGGTAGCATTACTGTTGGGGGACGTAAAGTCTTGCGATACACCGATGACACGACCCTCCTAGCAGCTAGCGAAAGCATAAGATAAGATGGGCAGTTTATTGAACAGGATGGCGCGCTTTAGTGAAGAATTCGGACTCTCAATCAACAGATCCAAGACCAAACTCATGATTATTGATCGTACAGGCAAGGTAGAACTCAGTGAAACACTTAACTTCGAAATCACGGAGAACCTGGGTTCTAACATTAGCAATAATGGTTCATGTAAGACGGATTTCCTAGCTAATTATTTTGGCAGTGTTACACTGGACATTCATTTCATTGCTAGCATCGTTCCCTATGACAAAGTGCTAATGTTGCAAAGTTAACATTTTATTGGCAATATGGTTCAATGTTTCGAAAGTATACTCCCTCCTGCAATTTGTTATTGAGTGATTTTAACTCGGCTTCTTGAATTAAAGTTAACTAGCTAAAGAATAAATAAATATTTAATCATTGATACAAAAAAATCAATACACAAAGATTTTTTGAATGCGTAACCTGGCGAAAGTGGCCGTGTTGCTTTATGCTTTAATCTTTGTACCACTGGTTCAATATGAAAATTGTGGGATAGGTACCTACATTAAAAATAATGAGACATTACCTACATGTTTTATAAGTTAATAAACAAATATCGGACAACTTCACACAAATTAATCTCGTCCCACAGTAAGCTCTAGTGGCTAAGGCTAGGCCAGAGATCAGTCGGCAGACCACCAGCTCTCTTGTCAGATGACATTTGGAAGGTAGTAGGGACATTGTGGATCAGATTAGCGCAGGAATCGAGGTAAACATTGGGAGAGTCATCATTAGATTATAGGTGTTGTTCACTTAAAATATTTGTTTTCTTTGGTCAATTTTATTTACAATACAATACAATACAACAATACTTTATTGTACACCAAAAAAAGTTTACAAAAGGAAACAAGATAAATACAATTTATAAATAACGGTAGACAACAGGCATACATTACATTACACTAGTACATATCAAAAATAATTAATAATAATGTAAAAAAAATTGGGCAAGTGCGAGCCCGACTCGCGCATGAAGGGTTCCGTACCTATACATATATATAAATATATAATCTATAACAAGTTTGTTGTATGGGAGCCCCCCTTAATTATTTATTTTATTTTATTTTTAGTATTTGTTGTTATAGCGGCAATAGAAATACATCATCTGTGAAAATTTCAACTGTCTAGCTATCACCGTTGTTGAGATACAGCCTGGTGACAGACGGACGGACGGACGGACGGACGGATGGACGGACGGACGGACGGACGGACAGCGAAGTCTCAGTAATAGGGTCCCGTTTTTACCCTTTGGGTACGGAACCCTAAAAATATGGCAGTCAGCATCAAAATTACATAGATTAACGGGTATTTGAAGCGGATGCCACACCTCACCTCGCGTCCCGATAAATTTAAATAATCTGACTTTGCTGGCACGATATGATCGGTGCAATCGGGGGCTCAGGCTTGGGCGGGGGCTTTGGGGATGTCGTCGCTCTCAGGCTGGAAGCCGTTCTCGTCGGCGACGTAGTTGACGGCGTGGAGCTTGCCCTCGTTGTCGGTCCAGCTGTAGGAGCCGCGAGCGACGACCACGTCATGAGGCTTGTTCTCCTCATCGTTCACGGTCTTTGGCTCACCGGTTTCGGTTTGCTGGATACCGTTTTCGGTCTCGAAGCTGAAATTTAGTCAAATAGTTTAGTTTTAGGTATTCAAACTCTCAGCTATAACGTGCATTATAAAGTGCACGAGTAAAAAATGACTAATTTTACGATAAGGAATATTGTACCTATAAGAGTATCCACCATTGGGTTGCTGGTCGGAATCAGATTTAAGGATTTTGATGGGCTCCTGGTCTGCGGGCGCGGCCAGGGCGGCGGCGACGAGGGCGACAACGGCGAGCACAATCTGCACAAAAAGCATATTAACCAGAAGATATCACAAAAAATTCAATCAGAAATTAAAAAGTAATTGGTATCGTATTGCAATTGCTTTTATTTACACATATCAGTAATATTAAGTACGTAAATAGTTTGTCTTTTAAATTGCATCCCTCAAAACCACAACACTTTTTATCACTTGTTCCAGTCACGGAATTAAGAAATTCGAGTACTGTTTAGCTGAAATTGTTACTCAGCTAATTCTAACAACTTATATTTGGTAACCCACCAGTTTCATTTTGATAACGTTTGGCTACTGATCGAAAAGTAACAGATGAGTAACTGATGTCTAACCACTCGTGACAAAATCTTTTATAGGTACATTTCTCGCGCTGTAATGAACTAGTCAAATGTTACACAGTGCAAACATTTCGTGTTGATACCGGGCGGCCGCAAGGACTAGGTCATTGATGAATTAGCCCGTCAAGCATGACCCTTGTCGCGTGACATTGCGTCGCGTGTCGCTCTCTGACAGTAGGTACTGCCAATAAAAGATACGCGATGGACGACGCCGTTGGTGCAGTAGAAGCAGGTGTCCTGGGTTCGAATCCCAGGAAGGGCAAATATTTGTGTAATCAACCCGAATATTTTGTTCCTGAGTCATGAATGTTTTCTATGAATTTATCAATATAAATATGTACTCGTATGTATCCTAGTGCCTATAACACAAGCCTAGTAGAGCTTACTGTGGGACTGGATCGATTTGTGTGAGGTTCTCCGATATTTTCCTTCATATTTTCGATTATTGATGGGCACTGTCTAAAGATGCTACTGAGATCAAGATTACCCCACCCAGGGGGGCACGGCCCCTTTGGAAAACGTAGAGACATTTCAAGGAGGGCGGAACACGTAACTAATAATCGTGGATACATTTTGTTTTCCCTAGTGAAAATGGAAGCTAACTAATAAGCTCAAATATATAATTAAAATAATACATATACAAATATAACAGGAAATTAAATCATATAATATAGACGGTATAACTAATTAATATAAATTATTTTATTTAAAAAAAATCTGGAGAACAAAGCATTAAATACATAAAAATAACGAATTGCGGTAACGTCGAGGAGGTCACAAACCTAATCAATCTACTGTTACGAGTACATGAATTGAAATCATGCAAAATATTATAGTGTATTCATATTTATGCAGTATATCTACGTAAATTACAATATATACACAATACATGTTACATTTATTTAATAGTGAGGACGTTGACACTGTGACACATTACATAAATGATATTTAATTAAATTGATGTTAAATTTTATGGTTTTTCATTATTGAATCTTCTTTTTATTATGTCGGCGATCATCGTTATGTTTCTGTTTAGACCAATGGTTGACTGGTAGAGAACGAGTGGCATTAAGTCCACCATACGCACTCATTTTTTTGTGAAATAAAGTTTAAATAAATAAATAAAAGTCTTCTCTACTCTTTGCCACTCTGCTGAGCCGGTCTAGTCCCTGGTATTTTCATTCCATGTCTTTCTTCTACTTTCCCTCTAAGTAAAATCAATCAAATTATAGAATCAATCAGTCAATTTTAGAGAGTAATCACACTAGTCACACTAATATTATAAAGGCGAAATTTTATGAGTGTTTTGTTTCTATGTTTCTTACTTCTTTACGCTCGAACGGCTGGACCAATTTCGATAAAATTAGGTGTGTAGGTAGCTAGCAGCCAAGAAAGCTACTTTTATCCCGAAAAAATTAAGTGTTCCCGTGGGATAAGCGGGTAATACCGATGGCCGTAGCAAATTTTATTTATATGTGTAGTAAATCGATACATCTTTGTCGTAGGTCTGAAAAATGTGTAAAAAAATCAGTTTCGTAATTGTACTCGGAAACATTATGGAAATGGTTTCTGAATGGGTTCGGTTAAATTGCCCTTCAGCTTTGCTTTAAAGGCCTATAGAATAAAAGAGATTTTGTCAAAAAAAGTTTAATGAGACAGCTTTTATTGGCGACTGTACGCGTTTTTACACAAACGTTAATTGCTCATCAAGACAATTAAATGAGTCCAAATATGATGGGTTTGTCTTGTGCTGTTTAGGAGTTCCTATGTCAACCTTATCTCAGTTTGTCACTCCGTCTCCATCATCAGAACAGCTCAGATACCAGATAAAAAAATTATCACGTGAACTACATAATATCGAAATGAAATTTTGCGTGTATATTACACACGCAAAGTTTTATTTCAATACAACAATTAGACGTAGGTTAAAAATTACTTACAAGATTTGATAACATTGCTTATTACAAACTACGTAAGTAATTAACTAACAAACTTACTTACAAGAAGTAACCTAATAAAAGTTTGTGAAAGATTATAAATAATCATCTAAATAGAAGTGATATAAGGAAAGTAAAATTATAACCTGATTTTAGTGGTCACAGGGTACCATTATGGCCGCACACGTGCAGATTGACCAAAACAATATTACCTTGATAATGAATCTTGTCACGATAGGTTCAAAGTCGAATTGAGTTGACAGTTTGAAATTATTACTGATTATAATATTGATGATGGAATCCGGGAACCGGTATGGTATTGATTGTTTACTGTATATCAAGTTTTTAAGTTGTCACGAAAGGTATAAAAGGTTAGATCTCGAATCGTTTGGAATTAGTCCATGATCCAGTGTCTCATCGAACATAATTTGTTTCAAAATTATCAAATATGAAACTGGTAGGTTGTCAATAATAATTTACTAGTAATAAATAATTAAGTTTTGTGAAGTGAACAAAAATATAGTGTGTAATATTAGCTTTTTGGATAGTAAAGAACGTGGATTGTTAGGAAGCTTAAAATAGCACATTAGGAAGATTGGTTATTATTTTTAAATAAGAACGAAACTAAATTAAACCTAAATTTTGCATACTCATTGTAAATGCGCTATTATTTCATGCAACAGAAATCGTTTCCAACGTACGTTTAAAATTGACAAAATTAAGCAACCATGTCTTTTATAAAAATCACAAAATAATTATAAAAGTGAAAATTTGTGAGTGGGATTGTGTGTTTGTATGTTTGTTATCTCTTCACGCATAAACGGCTGGAAATTTATTGATAAAATTTGGTAGGGATGTAGCTGACACCCTGGATTAAGACATAGGCTACTTTTTCTCCTAGATGCGGTTAACATCGCGGGGCGCAGCTAGTAATAAATAAAACCACAGCCGAAATCGAAACGTTTAGAACTATTTTTCTTTTATACTATAATTTCCAAAAAAATATTAAGTCTAGTAAAGGCGTTAGTAAATACGTGATATTATTATATTTTATATTTTTATTTTATGTATCACTATCTAGATGTATTTCTTTAATCGTAGCATATAACAAAAAGCGTGAAACTTTTTCGGCTGCAAATAACCCGAACCCCGACAGCTTTTTACATGTGCATAGGCACACACGCATCTAAGTGCCTATTTTGTCGAAATACGGGTGATTTTATTGTGGTTGAATAATTTTTGTAGTTAAATGTATGTTACTCGTATTGTGTGCAGATCGTGCTCGCCGTCCTCGCCCTTGCGGCTGTCGCCCTGGCTGCCCCCGTCGAGCGGGAGCAACCCAAAATCATTCGCTCTGACATCGAACAGCAGCCAGATGGCTCCTACGTCTACGGGTACGTATTTAAACCCTCTCCCTAGTGCCCGAACCCTAGGGAGAGGGATACCTTAGTAGGTATCTTTCCTACTCAGCACTCCAGGCACGTGCTCAGGGCCCCAGTGCACCACGGCCCCCAATCTCACAATTGTCTACCGACAACTCCCGAATGAGCATCGATGAGGGTTTTTTTTTCTGTCCAATGGGGTCCCTAATTATTAAGTGCCCAGGGCCCAGGTCTGATTTTAGACGGTTCTAACTTAAATATAATCTGGTATTGTTTTTAACACCAACCAATTTGAAATTTAAGTCACTGGCATAGTATTTATTCACCCAAAATAGACTAAATTGACTTATAAATGATTCTCTACTGAGGCTTGTACGTTATACCTATGAGACAAATGATTTAAGATTTTTTTATAAAAGAGATCGATAAATTAAAAGCTCTGAATAGCTCATTTTTAATTTTTTTGATGCGTGCATGAAAAGCTGAAATCAGGAAGGTATATCTAGACATAACAGATGAATATATTAAGATTTTTTGGAATTAGACTGAATTGCGATTGAAGGTAACTAGGTAGTACATATTGTGTATATACTAACTAATAATGCGAACTTTCAGAGTTGAAACCGAAGACGGCATCAAGAAGGAGGAGGCCGGCGAGATAAAGACCGTGCTTGACGAAGAGAACAAACCCCAGGCTGTCCTCACCGTGCGCGGCTCCTACAGCTACGTCGACCCCGACAACCAGCAGCACGTCGTCAACTACTACGCCGACGAGACCGGCTTCCACCCCGAGAGCGCCGACCTCCCAAAAACCGTTCTGGCCTAAGACTGCTCCGGTCACGTTGTCAGCAAAGTGAGATTAGTTAAGGGATAATACCGGAATTGGGATGCAAATGTTAAGATCGATGTTGCGATATTGACTTACTTGACTTATCCCTGGATGGGGCAGAGGGCGTCCACAGTACGACGCCATCCCGAACGGTCTTGCTTCTAGTCATTCTTATCGTCTTCGTTTCTGCAGTGACCGTCCTTCGCCAGGTTTACTAAGCAGAGCAGACGTTAGCCAATGCTGCCGTTATTAATATTTGGCAGCAATTCGAGTCTAACGTTCTTACCTCACTTCCTGTATTATCCCAACTAATTTAACAACGTTGACATTGGGACGCATGGCGTGGCATCCACTTCGCCGCCCCCTTTGCTCGTGATGCTAACTGGTTTTTGTTATTTTGTTGTAGTGTTTTGTAAAGAGTCGTATTTCCTATAAATTATGACATTCTTGAAAACGACACGACCCTGGCCGTGAATAAAGATTAAAGAGACAAAACTTGTTTTATTCTAAAGTCGTCTGATTCATGGAATTTATTAATAGTTTAAGCATAGTCCTCGTGATACTTTTGCTTTTAGATAACTTTATGAGATATCGTCCACATACTTTATTTTGTTATATTCAGGCAAGGAAAAGCGTTTATGTCACAATATCTTCCAAATTTGAATATACAACATACATTTTAATATATAAAAAAAAACATTTAACTTCACGGAAGAGGTTTTTCCCTGTTTTTGAGACCTTCTTAGAGTCTGTGCGGAAAGAAAAGAGTGGTTTTGCCATGCTGACACTGTCACTATTTGTCAGTTATTTTAATATAATTAATGACCTTTATGTAAATTAATATGCTTTGAATGAATATACTTGCCGATTTTGTGTCGGAGACTAATTAATCGGCTGGACTATTAAATGCAACATACACCTATACCCACCCGTCATAGCGGACATACATAATTTTCTTTGGAACTGTGTGCGGTTTTATCCCGTTTCGACATTATATTATACTTAAACCTTGCTGTGTTTGTATATAAAAATACGAAACGACATCAAACAAATATATAGGTACTTAAACGTTAGAAGTTTGTTTATCTACGGCTGAACTGATTTGGCTGAAAAATGGTAGGGAGGTAGCTTAGAACCAGGAGAAGGACAAAGGATACTTTTTATCACGTTCCCGTGGGATTAATAGTAAAAGCTATCTTTACATTTATCGACTTTCAGGTGATACAAAGTTCGCCGGGTCAGCTAGTTTTTATAAGACAGGTAGTGTGTAAAGTTCGATTGCCATATCATAAATTCATAATGTTTAACTCTTCTCTTTCCCAACGGATTCTAATCAGCACCTCCAGCTATCTTCAACAGTTACCTGTGTCTATCTTTGCAGTACTGTGAGAGAGTGACGGGCTATGATATGTCGCGCGACAAGAGTCGCGAAGCCAAGTTTTGCTAGACTTGCTGGAATTTAGCGTAGTTAAGTAGTTGGTCGGGTCGGGACGCGATGCGTATTACTCTACGCATTATTCCAGTTCCTATTTGTTTCTTTATGCTCACTACATTTTTTTTAGTTTTGGCTATTTTTTATTGGGTAGTACTGTGAATAAAGTTGATTGAAAAGAACAAAAGATATTTTAATTTAACGACGCATAACAATACATTTATTGCTAATTTAATGATTGTGCTCGTAATGTCTCGTTTGTTCGACAATCATTTGTCGAGATAATGTTCGCGTAATTTAGGTTTTAGCAGAAAAAATTACATTCAATTAAGCGTCTCAATTCAAGACAGACGGCTTATAACATGGGGTAATTTTTGATGTTACAATTTGTAATAACACAGCTTTACAATTATTACGATTGTTATCTTGGAACAGATATATTTTATGGCAGTCGCGTGAGAATGTTATGATGTAGTTAATTAAGTCGGCAGGCGTTTTGTATTTATGGTTTCCCAGTAACTGAAATGAACTTAATAATTTTGGACGTACCTGTAATTAAGGTATATCTACAAAACGGTAGTGGTATTATTTGTCATGCAAAAAAAGCCTACATTACCTTACAAAAATCAGTCCGTGTAGCATGTTTGACAATATTACCTATCTTATTTTATTTTTGCCGTGATAATGTAGTATTTTCTCAAATAGGTAAGTAGTTTTTTTTGGTGTGCAATAAAGTATTGTATTATATTATTATATTGTATAGCGAGGGACAATTGTTAAATGCGAACGAATATTAAATATTATATCTGTGGCTTCTTTAATTGGTATTATTTTTTTATTGTTCAATATCTAAAAATGACAATCGTTTCCTTAATACTACTTCTTGCTTTACTAAAGTGTTTTATCTATTGTTGCATATAACTAAGTTAGTTGCGTGATTGTAAGATGGCGTCATTAGTATAACATCTCTCTCTCTCCTGAGCAGTTATCATTCCTTCCTGACTGTGGGGTCTGCTTTCTTTGTCTTCGTACCTATATACCTTCCCTTCCCTTACCTTCGTACCTCGTGTGGCGCGCTTGCCCCCACCGACTGTATATATAGCTAAGACATTGCTTATTCCGCTATACATCAAAGCACGTTGGAATTAGCGCCTGCACTGTCAAATTGCGGCTACTGTGTCACCGCTTTGAAGTTACCCAACTTAACAATAAATCATGACGGCCGCTGTGTTATAATTAGTAATTCGTTTGTTATAATTAAATCAAATGCTTAGATACGACATCTGTGGCACTGTCTCACGGCACGGATCGACTACAATGTTTGTTTGACTGCCGAAACCACGGTAGCGTTCTCATGACACAAACAAATAATTAATTAGACCTTCTGTGTGACCTAACACTTACTGTTATTATAGTAACGGTAATAGGTACTGCGTAATGTGGAATGTTTCTCCAAAAGCACCTTCCAGAAATTATTTTCCATCGAAGTTCCACAAATCGATCTAGTCCCGCAGTAAGCTCTAGTAGGCTTGTGTTATGGACACTAGACGACGAGATACAATACAGTACGATTAAAATCAGTTAACGATTCGGCCAACCTCGGTAATTGTCGTGAATCCCTCATCTCTCACATAGAGTTATCAATTTACAGATATTATGGCCGATTTACAAAATTCTTTTTGTATTTGATACTTCCGAGATGGTCCCATGTAAATTTTATCAAAATCGGTCAAGCAGTTTATGAAATATCAACAAAAATCGGTTGAAATCGGTTTTTAATTTTTTTTATTTGGTGATTATTATTAATTATTAATCCGACGTAATATCGTAGGTACTGTTACTTACATCAAACAGTAAAATATTGACTTATATATGTTTTTTTATATATTGTATACCCTACAAGTACAGCTTTAATAAATAATGAATGTTAAAATTCATGTCGCTTCTGAATAATAAATTTCTTAGATCTATCGGTTAGTAATGTCATCTTGGCAGGTGCTATACATTGCGTTTATGATACTTCAAATTGAATGCTACCTAAAAGAAATCGCGGTAATGTATTTCGTGTCATTTTCGTCTCCGGATTGAGGCGATGATACCCGAGAAAAGCCGAATCGTTAACTGATTTTAATCGTATTGTACTTATATACATAGATAAACACATACTTGACCCAGGAACAAATATTCGTGTTTATCACACAAATATTTGGCCTTGGCGGGATTTGACCCAAGACCGTATTACAAGATAGGATTGGTATTCAGGAGTATGAATGAGTATTTTGGTTTGAATAAAATTGTTATGATAAATAAATTTATTTTGTTAAAGTTATTTATAACCTACATTACTTGGAAGCGATGGCGGTAGGCATGGATGACCAAAATCAGTGATGTTATTTCATAACATTTGTGAGAAAGCAACACTTTCTTCAACTATGTATGTTGTTTATTTGAATGCTTGTTCTCGTGTCTTAAAGACCCTACTCTTATTTTTGTTATGGTAGCGGTAACACTGCGTACATTGGAAAATTTAAATTATACAAAACATCTGTACTGCAAAATATTCATATATATTTTGTATGTGATTAGGTTAGCGAATAAAAACAAATTTCAAACCTATGCAGCAGTAAAACAATTAAAACTGACAATGTGTAAGTGTGGGTCAATGTTATGCTATGTAAGTGTGAAAGGACCTAACTAACCCCGATTGATTGTACCTAATATACTTCCTACTTACCTATGTGCATACATATCTACCTTGTTTCACATGCTACAAGATGATATCTCCGCAAGCAACTGACGGCTTTGATGAAAACATTTTTGACCTTCTTTTAATGAGAATAATTAATCGAGTGTACCCGTCACGGCTGCTGGCGCTCTGGTTGATATTATGAAATAGTACAATATTATGCAGATTTTTTTTAATTATATACAGTTATTGTATATTTTTGTTTGTTAATTGATTGATTTATCCGTAAAGAAAAAAAAATATGCGTGGAGGTATAATCCTTCCTTCGTAGCAGATCAACAGGAATTATGGAGCGGAGCACGACAAAGGCAATTGTTTAAACGGAATAAAAGGTCTTTTGGTGGTTTCTGACACCAACCAATACATGGAATGGAAGGTGGCAGTCAAGAAAGATCATGGAGATGGAAGATCCAACGCTAGCCTGGATATTGTGAGAGAGACAGAGGTAGTCCAGACTCTGCTGGTTTGGGCATGTGGAGAGAATGGGGGAAGATCGTGTCACAAAGAATACTCTCTTCTTTCTGGTGTCACATGGGAGATACCTAGAAAAATTATTAATTTCGTAAAATATGGACCTGTTTTAAGATGATAATTTCAGCCGTTTGCCAAAAACGTTTAAATGTTTTTTTCCTTAACTAGTAAGTATTTTGCAATGACTACACTATTGACTTGTACTGCAAAACGGCAAGGACAACTGAAAGTAAAAAAAATAAAATATGAATAACTTTTCACAGGTGTCATATCGACATAATCTAATTGTTTATTGCGATATAAGAGCACTATTACCAGAAAAAAACAATTGGCATATGCCATATGGGACGAGTGGTCGCAGATTGGGCGCTATTAGTATCGCTGGATGGCTGGAGAGATGAAGTCCAGAAAAATATGAGAGACCTTGGTGCCCTTGGTGGTCACGTAGTTACCGGAGGGCTCGGTGGTGCAGTGCACCGGTGGTCAATCCATTGATCCGGAGCCTGCAAGCCTCCAATCAATCATACATTGGTAAATCAATCAATCAATAAATAAATAAATATCGGACAACCTCACACAAATCAATCTAGTCCCACAGTAAGCTCCAGTAGGCTTGTGTTATGGACACTAGACGACGATAAACATACTTAAATAGATAAAAACATACTTAAATACAAATAACATCCATGACCCAGGCACATATTCGAGCTTGTCACACAAATATTTGCCCTTGCCGGGATTCGACTCCAGGACCGCCGTTCGTATTTGTTTAATATTCAATGAGTGAATAATAAACGAATGGATGAATGAATGAATTAATATAATCAATCAATTAATCAAGGAATAAATGAATTATTTATAATAAATAATAATAATAATAAGCCTCATTTATTCCTTAATAAACGTTACATCTTGGATATATAGAATTTACATTATTTATTTATTTTTATATTAATATTATTTGAAACATAATATATAACATGAGATTTGATATAAATTATTTTGATAATATACATTTTTAATTTAATTCTTATTCTATTCAATATTCGATTACTATACATGCAAAAAATTATTATTATTTAGTTTATTTTATTTTTTCATTAAGGACCTCTTTACAGAGTAAAGGCCTCCTCCATTTTCCTCCATATGCTTCTGTCTGAAGCCTTTTCTTCCCAGTTATTCCCTGCTGCTTTCAGTATCTCATCGAGCCATCTCTCCATCGGTCTACCTATATTTCTCTTGCCTAATGGCCCTTTCCATGCGGTTATCTTTTTTGTCCATTTCTCACCGTCCATACGTGCGATATGTCCGGCCCACTTCCACTTTAGTTTCCTGCAGTGTTGTAAGGCGTCTATAACTTTGGTTGTGTTTCTTATGTCTGCATTTGTCCTTTTATGTTTTAATTTAAGTTTCAGAACGCTCCGTTCCATGGCTCTTTGGGTTGTTAAGATCTTATTTTTGGTGTGATTGTTGAATATCCATGTTTGTGATGCGTAAGAAAGAGATGGCAAGATACAGGAGTCCAGGACTTTTTTCTTCATTCTCACCGGAATATTTGATTTAAGAACTTCCTTTAGGCTCCAAAACTTGTTCCAAGCCATGTTTATCCGCCTAGTTAGTTCATCTCGGTGTCTAGTTTTTCTGAAAGATATTTGTTTACCTAGATATATGTACTATAGCTATGAAATCGGCTTAGAATTAAATACATCAAAAACAAAAATTATGACAAACCATAAAATGAATTATTTAATGAGTCTTTATTGTGCGACAGATTTAGTCTATTATACCTACATAATATATAATAGCCTTGGTCTGCGCCCGGATCCCAATATTTTCTTTTACACCGGGGCCCTCGGTCACCTAGCCAGCGACACCACTAGACGTCGGCATCAAAACTTATTCAGGGTCGAGAGAGGTGTGTTGGACACCAAAAACCATTTTAGGTGGTTGCACTTCAGTCAGTTGTTAGTTTTAAGTTGTAGAGTACATACCATTTCAAAAGAAGAGTATAGAAGAAGAAGAAAAAGATACATTTATTTTGCAAACCAATTAGATTTACATTTTACATTTAAATAATCGAATTACATTTTTCCAATTAAATATATAGAAGGATATCCATCCAGCGACTCCATTGATATTGGACGTCACCATTGTGTAGACATATAACTTCATTATACGGACAATTATGTTTTATCAAGTAGGTAAACTGCACACCAAATTCTACTATTACAACTAAGAAACTACCTAATAATTTACGGATGAGGTATCTTAAATATCTCGTTGTATAATAATGATAATGAAATATGTATTTTGAGAAGGTACATCAAGTCAGGTTTTGTTTAATGTCTAGAAACGCCTCTCTTAAACTCCTCTTCGAAACTAATAGGTATCGTCGGCTTTGGCCGCAAGTACTTTAATAAATAAAAAAAATAATAAATAAAATCATTTATTATCAGATTACACAGATCCATAGCTTGTTAGTTAATTACTTATAAAACTATGTTAGTACCTACATTAATTGTAAAAGGTTGCATGTCATTACCGTATAACATGAAGGTCGGTATATCGGCGAAGAATATCCGAATCCCACCTCCCTGCTATCATTTTCAGGATGCTATTAAATTTGTGCACCCTCTCAACTGTATCATCACAGAGGCCGTCTTTTTTCGGAGTATGGCATAAAAATCCTCCACACTAGCCTTAGCAAACATCCCGGATGCGCTGCAGAATCGAGGGAGCCTAAACAGCATCCTGAAAATATTATTATATTGGATTCGTAGGGCATTGTAGATCTTCAGCCTGAAACTGGCCCACAGGCCGCACGTATAGAAGCTTTGACAGTAAGCTCTAAATAAAGTCAGCTTTACTTGAGCACTGCACCGTGCGAATCTATGCGCCAGCATCCCGCCTCGGACCGCCAATGCCCTACGCTCCCGCTCTATATCCAAATCGTCTTTCAAATCCTCGCTCACAATATGACCTAGATATTTAATATGTGTAACTCGCTTCAGGGGTATTCCGTTTAACATTATTTTGGGTGAGTAGGCTGGACACTTAATTTTGCCTTTGAAAAGCATAAACTCACTTTTGCTAGCGTTGTACTTCAAACCATGCTGACGTGCATAGGTCTCACATGTATCAAGTAGCTTTTTTAGCCCTGACACTGATGGGCTCAGCAACACCATATCGTCCGCATAACTAATATTATTTACACAAACGTTATCAATTCTACAGCCGGCATTAATGCTGCTGAGCCTCACAATCAGTTCATTCACGTATAGATTAAACAGTCTTGGTGAGGTTAAGCCCCCTTGCCTCACCCCACACTTTAGCACATATGGGTCCGAATACTCTTTAGCCCACTTTACGACGTTTATCAGATTGCTATACCAGTGCAACATGATTTCTGTTACTGCCGGATTTATGCCTGTCTCCTTCAATTTTGACCATAGTATATCATACGATACGGTATCGAATGCCTTTGAAAGATCTAGGAAACAGGCATAAATAGGCGTATTTATTTTAACATAATAACTTACGGTATGTTTTAGTGCTAATATTGCGCTTTCCGTACATAGGCCCTCACGGAAGCCGAATTGAGCATCATGTAATTTGACATGTAAGTTCAAATGCGTGTCAAGAATCCGATCTAGTACCTTTGCGGAGACTGTAGCCAAAGAAATCGGCCTATAATTACTCTTATCAGCAAGATCTCCAGTAGAATTCTTAACTAGGGGAATTACGATAGTTTTTATCAAATCAGGAGTAGATATGAGTGTCTCAAACAAAGCGTGAACAGCATAGATAATAACCTCCCGATGTGCGGACCAGCGTGCTGGAGGTGCTCGATGCTGAGCCCGTCGTGCCCCGGAGACTTTCCTCTTTTCATATTAGCTATAGCTAGTCTGACGTCTTTAGCGGAGACAGCAATTGACGCATCTCTCAGGTCGGACTCAGCATTGGACCCCTCCCGCAGTGGTTGATCAGGAGGCTCCACTTTAAAATAATCCCTAAAAATGTTAGCGACATCTTTGGGTTCCCTAACACCCTCTACACTAGCCGGGATACTTGGTTTGTAATTCAGTTTTTTGGTACCTTTCCAGAATTTACTTAACTGCTTAGCCGAATGTTGAGTAGCTAGTATCTCAAATTTAATCTGTTCTTGATTATTTTGACAGAACTTGAGCCTAGATTTAAAAATTTTGCGACTAGAGCACATTTTTTCATAAATAGGGCCTCCTTTAGGCTTCCCATGTGATACATATATCAAATAATCTAACCTAGTTTGCTTGTGACTCTCTGAAACATGTTTATTCCAGCCTAGAATATTCTTACATTTGTTATTCACATTTACTTTATGTATACGTAACTCTCTTCAGATGCTCTAGACAGTGAACTTATTATATCACAGTATAGTTGATTAATAACACTTCTGTGTGAGCCCTCATGACACATATTATCAGCACAGTAGTGAAGTTCACGCGGAAAGTCAACAATTTTTAAATATTTATTACATAGGTCAGAATATTCAGTAATCTGTTCAGGGCTCCTTACGCGCCCCATAGCACCTTGTTACGGGTCAAAATCAGAGAGGTGAGCATTATGCTTCTGAGAAAGTTTTTGTAAATAAAATAACATGATATTACTAAAAAAATTATTTCAAAATAAAGTTTTTGTCCATAATTACACGGCACTTAGCTTATTTGTCTTTCTTTACTAATATTTTATTTGATTTTAAACAAAAAAGGTCTAAATAGTCATTCCGGGAATGCGTCCTTATACCATGTTTCATAGTTCAAACAAGTCCAAAATGTTTATAATTAAGACTTAAAACTGTCATATCCTAATATTAGCTTTGATAATCATCAAATTAAGAATATAAGTATAAAATACATTAATAGCAGTTTAATTTCTTAATATTTTGACTATTCAAATGCTGTCTGACGTTTATTAAATCATTCCGTGAACGCGGTGGATATCGATCTATGTAAATACAAGAACACACGCTAGGTGGCGTTAGCGAGCAACAGCGTGAAGTTCACTAATCAAAGCAACAGGCGTGTTTCGTGTTTTCGGAAAAAAATAATTGATTTTGTTGGTAAGTACCTTTTAAATTGATATGTGTGAAGCGTACTTTAATTCCCTGTCACTACGGGAACGCTGTTTGAATATTAGTTTTTCGAAAATTTGCATGTTTTTTTGCAAAATTCCAATAAATATTACAGCTCACTTGTTCATAACCTTAAAAACCAATAGCTAACATGGCGGCGTCAAGCGCGACATGAAAATATTCATCAAATAGTCATTTCGGGAACTGTCATTTCGGGAACCTTTACGTATATGCCGGGCGTTCCCGAAATGACACGGGTGTTCCCGGGATGACAATTATTGGGCTTAATGATGCTCTAATGCTTTTAAAAATCATAACTATTTAAAATTTTGGTTTTAGGTATTCATTTAGTACGAGCAACATGGAAAACTATGAAAATAAAAATAAAAGGAAGTCAAAAAAAAAGGATTAAAAGAGGACAGTATAGCTTATAAAAAATATCGTGAAAAGGCAAGGAAGCGCAAGTTTTTAAATAAAATGACACCTGAACAAAGAGAGATGAAGAGACTGAACTGTATCAATAGTCAAAATTATTGCGAGAAATTAAACTGCAGGCATTTTCAGTCGAAGAGAGAGATAAAGAAAGTCCAGAAATGATAGACTTTAGACATAGAAAAGAATGAAGAGTTTCTGAATTCTCTTCACATCAACAGAAAAAGTATTTATGACGCCGTATACGGATCAGACAGTTAAGATGATGAGCATTTCCAAAAGGTTTCAGTTTGACTTCATGGAAAAAAATGACGATATTTGTGCTGGTACATCGTACGGAAATGATAATGAGAACTTCCACCCAAACGTGATACGTCGTCCAAAGACATTTTTGCTAGTAAATGTACCAACTGAAAATAAAAAAATACAATACAGATACGTTGCAGTCGCTGACACCTCAGTTAATGAAGATGGAGAAATAAAAGTCAGATTTCTTCGTTGTCAGCGGAACTTGTCATTTTGGGAACACTCCCATCATTTTCGGGAACATCACAAAAACAGCAAATAAATCACTAATAAGTAATACTATAGTTAAATCTTGCATGTACAATATGAAATGACCTTTACACTTTTGTATTTATATTATTATAATGTAACGTAGTGCAAAAATGTATACAATAAATTAAAATTACGGAGCGAAATTTACATGAATTGAAAATTTATGGAGAGTACTTTGAAAAATAAATGTTTTCAATATAAAAATATACAAAATAACAACATTATACGATTTAGGAACTGGTTAATTACAATTTCTTGAAGGTGATTCTTAAATGCGTTGGTTATATTATTATTAAAAAAAATATTTAAAAGTGTTCTCGAAATGACTTTTGTGTCTGGCATTATTCTTATTAACTGGTAGAATTTCTAAAATATATATTTTTGTGCGTGCCTCTTCACAGGAAAGGTTCATGACAAATGACACAACAGACTCCACTTGTTAGTTTTCTTCAAAAGAAAACTTAATTTCTCAGATATTTGAAAACCTGAAATGCTCACCTCTCTGATTTTGACCCTTACATAACTCAGTACTTTGTATATGTTTTCACTTAATTACATCGATATTACATTCGATTTTTAAGGGTTAGTGATCCGACCAGTATACATCATATAGAAACTGAATCTTATTTAATGTGTACTGTAGTGTTGCTATCCTTATCTCGTGCGCATACGTCAGACCAACGGAGTGGGGTTAGTCGGTACCCGACCCTTGCCTAGACTGGTGGTGCGTTGTCGAGCTAAGTTCTAGCCTAGTGACCTATATAAACAGCTGTACTGTGCCTGGCATGGGGTTAGGTATACTACAAGTGGCGACGAGGACAAAAGTGAGTAGAAATCTAATTACGCCTTCAAAAAAAAAAAAAAAAAAGAATAGGCGGGAACACGACAAATGCAGTCTAACGTGTACTTGCACAGTAAATGTATAATAAATACAGGGCAAGCTCGATAGTGATATGATACATTGTCATTGAAGTTAATTTATCCAAGTTATAGTTTCACTAATAACTGTGGAACAAAAGACATCTACCTAGTGGGTAGCGGTGCACTGCTCAACTATCCCAGTACAGGGATCGACTCGTAAACAAGTTTTAGTTCGTAATGATTTGGGTCATTCGTTTAAAAATTAACGGTTATTGCACATTTGCAAATAACTCCTGGCGAATCATGCAGTTTTACTCACTTATAGATATTATTTTTGTCCGATATTTACTAACGGTATTAATGTCTAATATTTTAACCGGAAATGCGTCGATACCGCGACTCGTATATAATCCGGGGGGTCCGTCCGGATTGTTACTACCGTCTTGCCTGCTAACCCACCGCCAAACAGCAATGTTCGCATTGTTGTGTTCCGGTGTGGGGGTAAGATAGCCGGTGAAATTACTAGCATAGAGGCATTCTATCTTCGTCCTCCGGGTAGGCAAGCACTTGTGACTCCTCTGGTGTTGCAGGTGTTTATGGGCGACGGTAATCGCTTTCCATCAGGCGATACGTTTGCTCGTTTGCCCCCTATGACATAAAAAAAAAAAAAAAAAAGTGTGTGTGTCAGCTCCGACGCACGACTGGAGTTTACTCTTCAGGCCAGGCACGCACCTTTTTTTTAGTCGCGCGATAATTTTGTCGCAGAAATAAGCGTACTTCTGGGTTTATGAAAATCGTGGTGCGCGCACTCTCATATAAACCCATATCTTGCATTTATGCGACAAAATTATCGCGCGACTAAAATCGTGGTGCGCGCCTGGCCTTAAGAACGATTATAAAATATATACTCAATACGTTTATTGCACATAAGGATTAGTAAATAGTTTAAGTATCACATTATGTACCCTGTTGGGTGCTGCAAACAAGAACGAGAAGGTAGGCACTTACATAATATTAATATACGAGTATAATATACAGCAAAATTACAATATTTTACAAGGAAAATTTACTTCCGATTCATTTTTAACAAATTGGAGAGATCATGAGTAGTAACTAAATAAGGAAGCGTGATGTAAAGCGCCCTCGAGCGGCTAGTTTAGTTACTACAGTCTGCAGTGCTACGGAAAAAAAAACCGTATCTTACTATGAAATCCATACAAAGATACGACCTTATTAATTAAGGAGCTTTGATCATTTTTATGAACATGCCAGCTCCAGCAGGCCTAATAAATACACAACATCATTCATCTAAAAGACATAGATAAATAAAAACATAAACCGTATAAACTTAAAAATAACATGTACACGAAAACAACTAAATTTGTATACACTATTTACATAAAAAAAACTGTATACAAATTTAGCCGATTCCGATAAGGGTTCCGCCAAAATTGAATTGAACATTACATTCAAGAAAGATCTGGTATTAGACCTAGCCATTTACATTAGACACAAACAAACGTACAAAATCACCTTCCTTAAAAAAATCCTTAAATAAATCCAAAATCTCCTTAACAACAACTCCAAACAGCGTTTTGAACTTCTCCTCCCAACTTTCGGTAGAAAACAAAATATCCTTCGTCTTCTCAACCAGCCTTTCAAAAGTAATACGTCTCTTCTTCTTGTCCTTATTTTGTCTTTGATCTTCCATATCAGCCCGCTCAATAGTAGGCTGATTTACCAATAGACACTCGGACCTCTTCACATCTGTTACTCTTTTTGACTTCCGCGGCTTACGAACCTCTTGTTGTGGCTCGCTCTCTAATCTGTACTGACTTACTGATCGCTGGCCCTCAGCCTGACAGACAGAATCTTCAGACTCTTTAGATTGTAACGGCTTCGACAAAACAGCATCTCCATATGACTTTCCAAAACTTAAGTCATTCTCAAAAACAGATGGCGCATCCTGACTACAAACATCCGTATACTTTTTTTTCCTTATTTTGCATATACAACCAAAAAGCCCGTTTATATATACATCCCTCAGCAGACATAATCCTGCGAATTTCTTACTCCTTCACAAAAACCGGGCACGACTTATCTAAGGCCATATGGCTGCCTTTACAATTAATGCATCTAAAAATAGTCGTTTCGCAATTGGCATGCTCCCCGCCGCATTTCGGACAAGTAACTTTAGTAGGACATAACCTGCTCAGATGACCGAACTTCCAACATCTTGAACATTGGGTAACCGGGAAAGTGTACTGATTTACCTTAAATCGGCAACCGTAGGCATAAACATATGGCGGTAAAGAAGTTCCCTTAAAACACAGACGAATAGCTTCAGCCTTAACCCAACGCCCATCATGATCCAAACGGTTCAGTCTACATATTGACAAAATGTCTTCAGACCCTTCAATATTCTTTAAAAATTCGTCTTCCTCAACCTCCAACTCAACCTGCCTTATAATTCCATAAGTGCAGCATGCCATATTAGACCAATAAGAACGTCTCGTCTCATTGTTAAACTCCTGAGAAGCCAGAAGCTTCTCCGCATCATCCTTAGAGTTAAACTGTATGCGAATTTTACGTGGACCCATAAACTTGACGGATAAAATTCCTTTTATACCCTTAAATTGCAGCAACTTTGCCAAACCAATCTGTTTCGGTAAATCTTCTTTTGACACTATATAAACTTCAAATAGCTTGTCAGGCACACCGCACCGTCCGGCTCCAGCTGCGTTTTGGCGGTTGCTAAAACCCGCAAGCGTTTAGGTTTCCTGCCTATTGTGATAAAACTATCACTACAACCACAGCTTTTGTCGCTCAGACCACAAGCACGCTTCACCGCTATATGCCGCACATCCGACATGGACTCAGCGTCCGATACAATATCCGATTGACTCGGCCCTGCCTTATTATCAAACTCCACTTCAGATAGCCACGACGGAGCTGCCCGCTGCCCACATTCTAAAAGTGACGTATCACTCGCGACACCTTGACTTGACTCACTCATCGCAAAAACAGCGAAAAGGACTCTAAAACTGAATTAACTTATAAATAAAATAAAATTTGATAAAATTTTCAACAGTCGCCTTTGACAACCAAACGTCAATCCTCGCAATACTTATATTTTTGGAACGTATCTGCCGTGCTAATTTAAAAAGTCGTATCTCAGTATACGATCGGGGTAAAAATACGACTTCTTAATTTAGCAGATTATGCGTTAAGCGTTATAGACTAAGCTCCCGATATAAAATGACCTTCACAGAGATGTTTATTTGATGAAATGTATTTTATATTTAGTTTAAAATGTCAATAAATATATTGCATATGGGTTGCCTAACAAATTTTTATGAACAAATTGGGAAAACGATTGGACTGCCTAGGCATCTATATAATTTGCACGACTTTTCATTTGTGCGTGCGTAATTGAATACGCTACTTAATACTTTCCTATGGAGTGGGCTTGATTGTCCTGAATTCCAAAATATATTGACGGGTTAAATATTATAGTGTAATAAGCTTAATTTGTCTTTATGTTGAAAATGTATTTTTTTGGAATAATTATCTAGAGTATCTTGTATATGTAGTTGATAAACAGTATGAACATCCAGCTTAAGGGTTGTGCATTAATAGGTACATATGACACGTATAGGTGCATATGTCACATGTAGTCAATTGGGTATAACAAAATCAATAATTAAATAACAGTAGATACGTCTTGAAAGGTATAGTTTAATATAGGTATAGTATTTGATAGGCCAAACGGGTTTAAAAGTGATATGGAAGACTCATAAGTGCAAAGTCATTAGTCAATATGATAAGCTCTGACTGTATTGTTACTGGAAACTAATAGCTTTATGTCAGGGGTCAATTTGATTTATTTATTTATTTCAAATAATTACACAGCTTTACAGTTAGTACTAATGCACTGTGAATTACAAAAATAATTTAACATAACATGTTACATATTAGGTAGATTCAATTACTGAAAAATTACATCCATCCATCGCCTTACAGTACCTCAAACATTCACGACACACAATTATCCAGCTACTTCCAAAAAACGTTCAAATCCGATGCTGATGCGAGAAGCGCATTAAGTTCTCGTAAGGCTCGAACTAGAAGAGAGTTTTCCGCGCTATGGTTCGCGCCTCAGGAGCAGCCAACAGTAGCCGGCAGCGTGGACGAAAATTGAACCTCGATTTAGAAGGGACGAACAATCGGATAACCTGACTGACCAGCTCTGGACAGTCAGAACATCCTCGCAAGATTTTACAAGCACTAGTCAGCACATAATTTCGTCTAACCTCGAGGGAATAGATTGATAGACCACGCTGAATTGCCAATATGATAGTCTAAGGCGTTATGAGGTCAATTTGATAGACCATGCTGGATTGCCCATATGATAGGCTAAGACTTTATGAGAGGTCAATTTGATAGTCCACGCTTGATTGCCAATATGATAGGCTAAGCGGATTGTTAAAGTAAGCGAAAGGCATTATGAAACGTCTATTTAGTAGACTGCGGGAACCAAACTATTCGTAAGAAAGATAGTAAGGCTTAACGGCTAAGCAAATACAATTGCATGGAAGGTCAATTTGATAGACCATAGATATATTATAAGCGGTATGTAAAGTGCCGCGTTCGTGCTGGAAGGTCAATTTGAAAGACCATATGTATTGAACCTTCCTTTAAATTTATATTAAATAACTCAAAGCGTTCATAAACTGGAGTATGTGCTTTTGAGACTCCCATTAAAACTTGAATATCGATGGCTTCGACGCGTCGATTAAATTGAAATATACTGTGCTTTAAAGCTTTCATTCAATTGGAAAAGGCTGTTGTTTGAGGACTTCCATTAAATTGGAATATCTGAGGTATCAGAGGGCCGGTAACATGGGAATATGACGTGTTCTTGACTCCCATTCAATTGGGATACTCGAGGTTCAAAGCCTCCAGTGAATTGGAATTGATTGACAACCTTAATTGAATTGACAATAGTTTGGTACTTTAAATGAATGCCTGGATAAAACTGTAATAGTTTGACATCATTTTTAAATTGACAAAAGTGGCATTTAAAATGAATGCCTATATTAGGTGGGATTGTTTAACAACCTCCATTATATTGACAAAAGTTTAGTATTTCGAATAAGAGCTTCCTTAAGAGCTTAATTAAGTTCGAATCGTTTGAAGACATTAAGTAAATTGACTATAGTCCGGTATTTCAAACGAATGCCTCCATTAGATAGGAATTGTTTATCAACTTTCAATTGAGAATGGTCTGGTATTACAACTAAATGCCGGAATTAAATTGGAATTGGTATATCACTGTGATTTAAAACCTTGATCCAATTAGAAATGTGGCGGTTTAAAAACCTCAATTCAATTGGATTTGCAATTTAGTTTAGTATTTCAAATAAGTGCCTTCATTAAATAGGAATTGCTTCACAACATTAATTAAATTGCCAATGATGGTCCTGTATTTCAAATGAATGGCTCCATTAAACTGGAATTATGTATCAACCTTATATTGAGAATGATCTGGTATTCTAAATTAATGCCGCAATTAAATTGGAATTTGTTTATCGGTGATTTAAAATCTAGATCGAATAGGAAAAGACGCGGTTTCAAAATCTCAATTCAATTGGACTTTAGTTGCAATTTCGAAAATTTATTGGGATTCTCATATATATTTATTGGGATTTTGAAGGGTATATATCGTAATTTCAGATGACAAATTATAGTGATGACTTTAGTGAGAATATTGAACGTGAGTACATGATGACGTGTAAAGCAAGTTAGCTACTTAGAATAGAATAGAATAATTTTTATTTTACCAAAAGAAACATTTCTACATTTAACATAATTTAACAGTGACTTCCACACTAGGCACAGCCTGTATCGTGGAAATCGTATCATACACATCAGGTTCGTTAAGAATGCGGCTATAGACATGTCTTAAACAAGAAATTAAAATTAACAAATGAACAGTACTATGATAAATACATATATACTTCAGTTTCAGCTTCATTAAAAAAAAAATATATTTTAAGATGGTAAAAGGGGGAAAAGAGCAAGCGCTTAAGCGCTTGACAAAGTGGTTGTTGTGAAATAATTATCCAGATAAGGCTACATGTCACAACTCTTAAAAAATCTAGAATTAAGTGTATAACCCTTGTTTTCTATAATTCATTTATTTTTCAAATAAGTTACACAATATTACAGTAATATAACCTACATGCTTTGGAACTACAGAACTACATGCAGACCAAACTTAAGACTAGTTAGATTTAATTCAATAAGCGCCTTAATGGCTTAAGCGACATAATGGCGTGGCTCCTTTGCTTTGTTTGACCTCTGGCATAGCTGTCATGTGCGACTGCTTCTCGCGCGAGATATTTGCCTATCTCTTGCAGCTGTGCAGTGGTGTGAGGGAATGACGGCTAGCGCTGTCGCGCGACGGGAACCGCGAGGCGTGGTTATGCTAGACAGGCTGGCGTAGGATTAGGCAGATAGTAGCAGCCTGTAGCGGCTGGGACACGCGTAGCTCAAACGAGCTGAATTGCACGTAGAGACAGGTCTGCAGTGGTACACCTTCATGTCCTGGTTGGACACGGTGTCGCAATCCCAAGAACTGAATTAACCGGCTCGCCTGTGCCACTTAGTCTTGCGGGGCACCAAGTGCGCGTTGCTCTTCCTTTCCACCAGTGCGACTACTCCCTCCCTATCCACATTGGTGTGGGAGAATTTTCCTTATCGCGAACCCGTACGGGGCCGGTTAGCTGCGACAGACTAACCGGCGACTACAGCATATTGCACGCTGAAGCGACTTCGTATCGGTATCCTTTGTGTATCCTCGATGTATCCTCTATATTGTTGTGTCAACAAGGTTCGCGGCAAGTTTATATTGCAAAGCTAGTTCTAAATCAAATGAGATCACAAATTAAACTATTAACCGGTCTAGATAACATAAAACAAGACTGATTAAAATACGTTATGGGTTTTGAGTGAAAACACCTTTTTATTTAAATAGATAAAGATTAACATATTATTATTTATACGATCACCAATTAATCTAATTTTAATTAAAATAAAAAAGGGATGTAGTGTTGCTATCCTTATCTCGTGCGCATACGTCAGACCAACGGAGTGGGGTTAGTCGGTACCCGACCCTTGCCTAGACTGGTGGTGCGTTGTCGAGCTAAGTTCTAGCCTAGTGACCTATATAAACAGCTGTACTGTGCCTGGCATGGGGTTAGGTATACTACATGTACCATGCAGACTTACCAAGCAGTGGTCCAACCACCTTTTAGATCCGTGTGCATCACTCACAAACGTATGCGTTCCAGATGATGCACCTAGTCGAATCAAATCCGCACATAACCACTGCCTTTCATTGCAAAAATTGAACATTTCTTCATAAAATGGAGCCGATGGGTGTGCATTGTAATTTCAATCTTTTAATGCATTTGCGAATATCATAAGTATATACAAAAATCTGACCGTGAAATTATATAATGATGCCGCGGCGACTACGACAAGCTTCTTACGTGCACCGATATCAACCCAGGAAAGGTGAATTAGGTATAATAGTAGATTTTGACTTTTATCCTGGGAATAAAATGTACATAATAGAGTATCCCTTTTGTAGTGTGTGTTGTATGTTGTGTTGTAGCTCTTGTATTTCCTCGTTATAACATGGGACCCTTCAAATGAAGCGTTAAGAAGCATCTCCTGGGCCAGCATGGCAGTGTCAACTGACATGGCACCGTTGGTTTCTTGTCAATTGCCATTGCGACTGGGACTCCTCTTTTTGCTTAACATCAGGCGAAATGAAGCCACTATGTTGTGTCGTTAATGTCGTTATATTATATACAAAAAAAGCTGGAGAATATGAAGTGCATGGAGTGATACTGTCTATGAGTGATCAGTATGACTAAAATGTTGTACAATAGTAAGAGCAATGCCATATTTCCATATTTTTTCTAATGGCACGTGTTTTCTTAGATAATATCACTATTAACCCCTTACGTACGAAGCCTACGAAGCCATATATGGCAGATAATAATTGCGAACTTTTTGGCCTAGATCATGGTTCTAATTCGTTTCTTTTTTATTTATGCGGCAATGGGTTAACTACATACTCTCTTATACTTCCATTACCCTCTGCTGGGCAGATCGCATAACTTGGACACAGTTTTGTCGAATTGTCTGCAGCATTAAATGTTTATATTGCCGCGACAAAAAATAATTGAAAGTCTCGACCAGGATTAAAAACCCGCGCCGGTGTTGGCTTTCCGACGGCTTTCCGGGCCAACGCCGGCGCGGCGCTCTTTCCACTAAGCTATCGAGTATATGCATTGAATTATCAAACCTGCAGTTGCTTATTTTTTACGTTCTTTAGGGGATTTGGATGTCTGTAGGATTGACCCATTACGTACTATTTGGCAGAAATCCCGAACTTCTAAGTATATAACAGTTTGTAATCCTATTAAATACGTAAAGAGTAACGCAGAACTAACATCCGAATATTGAGCTACCTGGAAGCTGATTAGCCGAAATACATCCACTGTTCGACAAAGGTCGTGAAAATGATATTATGATGGCTACTTTCCCGCGTCTATAAATTATCGTTATAAACTTATCATTCTTACACGCAACAATAGAGCATCGTATTGAGGAGATTTTCTATATTACTGATGCAAAATAGTCTGGAGGGTGGCCTAGACTATTTTGCGCCAGGACCGTTGTATGATTCTCAAAAGATAAACCAAATTTAATTGTTACGAGTAATATTGAATTGGCTAACAATTTTCTATGAAGACATCAGACAAGAAAATAGAGATAATGTTACAGTTGTCTTTCAAGCACCACTTAATAGTTTTTAATTGGTGTATAATTTTCGGTGCAAACTACAACATTGTAACGCGAAAATGCCAGTTCGTGATAAACATTCAATGCAAAACAGGATCTGTTGTAGTGCTAAATTGTAATAGACAACGAGGTATTTGTGCAACATATGAGTGGATAATTCCTGCGTAGACTGCTGGTAGCGTTTATAGTAATTTTCGGTTAAAATTGGCAAAATAGCTGCGGATCGTGAGGCGCGAGCATACGAGCACGAGTTGGTTCTAAACAGATGTTACTAGGTAAAGAGACGTGTGCGGGCCTCACGTTTGAGCGATGGCATAACCAAAAAAATATCAGTACAAAGCAACCCTGCACCTATAAATGGAATATTCGGATCCCACGGTAACAGTAGCAGGCGGCCATCGCAAGTACTTAGACGGATTTGACGAACGAGCTCAGAGGTAAAATAATTGCTGATTATGGACGCGGCTAATTAATGTTAATGATTTACGTCAACTTGTGCTTTTTTCCTTTTTTTTCGGTTATATTTTGATGATATCGAAGTAGGGTAAATAAGTTTTTGACAAACCTGTAATTTTAATGACTTTTATTGCCGCCAACAAAATTTTCTAACTACTTACCGAGACGATTCTAAAAAGCCCAAACTTGGTAGGATTGCATCGTCGTATTACAGCGTTCCTATGACTTTCTTTCGGCGCCATCATCAAACCAGCTTCATGGTGTCATATTATTGTATTGTCATGGAACTTACGTTGGTACACAAAATTTCAGCTCAATCGGTTATCGCGAAGTGGTTCAAATCTTACTTGCAACATTAGATTACAGACGCCCGACACCCGGCAGAGGTGAAATAAAATAAAAGCTTGTTAAAAGTAGGTGGTCAAATTGTAATCTAATAATATATCATATTCTTTATAGAAACTCCGCATTAAAAAATGCAACTGCACGACACTTCTCCAAACAGAGTAGATTATATTACGATCATACTCTTTCGCCTTTTAAAATGTAATCTAAGTGTTGAGTTTACAAAATATTCATTATTTTGAACTTAACCCCATCGTGCATAATTCTTATTAAAAGCTAGGCCGGTAGCTTACCAATATCATCTAGGACACTACCGGACCTCGGGTTCTCGGACTGGAGAGGGTCAACAGGACGCACCGCGGGTGAATATTATAGTCCTCATAAATTGGACTAGGGACATTTTGGATACATTTCGTGGTGCCTGTTAAAGTTGGTATATTGGTGCTCAATGCATCTCGACTAACCACTTGACTGAAAGTAAGAATTCATCTCTCATTGTATTTACGCACTGAATCGATAAATCTCTGATGACAATCCAATATCAATAAAACAATAACCGTCTGAAAAAACGCTTATTTATTAACATGTATTTATAAGTTTACTACTGCATTTACAAGCTTCTCAGTTTACGCTAGTTTCTCGTGTAGGTAAGTTAGTTTGTATGCAAACAGGAAATCTAATACAATGATCCATACCTACAAACTATGTCTATGTCCTTTTAGTTTTACAAAGTATATATAAACATGAATTTTGTACGCAGTCTAGTTTGCCTATTTTCGTCGAATACCTATGTACACAGGCTGCAGAAGCGCTTATACAACCCTTATACCGCCAATTTCAACTGAATAAATGCTGTATCAGCACTCAGCGTCTGAGTGCTACTTGGGCGTTATCTGAAAGAGATCCTTAATAGGGATGAATAAGCTATTTTGTACATGTTTAATCTGTTATGATTATGAATGTAGAACTTATAACCTGTAGTTGTGTATAATAAAGTGTTTACATACATACATACAGACTCCTTTTTGAACTTTAAATTATTTAAGTAATAATTCTATGTCTTCTTTCAGATGCTACGCTTCCTATCTTGCCTTCTCCTCTGCTCGCTAGCAAGCGGGCAGACGCTTCCTCCGCTTCCACCGCTCGGCGCGACCCCGGTACCCTACGCAGGAGTCACCGGCCTTACCCCTGTTCCCCCGGTCCCCACGATCTTCCCGTTCAGCCCTACCCCCAGGCCGCTAGCCCCCGGTATCCCAGGATACACTAATCCGTACTACAATCCTACGGCGGGCCCCAATGTGCCGATTCTCACGTACAGCAATGACCACGGAGCCGATGGCAGTTATTCTTACAGGTGAGCCTTAAAAAGAATGTTGTTAAAATTAAATTTTAAAAATAACATAAAATCGGGTTGTCTAGGGCAAACGCCTATTTCAAATGTCATAATGCATAAATTGCAACAGTTATTATTTTGCCATAAATCTATGTTTATCTGTAACCTGTAACATAACAACATTTCATTAAAAAAATATATATATAAAATCGGATTTTGTTGGTATTCAAAATGATTAAGTTAAATTGAGTAATAATCTGTTAGTTCAGGTTGTGCAATTTTAAAAACTGTTTTTTTTAATAAAAGGCGCCATATCTGTGTCCTAAGGGGTGAAACTAATTTATCCTCGAGTGAAATCGTTTATTTTGGTCTTGCTTTCATCACAAAGTGCAGTTCTTTTTCATAACAAATTAGGACAACATGTAACAAATTGTTACATGTGGGCATACCAAGGCATACCAAGGGTTGAAACTTGAAAGACACTAATTTCACGATATTTTACCACTCGAACTTAGTGAAAACAATCTGCTACTTGCGAAACAGCATTTGATAATATAGAATCTTCAATAATAAATAACTAAGATAAAAGTAGCTTATAAATTATTACACATTATTTTTCTATACTATATTTTTTTTGAAAACTAACAATCCCAAAATATGTTTTGGGGTTTCAATTTTAATATACCAATCGCATAATACTTGTAAAAATGTTTGTATAAAGAAATGTTGCATACCTATCGGCAGTTACTTCATGACCTGATATTTTCATGTGTTTGTCTAGTTTTTCCACTGCTGACGGAAAACAAGTACAAGAAACCGGATACCTCAAAGATGCCTACATTGACAATGCAGGAGAGCCCCAGGGAACACAGGTAAGCTAAAAATGTATGACTTAGGTAGGATATAGTTGGTACATAAATTCATCATCAAACTTACACTTTTAACTTGTGTAAAAACAAGGGAGAACCGGCCATTTGTGCACAAAGGGTTACATGCCATTAACTGCGAAAAAAAAAATTTTTTATATTATTATTTTGAGTATTTGTTGTTATAGTGGTCATATTCTAGCAAAACATAATCTATGATATGACTCCTATCAAATCAAATTTGAAAATGGTCTGAATGGCTTCGAGAAAATGATGTTACGGCGTGCCGGCAAGCGCGTTTGCTCGACTGCCGTGCCCCCAGATGTCTTACCATTCAACCGTTAGAGCAAAAATGTAGAAGACCCTAAAACGGTTCCCCTTGCTTACGCATATTTTTTGACATAATTCTAATCATTTATTTGTATAGAATCTTCTTATCGATTCATATTTTTTATGTGGTAATACCACATTACTATTTTCATAAATAATGACACAAAGGTAAATTAAGAAAGAAAAATTGAATGCGATCTACTACAATCGAAGCGGGATTTGAACCCGCGACCTCTGCGTTTCCGAAAACTAAAAGAAAGAAAGAAAAAATCTACACAAATATTTAGAACAGCGCCATCTGTCTCGCAGTCTTCACACTTGCTGTAAAGCAATGGGGATTGGGGATCGTGCGTGTAAAACGCACATCCTAGGGTATGGCTAATGCGCATAAGCATTTCAAAAAACATATATGACGCAGAGGGCGCTCCAGTAGCGTAAAGAATTAAGGGATGAAAGATTTGGTCTGATTGACGTAGCGATCGGATACCTCAGTTGGAAGAGCAATGCGCCGGAAACGCAGAGGTCGCTTCAAATCCCGCTTCGATTGTAGTAGATCGCATTCAATTTTTCTTTTTTAATTTACCTTTGTGTCATTATTTATAATTCTAATCACTTTATATTTTTTCATTCAAACTTCAATAATAATACCTAATGAAGTTTCAATTCATTGATTAAAAAAACCGGCAGCGCATTCAGCCTTCGTCGCATTATAAGGCAATTGAGCCTTTTTATTCCATAATTTTTCAACTTTATTGAAAAATGCGAATATGACAGAGCCAATTTACGACGCATGCCCGAAAGGGCTTGCTTTTGGGTGTTACAAACTTATGGATTCAGTCGGCGGTGTCGCTAATAGGTACCCCTCATATTCTTAAAGAAGTGAGGTGATGACAAACTTTAAAATAAAGTGGAATTTATAAAGTTTACTTAAGTATATTCACAGAACCGATAGGCATAAGGCACCGGCTTCAAGAGGTGGAAATAAAAATTACTAACAATTTGTTTTAAAAATGTATTACTCAAACCGGATTATTTTTGACTTTTGGCTTCTTGGGTTATTTTGTAATGTTGTTATTTTCATTATAATAATATGTGCTGTTTCTATGCGTACATATAAAAATAGTAGGTACTGTTTCGGTAGATCTAACAGTTGACTTTTAACAGCTTCAAATAACGCAAATATATTATGAGGTTTCGTTTGACGAACGAACGAACGAAATAACGATTTGGTTGACCATAGTGTTGATCGGCGAGCGATCGATTAGTGTAATTACCACCTTACATTTCACCAACTGTATCTCAATTTGCCCGACTGAACAACTAAGCTGGTGGCAAGGTAATAATCTGATCAATTAACAGGTTGTCCAAGGGAGCTACGCCTACGTGGCGCCGGACGGCACTCCGATTCAAGTCAGCTACATCGCCGACGAAAATGGTAAATATGCAGCGATTTGCATTAATAAACATTATCTCATACGAGACTACATGGAGGCGGCAGCATTTTTGAACGTTCGAAAGTTTTATTCAGAAAACACGGTAATTCGTCATTTTTATGATATATTTTAATGGATATTAAAGGACCTAAACCGATGTTTTCCAAAGTGGCCGTAAACTTACTACAATAATTCTTTTTAATTTGTTATGAATAGGTTAAATTTGTTTCCGATGGCCCAATTTCATAAAATCCATCATTATTAATTGAATATTTGATTACAAATGTTCAACAGTAAATAATTTTTAAGAAATACCCCTCTTGCATGTAGTGATGTTAGTTCAACTTTGAAATCTGGATATTTCTTAAGGGTATTATATTATTTAATAATTACTCAAACCATCAGTTAACTGCAGTAACTTTTTCGTAGACACAATAGCCTTTAGATTTAGTGATTGAAATATAACGTAGCCGCAAGACTCAAACATGTAAAAGTGCCCTAAATGCAGAATAAAGTTAATTATTTCATTGTAACTTCGTGTCCCGCAGGATTCAGACCATCAGGTGTCCACATCCCAGCCGACGGCAAAGGAGTGGTGCCCCCACCAGTCCTAGACAAAGATGGCAAGCCGATCTTCGACCGCGCCTACAATAATCCATACAGCCCCTTCAACCGCTTCGATGGCCGCTTCAACGGTTACTATGGCAACAACAGACTCAACCGCCCCTATGACCCGAGGTACCCGTACGACCCACGGTATCCCAATGACTCACGCTACCCCCATGACCCCCGCTACCCCCATGACTCCCGCTACCCCCATGACCCCCGCTACCCCCATGACACACGCTACCCCCATGACTCACGCTACCCCCATGACCCACGCTACCCCCATGGCCCACGTTACCCCCATGACCCACGCTACCCCCAAGACCCCCGCTACCCCTACGACCCGGCAGTCTACAACCCCTACCGCCCGTCGTGGCTGAATAACAACAACATTAACTCAAGCAGCAATCCGAACAAGAAAGAAGAACCAAAAAAGGAAGCCTGATATGAACATGGTTAAAATAGTTACGACTTTGATAGACTAATTTAATG
The DNA here is from genome assembly GCA_947623375.1 of Apotomis capreana. Taxonomy (NCBI): domain Eukaryota; kingdom Metazoa; phylum Arthropoda; class Insecta; order Lepidoptera; family Tortricidae; genus Apotomis; species Apotomis capreana. Next base: position 7,253,511 of record OX392502.1, on the reverse strand, counting down.
AAAATAAACTGACGTCCAAACGGAGTTTGTGATTTTATTGTCTATAATATTAGTGTAATAATATTGGAATATTTTACACCATCGTATAGGTTAAAACATTCTTCGTCTGCGTAATCGTTTCAAAAGGAATTATTGGAAAGCAATTGCCCATAACTAGTAGGTGCAAGCGTTCATATTTTCGCAATTTACTCAAAACGACAAGAAACAATTCGACTGTCATCCTCCTCCTAGCCTTTGTCCCATGTTGTTTTTTTCTTTTAATTCATAAACTGACCAGTTATTGAACTCAGATTCACCTAATGGTAAGTAACTTCGGGGTCAAAGACATAGATCGCTGGTCCAGGTAACAGATTTACTTTTGCATTGAAGAGACACAAGTTATAATTTTCAGGAAATACATACATACGATCGGAGCGAGTTCCATTACTTGGCCATGTTAAAGTTATGATTTTTTTATGAATCCGAAATACACTCTGGAGTCTTATTCTAAATAGTTTCACAGTTTTGGCGTCTTGTTCTTCCATTGTAAACTCCTGTCACTTTTTTGTCAATTCTGTGTGAGCAAGACAGGTGACGACAAGTCGCGTGACAACCAAACCCGTGCTATTTAAAACACTCGGAGATTCACTCGTTTACGTCGAGTAACTAAGCAAATGCTCAGCCACGGCATGGTATGAAATAAGGACAAACTCGTACCCTAAGTTTTCAGTTGGTATTTCCCTATACAAAAGCCTAACGTTGCTCTCACCTGCGTCGTCTCTAAGTCTCACTAATCCCATCTTTTATACTGTCCAGTACGTCTAGCATAAGGCCATGTTCAGATGACAAGTGCTCAACGCACGTTTTTCTAACGCGCGTTTTTAGCTCCATACATAAACGTTCATTGGCTTGTGTACGGCCTGACTAAAATGTATGTAGTTGAAAACGCGCGTTGAGCGCTTGTCATCTGAACATGGCCTAACTTTAACATGCAACTCTTTGTCGCACGAAAAATACCACCTGTCATTTTCGTTGCAATACCGTGCGAGCAAGAAAGGAGATGCTTAATCGCGCGACAAGCGAAGTCGTGGCTAGATTATGCTGGCTCTGTAATAACTTACATAAAAGGTAGTTAAAGTAGCTCATTATAAACTACTCTTCACTTATGATCTTCTGTCCATAGGGCAGTATCTGCCTTTGTTGCGTCTACGCAGTTCTGTCCCGCTACGTGAAAAAGTGGTATCACAATATGAAACCCATATCAAGATACGACCTTTTACCGCAACACGGCTGAAGTTCATCGCTTACGAAATAGCCGCGGGGTTCGTATTAATCAATATGGCGCCAGCAAATAGCCGAAACGACGTGACGACACGCTACTCGGAATCGGTTAAAATGGGGCGGTTTCCATATCAATTTAATTGTGTTAGCAAAAAACGGTGTCATCCGAATGAGTTGCATCAAGGATATTAGGTTTGTTTCACTTGACCTAAATGCCAAGTGTTTTCATAACTTGTTTACGGTCAGAACTAAAATTTGCTCAATTTTACTATGTAGTGGTTTATGTCAAATTGCATACTAAAATTGACAGATATTTTTGTTGCTGACTGTACTAACAATCAGCAATAGACGGCTAAACAGTGAACACTGAACACGCTTCTGGAAAACTGTTTCCCCGACCTATTAATTTGGATCAAGAAATAGGCACTATTTTAAAAACCCCCTGTTCCATCATCGGCATCATTGTCACTTACTAATAGATGGGTTTGAAGACAAATTCTTTCAATTCTTATGAAAAAAATAATACATAGCTGTTTATTCTTCGTATAGTACCGGAGAGGTCAGGCATACCTGCACAGTAGGTAGGTAGTGCGTTTGTATGAAAACACGTGCAGTAGATTTGAACAAACCATCTTTCAGTTGACCTGCGTGAGGAAAGCTAATCTGTACAGGTAACCTCTCCGATGGACCGTAACGTGTATGCCAAGCATTATCCGATGCTCTGTTGTGTCAGCAGAAACTGTTATACATTCAAAAATTACGGTTTTCAATATTTTAGACAAAATTGAAAATATGTGGTAAATTCTGAATCAGATAAATATAGGCAATGTTTCCCCTCCGCCTTCCTCAAGAACCGTCATTTAATCAGAACTTTAAGGGTCCATTATTATGAATTATGGTTATAAAATATAAAAAAAACAATAGCTGCTATAAATACGCTATACGACAGAAGGTGTTCCTCAAAACCTTTTAAACTTCATATTGTACATGAATTACGATATATCAGACAGAGGTCCCATCAGGTCATAAAATTTCATGTGTGTACTCAATTTGTAGCACCCCGCGCATTAAGAAGATCCCACACTAGCGTCTTTCGAGCGTCGGCATCCTGCCAACGCCCGCGCATCGCCGACTCAACGCTCACGCACTGTCCCTAACATCCTTTGAACGGCCGCGTCCCGCCATCGCCAGCGACCTATCAGTGTCAGCACAGCGTACTGAGTCCAGGACGCTCGGAAGACGCTAGTGTGGGGTCTCTCTTAACGCACAACTGGTCCTGACAGCAATTAAAGTCAATAAGAAAATAATGTTATTTTATACTTATGAAGCCTTGGTGGTGCAATTTCAATAAATGACAAAAAATGTGACAAGTGCGAGTTGGTTCCACACGGAGGGTTCCACGGGTTGCGTTTATTACGTGATAAATAAATGATAAACCATCTGTCACTCTCACACTATCATTCTTATCAAAACGTGACAAGTGCTTAGTCACTTGAAATATTTAATTTATCGCAATTAAAATATTTAATTGAAAAAACGCAGTTATCATTGGTCTGCTGCTGATCAAACAGAAAAGAATACTAACTTTAAGAAAATAGGTACCTATTGCAATTTAGGAATCTCATATTACAGAGAAAAAATACGTCATGATAAACGTTGATTAATGACAGTAACACGCCTACACACCCGGGAGGTATGAGCTGTTGTTTCTAAATTACAATTATGACGAAAGTATTCATTTGTATAATTAATCGAATTGAGACACATCTCGGAGAGTTCAAGGTAGTAACGGATATATATTGTTTATTTTTAATGCATATAGAAAAACGAGATTTTTGAATAAAAAGTCATGTTAACCTACGGTTCGGGTTGAACAATAATAAAATTAGATCAGTAAAATAACTTAGTGTTATAGTGATAATGAGTTATGTTTATGTGATAAAGGAGACAGAATACAAATTTTACACCTTAGCCAATTATCTCTAGAGCGGGTCTATGTTAATTGTGTTTATCACGACATAAATAAACGAGGGGGCCTATGATTGTTTCTTTAATCACGCGATAAATTTATGTGACAAAGCATCCATCACATTTTGACAAGAAGCGACTGTGAGTGACAGATGCTTTGTCATCAATTTATCACGTGATAAACGCAACCATCATAGGCCCCTGCCGTCACTTTGCAACAAGAAGGCGACTGCAAAAATGATGAATGACTAAACTTGTCTTTTGTTTTGCGCGACAAACGCTACCACCGCACCGTAAGTCCGAAGTAACAAATATCGTAAATGTAGCGTTTGCCTGTTTGGGCTACGGATCCTCAACCGCTAAAGTGCGGGCTGTCACTCGGCATATTCGCAATCAAAGCAACTGGTTTATATCGTGTGATGTTCCTGTGTTAAGGTTAACTTTGACCAGCTTCTAAAACGACGTAAGCGCCCAACACACCCGACACACATGAGCCCTTTCAAGTGAGTAGGCGGAACTGCGACGATTTCTTACATAATGTTAAGCATGACTCGCGTTTACTTGAAAACGTTTCTTTTTCATATTTCGTACTTTATGGTGTGCCTCGATAATGAATGTTTCGTTTCTGCGAATGAGAAACCGCGGTTCTTTGTTTGCGAGAGATTTTTTTCGATTTAATAAAAAACCTGCAAATAGCTACCTACCTAAATACCTGACCAGAGTGGTTTGGAAAGCATCTATGATATTTAAAGAGAAATAATTACAAAAAAGCTCTTTCCAAATTTGCAATTCCACATAATGAACCATCATACCGGCATAAATAGTATTTGTCTAACATTGTTATTATACATATATGTACATTATATAATTATTTATTACTATGTCTGAAAGTACTTGACATAACGCTCACTCATACTCGTTTTAGTCACGGATGCTTTATTACTATAAGTACTAGAAGCCCAACTTTTTCCGCATATTTTTTTTGTACTGTAGTCGGGTAGAAAGTATATAACCATCTTTGGATGTACAGCTATATCTGTACCAAAATGGGTTAAAATCTGTCTAGCCGTTTCGAAGTGATGAGTAAACAAATATATAAAAAAAATAGATGGCACTGAATGGCAAGTGCCGTTCGCCCCTACAAAACCTAAATTGCGCTGTTAAGGTTTGACCCAAAATAAGGACTCGTCTCCATAAAAATTTGATTTTCAATACAATTTTAGTTTTATTATTGGATAGATTAACTGTCGGTCAATAAACACGACACATATTTATCACACATATTTATACTAGAGAGTAGAGAGCTCCTTGACTTATGTTATGTTTTCACGAATAATTAACGTAATAAAAAAAAAAGCGTTAATTGGTGAGCTCATAACAGAGCGCTTGTTGAGAATTCTGATGGAATCCAAAAATATGTTTATATTCCTCTAAATTTCGCAACACAAGGGAACGAGCAGTTGAAACGGTCCAGAGCCTTATATACCCATTTACAAGCGTTGATATTTAATGACATAGATATATTTGACACTTAGAAATCGATGCTACAGCCGTGAACATAGTCCACCAAAGTAATGCCATAAAGCTTACCACTGTACAGTCAAGGAAATTGAAACACGTACCTTCTTCGCTCTAGTCACAATGTCAATAAGAGTCAAAAAGGTAAGTACGCGTTTCAGTTTCCTTTACTGTACCTCAATTTGCCTGATCTAAGTAGGCCTTTTTTCAGTTTTTTTGCACCATTTTTGAGAAAAGCACTATTTATGCCAGCCGGAAGGGCGATTGCTGGCTTCGTATTCAATTAAACTGACTCCCAAGGTTGGCTCAGCCAGCTATTGCCTACTTCCTTCGCTTCAAAATAATGTACTATTAGCATTTCTTTAAAGTCCGTAAACTTCATTACCTTACGATCCAATCGTCACAAATACCTAGAAAAGGTCTCACTCTTTTACCTCAAAGCTCAAGGGCCGTCAGATCCCCGGGTGGACCATAAAATATACTAAATTGCACGTTGCATCCGTTACGACGGAGGCTTCAAAATTTCTGGTATAAATACGGGGGGGTGCATCTGAGTGCATCATTCGAAGCTTTGTCATCCGACTTGCAACGTGCAACTCAAATTACACTACGTACAACATGATGCGTTTTGTAAGTATACATTGACAACTTTTATACTATTTTTCGTTGAGGTAGTTTCATACTTCTATAGGTCGAAATTTGCGGTCTTTGAAATCATCATTATCAATATCTAGTACTTAGCCGCTTTTGATTAACACTTAGAATAAATGAAATACGCCTAGAAACATAGTCAGCGCTTGAAAGTGAAGCTAAGCAAGCAAGCTTTCGTCCGTGTATAGACTCTCGTATTAGGCGTTTATTCTAAAGATCATATATTATAAAACCGTTTATTGTACATCATTTGTTTACTGGATTGTTTTGAACAAGTAAATTTGAACGATTATAGTAAAATATTCTTATTTTACTTGTACATCATTTGTATACTGGATTGTCTTGAACAAGTAAATTTGAACGATTATAGTAAAATATTCTTATTTTACTTGTACATAATTTGTATACTGGATTATCTTGAACAAGTAAATTTGAACGATTATAGTAAAATGTTCTGTACTAGAATGCACATTATCCTTAGCATCAATGATTTTGAACAATGACAATAATGGTCAAAAAGCGATTAGTCCTTTATCGTGCATATAGTTAGAATTTAACATATCAGGATAATTAAAGAAGAATAACGATTAAAAGCCTGTTTAATGGCCAACTACAATTACAAGACACGACATCGCATCGTCGTACGACGCGACATCGTGCCACGATGCGACGTCGTGTCGTGGAAATGCATAAATCCAAAATGAACTTTATCTTCATGTGACAAGATGCACTGATTGGTTATTTCGCTCTGCTTCTGTGGACCGACAGCCTTTAGGCGTCATTGTACGAGGAGACTCAGTGCCATGAATTTCGTATGGCGCTTAGAGCTCTGTTTAACTTGAAGATTTTGATTCTGGATGACGTTTGTGTGTTGGCCGAAGATCTAAGCGTAATTGAAAATGTACGGAAAAGGGTTTTTTCTGCAGCGACGACGCTGTCTATACGAGTAATAGGATTTTTAATTTCGGTAGACTGTTTATGAATAGGCCCTTGAATTATTTGTCCATAGTAGAGAAAGTTCGTAAAATGAATAGTCTCTAGGTTGTAAACATTTGGTAAAACAATATTGACTGTTATTGACTATTGTGCAAGTTTTTTTTATTTATTTTATTCGGGGCCATTATCGTAAACCTTTATTAACGTTATTGTTTCACGGCTATTTATGTTAACATGCGGGCAATCTTCTTAATACGGAATTCGTGAGTTAATTCGTTCGCATTCTTGCGAAAGCCGTGGATATGTTTTTTATGGAAATTCCGTTGCTTCTTGGAGTAATTTTATGAGCTTTTGATACTGACGACGTATTGAGGTATTATGCCTCTTTTGGATTTCACAGTAAAAGTGAATCATCCTCTTCTTGATACAAAGGACAGGTGTATTTCACGTGGAATCGTGGTAGATTGCAAAATCGATCGCCAAAGGTTAAGGTAGGCATCTAGTTATTTGTAATTTGGTTAGTTATTTTTCTGGAAGATTACTTAAACCATTCCGAGCTGGTTTATTTAACTTAAGAATGCTTAAGGCTTAGATTTTACCACTCAATTGCTTTTGGTAACTACGGCTACCAGTCACCGCTCTTATTTTATTATATAAATAGAGTCCAACTCAAAATTCGAAGCAATTGAGTGGCTATGTACTAGATTTGTAACATATTCTGAAATAAAGAGGTACGTTCTAATTTCAAGCCATGAATAATTTCATGTCAAATTAGAGTGCTGCCAAAACCTAAAGTGTCACCAAGTAGATTTGACACTGCTGAGTAATAATTTGTGTTCGTTTTAAAAAAATGACAGAATGAACTCCTTTCACCCATTTTGAAACTCTAAAGATATCTTCTCCCTCTATTCCTCTACTTTTTGTTTCTAATTTGCCATAACGATGAAGAAACAAAAATTTAAGAAAACACCCCTCTTCGGATGTGACTTACATTAGGATGATGATAATGATTATTTTTGGCCTAAAACATCATGGATTTGTATGCTATTTTGCGTATGCATATGTAATGGTTCATATTTCTCCAGATAATCCTCGCACTGGCGGTGGCCGCGGTCCGCTCTGACGTCAGCAGTTTCCAGGCCTTCCAGCAGCCCCAAAACCAGCACCAGCAACAGCAACAGCAACAGTACACGACAGAACCCATCGCTATTATTCGGCAGGAGCAGGTCATCAATCCTGACGGCTCTTACAAATGGAGGTAAAAGCATCGTGTACTTCTATCGAACAGCAAACAGCAGCTACCTAGGGCTTAATCCCATTTGCGATTTGCGAGCGAGTTTTCTATACAAATGAGCGTCGCGGCAAACTCGCGTGTCTGCCTTCATACAAAATTAGGTCGCAAATTGCAAGTGTGATAAGGCCCTTACTCTGAGACGCGACTCTTTGTCGCTCGACAAACACTACCTGTCACTTTCCTATCAATATCGTGCGAGCATGACAGATGTTGAGTCGCGCGACAAGCGAAGTCGCGGTAATCTATGCTAGTTTTGCTGGGTTAAGTATAAATTTTCTCTGTCAAAGTTACATTTGTGCAATCTAACCATTAAAAATATAAATAAAAAAATAGGATAATAACCCGATCGACAACATCGGGCCTATTGGCGACTAATGTATCAAACTATCGGCCACTAATGCTTTTATACTAATACTCGTGTTACTGTCCTTGTTTTTATTCATATTTATATTATTCATATTCGCCTTGTGACGCCAAATATTTGAATATTGATTCAAACTTCATTGCCACGGAAGACTAAAATATGTTTGTATTCAAGTTTCGTAATAATAGGTGAGGGTTTTTTGTAATCGTATGTTAATAATTTCAAAGTGAATTTTATACACGTTTTTTTGGTTTCTAACTATTCCTCAAATCCAACCAATCCCAAAAAGAACCCAAAAACAAAATCTATTTCTAATGCTCCATGATGCTAATTAATCTGCGACGAATTCATTAAGAAACATTTTTCTTTTAAATACCAATTTGCGGTATGTAACGATTAGAATAAAAAAAACTTTGTTATTTCAGTTATGAAACCGCGAACGGAATTGCTGCGGAGGAGCAGGGGTATGTGAAGAACCTTGGGGTGCCCGAGCAGGAGGCACAGTCAGCGCAAGGGCAATACCAGTACACCGCCCCCGATGGCCAGGTAAGTTACAATCATCATCGTCATTAGCTAACTTCCATCCCCTGAACATAGGCAGCTCAGCAATTTCTCACAATGCAACACATAAACTCTGGGTCACAATCACAACGGAATCAAATGCAATTCTTTTTTTAGTCGTTGCTCTCTTTACTGAATGGTTGACATCAACTGCTACCATTAGAGGCAGATATTACTCGCTGTATGATATTCAACCATCTCTCGCGATTTACAGACATTCTGGTACACTAGTGCAAAGATTCACCCACAGCTGATTTGATCTGGTCGGTCCATCACATGGGAAATCTTGTGAAATCCAACAGTTATTGTGTACGTCAGTTTAATAATTCAAAAAGGGATTGGAAACATCACGTATCGTACCGTATAATTCACTTGGTTTCGCTTTGATACCATATTATTTGTATGGGAGTTACTGCCATGATATTTTAACGATCCAAAGTCCTAAGTACACCAAGGGTAAGGCCAAGTCCAATAATGAACGAAAAACTGCTAGTGATACTCGTAATTGTAGTGATATATATGGCGATACTTCAAATCTTTATCGATCGCTGTACAAATAAGTGATGTACGAGTATAACGCTCAATTGCATTATCTAACTCACCTGCTTTACCCGCACTTCGACATATAAGGCTAATGCTAACCGGCCATAGATCATCTTGATACTGCAACAATAGCACAATAGGTGGTCTAGCCATTCATAATCAAACTTTCGAGAACGGCACCAATTCAAGTATGTCATCTTTTTGATTTCTGTAAGTAGGTGGATGTTGTAGGCTTTCAAAACAGCCAACTGGATCTGAACAAAGGTGGTTCGCGTAACAATAGCCACTTTGATTTAATTGTTGACCAGTTTATCTATTCATATTTTAGTTGATTTTTGGGATCACCTGTTAGTATGTTAATGAGCTCTTGTATAGTCAAATCATATTCTTGGAAGTCCGTTTTAATAAACTAACGGTTTGATTGGTTTGTGATTATTAATTTACTCATAAATGAAGCATCTAATCGCTGGGTCCAGATACATAAAAAGTTGCATCTCGGCGTATGATTGTACATATTTACATCTTATTTAATGATGGTTTTAAGCAAAAGTTTCAACACTAATTTGGGCTATAATTATGTGTAGTCTGTTAATCACTATTAAGATATCATTGAGTAAACGAAGAATCATTGTTTCCATCGTAAAAAGGTCTAACTGCAACACTACAGTCACCGTATCCAAAAAAATCGGCGTTCAAGAGGAGGAGCGTTCTATACGGGGTTTATTGGAATGTTTTATTTTTCTTCCAGGTGATTCAGTTGTCCTACATCGCGGACGAGAACGGTTTCCAGCCCCAAGGCGCTCACCTCCCCACACCTCCTCCAATCCCGGCTGACATCCAGAAGGCTCTGGACTACCTGGCCACGCTCCCGCCCCAAGCCCCCGATGCCAGGGATTATAGAACCCAGTAGAACTTGAACAAACGAATATTTCTGCCACCGAGGGATGCGGTTAAGTCCCCTGCTTCACAGGGACGACCCAGCCACTTAACCAGAGCCAACATCCAAACAAATCATAATGGAGTCTATTAAAGCACTTGAAGACGATTGGTTACTATATTTTGTATGGCATATTTAGCTGGGCAGAGCTCCAGAGTAACAAGGCAATGAACGCGCAAAAAAATATATACGCTCGCATAAAACTCTCATGTGGCACAAAACATTTACATCTGAATTAAAAGTGCTTGGTAGGTGTTAGGTACCTATTTCTGAAATATTCCTTTGCATTACACTTTAATTGTATTAGTTATATCGCCAAATTTCTTCCATCATCTATCTCAGAACCCTAGCCATCCTGATTATGCTATATATTTTTTTGTCTCGTAAATATTGACAAACTTGCACTTATAATTACTTTTGTTCCATACATTACTTATATACTATACATTCAATAATGTCTATCATCAAAGAAAACGCCTAGAGAATCTATTATATTACGTGTGATATTATGTTTTCAAAACTAAAATGTAAAAAAAAAACAATTAGATATAAGGTAGTTTAATGTTGTTTGTATTTAATTACTTACTTAAATAAATTAATGTATTCATGTTATACTATGTTTTACTTCTATTTTTATGATTTTATGAAGTTACTAATAATAATATTTGAAGTTGAAAGAGACTTTAGCTTGTAATTTGTACATCGTAGCTTCTAAAATCTCGTCTTCGTAAAATATTCCAAAAAAATCATCAAACTTTCCTAAAAAATGTTGCAATGTGCATCGAGTGATTGAGGTGAATTTTTTTAAGCAAATTTATTTCAAAGTTTGATATATTTGTCATTCCTAGTTAGTTTTTAGAGCTTGTAGTTGATACAGGGGCAAACTTTCACTGTGAAATCGTGGCAAAAACGGAAATATAAAAAAAATACGTTTGTACGTGTGTCAATATCACAGGACAAGTAAAAGTAAAAGATGAATAGAGAAGAAGGTTTTATCTCAAAAGTTAAATCTAAAAGTAATAATCCTGAAGAATTTATTTTATAGTAAAAAAAACATTTAATATTTACATGTATACATTTTTCTGTCAATCATATTTTGCTACTAAAACTGTACACTGATAACGTTCATTGGCCATGGTCATCATACGAAGTGACCTAAGAAATCAATTTATGTATCTGATATGCTAAATAGAGCTTAATATAGGCAATATAAAAAGCTGATACCTCAACATGATCCTGTGAAAAAACTGTGAAAATGTGCGTGAAAAAGTCATCTTATAAGTCCATACCTCGGGGTCCTCTATAAAACGCACAAATTAATGGATTGATCCCCTCGATCATCAAATCATAGAAGTGTAGCTCTCTATATCATATTAAAATATCGAGTCCGAGGCAGTTTTCAAATTACTTATTGTTAGGGAAACTATGGAAGCTTTTTGTAACGGATAAAACTTTTTAAAATAGCAGGAATTTGTATTTTTTTACGTATATCTACCATAAAAAAAGGAAAAACTGTTTCTCCGAAAAAAACAAAATTATTGACCCTGATACAAAAATTTTACGAGAATCAGCTAAGAAATGCAGCCTGTAATCGAGAACAGAGGGAAATCCGGACATATGAAAGATTTTGTGGCCAAGCTGAAACGAAGACGATTCGCTCGTTGAGCTCGCTCACTAAAATAAAACTTTTCAAGAAAGATTGACAAAAGATGAGCTATTTTCGGTTGTTCTCGAACAATTCGTATCGGCGCGGCGGCTGCTCGCTTGCCCAAGAACCGGTCGAATCACTTTCCCCGTCTCGTGTCAAGGTCGCGCCGCCATAAACTTCACTCCTAACGACCTCTTGACCCGGCCGGCTGGCAACTGTGGCCCGAAGAACGCGCGGTTTAGGTAAATTTTATGTGGAGTGGCTGTTTTATCTACTTGTGTGTTTCTGTTTGGGCGTATACTTTGATATGAAATGATTTGAAGTTTTATGAACAATATTTGTTCTTGGGTCATGGATGTTATCTAGGTAGGTATGTATTTATATCGCCGTCTAGTATCCATGGTACCAGCTTCGCTTAGTTTGGGACTAGGTCGATTTGTTTGAGATTATCCCTTATTATAAATTATTTATTAATTTGATCATAATAATTATTATAAATAACCCAAGACCGCCGGCTAAGTAAGCATTAAAATAATCAGGGTTACTCATCGTAAATCAGATTTTTTGTTTGCACGAAGCCATTGTCTCGAAAAACCTTCATATTTCAGAATAATTATAATTCTAACCTAAACTAATGGGTTATTTAAAACGATTTTTAAAAACCCTAAAAAAAAATAAAAGGTTTTCAGGGAAAAAATACTTTCAGACAAATAAAAATTTGGTAAAACATTACACATGGGAAGCATTGTACTTGTGATAGTATAGGTGCCAATAGTCAGACATAGACTTTCCTACATGTAATAAATACAAAAAAAAAAAAAACATCTGCCTCTAAAACCGAGAGCGGCTCCCGAGCTCGCTCCCGTCATCACTAAGGGCCTACATTTGTGATAAAATGCTGCTCATTATACTAGCAACTTATTTTAACAAAGTAGCGTTATTGTATAAAATTACACCCACACACCCTACGTTGGTGTGCTTCACCTCAAAAGGGCGGTCATGAACCTATCCTTACATTTTATTATTACAGGCGTAATACTCCGATAATATCATGTTAATTAATCCATCTCTCGAAAACGCTTACATTTTTACAATTTATCTTATAAATGCCAATATTAATGTCAAGCAAACTGGCACCTTTAATATAAATGCTTGACATATTTATGCCTCGAAAACGACATTATCGCGTAAAGATTTCATCTTAATTGAATAACCCGTACTATTAATGTCAGCCAGTAATTATTATCTTTAATTAAATTTTCATATTGTTTTGGAAACCAAAGTGTATAAATTAACTTTAAATATATAGGTGGTCTGATGACGAGGCGAAGATCACTGGAGTCCGTTGGATTGATCATGGCGGCAATCTTCGGAGGGGAAAGGAGGCCTATGTCCAGCAGTTGACGTCATTTGGCTGATGATGATAGGTCATCACACTAATATTATAAAGGCGAAAGTTTGTGTGTGTGTTTATGTGTTTGTTTGTTACGACTTTACGCTCAGATGGCTGGACCAATTTTGATAAATTTTGGTATGAAGGTAGCTGACACCCTGGATTAACATATAGGCTACTTTTTATCTAAAAAAAAAATAGCGTTCCCGTGGGATGATCGGGTAACGCTGCGCGGCGCAGCTAGTGAAATATATAGGTGTTTTGTATACTATGTATAAATAACTAGAAATAATTTGGAAACTTATTTGAGAACTATAGACTGAAAGTACTGAGTGAAAACTGAATTCTTGAGATTCAATTGAAATATACGGTACAGAGTCTAATTAAGGGTAATGATAATTTGATTTAGATTATTTTTATTGTACTTCGAAACTCGGTCTTTTGTGACTGTTCTGTGAGGGTTTAATAATGGCTTAAATTGTGCTTCTTCTATTTATGTTTTATTATAACACATAACGCAACTGATTATTCATCTTTCATCTGTCACATCTCATAGCTCAGTAATCAACCACGGCAGTGCATGTTGAACAGACCAAGGGTTCCGTAGAAGGTTTATACTATATCGGATATGTTAAATGCTGCATATAAAATATTAAAGGCAAGGCTGAATGCTTAGCAAGCTTAAGCGTAGCTCTGAGGACCAGAAGCTTCAAAGAGAGAAGTGCATTGAGTGCATTTTGTCCATTCAATGCCTTTGGTGATTTTTTCGAGGGGTAATTAATACAAAAAATTTGTCGTTTCAGGCATCAAAACTGTACAGCACAAATATTTATTTTTAGCTCTGTGAGGCAGGAATTTTCTGAAGAATCGCACAGTTGAGAACTGTCAACCATCTAAGTGGTGAGGATGGGAATGTTGTTGCGTAGAGCGATGGCAGAAAGAAGCCATACGTAATGTTGTACCTTGCAAACGAACGTTCAATCACAGACATATGATTACCCCTGTAACATTATTACGGTAATATGTACGTACTCCTGGCATGTGTTCTTCTTCTACTCTCTCTGGATCTTGCCAGGGTCTGCTTTCCTACTGGGTTTTCTCGACTTTGCACGATCCTGGGCATCCTCTTTTGTGAGCCCGTTTTCACGCAAATCGGCCTTCACGACGTTCAGTCATTGCTTCTTTTGTATGCCACGGGGTCGAAGCCTGTCAAGGACTAGATGAAGGCATTTGTTTCCTAGTTCCCTACATAGTCTGGTGGTTCGCGAGATTGTAATAAGATTAAATAAGCGAAAATTCTGCACTTCATAAAATTATGAATTCTTTAATGGGAATGGAACCCTAAAATATATTTACAGACGTGACTTATAATTACTGCTTAGTGACGCTTACAAGATTCATTTCGCAGTAACTAATACGTATTGCAGTTTTAAAATACCTCGTGACTTCATCGAATTATCATAACCATACATCAGTCACTCAGCCACTCCCAACAAATAGAATTAATTCACCAACCGAAATTCATTTGAAGACATTATGTTGAGTCAAAGAAATTAGGGTTCGGTAAAACAGTTTGACCTTAGATTAATTTTTATTGTACTTCGAAACGTGGTCTTTTGTGACTGCTCTGTGAGGGTTTGATAATTATTATTGTTTTAAACCTTTTGGAACCACAAACATCGATATTAAGACGCCCGGAAATAATTAAAGCTTCCTGTGTCTTCCGACTTTCAATTACCTAAGTCAATTTGAAGAGAAAATCACAATATGGATCACGTGATAAATTATTGACAAAGCATCTGTCACTCACACTCGCATTTTGTCAAAACGTGACGGATGCTTTTTCACTTATTTATCGCACTTACCTATTTTTACGCTCCGTCAACCGTTGGGTGTATGTCAATTTAATTTACTTACTGTGGTGACTATAGATGCTACTTGAATCTGTCTCCACAAAGTCGAGAAAAAAGCCTACTTACCAACTATCATATTTTTTTTTCGAATTTTCAGGATATTTTCGACGTCCCTCACCGATCGCATGAACTAGATTTACTGAATGCACGTCCATAATATCTAGGGATAAAACAGTCACTTAAACCCGCTATGATGGAAATGATAATGATATATTTTATTTTTAAGCGTTAGAGACTTAGTCATGCCTTGACAAGTCGACACTCGACACCCGTCAAACACAAGTAGCCTATATACGGAACCACGAAGGAGGACCGATTCCATCTTCTCACTTGACCAGTTTTTACATAAGAGACATGTCCTTTGTTACCGTATACCTATTCAACTCTATTGCGTAATAGCCACATGTTAGACTTTTTCTATTTGAAATATGACGTTTGATTTCACGTAAGATGCCACAGTATTTGTACAATGACATTTTATATTATTAATCATGTTCGTGGAGGGTTTGTCGAGTTCTATTTTATTTTGTTTTGTTTCCTCTGTCAGCAAATAAAAAAAAAAAGTGTGTGTGTCAGCTCCGACGCACGACTGGAGTTTACTCTTCAGGCCAGGCGCGCACCACGATTTTTTTTTAGTCGCGCGATAATTTTGTCGCAGAAATAAGCGTACTTATGGGTTTATGAAAATCGTGGTGCGCGCACTCTCATATAAACCCATATCTTGCATTTCTGCGACAAAATTATCGCGCGACTAAAATCGTGGTGCGCGCCTGGCCTTAAGAACGATTATGAAATATATAGGTACAGCCAGCACAGCCTTGTGCTGGCTGTAAGCCATAAAGTCTCGAAAAAAAAAACTGATGGCTGTCAACCTGTTATTTTAATTTACGTCAACAAACGGCCAATTTCAAATTTTATCGCCAGTAGTGTTATATTCTCTTTGATCGCCATTTATTTCAAAAATATCATAGTTAATGTCTTCAAATGCATAAAGAAAATGTGCTTAACGCGGCACAACCTCTGCTGAAGACGATTCAGCTCATTTTCCTAGAGCGGGAAATAATAATTTTACGGTAAGAATATTTTATTTCAATATGTCTCGGAATTTTGTTGTATATTTTATTACACAATATGAAATAAGAAATGCCAGCTATTTATTTTAGACGTGTTTCAGGTACATTTAGTTAGGTTACCTTGCCTAGAAATACGGTTATTGTATGTTATTAGATCACAGGTTCTGTTTGTTTGTATTAAATATCTTTAACCTCTCATCACACAAAAACGGCTGCACGGATTTTAATCCCAGATAGCATCCAAACATGGTGATATGATACTTCTTACTTCTTACCCAACAACTGTAGACAAAAAGTTTTTTAATACAAGTATTTATAGGTATTATTCATAAGGTAATATTTTAACACTGCTAGAGATATTTAGACCAAACTTGTTCCGAGCTTAGTGCATAGTATTTTAACATTATATTTCTGTTCATCTCTATTGTCCATTTTGTTCAAGCAGGTCTCAATTAATGTGGATATGTAGACTTGTTAAAATGTGATTTCCTATTTCAGAGCTACATTTTGGGCACGACTGGTCTTCACAAAAATCCTTGACTTCTCCGTACGAAAGGAATAAGGTTTTATGTGGACGACATTTCCAAGATTCCCGTTACACTGACAGTTGTAGAAAAAGCCTGAGCAAGTATTCTGTTCTAGGAACAACAGAATATATTATTAAAACAATGCAATAATAGTGCACCTATGTAGTAAACTTTTTAAAGACATTTTGTAAATTATAGTCCCTGTTTGGATATACAATGAATAAAGACCATTTAAAAGTAATTCATTGTGTTGTATTTTTTATAAAACTATTAAATTTCAGCTCAATCGTATACCGGGAAGTGGTTGACAAATTATTTGCAGGATTAAACCTGAATATGCATACGTGTAATATAGAAAAGTTAGAAAAACAAATTTTCAATATGGCATATTTGAAAACCCCGCCAAAAAAGCCCGCTGTCACTTAGTTCATTTACGGTGGCGCTAGTAGTAGAGTCTGACCAGCGAGTCGCTGCACAAGCATTTTTACAGAATTCTATTTATGGCAACAATTTTACCTGTCAAACTAATTGTCAACCTCTGTTCGTACATAACCTAAATATAATCTGAGTGCATTTGTTACGGAAGTTTATATCGTGTTATAATGGCTAAACCGATCAGAAGCAGTGTTAGAAGCATGTTATTTACGATAATCTCTAACTACAATCAGGTTAGACGTGATGAAAATGAGAGATTTCTGAAAAAGAAACGAATGTTGGATGAAATCATTCAGGCGACCGGTAAGTTATTGTCAAACAATTTTGATGCTTCTCTTGGCACTCTTTTATTTACAAAATATTGTTGGCGATTGTATTATAATACTTTAACTTAATTCTTTATTTTGATTCTAGCTGGCGTGGATGATGAAAATATCAAACAATCTATTGAAAAGCTAGCCAAAGAACTGAAGATGGTTATTGATAATAACGAATCAGAATCAGGGTATTTGGCGAAAATATCCTCTATGACAGGTAATAATGATTTATATTTGCACATGTAGATTTCTTAATATTTGAATGTGTTTATTTCCTTTACTTAAGATGTCTCCTTTTTCAGGTGTTAGCATTAGAACGTTACGCTCAATTAAAAAAGAAGGTTCTATTAACCAAGGCGAATGGAATACGCCAGGGAAAAAACGTCCCCGCCCACCAACTGTGTCAAATTTAGACAATTTTGATGTGACAGCCATCCGTAACAAAATAAACGAATTTTATTGTGTCAAAAAGCAAGTTCCTACTCTAAGAACATTACATGCGGAATTGAAAGAATCTATAGGATTCTCAGGATGTTGTGAAACACTGAGGAAAATACTACACCAGAATGGATTTCAGTTTAAAAGAAATAAAGAAGAACGCTCCATTCTCATGGAAAATTTTGAAATATCTGGATGGAGACAAAGATTTCTAAGAACTATACATAAAAAACGACAAGAAGGAAAATTGATTGTGTATCTTGATGAGACATATGTCCACCAAAATTATAGGCCAAAGAAGTCATGGCAAGGGCCTTCTACTTCCGGTGTAGTTGAAAAAATTTCCTCCGGTAAAAGGCATATTATAGTACATGCTGGATCGGAGCAGGGATTTGTTCCAAATGCTTTACTTGTATTTAGCACAAAATCCAAAGCAGCTGATTATCATGATGACATGAATAGTACAAATTTTTTAAAGTGGTTACGTGAAATGTTAATCCCAAATTTGACCGAGCCTAGTGTGATTGTAATGGACAATGCAAGTTACCATGTCACACAAATAAATAAGCCTCCAACCATTCACAGCTTGAAGGCTGATATTCAAAAATGGCTAAGAGAAAATAAAATCCCATATGAAGACTGTTTTAAAAAAGAGGAATTGATGTGCCTTTTTGAAGAAAACAGAGTTGGTCCTGTATATGCAGCAGAGGAAATATTGAAGCAGCATGGGCATGAGGTCCTTAAATTGCCTCCATACCATTGTGACTTAAATGCTATTGAGCTCATATGGAGCCTGGCAAAGCGAAAAGTAGCGAGTAGAAATTTGGGGCTACATGGATCAGAAACTGAAAACCTGATCAGGGAATGTTTTTCAATGATTACAGCAGAAGATTGGAAAAAATGTACAGACCATGTAATAAGTGTTGAAGAAAAATACAAGTCCAAAGACAACATTCTTGACACAGAATTGGCGCCATTCATCATACAAGTTCGTGAAAGTGATAATGAAAGTGATAATGAAAGTGATTATTCTCTATCAGGCATTGAATTTCTCGAATCTGATTTTGATTATGACTCCTGAAATAATAACAGATTAAAATTGGATAAAACGTTATTGAAACTCTGTTTTCTTTCACCGTAATACCTTAAGCTCCAGTTAATCTATCCATGTGTGGCACCTTGCCCTTAAGATGACTTGGAAATATGTCACTTTATTATGATTACTAGTTAACCCTTATTAGGACAAAGGGAAACCATATGCCGAAAATAAAATCGTATGTAATTTTTTTAGCATGAGTCTATTGAATTTTTGTAGTTAAGATTTTTGTATTTGTAAATTGACGATCACTATGATAATTAATGTCAACTGACATAATTTTATATTTGCAAAAACATTATATAGTTGAAATAAATAAACTAAACTATTAATTAAGTATAGATAAATTACCGAGAGCGTGGAATTGCATAAGTGGTATTCTGTATTTAGGAATTCTATATTTGAATTGTTACAACAACAATTTTTAAGTCAAGTCTAGGCTATGTAAAATTCTGTATCATTAGAAATTATTATCACACCTCGTATCTTCTATATTTTTTGCTGTAATTTTAATGTTAAACTTAAATTTAGTATTCTGATTCTAATATTTAATGACTGAATTGTAAACCATATTTATAAGATTGCTGTGCCCTTGCAGGGTTCATGTTCCTGGACCTATCAATAATATAAGACCTTATTGTACAACATGAAACGCAATAAACGAATTGAATTTGAATTTGAATTTGAAATTTCCCTTTGCCCGCATTGTCAGCATAAACCTCTGTTTGTAATATATTGAAGAAGAAAATTCCAAAATAACGGCAGTGACAAATTCTAAATATTATTTACGTTGTGCGTATATTTTAACTGCTGATTTTATTATATTCTCACAATTTTCGAAATAATTTTCTCTAGGCCCGTACGATTGTGAGTTGTGAGTTACCCAGTTTTTGTCGAAAGTGAAGGAAATAAATATAGGTGTCAAGAACATGTCAAGAACGGGAAATGGATCGAACAACAGATTATAATATTATTATCAATACTTGTGATATCCCAGATGAAGAATTAAATAATAGCGAAAGAAAGTAAAAAAGGACTGAGTAGGTATTATTTTACTTATTAAGAGAAGGGTATATAATTTCATTAAATTAAGAGAAATACTTAAGTTACTCTCCTTTTCTTGCGAACCGTAAACCACTACAAATGCAATTCTAAGCTCTCGCGAATTAATCTATTATGATTAAAAGTGACATATATCGTTCATGTACTCTGTAAATTTAATTACCTACATTATTTATTGACCGACGATTGTTCTAATAACCCCTCTAATTTAGTCTAGGTACTAAACATTAAATACAAAATATGATTTAAAATATATTGACACCAATTATCAACTTTCTTTTTTCGTACTATGCTTCGTGTTACCAGCTAAAGATTTTTTGAATTAGCCGGGCTTTATTTGTGCAGCGACTCGCTGGTCAGACTCTATTAAAAAAAGAAGATAGGCAACTTTTTTGAACGTAGTTACCGTTCTCCTTGTGAGTATTATATTCCTTGTTCTTGACATACTTGACGTTTAAGTTTGCATGACGTTATTCAACAATTTTATTAATGTCCGTCCCTTTCACCCTCGTGTTATACACTATATGACTGAAAGGGATACACATACACAAGTTTACCGGACGCCGCTTCAAGCATCATGCAGACTTGACGGCGGGCTTGATCGTGTATGGCCTGCATTATCCTTACTTCATGCAGGCATCCGAAATGTCAAATTTTATAGTTTGTTTATGTGAACATAATGGTAGTTTAAAAAGTCGTATCTCAGTATACGATCGGGGTAAAAATACGACTTCTTAATTTAGCAGGTTATGCGTTAAGCGTTATAGGTTATAGACTATAAGATCCCCATATAAAACGACCTTCAACGAGATGTTTATTTGATGAAATGTATTTTATATTTAGTTTAATATGTCAATTAATATATTGCATATGGGTTGCCTAACAAATTTTAGTCCAGGGTATGTGTGAAAACTGTCTAACTATCACGGTTCATGAGATACAGCCTTATGACAGACAGATGGAGTAGAGTCTTAGTACCTATTAAGGGGGCCCATTTTGGCATTGAACCCTAAAAAGGACGGCCTGTAGAAATTTGAAATCATCCTTATGTAGGGAATATACCCAAGGGATAAGGGAATATCGTAGAGCAAGGATTTTGGCTGGGATTTATGAGTCTGCCCTATTGTAATTATTTTTGTATATGTTTTTCATATACGTATGTGTTTGCAGTCACATTAATATTCGGCATAAACAAAGTTGTTGACACTTTCGAGGATTTATTTTAATAGGTACTTATAATCATTATGATTAATCTTTGACGAGCATTAAATATAAACTTACCTCGTAAATTGATTATATATTATCTTGTGTTTGACCTTGCATATTATAAATAAAACGCAATCGACTAGAATTTACCTGTTACGCAGCATTTTGATGACCGCGACCTCTAGTCTATGTAATGAAGAATTTATTCATAAGACGAATATTAAATGTAAAAGACCAATAATCTTAATAATATTTGACCCTGGCCTAGGTTAATATTTTAGTTTTTAATGCACTGGAATGCGATGCATTTTAGTATTTTATCTTGTTAATCAATAATATAAAATGATTTTCACACCTTTACCTTGATAGTACTAGTGTCTTTATTCTGTGATATTAGGTACCTATTTTTTTTGTAAAGTAGGTACAGGTTGTTTCTGAGATTATAATCAATCGCATAGTTGTAGTACATTGTTAACGCCCGACAAAAAAATGAAGGTGTTATAAGATTAACATGCGTATCTGTGCAAAGTTGTCCCTTAATATATAAAAAAAACTTGTGTATGTATGTGGCATCGTAGCTCCTAAAGCGATGGTCCGATTTAAATGAGTTTTTTTTAATCGAAAGCCTCATCTGTCGAAATGGTGATTAGCTATGTTTGGTGAAAATGACCGCTGCCGTTTCCAAGATATTCAGCTTTGATTGAAACAAGTGACAGGAACTCAGGCAATATTGAGAAAATAATTCCTTACTTTGTGGTTTTGTTCAGGTTTAGAAGCATTATTATGCCACTTATTCAATTAATTTAGGTTACAATTATGTTATACTATTTTATTTACTTATTTAATTATACGTTTCAACCTACACTACGCTCGTGTAATAACTGAGACAAGATAAAAATCTTCTTTATTCATTAATGTTTCTCCAGAAATGTAAACTTTTAGTTTTTATCCATATTTGGATTATCTTGACAAAATGTTGACCTTAAGACAATGCGTCATACATACCACTATGAGTTTACCCAGACGTATGGTATTTTTTTTACCACAATCTGCTGCCTTACCTTCCGTCTTTTTGTATGTATAAATAGAGTAGAAAATAAAATTGTGGCATTTCACTGCTAACTGCAGACATAATAAGCGATGATGAACCACACTTGAATGCACGTTCAAGTAATATATTAACAAAATTATGTTACCATGAATTTACAATGAGAACTTAACCTACTTTAACGATGCGATGTATGATAAGATATCGACAATAAATTTAATGTTATGAGGTAAGATGGGCGGATATTTTTGGCAACAGCAATGTAATTTCATTATCATTATGACGTTTAAATTAAAGTCACGTCTTTCCGAGACTTGTATTAAATTTTACACAGAATATGTCGACGGTAAAAATACTTGAGTGACTTCACCTGATGTACGAATATGTTTGTGACAATATTTTTTATGTGTGTGAATAAGTATTTTTTTGTAGGTGTAAGGTAAGGAGGCGTAAAACTATCAATGGGAGAAACTAAATATTTTGTCTCTGTGACCCTAACAAGATCTTTGCCTACGAAACAAGAGCACGCCTCTTGTCCCGATCCTGTGCAATTTCTCGTCAGTTTTCGACTGAAGAAGACTGCCACAGTCCAATAAATTTGTAACTGTTTATCTTACCGCATTGGACAATAAATTATGTAAGACTTAAATCCTACCTTACCTTAGATAGTTTTTAAATAACCATGTAGAATCGATTGCTAACGTAAGGTCGCAAATTACTTAAGTGCACAATTGCAAAAGCAACCTCGCATAATGTAAAATAAAGTTCACATTTCAAAACAACGCAAATACATATGACATTGAGAGAGTTTGCAGTTGCAATAGGCTGGGATTTGATTCTCGACGTCGTCGATTTGACCCGATTAGCGAGGTTAAATAGACGTTTCATACCTCTTTTCTTAGAAATTAAATGTTAAGCACCTAAAATGACGTTTAAAGAAATTGAAATAGGCCACTTTGACGGTAGCAGCTTTCTTTAACTTTGCATTTAGTTTTCTCGTCTTTATAGTGCAAATCTTCAATATGAATAATTAAGTAGTTTCCTAAATTAAAAAAAAAAAAACGTTTAATGAGTGAGATAAAAATGCTACTAAACCTGAGCATAACAACAAAATTCTTAGCTTCGATTAGGGTCCAAACATAGCTCCTTCTCGACTGACAAGGATTTGGATTAAAAAAACCGCTTTCGAATCGGTCCCTCCGTTTGGGAGCTTGTATGCCACACACAGACACACAGATACACAGATACCTACACTTGCTAAACTTATAACACCCCTATTTTTTACCGGGGGTAAATTAAAATAATCCAGACTAGACTAAACCAGAGTCTACATTTCGAACCCTAGTAACAATGCATTTATGCCAGACAAGGCATTTGCTAACGTGATTTAAAAAAAAAGACTCGATTCAATGGGAAGTGATCGATGGATACCGCAACATATCACATGTGAATGCAACTGCCAATAATGCCGATACTAAGGCCATAAGGATGAGAACAAATTGGAAATTCCGTTAGACCTGTTGTTGGCCATTACGTCGCCGCTAAGTAGACATACATGGCGCGCGTTAATGCATCTAATGTTTACTTATTTCGTACAATTTGCGCCACACCAACCAATTGTGCAATTAGAAATGTACGGAGGTGGATGGTGACACTTACTATAAATAGCCAAATTGTCAGGATGTATCGGTACCAGTCGAGATACACTCGTCTTCTCTTCAACTCCTCCAACAAACAAGATGAAGTCCATCGTAAGTGTCAAGTGATTCAAACGGATTTTTTGTGCTCGTGATTTGACGTAGCCAAACAAAACAATACGCGCTCAGTTCCGTGATTGACAGATAAAAATGCAAAAAGTTTCAAGTGTTTACGTGATTAAATTCTTGTGTTTTTCCAGATTTTGGTGTGTATGCTGGTCGCGGTGGCGCTCGCCGCGCCCCAGGCCCCGACGGAACCCATCCCGATCGTCCGCCAGGACAGCCAGGTGAACGGAGACGGCTCATACTCGTATTCTTTCGAGACCGGCAACGGCATCAGCGCTGACCAGAAAGGCGATCTGAAGAAGGTCGGTGAAGTGGACGCGTTGGAGGTACAGGGCCAGTTCCAGTACCCTGGTGAAAACGGAAACATTCAGCTGACGTACACAGCTGATGAGAACGGCTACCAGCCCCAGGGTGCTCACCTTCCCACGGCACCCCCAGTACCAGAGGCGATCCAACGCGCCCTGGCCTACATCGCCACCGCTCCTCCTCAACCCGAAAACAGCCAACAATAATTTCGGATCTGAACATAATACTCATAGATATATGATTTCTCATTTTATATTTTTATACGGTCCACAAATATACCAAATATGTGATATATTGTCTTTTTTTTAAATCCTGCAAATGTACAAACTGTTCACATGATGCACTGTATCATCTGGTTTTTACTTTTTACGTAGAACCGGCTTTGAACCGTCCCACAACATTAGGAATTATGAGTTTACTCTCATTTGCCGTGTTTTTTTTAAACGTACTGTAAACATGCATGTGATTTTGGTTCGAAGTAAGATATAGTTAATTAATCTTGACCCAAACCTAAACCAAAAGAACATAATTTGACAATTGAACATTACGTTAAAAAATTATAAAAAAAAACCTTCCGCCAATCAGTTCAATGGAATAAGGTCATAAAAATTCTAAAGAAAATGTAATAGTAGATATCGATACATCATAATATAATATTTTTACCCATGCCTTAGAACGTCCTGCTAACAAATTGCACCTCCGATAACGGGATTTTCATATCACAACTTCTCAGTTGTGATATGTTCTTACACTTTCGATCAAGTCACATTTCAAACCAAATAAAAATACTTTCATCCATTTGACAATCAAAAAAAATGAATAATTATGTATTGTATCAACCCAATCTAATTATTTGGCCCATTTTAAGGGGTTCCGTAGTCAACTAGGAACCCTTATAGTTTCGCCATGACCGTCTGTCCGTCTGTCCGTCCGTCCGCGGCTTAGCTCAGTGATCATTAGTACTAGAAAGCTGAAATTTGGTATGAGTATGTGTATTTGTATCAAGCCGACAGAACGGTAAAATAAAATCTAAAAAAAAAAAACTTTTTTTCGGGTACCTTCCGAACACCTAAAATATTATGGCCTGATTTTTTTTTTACGTTCCGACACTAGTGTGTGGGGTCTCCAAACGTTAATTTTTTGATCAAGTCAGCAGTTTTGTAAATATTCGGTCCGAAGATAAAAAAAATAGTGTCCCCCCTCTAACTTTTCAACCACGGGTCAAACAATTATGGAAAAATTCATGAAAATGAGGCTTTATAAGTACTCTCAATGAAAATTATATTGAATAAATTCGGTCAAGCCGTTTTTGAGTTACCGCAAAATTACATAATTTTCTTTAAAATAAGTAAGTGCCGTAAGTACTTTGGCGTTTACGACCTTTTTTAAAGAGCTTGAAATCTTTCTCGTAATTTAAACCTCGGACTTAAAACCGCGGTTTTAAACCCGTCTATTGTGAAGGATGGGCAACTACCGAACCCTACACTGAGCGTGGCACGACATGCTCTTGGCCGGTTTTCTATGTACACCCCACTTTTTTTGATTTTTGATATTTTTAGGTTTTTCTACTTAGAATCACGACCTTTTTCGATCTGATTAGGAGAAAAAGAGTGTCCAGAGGAAAATATGAGCATAGTATAGCAAAAGCTATACTCGTATCAATAGATGACCGTTAACACGAATAGTTGGTCATTCTCAATCCAACGAATGTATAGAAATATAAGAGATAATTTATTTCCATTATATATAATATATCATTTTTTGAATGGTATAGGTATTGTATCTCCATATCAGATAACCTAACCATATCTCAAGATGGGTACCACGACACGCTGCGTGACACGATCTGGGCTGGCAGACTACGCTACAGAGTAGGTACCAGGGTGCTGGGCCCGCCTTCCGATTTTTTTGCCCAAATCCCGTATGCGTTCGTAGCCACTCCTAGAGGCACGCATGCGTCGGCTGGTTGCCTCACCACGGTCATGATCAAAGGGTATAGACTGGCGTTATCTCAATATGTCATGAAATAAAGAAAAAAAAAACAGAATTTTTAGTATTTTATTTTATAATAGTGTCGGTCGTTGATAATATTATATACTTTATATAGACCCTAACTTTCTTTTTAGGGTTCCGTACCCAGAGGGCAAAGATCGGGACTTTAATACTAAGACTCCGATGTCCGTCTGTCTGTCTGTATGTCTGTCTGTCTATCTGTCCGTCTGTCACCAGGCTATGTCTCATGAACCGTGTTAATTAGACAGTTCAAATTTTCACAGATGATGTATTTTTGTTGTCGCTATAACAACAAATACTTAAAACAGAATAAAATAAATATTTAAGTGGGGCTCTCATATAACAAACGTGATCGGTTGCTCCCATATAGCCCTTATACGGCTTAATTCAGCTGTGTAAGGGCTGTATAAGCTATTATATAGCATGTGTGATAACTTTGCACCTAATTTGCATGCGGCGCCATACATACCAGGTGCAAACTTAACTTAACCCGGCCAGTTAAAATGGGAAGTGTTTGTACGGAACCCTCGGTGCGCGAGTCCAACTTTCACTTGGCAGTATTTTTGTTTGTTCGAAAGGTAAGGTCTTTACTACCCTAGTGTATGGAATAGCGAACAGCCATCGGTCAGTGGATTTTGTGGAGACTAGACTACGAACAATCAAGCCAGGTCGCTATACGGTAATAGTTCTTAGAATATACTCGACGACGCGGTTGGCGCAGTGGTTAAGCAACTGCCTACTGAGCCGACGGTCCCGGGTTAAAATCCCGGCAAGGGCAAATATTTGTGTGATGAACACGAATATTAGTGCCTGGGTCATGGATGTTCTATGTATTGAAGTATTTATTTATCTATATAAGTATGTATACCGTCGCCTAGTACCCATAACACAAGCCTTCTTGAGCTTAATTTGGGACTAGGTTGATTTGTGTGAGGTTGTCTGATATTTATTTATTTATTTATTTATTTATTAGAATAACGTTCACAGTATCGAACAACATATGATATAATTTCAGCACATCGAATCGATCAACTGATAGAATTATAGAAACTAAAACGACCGATCCGCTAACGAAACGATCGATCGCGTACCGATTCGAAACATGTCGAGCGTTATTCGACTTCTACGACGTGAGTAAACCCGTTTAAGTATTTTAATATGTCTGAGACTCACGATAGTTTTCTATGTAAAATAGCGAATCTTTACGGGGAGATTTGGCAAAATAAAGTGAGAGTGTTTACGCGACTTAGAATAAAACGTAACAAACTTGAGTGCGGTTTAAATTATGTGGTGCAGTGTCGGGACAACGGAGTGGTACCGAAGTTTGCGCGCATAAAACCAGTGAAGTGTATTCGGGATTACGAAATATTCTTTCGCGCGGCAAATAATAAGCTATTGGCGCGTGTTATTGCGGACTACCGCCGAAAAATTGCACTTGTCAATGTGGACTTATTGTCGTTACATCTTGAACTCAGCAACCAATTGAATGTGGATCTATGGAACTGTTTGGATGCAATCTCGTACAGTAGGTCTGAACACATTTTGAATCGCACAGCTGATAGGCACAAAGGTAAATTGTCGCGATTGACAAAAAGTGATCTACCCGCACAAAATGTTGTTCCAATTAATGAGACCTGTACAGTTGTAGACTTGTCTTCGTGTAGTGTGAGCGAAGTAGCCAAGAAAGCTTTATCGCGGGGCTTGCATTTTGCTCCAACACCTAGTCGCATACCCACCGAAGTGATTATCACGAGCGTTGAGGATACTATTATGCGAAACAGAATTCCGGCAACAGACGCTGACTGCATTAGACAAGACGTTGCTTCGATGTTGCGTAAGTCTCGTTTGCCGAAATCTAATATACCGCACGGGGAGCTGAGGGCGTTGCGCGAGCTGAGGAACAACAAGGACGTGCTGGTCTTGCCGGCGGACAAAGGCAACGCAACAGTAATTGTCGACACTTTAGCGTATGAGAACAAGATCGCCACCTTGCTGAGTGATGTAACTACATATAAGAAGGTCAATTACAACCCTACGTCTAGAGTGTCGACCAAGGTCAATAAGTTGTTAGCGGAATTGCCTGACAAACAGTTGGCGAAGCGCCTGCGACCACAGAATCCAACGTCCCCAAAAATCTATGGCTTACCCAAAATCCATAAGTCTGGTTGGCCGTTAAGACCTATAGTCAGCCAAATTGACTCGCCGACTTATAAGCTTGCCCGGCATGTGTCGTCAATTCTACAGGAGTTCACGGGCAAGTCTGCGAGTTATGTAAAGGATTCTAGGCATTTCATCGGCTTGCTGCAGGATATCCAACTGAACGAAAATGAAGTTATGGTGAGTTTTGACGTCACCTCCTTGTTTACTAATGTACCGGTAGAAGAAACTTTGAACATTATTTCTGATCTTATTAGTGCTACTGATTTACCTACCGTCTACATGAAAGCCATTGAGGTGTGTCTGAAAAGTGGATACTTGTTGTGGCATGGCGATTATTACCTCCAAGTTGATGGAGTGGCCATGGGTTCGCCAATAGCACCCGTCACGGCCAATATTTTCATGGAGTGGTTGGAAGAACGTGCTTTAAATAGCGGGCCTATCACACCTAGATATTGTTGGCGGTATGTGGATGACGTATTTGCTGTTGTCTCGGAGACCGGCCTACTGGAATTTACGGGGTACCTTAATACATTACATCATAAGGTCAAGTTCACGGTGGAGAAGGAAAGTGAAGGACGGTTGCCGTTTTTGGATGTTTTGGTGATGCGTAGACCTTGTGGGCGGCTGATGACTACAGTGTATCGTAAACCAACTCATACTGACCGGTACCTTAGGGCGGATTCACATCATCACCCGAGTCATTTGTCTTCTGTGCCTAGGACGTTGATCAATCGAGCCTTATGTCTGTGTGATCCTCAGTTTGTGGATGGTGAACTAAGTCACGTGAAACATGTTTTGGAGCGCAACGGCTACAACTGGAGGCAGAGTAATCGGGTTGCGAACGCATCGGCTCGTCCCCGCCCAACTGCAGTAGAGAGGCTGCCTTTATGCTTGCCTTATCTTAAGGGCGTGACGGATAAAATCGGATACTTGTTACGCCGTAGGTATTGCATCAAGACGATTTTCCGCCCTCATATACAGCTCAGGCAGTTGATGCGTTCCCCCAAAGATAAGGAACCTCTAAGTAATCCTGGAGTTTATATGATTCCGTGCTCCTGTGGGAAGAATTATATAGGAGAGACTGGCCGGAACATTTCTAAAAGAGTGACTGAACACATACGTAGTATGAAAAATCAAGATACCCGGGGTTCTGCGGTGACGGAACATTCACTGAATTCGGATACGTCTCACTATATTCGGATCGATAAGGTAACTGTGCTGGCGAGAGAAAAGTTTTGCATTCCGCGGAAAGTACGGGAGGCTATCGAAATTAGTCGTCATCCGAATTTTAATCGAGATTGTGGATGGTCAGTGCCCCCTAGTTGGAGGACGGTTTTGGATACTACATCGGTGGTTAGTGTGGACGAGACCTTAGTAAATGACGTAGTGAGTGTTGTGTGCAACCCGACAATTGACATTGTGCGTGATGATGAGGGTAGTTTTGCGCCATCGCCGGTGACACCCGCGTCGAGCGGCCGCGCGGCAGGGCGCGTGCCCGCAGTGTCCGTTTGGCCGCCGCCGCGGCTGATCGTCTCTCCTGATGATGAATCGCGTACCGATTCGAAACATGTCGAGCGTTATTCGACTTCTACGACGTGAGTAAACCCGTTTAAGTATTTAAATATGTCTGAGACTCACGATAGTTTTCTATGTATTATAGAAACTGTAGAAAATCATTCATATAATTTAATTTAATTTAATGACGACGCGTTTGGCTCGGTTTGACACGGTTTGACACCTGCCTACTGAGCCGGCGGTCCCGGGTTCGAATCCCGGCCAGGGCAAATATTTGTGTGATGAACTCGACTATTTGGGCTTGGGTCATGGTTGTTCTATGTATTTAAGTATATATTTATCTATATAAGTACGTATATCGTCGTCTAATAGTACCCATAACACAAGCTTTCTTGAGCTTAATTTGGGACTAGATCGATTTGTGTGAGGTTGTCCGATATTTATTTATTTATTTCTTATGTTATATGCTCGCACAAACACCTGCGAATTCACCGCCCCGCCCTAGGTATGAAATGTACTTCCATACATACATGACTAGTAACCAAAATATTACGTAGTACTCACAAAGAGAAATCACTCCATAGCATTCAATGTTCATTAATACCTATACGATAAATTCTATAGCTAGATTTTATGCTAAAGTTTTCCTGCTGAGAGGAACGATTTGCACACTACTTGATAGATGCTAATTTGTAGGCAATATTTGGAATACCGCGCTGCATTGCTTTCTCTTGATAGAGAACAAGGACGATACAACTTTTGCATCTATACATTTTATTATATACGACCGTGTTTGATGGGTACACTCCACAACTCCAAAGTTTTGATTTGTCTGTAATTCGTAATTATTCGGATTTTTTGTAATTCAGAAAACAGACTTCTAATGAGATTTTTTTTTTGGGACATCATACACACAAACATACTACAACTAACTTAATTGACAACATGAACTTTTTAACCAGTTGTTTTCCCGATAAAATTAAATAAAGAATGTAGAAGTGAATATTGAAACATTTTTACATTTTCGAAATTATCCCAATTTCTGATTAAAAGAAAATATTGGGTGATCTTTACAAACAAACAATTATTCGGTGACACTTTTAATTTTTATTTGTTTTTAGCTACGAGTAGGTAGGTACCTATTTCTTATAATCTTCATAAGCCGCACTATTTTTTGTTATCTTTTGTGTTATTGAATCCCACAACATAGGCACCACCTAGTGTGGGAATCACTGTTCCTACTGTGTATCATACTCATTAAATTTCTGGTGATTATTTAGATTTTTGTTTATTTTGAGTTCCGTCCTCTGATTATGAGCTACCAATTAACTCCTAATTAGTTGTTTTTTTTTTGCGAATTCGTGATAGCCGCATAAATGGGAATGCAAATGGAGGTGACAGGGGGTGATAGAGTTATACTGAGCAAATTTTAGTATGGGACTTACCACGAAATCACGACGATTTTATTGTTTTGAAAAACATTTTTAAAAGGCACACCAGAGTGCTTGACTCAGCCTTCCGTTTTTAGGACAAAATTATACTGTTCCGGCGAGACACGCCCATACCGCCTTTTTCTTGTTCTCATACAGAATGAATCGATATCTTTAAAAATTGGGCAAGTGCGAGTCCGACTCGCGCATGAAGGGTTCCGTACCATAATCTTTTACAAGTTTGTTGTATGGGAGCCTCCCTTAAATATTTATTTTAATTTATTTTTAGTATTTGTTGTTATAGCGGCAATAGAAATACATCCATGATGGCAGACGAGTTCTAGAGTGGAGACCACGAACGACACGCCCTGTAGGACGGCCTCCCGCCAGGTGGACCGGCGACCTAAAAAGAGTGGCGGGAAGCGGTTAGATGCGGAAAGCTGAGGACCGGGTATGGTGGCGCGAACTGGGGAAGGCCTATGTCCAGCAGTGGACGACTCCGGGCTGATGATGATGATGATGAGAAATACATCATTTGTGAAAATTTCAAGTGTCTAGCTATCACCGTTCTTGAGATACAGCCTGGTGACAGACGGACGGACGGAAGGACGGACGGACGGACAGCGAAGTCTTAGTAATAGGGTCCCGTTTTTACCCTTTGGGTACGGAACCCTAAAAACGGAAACTTTGAAACTTATAATGATTAAATAGTTCACATTATTACATTTATTATTACATTTTGACGACATATTACATTATTACATTTTGACGACGCGGCTGGCGCAGATTGTAGTGCACCTGCCTACTGAGCCGGCGGGCTTGGGTTCGAATCCCGGCCGGGGCAAATATTTGCGTCACGAACTCGAATTTGTTCCTGGGTCACGGATGTTATCTATATATATGTATTTACATATATATTATGTATATCGTCGCCTAGTACCGTAAGGTCGGGGTACTTTGACACTACAAGGTTACTTTGTCTATCCATAAAAATTCATGCATTTTATCGAGTCCATAAATAAAAAAAAAACGACCAAGTGCGAGTTGACTCGCGCACCGAGGGTTCCGTACAATGGTAGATAGATTAGTCAAATCAAGTCATGGGTGGACAAAGTAACCTTGTAGGGTCAAAGTACCCCGACCTTACGGTACTCATAGTAGGTAAGCTTTGCTTAGTTTAGGATTAGGTCGGTGTGTCTAAGATTGTCCCTTACTATTTATTATTTTATTTTATTATTTTTCGCATCAAATCATAACGCATGGTACACCCTAGCAGACGATAGAGCTTAAATCACACCAATATTGTGAGTGTGTTTGTATGTTTGTTACTTCATAACGCTCAAAGGGTTGGACCAATGATCTGGCTGAACTGGATAAAGACATAGGCTACTTTTTATCTCGAAAAAATCTAGTGTTCCAGTCGGTTGAGCGCAACTAGTACAAAATAAATAAAAATATTAAATTAGTAACTATATTAAAAATATTCTCATAAATAATTATTATCGCCAGGCAAAGCTACAAGTGCTATATTTATTGAATCGTCCTATCCATGTCCGTTTTAAATTATCTTCGTTTAACTGGTTTGGACTATTGTATTTCAATGTTTTAAGCAGCTTGTTTATGGAAACCGTTGCATAAATTAATACATTTTAATATCGCGTTGACACGTAATGTACCTTTGAGATTAACATTTTAATGTTTGTTATTTTACATATTATTCTAAATATTATATTTTTGTTCATAACCTCGACCATAGTTATTTGAAAAGTACCCTTCTTCGATATCTCTAATTTTACATTATAATATTATTCTAAATATTATATTTTTGTTCATAACCTCGACCATAGCTATTTGAAAAGTACCCTTCTTCGATATCTCTAATTTTACATTATAATATTATTCTAAATATTATATTTTTGTTCATAACCTCGACCATAGTTATTTGAAAAGTACCCTTCTTTGATATCTCTAATTTTAGATTATAATATTACAATTAATTAATTTTAGATTCAGAAGTGCAACATGAATCCGATAAGTAGGTACTTACTGTAAATTCTATACACATTTTATAGCTTAACAAGGACTTAAAAATGTTCTAATATTTAATCCTATTTTAAGAGACGTTGGACGCGGAGAGCCAAGCAACCGAGGTTAGCGAATAGGTAGGCAATTGTGTTGTTGTTAGCATAGTAAAATAAGATATAATTCTTTACTTTTTTTTGTTTGGTCGAATTATTAAATCAAATACAATAATGAATAAGGTAAGGTCTTTATTACCCTAGTCTATTGTAGCCAACAGTCATCGGTCAGTGGATTTTGTAGAGACTAGACTACGAACACTCAAGCCAGGAGGCCTATGATGGTTGCGTTTATCACGTGATAAATAAGTGACAACGCATCTGTCACTCACACTAGCATCTTGTTAAAACGAGACGGATGCTTTGTCACTTATTTATCGCGTGGTAAAACCAACCATCATAGGCCCGCGAGCGCTATTGACGGGTGTGAGTGTGTGCTGCCGTGCTACGGTAAAAAGTCGTAACTTACTATAGAATCCACATAGAATTACGGCCTTTGACCTTAGCATGGTAGTGTAATAGTTCTTAGAAAAACAAATGGTATAATGTTCACAGTATCGAAGAACATAAATAGTATAATATCAACACATAGAATCGATCAACTGATATAATTATCATATCGTAGAAAATAGTTCATATATTTTCATTTTTTATCTTATAACAACATTTGACATATTGCTTGTTCTACTTACATACTTTCTAGATCCGCATCCATCGTGTTCTCGCGATCTTGACAAGATCCTCGGCACATCTTGTAGATTGCGACACTGTGTTTTTTAGTTCTTTATATCGGCACGGTTTGGATCCTACTGTAGGTACTTACGAGTATGCACAAAGTCATAAAACGCCCGCATATGAGTTGCACGCCGAGGATGCCGTAGTACTATATTTGTAGGTTGTCTAGGTATTATTTATTGATGTAAAGAAAGCACGAATTATATGATACATACAAAAAAAGTACTTAAGCACCAAAGATCCTATTTTCTATAAAGTATCTTCAATATATAGGTATTTTGTAATAGATTAATGATTAATACACATACAATGCCAACTGTTTCTATTACGATTCAATGAATGAATATACATAGCTGTGTGAATTAATCGAAGAATCGACAGGACACCAGTGTCAGTGTTAATGTCTATTCACAAACCTATACTGTATATGCCAGCATACACAGTATAGGTTTGTGAATAGGCATTAATATCATCATGATTTATGTTTAGTTACATCAATTCACCACGTGATAACCAAGACTCACCAAAAGTTCTGTCACTGCTCTTCAACCTCATATCTAGTTTGTAGGTTGATACTGCGATGTTATCATTGTTTTAAGTAGGTATTTGTTACTTAGTGAGTGTTGGTTGTCAACAGACGATTATCCTCACATTTCTACTATTACCAACAAAATTCCAGTTCCAAATTCATACAGAAAGTCACAGACAAAGCTCATTGGCCTTTATACTTTTTTAATTAACAACTAACAAAGCTTTAATCGGCGATTCCGTCACGACTTAGCCATCATAGATTAAGAGGCCTCGAATGTTAAAAACCGCTTTGTAATTATTAACGGCTGAGTAATATAAACAGGACCAATCAGCCCTTTAACTGACAGATCATACTGAAAATTGACTCTTTATCGTAAAGTTATAATGTAAATTTAACACGTGTCTTATTAACGCCGCTTATGTGGCTATTTTGCTAAAAAAAATCTGAAATTATGCATACTTTCTCGTCATGACCTAAGACTAGGACTAACAATAATTACTTATCACCTAATTAATTAAATAATTAATGGTAATACGTAACTTAGTCAAGTTTTATTGTAAGGATATCACTACATAGTATAAAACAAAGTCGCTTCCTGCTGTCTGTCTGTCTGTCTGTCCCTATGTATGCTTAGGTCTTTAAAACTACGCAACAGATTTTGATGCAGTTTTTTTAATAGAAAGAGTGATTCAAGAGGAAGGTTTATATGCATAATATAACATTGCAACCGTGCGAAGCCGGGGCGGGTCGCTAAAATCTATATAAATGAAAATAAATTGCTAAATTTGTTGCTAAGCTCAAGACTGGGCAGCGGTTGGACAGATTTAACTATTTTCTAAGTACCTATTCCTTTAAGTTCGAGGAAGGTTTTTATGAGGAGAACATTTTGAAAACTTTTCGGTAAAAAGGTAATAAACACATTTTTCGCAGCTTAGCTTTTGACATACTTAGCGCTGTCTGTCAGGTCAGCTAGTTTATAATAATTCAAATTTGAATAATTTCTAAGGCCTCTTAACCTAAGGATGCGGCGCACACGCAAGCTCTCGCATGAATGGCTGCAGTGACATGATAATAATTTCGTCGATTTTACTCTTCGCGGTGGTGCAATACTCGCGGAGGCGCATCGGCGGCCAAGTATATAAACCGATAAAGCTGGGTTAGATCATCACTGTCTAGTGCCTTCACCCATCCAATACAAACATGAAATCTATTGTAAGTGCCAGTGATAGTGCTATGTGAATCGATTTGAGTTTTTAGTAAACATATTGGTTCTAACAATTCGATTTCAAGGACAATTTTTTCTAAGAATCTCCATAATATCGTAAAATCTATCAAGGTCATTGGCAGAATTACGCGCCTTGACTGCCAATGTGCCGAGTTAGATTCTCAGTTGAATCAATTAAATCAATGATCTGTTTTGTGTAATAACTTCTGGATTGACTAGGCTAGGTTACCGTAGAATGAGAATCCCAGCAGGATCGTTTATGTAGTTACCTACCTATACCTAGTCTATCCGAATCCTATCTTAATCTTAATCAAGACTTTTGCATATAACGGAAGGCTTAGTTACAAAATTTTCCTTTGTCCTTTCAGACTACTACATAGTTTTTTTCTGATTTCAGGTTCTTCTCGCCCTCGTCGCGGTGGCAGTGGCTGCTCCCCAAAACTCTCCCCAGCAGATCCCAATCGTCAGTCAAAACAGCGAGATCGCACCAGACGGCTCCTTCCAATGGTCCTACGAGACCGGCAATGGCATCAAAGCTGACGAGAGGGGCACTTTGAAGAACATCGGAGCTGAGGAGCCAGCTCTTGAAGTTGTTGGTCAGTATTCTTACACCAGTGATGATGGAAGCCCTATTCAGCTGTCGTACATCGCCGACGAGAATGGATTCCAGCCCCAAGGTGCTCATCTGCCCACCCCACCGCCGATCCCCGCGGACATCCAGCGTGCGCTCGCCTACCTCGCCACCGCTCCTCCTCCCCCGCAAAGGCGTTAAAATACGAGTAGAATAATAGATTTAATATCTAGTGACGAGCCATCCAGATTGAGTCTGCCGCTAGCACCGGAGCTTCGATTTACGCTTATCCCCTTTTGTGTTACTACTCGTAGATGAGGATTTTGATCGGCTTGACCTGAATACCTCACAAGTGCCAGCAATCAAATTATTGGCGCCTCTCGTTTTATATGCCACTATAAGGCACTCTGGGTGCAAATAATGGATTATTTGTCCAACGCATATCGCTACGGATATATTCAATTAAGCCGACAATAAAACAATAACAAACATTGCTAAGTATTGTGCTGCTCATGGAAAGTTCTTGGGATGTTACAGCTCTAGATTTTGCCGTTCGTAGAAAATTCTAGACTACCATTTACAGCATTGAAACTTGCCATGAAGCACAATAGTTATCGAGGTTGTCATTCTAGAAGTGATTGATTGGCCAGTTAGCTAGTTCGATAGGAGACTCAAAACGGTTGTTTCGTCACTGGGTATGTTTTAAGCCAACGGCGCCATAGTCAGCGTTGTAAGCTGATCTAGCTAGGTCCGTAGTAAATGGATCTAATGTTGGCGTTTGTTTAGTAAAATTGTGATGTAAAAAGATGTTTTATATGTTTTAATACGAATTTATTTAAAAGAAAATACTTCAAATCGATCTTTATCTTTTATTTTTTGTGTCCTCCTTATCACGATATTGAAAGATTGTAAAACATAAGTGTGCAGTGGCTACGACACTAAATTATTAGTTTGATAAAAGATATTGTTATATGACTTATTCCTAAATTGGTAGTTAAGCCTTTTTCAAAACTACTTACAATTATGTAGGTATGTTATATTGTTTGTAAGCATATTTGTGTGATGCTGTTTATAAATAATAAGAAATCTTTTCCAAATTTTTACTTGATCATACTATAATAAATGCAGTTAGAAACAAAGCATGAATTTGATTAAAAAAATCAAATTTCATTTGAGTCGGATACTTTGTATAAAAAAAATCTATGCAATCGGAATTCTAGTGATAGGCCAATTTCAGAGTTTTAAGGTAATTTATCAATAAAAAAAATTCAAGCACCATCTGTTGGTATTGTAGTGTACCATATGGTTTGTATTGTACCGAGTTCGACTCCTATTGCGGCCTCGTCCAGCAGCAAACTTAAACATTTGCGCATGAAGCAATAGATGGCGCTTGCAGTCTCATATAATATCTCACATAAATACATTGAAAAGTGAATAAATAGTTATTGACCAGGTCAGCAGTATAATACGAGTGTCTGATAGGTTACTTAGCCGGAAGATGACGTCCTGAATTAAATGTAATTGATGAAGTCCCGATAAAACTCAAATCAGTATGATAATAATATTATTATTACCTATTATGGTTGAAAAGAAATATCGATATCTGTTAGAAGGACGTTTCTAAAAAAATACCTTTAAGTTTTCAGAACATTTTTTGCTTATCGTTTATACCTGCATTTAAACCTCTTAGGAGGATGGAAAAAGATGCCAATAACTTTAATTTTTTATTACATGTGATAATTAATGTGGACTGAGAGCAATTTTCAAAACTGTAGCTTTCTTCGTAAGTATACTAATTGGAGTGTGAATTACATAAATATAAGGTCGGTTGAATTAGGGCCTGTTCATATTTTGAATAGTGATTAGTCCAAGTTCATACAATTACTTACGTTTATCATTTATGTAAACACAACACACCATTACGAAGGTACAGAAAAGAAAACTGAAACGCGTACATTTTTGACCCTTAATGTCATTGTGATAAGAGCGAATAAGGTACATGTTTAAATTTCCTTGACTGTACGTCCATGTTGTCCAGTGTAAATCCTTTTTTTTTTATCCTTAAGCCCACTTTTTCTTACGTAGATAAAAAAATACAATGTTTTAAATTCAGTAGTGTTATAATTATTTTGAGGTTACTGATACTACACACATTCACACTACTAACATTTATGAAATTGCGATTACAAAGTTATTACAATTTATTCCTTACATAAGACGCAAAATAAAAGTATACGTATCTTCAAAGTTCAAACATTTTGTGCGACGAATTCGAATATATGCCTGGGTTATGGCTGGTATTTGTACCTATTTAGGTATGTATTTATCTATACAAGTATGTTTATCCAGTGTCTATAACAAGCCTACTAGAGCTTTCTGTGGGATTAGATCGATTTTAGGTTGTCCCATATTTATCCATTTATTTATATGAAATAGACTATAAGAGCTATTCAGGGTTGAATTAGCTAATCTTAAATCTAGTGAAATGCTATAAGTTGTAAAATAAATATATTTGAATTAGCATGACGCGACCGACCCAGCTGACCCGGGCAATAATAGCCGTTGACATTTGCTCAAACTTGTTCGGTGGAGGTCGAATAGCTTCTGCTTTTATGATAATCGCGATGTTATGTTTTCTAGAATATACTTACATCCTGTTTGTTTAGATACTTTTGTTTGTAATACTGGGTGGAGGTGTTTTCCCCGCTATGCTTGAGTTTGATGTATGTCTGTCAGTCTTTTACCAGGCTGTATATCATGAACCGCTATAGCTTGACAGACGAAATTAGTAATAGGTAAACAAATACTAAAAACAGAATAAACTAAATATTTAAGGGGGCTCCCATACAACAAACGTGATCGGTTGCGTTAAGTTTGCACCTCATTTGTATGCGGCGCCATACATACCAGTTGCAAACTTAACTTAACCCGGCCAGTTAAGATGGGAAGTGTTTGTACGGAACCCTCGGTGCGCGAGTCCGACTCAGACTTGGCCAGGTTTTTATATCACCGTAGTCAGGTAAATTGGATTATTTTTATGCCAAAAATGGTTGAATTAGATCCAACCATTCAGTAACGCGATATACATATACAATGAGTCAATGATACGTTGTTATAAGACCTATAAACAAAATGGGACTTAATAGGTAATGATGTTCAAAATGGTGTTTATTAAATTACCTTGAGGTTTCAGACGTGATGTTCATGGTTTCGAAGGGACCAATAATGTGTGATTGTTATAATAATATAATGTGAAAATCGGGTAAGTTTAAATCTATATACAATGACACACTCAAAAACAAAAAGAAAAAAATAATCACTTTCTACTGATCGCAATTAAAAACAAGGATGGTAAAATATTTCGAATAGATCTCCAAACAAATGGACCGATCAAGTATATAGTGTGGAAAAAAATTATCGGCCCTGGAGGGAAGCTGCCTTATATCCTTAAGTTA
The DNA here is from genome assembly GCA_947623375.1 of Apotomis capreana. NCBI lineage: Eukaryota > Metazoa > Arthropoda > Insecta > Lepidoptera > Tortricidae > Apotomis > Apotomis capreana. The sequence continues at coordinate 7,213,540 of OX392502.1, read as the reverse complement.
GCTCAATTTACTTAAAGGAAATATTATTTTATAAAAAAAAATAAAGAAATTTGCATTCAAAGATTTTCTAAGACTGACACACCTCCCTCAGTCTTAGGTCTGGTATTGAGTAGCTTTGCCAAGAAGGAAAGGTCATTTACCAGTCTGACTGAAGTAGTGTTGGAAGAGAAGAGGGCTCTACTGTTCCTCTTTTTGAAGTTGCAGTGAGGGGGCAAACATTCCGGAAAAAATAATTAAGAGTTAATTGGTAGCTACTGGCACAAGACTGCGTAAGAACACGAAGTTGGAACACAAGCAATACTGGTCTAACTTAGGTATCTGCAGGCAGTCCTGAGAGGCTCTTCC